>OZ025302.1:241670280-242870280 GCA_964019185.1 Maratus speculifer | reverse complement strand
ATGCGAAGGCAATATTGTGGCACAAAAGAAATCAAATGCATTTCCGATTCATGCACTTCACCTGATAAGTGAAGAGCAGGAAACAAAACACATTGACAATGGAGTCATTAAGTGATGGTTAGACTCAGGGATGTTTTCTATTTTGTAAATTGCAGAATACAGAATTGTGATTGTAGATCAGATGCTGGTACCCGAAGTTCCGATTTCACGAACAGAATTAATGATTTGAAATTTTTCTTTTTGTTATTTGAATGAACTTTGATGTTTAATACCCTAAAAAGGATCAATGTGGGCGAAAATAGCTTTTGCGTGGTTGTATTATACCATAAAAATCCTTCACGAAATAATTCTAAAAAAAGAAAGAAAAAAATCATGCGTCAAGCAAAGATTATGAAATACTTTCCAATACATTCAGAATCCTGCAACAAAGGTTAAACATTAAGATTGGAAACGCATAACGCACTTGCAAACCCAATTTCAACTGTCCCCATCTACAATCGGAAAATCATCTGAATTTTTTGAGCAGCCCTGTATGTTCGGTACACAATTTATATACAACAGGTTACATGCACAATAAAAAGCGCATGTCGAAAAGGAAAACGCACTTTAAGCAATTATTACACAAAGACTGTACTTTTATCAAAATTCAGATATTGGAGTAATAGTTATACAGTACTTCGGATACTGTACATGTACAATAGGGTGGAGCGAAAAAAATTATTTTTTGAAAATCAAAAACGGGTAGGTGCCAAAAGTTTCCTTTATACTAGTACATCAACTGCGTGAAATTTTACCGCTGAAAAAAAATGGCTTGAGTCTGCGCTTTTGCTCCAAATATCGAAATTTTGGGTAAAACTTGTCATTTTTTGACATTTTTTTCAAAAAAATTAAAAATTTCTATGGAGCTGGTTAGTATTTAAAAGTGTTGCTTAGACCTTTATATTTATCTGCTTAACATATTTAAATTATAAAACAATATGTTTATTCCTTATAGCTGGAGCAAAACAGACAACTTTTAGTAAGAAAACAGCATTACCACTCTATTGGGTCATATAACGAATTGTTGTTTTTAATACAGCTCTTGTTTTCAAAACTACCTTGGACATGCGTCGTGGAGGTGGCTATATTTCCTATACCATCCGGCCCAACTATTCGATCATCTTAGTACAGTGTTTTATTTATACATTGATTTGTGATTTTCTTTATAAAAATTTGGCATGTTTTCGATGCTTCCACCTTGTTTATCAGTTCTTTGCATCCACATGCTGCTGTAACTATCTTCATGTATATTTTTACTGTTTATAAAAAAAATGACAAGCAGAGTAATGCACGGGAATATTATTAAAGGGATCTATTCGGCCATCTATTATATTTATCAAATTTACATTCAGTTGATGAATAATGATTGGAAGTTCTGTTACCACACCATTTTTTCAGTCAATTGTATTTTTTTACGTAATGATTTGCTTCAAAGATGATTTCAGATATTTCAACTATAGCTATGCCATCATTTATTCTACTTTTGAATTTTTTATATGTTGAGAAGCAAGCTGTTTAATGTGATTGTGATCGTCAGCGAGAATTGCAATGAAAATTTGTTCTCCATGTGTAAAGCAACCGCTGTTGTAAATAGCTTTTTTGCATTAGTTTTATGCCGTTTTCTAAGTGTTTTCGTATCCAGTTAATTTCCTGTTAACTTTTAGATCCCCTTTTTATGAGTGGACAACATTTGATGGTGAAATGTCCTGGGCATAAACTTATAATGCATTGTACTTTATGAGGAAATGGACGGATATCGACTATAAGAGCTCATTTAAAATTAAGAGAATTTTATTTGTCACTGTGAACCATTTTGCATGGGGTAAGCTTAGAATTGTCTATGATATTGAATCATTCGCTACTTCCACTCCAGTGAATTTCCTCTGCGTCAATTATTAGAGAAGTCGATATAAAACGTTCTAAGCTACATGGATTCACTGGATCAATAAGAAAAATCTTTGTCTACGTAATATTCACTTCCTATTGCAATTTTTTTTAATAAAATAGAGAAATTATTTTCTCAAATTGAGAAAAAGATACTCAGAACAGACTAGAAATTTCTGTCGGAGATTGCAAAACTAATTCATAAGGAAAGCTATTTCTCAGAAAGAATGGGGAATAGAAATTTAGAAAACATCTCACAGAAAAGACAGCTCATAAAGTTAATATAATTTTCCGCTTTATATAAGCACAAATTGGCAATCAGCGTCTATATGTTCACTCACCAAATGTATAATCCAAGTTTATACCGCGGGATGTTTTATACCAAATGTAGTACACACCTAAATAATAGATCTAAAATCTTATTAGAAATTACTAGACTACGGAACAACACAGGAAACGACATAAAGCATACTAAAACTTCTTTAGAAATATTGTTGTTTTACACGCAAATTTTGTTTGCAATCCTCTGTGACGATCGTCATAATATTAAACAGCTAACTTCTCAGCATATATTCAATGTGATAGGTTCAATAAATGATGGCATACTAGAAACTGAATTCATACAATCAATTTTTAGGCAAATCATTGCATATAACATGTAATTGATTGAAAGTATGCTGTGATAACAGAACTTCCAATCATAATGTACTAATTGCATGAAATTTTAATGAAGATAATAGACTGCTGACTATGTTCAATTAAGAACATACCCAATAAATTACTCAGCTTCTCTCCTGTTATACATGGTATAAAAATATACGTGCAGCAGGTCACACTAGCATGATCCAAATCATCCAAAGTCTGTAAATACAAAGAAGAGATAAATTACTTTGATATATGGAAAACTTATACTCGTCTTCGGGAAAAAAAATAACAATTCAATACATAAATAAAACACTGGGCCTAGATGATTGGGTGGTTGAGACGGGTGGGATAATGCAACCACCTCTATGAGTTATATACACAGTAGTTTTGAAAGCAGCTAGGTAAGAAATGCATTCAAAAGAACATTTCGTTGTATGCTCCAATAGAGAGGTTAACGCTGATTTTTCACAAAAAGTTGTCAGATTTGCTCCAATTATACAGACTACAGATATTGTTTTATAGTTTAAATATGTTGAGCAGATAAATATAAAGGTCTAAGCAACACTTTTAAATACTAACCAGCTCTGTAGGAAGTTTTTAATTTTTTTGAAAAAATGTCAAATAAAATGACATTTTACCCAAAATTTCGATTTTTGGAGCAAAAGCGCAGACTCAAGCCATTTTTTTTCAGCGGTAAAATTTCACGCAGTTAATGTACTAGTATACAGGCAACTTTTGGCACCTACCCGTTTTTGATTTTCAAAAAAAAATTTTTTTCGCTCCACCCTAATGTACAAGTATCCGAAATCTTTTGTGTGTCCCTGTAAATACTATCTACTTTCTATTGTACTGAAAGTAACTTATAGTAAATTTCAAAAAAAAATATCAACTTCATAAAATGTAAAATGGTAGTTTAATATAATTAAAATGCGCTCCAAATAGTGTCCTCCCTCCTATACCATTGTGTAATGGAATGATTTTGCGTGGCCCTGTAAATTAATAGCAAATAGTCTTTGCACACCATATCGTACATAATGTATATTTTAATATATAATTCATAAATGCTTATTAATTTTACTATGTTCAAAAGAGTGTAACATCCTTAAAATGCAATAACTTTTGATGCAATAACTTAAAATAAAATAACTTTTTTTCCCGTTGGCTGTAATGTAACGGAATGCTTTTGATTGTACCTGTAATTGAACTATATATCCGATTTTCATGAAATTTGAAATGACTCGTCAAAATTATTGAAAAATTATATATTTTAAATTTCAAACGATTCAGTTGGGTAGCTTTTGCTTTGCTATATGCAGACAGTCAGACGGACGGACTGAGCGACGACTCTTGGTGCTACGTATTTACGTAATTACGAACGCACCTAAAAATAGCACTTGTCAGAAGAAAGCACCATAAAATGTAAAATTTTGTAACACTTTTTATTATAGTTGAAAAGCGTTTATAAAGTCGGTTTGTCTGTTCATGCTTTAACTCACTTAAATATACTCAAATGACCAAGTAATTGATACATGTTGCAAATGCGAGTTCGATATTGAAAATGAAATGTGCAACGATTTTAATACAGAGAAATTCAAAGGAATTCCTTAACGTTTTTGTCTTAGGAGAGAACATCATTTGTAGTTTATTTTAAACACATTGAAATTGATATACACCACTGATGTGCGTTGCAGGATGTTAGTTGTAAGTAGTATGTACGTATCATTCATCGTTACTGTGCAAGGAAAGGACACACAAAACATTTGGTTAGTACTAATTGTTGAAAGTATGTTTTCAGTTTCAGTTTGACTTCTTTGTACCCCTACAGCTTCTCTCCCTTCTTCGTACCAGGTGTTTCTTTATCATTCTTTTGGTATTCATAAATGATGTTAAAAAAAAAAAAAAAAATTCGTAAAACTTTAATTTCGAAAAATATCAGCATTTTTAGAGAAAAATGAGTCGTTATAATTACCAATTTGCTCGCTTAAAAATGAGTTATTGTGAATTGTGGTTGTAAAAATAAATAAATAAATGTAATTTAGGAATTACAACATCCGTTTGGAAAATAATTTTTTCAAAAACTAACTTATAAATAAATTGCATACAATTTTGCAAAATAGTCATCAACTGGCCGATCCTAATCTGCAAATTCCATTTTAACCCGACCTGACCCAGTGAAAAAAAAAAAAAAGTAAATTATCTTACAGGGCCATTATGAAAATTATTCAACAATAGTATATCTAATGTCATTTTTAGGTGCGTTCGTAATTATGTAAATACGTAGCACCTATTGTTGTCGCTCAGTCCGTCCGTCTGTCCGTCTGTTTGTCTGTCTGTCTGTCTGTCCGTCCGCATATAACAACGCAAAAACTGCCCAACCGAATCGTTTAAAATTTAAAATACATAATTATACCATAATTTTGTCGAATCATTTCAAATTTTATGAAAATCGGATGGATAGATCAATTACAGGGACAATCAAAAGGATTCCGTTACATTACGGTCAATGGGGAAAAAAATTTCAAATGCATTTTAATCGTTTGAAATTTAAAACATATAATTATTGCGTAATTTTGTCGAGTCATTTCAAATGTTATGAAAATTGGATGCATAGATCAATTACAGGGACAATCAAAGGTATTCCATTACATTACGGTCAATGGGAAAAAAGTTTCAAGTGCATTTTTATGATGTTACACTCATTCGAACATAATAGAATTGGCATGAATCTATGAAATATATACTAAAATATGCATTCTGTACAATCTGTGATGCAAAGAATTTTTATTATTAAATCACAGGGTCACACAAAAGTATTCCACTACATAATGCTACACGGGGAAACATTGTTTGGGGCGTGTTTTAGTTATATTCAATTATTTCACATTTTAGGAATAAGATATACGTTGCTGAGGTGTAATAAAAATTACTTTCTGCATATTTACAGAAACACAAAGATTTCGACTACTATACTGTATCCGAAATACGCTCTTCTATATCAGCAAGATCTGAATATTTTGAAAACTTCGCTATCGTACGAACGCACCTCATTTGCTACGTTCACGTGCAATTTCCAACTTGTTAAGTTTTACAAAGAGGATGAACAAATCTATATTCTTTACTGTTCAAATAGTAAAACATCTGATTTGCGGACACCTCGGGATCATTGAATAGAGTCAAACATCGGATCGGGTTATCCCGAATTTTGTTTTTTGGGTTCGAAATGAGTTTAATTTTTTTTATAAGACGACCTCAGAAGCCACGGGGTACCAGTTACAAAAATTCGACTTGAAATAAATTGAGCTGAAAGATAATTGACTTTAAATTTGAATATCAATAAGAATTGATTCAATTCAATGGAAACAGTTAACTGCCGCTTGTTTCCTTGTGGTCTTTAAACTTTTATTTCAATAACTGTAAAAATAGTATAATACACATTTATAATAATTAATCAATATTGATTATTATTCGGCAAAAGTGGTTTACCTCTAGAATGCAGCACGTAATTTGAAAATCAGTTATATTTCATTACCTTATTTTCGGGTCGTCTGTACACTGTTCAATTTTTTTTCAATTTTGTCACTTGTACCACTTTGGCTTCTCAAGTCTTCATATAAGAAATGAGATTATAGTTATTCCTTAAGAGACATTTTTTTCTTCTTTCAAAATATGAAAAATATTGTCACCATTTCATTTTTGATACACTCAAAAACAAATATATCGTATTTATGATTGTTTACATGCATGTACACATGTAATGCATATGTTGATTAAGAGGTTTCCATACTATTCAGAGATATAAGCGTTCAAATATATGAATTTCAAGAGCTGAAAAACTGTTTGCAAAATAGAATTGTTCACCTTTCGGGAGAAATTAAGGAGATCACATTGTATATTGGTTTTTAAACTTTAACTGATGTGACAGAAATTGTAACGTAACTAATGTGAATCAGTCTGTGCGACCGCAAAATCGAAAGACGAATAAAAAGCACGATTAACTATTAGTATGGTGTTTTTGCATTAAATTTTTTGTACAAGACTATTATAATTAACATTCACCTATTTAAAAGTCTGTGGTGATGTACTTAACATAGGTGCCAACCTGACATAGATTATCCCTAATACATGCGTTAATTTGACCCTGGTTTAACGAGTTTCGAACCAGAAATTTTTAAAAGATATAAAATTAAGTATGTTCCGGTAACAATCTTGAAATTAAATAAATAAAGATTCGTGAAATATATTTTCTGGTTTGAAATGTCGTTAACCTGGATAAAACTAATCCAGGTATTACGTAAGATTAGTTCAAAGTTGGCAGATATGACTTAAGTTCCGAATGAAGCAAAATTTCGGTAGTATTTGTAGTTAAACTGAAAATTACAATAAAAAATTCAACACAAAATTGAATAAAGCAGAGGTTTGAGAGATCGATAACATTAGTTAAAGGTTAACACGAAACATTTTTTTGGACTTCTGGAATTCGGGTCAACCCGAACTCCAGAGTCGAAACCTAATCCGAAATTGGTCCGAACCCAAAACAATGAAAGTCAACCCGATCCGCAATGAAAAAATAAATGCTCGGGCAAAAGCGGTTAACCCTACTCGAAGCAGGAATCCACTACAAAACGCCCATAATTTATTGAGTGACAAACACCCGTGAGTTCGTCAAACGAAAAGACAGAAATCGTAACATGTTACGATCTTCATTCAAATAACATTATAAAAAATCGAATCTATTACTATTCGACGTCTTATTCTAACCCCTTCCCCTCCCCTCTTTCTCCCCAATTCCCTTTATGAACACTTTAAATAAGGAAGACGGACAGATTAAACTTGTCGATATTCTTTCGTTACCATTATTTATGACCAGTTCAATCAGTCTGGCCGCAGGAAATGTTGGAAATAGTTTCAGGCAATTAATATCGTAGCAACGCCCAGAAAACGTACTAGCAGGTAGTTGGGGGGAGGGGATGAAGAGGGGGGATATCTTCGTATCAGTTATGCTGTATGTCAACTATTATGGTTCGCACCCGAAGGATTGATAGGGAACGCATGGAATTACGATCGTAATTCTTCACTTTTTTTTTTTTATTTCTCCTTGTAGTAGTGGATCTATTCGTTATATGTCCGGCAAGTTTTTTTGTCGCGTGGTTACGTGACTAGGTTGTATGAATCGATGAATCTATAATAGACGATGATGGTTTGTCATGGGATTACGAGTTGAGTTTTTATGGATACTCTTCCCGGAAAGTTTTTTTAAATTTCTCTTTTGTATATGAAAGACATCTGATTGGCTGACTACAGTGGCGCCAACTTTTGAAAAATATTGGGTTGGCTCCAAAATATTGGCTGTGCTCAAAAATATTTTGGTAAATTCTGGCCTATTCCTTTGAAGGATAGACAGGTGGTGAAAGATGAGAATTTTAAGTCAAGCTATCATGTTTTAATAAAGTTACAATTTTATTAAATCATATTCTCATGCGTTTTTCCTGTAAATACATTTGATACTTACTACTGTAATGTCATGATATCATGAACATGACTACAAATTGAAATAGCAAAAAGGTAACCCTTTTAGTGCCAAGGAGCGCCGTCGCGCTGCTCTCGCTAGTTGTGAAAAATGCCAGCGTCGCGATAGCGCCCCTTTTGACAGCTCACTTTTGGCACGCGCAGTGTTTGATAAAGTGCTATTTAAATTTATTTAATTTATTGTCGCCTAGCAACAGAAATACCAAAATGTAAGAAGTTTTCTTATTGCAAACGATAGACTATGAATGAAAGACATTATCCTTTTATTTCAGCTGTTTTATCTAAGCTGTGAAAAAATATCTTTGTTTTTATTGTTGTGATATAATTTCGGACATTGGATAAACGTAGTGATGGCCGTGTTACCGTGTTCGTATTTTTATTCATTATATTGCATTCTAACTATTTTCGATCGCATATTTTTTTATATAAACATCGTGATTATTATTTTTTTAATATTCCTAATTTTGATTTCAAAATGCCGGCCACAAGTGAATTTTCAGATACAGCACGACGACAAAGAAGCGCGAGTGCAATCCTTGGCACTTTTCAGAGCAGCGCGACAGCACTCCTTGGCACTAAAAGGGTTAAACATGGAGCAAAACATTTCAGACACTTGTATATTTATGAGTGTCAGTCGGAGAAATAAAACACGTGATCACTGGCAAAATAAATTTTGTTCCATTAAGAAGAATGAATAATAAAATAATAATGAAATAAATACCGAAGTAGAACAAAGAAAATTGGGCACGCTACGATTCAAAATTATTGCGTGGGATCGGGCCCCACTGGCCCATATAAGTTGGCACCACTAGCTGACTATCGTACTTGCAAAATGAAGCTGGAGCCTTGTTGTGTATACAGGACTCGGTGATACATATATACAGTGCAACTTCGATTGTTCGAGCTAATTGGGACTCCTAGTAACTCGGATATCGGAAATATCGGTTAATAGAAAATGTTTTAAAAACCCGCTGTGCTTGCGAAATTAACATCTCTTAGAATAAAAGACAACAAAAGGTTTTTTTTTTAAATGATAAAAATAAACATATATGAAATTATATTTCACAAATCAACAAACATAAAAAAAGAAATAAACAGACATGCCAACTTCCGGCTTTTTAAAAATCAAAAATTATACTTCTAACCAGAAATTTATTGAGTAAACAAAATTAAGTAAATTTCAAATGACCCTCTGAGTTAGTACCAAACACTTCTAATTAAATAAATTTTCTGGCTTAATGTACGTTTTCATGAATTAACAAAAGCCGGAGGTTGGCAACTCTGAAATAACCTATTAGTAGTGGATTAAAAAAAAAAAAAAAAAAAAAAAAAAAAAATGAAATTTTTATTGTTTTAAGTTAAATGTTGAACAATGCACTTTCAAAAATGCACTTTATTTTTAAATTATATCAGTTTGTTAAATTTGCATTATTTTGTAAAAAAAAGTCTTATTTTTTATTGAAAAACTTTCAAAAATTTTTTTAGTGGTTACCTGATTACGCAAATTTTCGAATGGCAGCAGCTCTATCTGCGTAATATCGCTTTTTTGCTCCAAATACTTTAGAGCAATTGCTATTTCTTGAATAACTTCTGTAAGACTTATAGTCATCGAATCCATAAGTCCTTGTAGCACTGAATTAAAAAGGATCACAAAATCTTAAAGGAAAGAAAAGCTTTTGACAAATAAAGTTATAGCAAATTTTTATTAAAAAAAGTTTGACTTAAAATGCATTTATAATTTAATATTTGAAATATTGTATTTAAATTAAATTAATACTATAACTGCCTTCTATAAATTAAGAATAAAATTAAACTTCATTTTTGCCTTAAAAAATCAAATTTCAACTGGAATTGTAAAGCAAAGCTTTAACTTGTCTCGCAACTAATAGCTCAAGAACCGACAGCACAAAAAATTGCGTTATCGCGCACAAGAAAAAAACTTTAGATTCCCATATTACTATTCTTCCATAAAATAATGTTCCATGTCTGCCATAAGTGAAGTGGTGCATAAGCCAAAAATTAATACCACCAGTGGTTCACTCGTAGGTTTTACACTGTGTTTGCCGTACAATCAAAGGTATGAAAACATGGAAAACTGGGTGCAGGAAAACATAATGCTAAGTCTACGAGTCAACCACTAGTGGTATTAATTTTTGGCTTATGAACCCCTTCACTTCTGGCAGACATGGATTATTAGATTTCCCTATTACAACACTTCCATAAAATAAAGTTTTTTTTTTTTTTTTTTTTTTTTTTTGAGTTCGATATTATAGGTTTTGTGCTGTCGGCTGTTGGACTATAATAATTATAATAATGCATAATTTCATAATGTAAAAATATCATTAATTCTAAACAATCTTTTTCTTTCTTTCTTTTTTTTTGCAGGTGAAAAACCGAGTGAGCTATCTCCAAAGTCAACAAAGGCGTCCGAGACAGACAAAACTCCCGTCTCCTCAGCTACGACAGAGGAGGAGGAAGGTCAGTCTCAAAAATCTTCCAAAGACAGCAATTCCTCACCGTCTTCAACCGTCTCCATCAGCAAAACCGCCAAATGCAGATTCACGGAAGTGGCTCGCTGCATGCTGGAAATCATCGAAGACCTCCAAATGAAGAAGATGCAACCCGAAGCAGCTAAAGACTCTTCCTCCTCTTCTTCTGTTGATGCAGAGTGCTCCAAATCTTCAGAAGACAAACCTGAAGACCCGTCGTCCACGTCTGGATCAAAATCACCATTTTACTCATCTGCGGCTGAATATCACGTGTACGAAGAAATCGACTACGATTGTGTAAAGGAACTTCCAGTTTTAAAAGCGCCAGATGTACCTCCTCCGCTTCCTGCTAGACCAACGACTTTGTTGGTCAAATCCGATCAACAACGCCCAAGGGCTCCTTCACCGCCTCCAAGGAAAAGTCGAAGTGCCTTAAGGAAGTGCCCACAAAGCAGTGAAAGTAATAGTGTTGAAGTGAGAAATAGGCCTAAGCAGAGGGGTAACCTGTACTGCCTTTTTTCAGACCGTGCCGAACGCAGGAGTATTTCTAGATCTCTTGAGAGAGAATTCAAAGTTTCTAGCCCCGATGAGCAAGAAGATGACTATGGTTTTAGGAAAGAATTTGTATCGATTTGATTAAACTGGTGATGCTTTTCAGACATTAGCCAAATAAGAGATGTAAAAAAGTCAAATAATGCTTTTCCATTGATGGAAGACATTATATATCATTCTGTAAACATCATATATATATTTTTTTATTTATTTACTGAAAAAAAAAATTACAAGATACACAAATAGGGTCGAAAAACTATTCAGCAATGTTAATAGCTAAAAAAAAAATTCTGAAAATCTTGTGTTACGCATTTGTTGTAAACAAAATCTATTATTTTTACAGATAAAACGCGAGTGAAAAACAATTTATTTTATTAAAACTACTAACAAGTTTTGCCCTATACTCTAATCCGTTTTTCCAAATGAAATTTGAACCAAATAAAACATATAGGTGAACTTGGCCTTCTGTTTTATAGATATATGAACCTTTACTTGGAACGCCCTTTCGCATTTCTGAAAACGATGCCAACACCATTACTCTACTGAATATGCTAATGAATGAAATTTGAGGTGTAAAGGACGATTTTTTTTAATGATTTATCATTTACACTAGGATATAGTAAAAAAGATAATTAAATGCAATATGCTAAAATCCTCCATAAAAATTGATCTAATTATCAATGCAAACTAACTGACTAACAAAATCCACCCGGAAGAATTTTAAAGAAGGTTAATTTTTCATAACGTGTTCCCTCTCCTCTATAATTCTATAGCAATGTAGAATGATATGCAATATACTAAAACAATCCCTGACAAAGGATGTAACAATACAAGTGTCATCCAAATTCACCCCGTAGTAATTTTTAAACGGCTAAATTTTGATAACCAGGTTCACTTGATTATAAAACTTTTTCTAATAATTCTATGAGTAACAGAAATTTTGACTAAGTAGAAAAATATATTACCTATTAAAACCATTTCTGAAAAAGTGTTTAACTAATAATCCAATTTTCATCAAAACCTGCTCTGTAGAATTTTGTAACTGTTTCGAAAGGCTAATCTTTCATAATCGGGTTCACCTGATTATGGATCTTACTGGAATAATTATATTACCAAGCAACTAGAAGAAAATGCAAGACACTAAAACTGTATCGGAAAAAGTTTTTTAACCAACAATGTAATTTCCATCAAAATCCATTCCGCAGAACTCAAGTTATAATCAGCCAGAACGAAATTCCCATTTGCATTTTATATATAGATATTTGTGTTTATTAATAACGTACAGACAAAATTTGTAAAAAAAAAAATAAGGAACAGAAAATTTATTATAAATATATTTTATTTTTATTAAATAACACGTATTTTACTGGCGTCGTGGCTGATCATTTTCTTTTCTATAAAATCAACATTTTTTTTTCTTTTCACAGTGCTACTGATTCATAACGATTTATATTCAATGAGCAAAAAATATTGTAACGAACAGGAATATCCCGAAACCACTTTAGGTCAAATATCTACATATACTTGGGCAATCCAAAAATACATATATAAATAAATCGAAAGTTTTAACTGAAAGAAGTAAAGTTCCCTCTTCATTTACAGCTTACAGATTGTCATTTAACATAACTGTTTCGTATGCAATCAAAACTTAATAATGGGTTCAAAATATTCTATAAATTATACTTGGATTTTCTTGTTAATAAACTTTATTTTATTCATTGAATAACAGTATGACTGGGACGTATGAACAAATATTGAATTGGAAGTATTTACATATGTACAAAATACAAATACATTTTATCTTGGAAATTTCAGATCATTGGACTTAATACCGGAAAAGATGATCCTATATATATTTCTGTATGCCTTGCCTATCTTGAAAATTCTTCTCATGCTTTTTCAGAAAATAACAGAATTCTTCAAAAATACGTGCGACACACACGACAAGCGAAAAAAAAAAAAAAAAAAAAAAAAAAAAAAAAAAAAACATTCTTTTAAAAAATGCCTTTTTTTTTTTCTTCGATAAAAAAATTGATGCCAAATTTAAAGTAAAAAAACCCAAAATTTTTGCCTCATCTCGTAAGATGAAAAATATAAAAGAAAAGTAAATAAAAAACTTCCTATTAAACTTCGCTGCTATAGCAACGAGTCACGTTTGATAAATAAAATATTACAACGGCAAAATTGCAAAAGCTGTAAATAAAATAAATATGAATTTATCAATTCCTAACAATGACCTCCCTCAGCTTGAAGCAGTCAGTGTATATTTTTTTATAAAATCACTGAACAGAGTACAAAATGATATGAAAATGTTCAACTTTTCGGATCGACATAAAAAATATTCGTTCAATGATCTGTGAAACTTGAAAAAAAAAAAAAAAAAGATGGCTAACGATTCAAGCCCAAATTTCGATTCTCTCTCCTTTATTACAAGGGGAATTGAGTTTGGCTGTGACTGATTGAACTAAAATATTCGTTTAAAGTGATTTACAAAAAATTATAAAAAAATTTCAAGCTCAACAAGTCGAAATTTTCTAACACATTTTCAGACTCATTTTTTAAAGTAAAAACATGGAAACTTGCTGATGTGATTATTTGAAGAGATTTATAAGTGACCTGTATCGTTTATTTTCATTTAATTCATTAGAACTTAATTTATAAGCAATTATTTTGTCAATCCAACTTTTTTTTTTAGTTCCTATCGCTTCGGGAAATTCGATTCAAAATGCCGACTTAAAGAGCATGTTTTGAAATATATTCTGACTTTATCAAAAAATCGACCAATATGGCACATTATATAGATCCTGAATAAAAGAACCTGCTAATTTGGTGCATTTGAGAGAAAAGATGAGTCAAAAATAAGCAATTTGGAGAACATCTTTAATTTACAACTAGCAGATTATCATTTAGTGCTATTCCTTCATCTTGAAGCAGGCAGTGCGTGCTTTTAATAAAATCACTTTATAGAGTACAAAATGATAGAATAGTGTTCAACTTTTCAATCAGATCTATATAACAAGATTTCATTTTATGATCTGTAAAACTTCAGTTGATTAAAAATAAAATGATTTCAATAAAACATGCGCATTGCCTATAACACAGAAGAATATTTCTGATAGTTGTTTATATTTGTATGTATGAAGATAATTTATAGCAAGAGTACTTTGAAGTGTTGGACTAAGTTATGGCTGAACATTAAAAGTGAACTCTCAGTGCATCCTTAATGCAAGAATTTGGATGCTATTGGAGCAATTAAATAACTGATTGTACAGAATTCGTGTAAATGTATATTACTGTGCATTTCTTTATAAGATACTGAAAGTTACTTCATATTTAAATGTGGAAAATATATGAAATAATGAGATGATGTATTTATTTCATTTATGCATTCAAATAATTAACACTGATGTCGCAGAAATTTGAAGAACGGGAGAACTTGATTTCGCAGTGAGATGCGAGATGATTGTGAAAAAAAAAATGTTGTACAATAAGTAATTTCATTATAAACTATACTCTTACATTATTAAAGATGTTTAACTGAACATTGAAAAACTGAATGTTTCAGTAAATAAAAATTATTGTTAAATAAAAGTGTCTGTTATTTGTAGTCTACTACATTGCACTTTATTTTTGTTCATTAAGTAGGGTCAGGTGGGGTAATTACGACCACTTTGTGCATTTTCTGTGCAGCAACTTTGACCTTTTAAGAGCATCTCTTAAAAGTCTTAATTCTCATAGCCCCTCTTTTAATTAAGTTAAAAGTATGGTTAAAATTAACCCCATCAAAAACTCACAATCACAAAAGTTTGGGATATTAAGACCACCAGTGAGGAAATTATAACCACTATATTTCTTTTTTATACTTGCCTACACATGTTTGTTTGGGATAACTAACAAGGAAGGTCTCCATGCTGAGCATACCCAGACTTTTAGGGAAAAAATACCAATTAAAGTACTTATGTATGTAACAAAGGATCAGTCAAAATTAGCGGCGGAATCACATTAGATATTGTGTAAAAAAAATAAAATATTTTCGAATATTTGGCGTGAAAAGACTAAAGAGTCACTCGATTTGGCGAGCAGCCCTTTTCCTCGCCAAAAGCAAACGATTATAATGAAACTCAAAACTGTTAAATATTTAGTTTGCGTGTAAATGGTATTTAATGAATTTAAACATAAACAATGAGAGACTTTAATATATTACATACATCTATATACATATTGTATTACACATATATATATATATATATATATATTACTTGTTGAAGTAGTTATTTAATAATTCTCTGGAAAAAAATTTCATAGCTAAAAAAATCATATTGAGAAAAATTATCTTCATACATTTAAGCGTATTCAAAAATAAACGTCATATGTTTGCATAGCAACAAAATCTAATCGACAATTCTCAATTGGACTTTGAGCCTGGAACAAATTTAATTAAATTTAAATTATGAATTTCGTTTTAAATCTCAAATTTTGATGATTAAATTTGAATATAAATACATATAAATTTCGATATGTCAAAATTATGCTTAAAACAAACTAAAACTTACAAAAGTAAAGTTATTTAAATTAAACTTATCAAAACAAGTTCAACATGAAACTTTTTCTTTCTTGAAGTGTATTTGACATAAAGTATTTTTTTGAAATTACATTCCATTGCCAACCGGCGATAAATCGCCAAATAACGAAATTTTCATTATTTTTTTACGGTTACTAAATGGAGGTTCCGCCGAAATTTTTTTATAAACGTATATATCTACACAAGAAGAACATTCTGTAATTTTTTCAGATTTTTCGGGGTATGCCCGTATGGAGATCTTCTTTGTAAGACCATTAAAACAACAAACTGACAAATCCGTCTATCAAACATTCTGGTGGACTTTGTTCAAATTGCTATTTGGATCTCAAAAAAATACTTCAGACTAGTGATAAAAAATGCCAAAAATGGAAAAAAAAAAAACATAATGAGGTTAATATCTAAGGGTTAAAAAAATATATATACACAGTTTTCTACGTTATGGCGGTGGTCGCAATTATGCCCCCCCCCCCCATTCCTGAGCCTAAGTGACCCTTCATAAATAAAATGGTGATCAGTGGGGAAAAAACCCTCATGTTTTATGTTACACCTCAATTTTTAAAATACAGTCGAGTCTCTCTATAACGAAACTCCATACATCGAATTTCTCTATATAACGAAATTTTAGTAGGAACGGTTCCCTTTTCGCATGATTACATTTAAAACAGTCTCTGTATAGCGAAACATCGATCTCCATATAACGAATTTTTTCATAAATTGGTCTTCATGTACTCAGTTTTAAAAGGCTTCGAAATCATATGGAATCAATTTTCCATCACTTATTTTTGATTTATCGTCAGTGATGAGTTTTTTTTTAATTACTTCTCTCCTTGTTTTTTAAATTCAATGAATTCATCCCATCTCCCACACACCTTTCCACATCCTTCTCAAAACAGAGTCAACTAGAATGATGCACATGTAAGAGAGGAATCAATGAGAGGCACGTAAGAGAGGCTTTCAAATGGAAGAAAATGTTAACTACAATTTTTCATTCCTTGCTAAAATGTGAGCATTATTTTTTTAGAGCGTAACAATTTTAAAATCAAAACAACAAAAAATCACAGATTTCTTCGTCTGAAATTAATGGAAGTCTTCCTTATTTGATTTTCATTAAGCTTTCAAATAAATGTCTTCTCTTTTTTGAAACAGCTTAAATAATTAAAAAATAAAATGTTAGGTTGATATTTACTTTTAAACATTTCAAATTATTAATTCTAAAGATCAAAAATAATATTTATTCAAATTTCACACATTAAATACGATTTTTAACATCATTCTCTATACATCAAATTTCTCTATATAACGAATTTTTTACTGGAACGGTGGATTTCGTTATATAGAGACTCGACTGTACATCATAAAAAAAAACGATATAAATGAAAAAATACACAATTTTAAATCTTACATTGTTAACAATTCCAAGTTTCTGTGAGTTACATAACTGCTGTACAGACTTCTCTGCAATATTTTTTAGCTTATTTTTCTTTCTCAGACTTTTAAAGGCCTTCTCTTCATACTTGACTGTACACATAGTCCAGGCATTACGTGCTCAAAAAGGACAAATAAATGCAAGTTTTGGTGTAGTTTGGATTTTTGGTTCCCTTTATGTTTTTTGGGTCGCTGAACACGAATCTGGCATTATCCAACAAAGTTTCTCCCCGGAAACACGTTTTTTTGGCAAAAAACGTGCAGAAAACGTGGCTTTTTTTCGTTTTTTCTAAATAACTTAAAAATTATGCATTTTACATAAAAGTCATCAATACATAAATTAAAGAACACAAAATATCCTACATTTTATGTATTTAAAGTTTTTTTCTCTGATCAATGGTTTAGCCGTGAGAGAGCCGCAAAAATGGGTGTGAAAAGCAGAAAATTCAGAAAAACGGGAATTACAGCACCGTACGTCGATGAAACATCAAAATAACTATTTTACGCAAATTTTTCCCACTTAATAATACTAAATATATTATTATTGACTGTATTTTATTAATCTGATGTTCATTGTTTCGTTCATAACTAATAAATAAATAAAAATGAACATATTTGTGATCAAAATCTTCATTTGCTATTACAAAATAGGAATAGTAATAATTTCTTAATTTACTTTTAAATAATGTAAATAAAATAACTAAACCGGGCTTTAACATATAAAAGCTGACACGGATTCCAGTTCTTAAAGTTCTAGAAGTTCAAAATATGGGTGTGAAAATTAAAAAAATCCGGAAAATATGAATTATGGCTCTGTACATAGATTTAACATGAAAAATGACCATTTTTTTTGTAAAGATTGACTTTAAATGATACTGAAGATATTATGATCGACTATAATTTACAATGAAGTTCCTAACAATAAAAACGACGACTCATTATTAATTATTATTTAATAATAAATAATTATGTACATTAGTAAGTACATTTACTTAAAAAACAAAGTTCTATTTTCGCTTTCTTTTATTTGAGGATCCCTGCTTTTCACCGACATCTACAAAATAGAAAATAGACGAATGGAATTAGTGGGTGTGTTTATAACTATCAATATTATAAATAAAAGTTATTTAATAGTAAATATCTGATACTTTGCGGCATAACTATTTCCCCTTCCATTGGGTCCTCTGATTCATTGTGTGGGCAATCCATTTCCAGATCGGTTTCAAAGTCTAGTTCCTCCTCTTCGTCTTGACACACAACTGCGATGTTTTTGCAGTTTCCCGAAGCAAATCTTCTATCTGATACCTTTGCAAATAATTTTTGCTGCTGCTTCAAGCACTCGCAGTCTCTCATCTCGATCAGATTTACATGTTTGCTGATACCATGCATTAGTCAATATCTTCCCTCCTATATTCTCGAAATACACAATGGAGTTTTTTTTCTGATTCTTTGTGATCAGTATGTCGTCTCCATATCTCTCAATGAGGTTAAACTTTATAGTTCTCATATTAGGTTGATAACTCCCTGTAACCTGTTTCATTAGCTCTTCCATGGAGAATTGACATTCGTCATCATGATTTTCAAGGTAATCGTAGGTACTTTGCATTGCTCTGTCGATTGCCTCGGCAAACGGACCACGTTTCTTCTGTTCTTGGACCTTCGGCCTCCTATAAATATATTTAAAACATTTGATGTGGTATTGAGCATCTGCTGCGATCAAATCATTCACTGGTTCGATGAGCCTGCCCATAATCATCATTGCGAGCTCTTGCTGCTTTCAGAATTGTACTCCCATGTGTCGCACACTGTATACAGTATTGCGTTCGCTTGGTGGATTTTTCGCTTGTGTTGCAATGAACTCTTCCGAAATGCACAGTCCACATATAAAACAATTAGTTCAAAAATTAAACTGAGGAGTTGATGATCTTAAAATTTGAGAAGTGCTAGCACTTTGTTCCTCAACTGTCTTCACATAAGCAGTAATCATCCGTTCATTTACGTATGCTTTTCTGCACTTAACATGTATATCTACTGAGATTTTCTCCTTTAGGAAAACTGCCTTTACATCCTTTCTTTCTGTATTTGCCTTGCTTAACGCTGCAATACCTCGATAACTTTCATTGACGGTCCCTATTCTAAAGGAGAGTCACAAATAAAACACAGCGACATCGCGCAAAATCACTTTAGCTGTTCACTATATTCACGAAGACACAAACAGTGAATTACTAAATTATAAGTAAGCAGTTGCATATGGAAACTGGGAGGAATGTGTCCTCCTGATAAGCTAGTGATCTGTGCGACGCATATTTCTGACAGAGGCGAGACTGGCGGGGAAGGGGTGGGGGGGGTAGTATTTTACTGAACGTGGACATGGGATGAGAGGGTGGGCGCTTGAACAACGTTATTTCACACTTGTACCCCTTCAATCAAGAGGGAAAGTGCAGATGGGATCAGTTAAAGCCTGTTTTAGTTATTTTGTTTACATTATTTAAAAGTCAAATTTAGAAATTATTACTATTATTATTTTGTAATAGCAAATGAAGATTTTGATCAGATATACTCATTTTTATTTATTTTTTAGTTATGAAAGAAACGATGAACATCAGATTAATAAAATATAGTCAATAGTAATATATTTAGTATTATTAAGTGGAGAAAAATTTGTGTAAAATGGTTGTTTTTCATGTTTCATCAACGTACGGTGCTGTAATTCACGTTTTTCAGGATTTTTTGCTTTTCACACCCATTTTTGCGGCTCTCTCACGGCTAAACCATTGATCATAGAAAAAAACTTTAAATGCATAAAATGTAGGAAATTTTATGCTCTTTAATTTATGTATTGATGACTCTTATGTAAAATGCATAATCTTGAAGTTATTTAGAAAAAACGAAAAAAAGCCACGTTTTTTGCCAAAAAAACGTGTTTCCGGGGAGAAATTTTGTTGGATAATGCCAGATTCGTGTTCAGCGACCCAAAAAACATAAAGGGAACCAAAAATCAAAACTACACCAAAACTTGCATTTATTTTTTACCAAATGCCTGGACTAACACGTGTTTCAGTTAATTGAGACCATTGAAACTCCAAACTAACAAATATGTTTATCAAAAATTTCGATAGACTTTGTTTCAAATTGCTAATATTATCGGAAAAATGCTTCGGAATAGTGACAAAGAATGTCTAAAATAAAAAATACATTATGAGGTTAATATCTACGCGTGAAACAAAATTTTGCGATACACAATTTTCTCCAATATGGCAGCAATCACATTTACACCCTGGTCTTGTAATTACCCCCCCACTCAACCCTAGAATTAACAGCATTAAGGGTGTATTCGAAAAAACGCTTTTCCACCATCAGCAGCTCGAAATTTTCCGATACAATTTCAGACACATTTTTTAAAGTAGAAACATGAAATTTGCTGAGGAGATTTTTGAAGAGACGTATAAGGTGCCGTGTGATGTCTTTTTACTCTCAATTCATTAGAATTTGATTTATAAGCAATTAACTTCTCAGGAAGACTTTTTTTCGTTCCCTTATCTCCCACTTCGGAAAAATCGGTTCAAATTGCCGTTTTTGATTGCTTTTTTTGCAATATTTTGTGCACTTATCAAAGAATTGACCTTCACGGCACCTTGTACACTTTCTAAATAAGAGAATCTGCGAGTTTCATGTGTTTGAGAGCAAAAGTGAGTTCAAAAATAAATCGGAAAACAAGCAGTTTGAATCGAAATACACCCTTAAGACGCAACACTAGTCACAGAAAAAGACCCGGATGATAACGTAAAGTCTATGGGGGCGCTCTTTTCAAATATCTCGCTCAAATTTTAATATTTACGTTTTTTTTTTTTTTTTTTTTTTTTGCATAGTTGAGAACGATCCACAACCAGACTAGTTTTTACTTTTTCGATTTTGGTGTCAGATTAAAAAATAATAATAATAATAAATAAAAATAATAATAATAATTTTCAAAACTGGTTATGAAACTGAAACTATCCTAATATAAAAGGAATATAACCAAAATCAAAAAAGTAAAAACTAGGTTGGTTGTGGATCGTCCTCAGTTATCCTATGCAAAAAAAAAGAAAAAAAATCACATCAAAATATTTAAATTTGATCGAGATATTTGAAAAGAACGCCCCCATAGACTTAACATTATCACCTGGGTCTTTTTCATTCAGTAGCGTCGGCTATTAACATTAAAATTAACATTTTTCTGTTATAATTTCATGCACAATTTCAGTTATGCAATTAGAATTGATAGAATACGAAAAAAACTATATTTCGGGTACAGAAAACTGATTAATACAATGTAAAAGCTATTTAAAAACGTTTTTCCGAAAATGACGATCAGCTAATAAAAATTTATTATACAAACTCTTCTTTAAATTTTGAAAATGAAATGTTTTTTGAGGTTCCTAAATATAAAGAGGTAATACTTTTCCGAATAATGGGTGACTTGGAAGCAGTTATCGAATATTTAGGCTCGTGATTATAATAAGATTTAGAAGTTTAAGGATCATCTATTTTTTTTAGGTGCGTTAAAGACCGGGTGATCCAAAAGTCAGGACGAACTTTAACTAGTTGGATGTGTCAATCCCGAAACTTTCTTCTATCTCATAAGTACATTTTAATTTAAAAAAAAAAAAAAAAAAAAAAAAAAAAAAACGTGGTGACCTCAAAGTTACCCACTATCGCATTTCCTCGAACATTTGACCTAGCCTAATGAGATTCTGGTATCCGAAAAGCCTAAAACGCAAAATTCAATTAATATTCTGAGAAAATGAGCTTAGTAGTGTCTCATGTTGGGTAATTTATACTAAAACCTAATAAGCATCTATTGATGTCAAGACCTAACAGAATCTGAAATTTGGTGGAATTTCGTCCATTAGTTCTTGAGATATAGTTATAACAAAAAATTTGCAAAACGTAGCACAGCAACACCATATCTTGGACAATTTATGCCAAAACGTAAAAAAGCGTGTAATTATGTTATGGTGTAAAAGAATCTGAAGTTTGATGAAATTCTGTGCATTAGTTCTTGAGATATAGCTAGTTTTAAAAAAAAACGTGTAAAATATAGCACAACAGCATCATCAGTTGAAGGATTTATAACAAAACGTAATCATCGTGTAATTATGTTATATGTCATTTTGTAACAAAATCTGAAGTTTGATGAAATTCTGTGCGTTGGTTGTTGAGATATAGCTATCGGAAAAATCGTGCAAAATGTAGTATAGCTGCACCACTTGTTGCAAGGTTAATACCAAAATTAATCAGCGTCTAATTATGTTATGTATTCTAGTGTAACAGAATCTAAAATTTGATGAAGTTCTCTGCATTAGTTCTTGCGATATAGCTATCGCAAAAAGTCGTGCAAAATGTAGCATAGCAGCGCCACGAATAATTCGAAAACGAATCAAGATACAAAGATACGGTTTGTACCAAACGGATGGAAAAGAAACCGGGTTTTGTGTAACAACGAAAAAAAATAGTTTTGTTGGCGACCAACAAATGATGCTAATGTGTTTTATTGCAGCAAAGGATGATTTACAAATGAAAAAAAAATGACAACTTACAAGTCAGTTTAATTGCAATTAATTAGTACTACAGTAAATGTTCAATGTACTGTCCATCATTCATAAGTGCAGCTGTGAGACTAGCAGGGTTGTTTGGTTTAAACCACGCTGGTTTAAACCGTGGTTTAAACCATGGTTTAAACCAAGTGGTTTTTTAAAAAAAACCATGCTGGTTTTTTTTAATTTGGTTTTTTTCCCTTTTCCCTAATGTTTTCATTTATTTTACACATTATTAAAATGTGCAAAATCAAAGTTATGGAGTAGCTACAAGCAAAGCTAAAGACAAATTTTTAAAGTGACAAACATCTTTAATCAATCTAATTTTCCTTACTAGCTATAAATTGACATGGCAAAATATTTTTGTACAGTGAACTGTGGAGGATAAAAAAAGGTAGTTAATTTTAATTATTTTTTAAACCTTTTATTTTTTAAAAAAATGCAAAAATGGCGTATGCCAGCCAAAAATGCAATTTTACTGCTTAGATAGCTTGATTATGATTTACTAAGGATTGCATCATGTATCAAAGCATCAATATTCAATAATGACATAATCATAAGTCATTCTTTCCATTGGTTACGCTTGTTCTGTATGCTAATGAATGATTGGCTATGAATTTTCTCTGTTCCATAGCTATTGGTTTTAGTAAGCTTTGGTTTTTCTTAGATTGGATTTGCAGTTTTTACATTATTTTTTTCTGTTTCTAGTTACTTTGTATTGTGTTTTATTTTAAGAAAGCTACTTATATATATTGAAATAAAAGAATGTCTAAAACTAGAAGAAAGGAAAATATAATCTGATTTTCATTTGAGGGAATAAGAAATACATCAAAAACATGTTTAAGAGACAAATGTAAAAATTCCATGCAATGTAAATGCTGTCAAATTAGCTCTTCCTTATAATACTAGGTGTGATTCATTTTCAGATGCTTTAGATGTTTACCTTAAAAATTGCCCCACTTTACTTAAAATTTGTGTAGAAAATAGGAATGTTATTGATAAAAATATTCAAAAGCTCGTATCTGTCTAATTTTTATTTTAAGAGAAATGTTGAAGATATGTTTAAACTGTTAAATTCTATTGCAATTGCCCTGGAAAATATCTAAAGTAATAAGTTCCATTACTATTGCACTTTATAATTGGACAGGTCTTCAAAAAATATTATGAGAAAAAAAAAATGTAAATAAAGAAGTCTCATAGTTTTTTAGTTCAGGTATAAAATAGCCCTAACACCCATGCCTTTTTAGGTATACATTCTTGAACCACAATACAGTCAAATTGAACTATGTGAACAAGAAAAAAAGGATACATTAAATTTTACAAAACAAAAATATCCATGTAACTCGATACTTGCACAAATAATAAAATTTAATGCTAAATCTTCACCTTTTGAAGAACAAAGAAACAGAAAAAAATAAAGTTTGTATTTAAATAATAATAATAATAATAATTTTTCTAAGCCTATGTCTCAATTTGTGTAAGCATTACATTCGTTGATGTATCAAGTAAGTCAATACACATGTATTTTTTAGCATTAATAAAATGCATATTGATATTTTTTAAGTAAATATATGTAGTAAGAGATTAATAATCCTTTGTTGATGTTAATACTGTAAATAATTTCTAAATTATGCACAAGAAAATGTTTTCTATTTCAGCTTTTTTCTGTTAATTTAGTAAAATATATTTGTTTGCTATGTTCTTCATTATCAACCTGCATATAATTATTTCTTAAATTATTATCTAAAAGGTTTATATAAGTATACTAATAAATTAACAGTTTTTTTTTTTTTTTTTTTTTTTTTTTTTTTTTCACACAATGAATATTTCCCTATAGAAACCTAAACTTATAAGATTAAAACTTATAAGATTTAATTATAAATTTTTATGCTTTAGTTATTTAATTATCAAAAAAATAAATACTAATGTGAATGTTTAACATTCATTAACTATTAATTATAAAAAATCCTCACGACTTTCTAAAACTCAAGTTATTTTTCTTGCAAATGCTATTTAAATAATGATTTGAAAAAAACCTGGTTTAAACCAAAAAAACCTGGTTTAAACCAAAAAAACCCGGTTTTTTGGTTTTTTTCAAAAAAACCGGTTTTTATACCAACCCTGGAGACTAGGCACTACACTATTTACAGCATTTAGTAACATTTTTTTTTTTTTGTTGTTGCCACACAAAATCTGGTTTATTTTGCATCCGTTTGGTGCAAACCGTATCTTTGTATGTTGATTCATTTTCGAATTATTCATTTTTAAAGTTCGTCCTGACTTTTGGATCACCCGGTATATAGTACCTATATAGTCGTCGTTCAATCCGTCTGTCCGCATATAACAACGCAAAAACTACCCAACCGAATCGTTTGAAATTTAAAATATAGAATTCGTGCATAATTTTGTGGAGTCATTTCAAATTTTATGAGCATCGGATGTATTATTATTATTATACCGCAGACCAGGCCCCTGCCTGCCGGGCAATATGCCTAGCTTAACGAGTTTTTTTACCTGGCTGCGGGGCAGAAGCCGCTTGATTGCACAAGCTGAGATCTACCTGAATGTGGCTGCATCGCTATTATTTAATATTAGTTACTATCCTGGCCTGTTCTAGGTTACTTTTAATTATCTGATTGGGATCATTCGTACGATGTTGTAATTGGAAGGGAATAAAAAGAAAGGGGGTAACGCATCGGATGTATTGTTCAATTACAGGGACAGTCAAAAGTTTTCATTTACATTGCGGCCAATGGTAAAAAATCTCCTCAGGTTCATTTTAAGAGCCTACTTCACTCAAATGAAAAGACTCGTTCGCTAATGCTAATCCTATGGGAGAAATTTATAAAGATATCTCGGTGGCATTTTAATATTTTTAGATGATTCTTTTTGCATTGGATAACTCAGATTGATCTGAATGGAGGTCACTTTTTAGTTTTACGATTTTGGTTGCAGGTATTTTTTATGAGGTTGCTTTCGCTTTCCAAACCGGTTCCGAAAATGAAAGCGTCCGTGTAAAAAATAACTGTAAACAAGATGAAAAAAGTAACTAACGTCATGCATACAGATCGATCACCAAAAAATCATTTAAAAATATTGAAATGCAACCGAGATATCTGTATAAATTTCTTCCATAGGATTAGCATTAGTGAATGGGTCTTTTCATTTGACTGAAGTAGCCCCTTAATGGTGATACAGCTTTTCAAACGGGATAAAACTGTTATGCATTTACTGAAGTGTAACGTATACATTATGTGCAATATCCGTTACAAAAATGTTTATTACTCATTTACAGAACTACATAAAATAATTCAATTACATGGACAATCAAAAGCATTCCGTTACATGACGGTCAATGGGAAAAAATAGTTTCAAGCGAATTTTAATGATCTTATACTCATTCGAACAGAATAGAATTAATGTACATCTATAAAGTATGTACTAAAACTACATTCTGCACAACCTGTGGTGGAAAGAATATTTGTTATTATTTTAATGAGTTACACAGAAGAATTCTGTTACACAATGGTATAGGCGGAATATTGTTTGGGCACGTTTTAATCCTATTAAACTATTTAACATTTTATGAAATTGATATATGTTACTGAGGTTTACTACAAGTTATTTCCTGTATAATAGAAAGGAGACAATAATTACAGGGACACACAGAATTTTTCGACTAATATATTGTATCCGAAAACAATGTATACTATTACAACAAGATCTGAACAACTTTAAAACTTTGTTATAGTGCGAACGCACATCATTTGCTATACTTGGCATGCAGTTTCCAACTTGTTTACAATGCACAAAAAGGGTTTTTCAACCTGGCCGACGAGGAGCTTAAGATCATTTTATAGATAGTCTTAAGGCGCAACACTAGTCACAGAAAAAGACCCGGATGATAATGTAAAGTCTATGGGAGCGTTCTTTTCAAATAGCTCGCCCGAATTTTAATATCTTTACATGACTTTTT
Source organism: Maratus speculifer (assembly GCA_964019185.1). NCBI lineage: Eukaryota > Metazoa > Arthropoda > Arachnida > Araneae > Salticidae > Maratus > Maratus speculifer. Next base: position 242,843,586 of record OZ025302.1, on the reverse strand, counting down.
TGCTTAGGATAGCTGAGGACGATCCACAACCGGCCTAGTTTTTACTTTTTCGATTTCGCTTTTATATTTTTTATATAACGGTAGTTTCAATTTCAGAACCGGTTTAAACCGGTTCTGAAATTTAAAGTAATTTAAAAAAATCTGAAACCAAAATTGAAAAAGTAAAAACTAAGCCAGTTGTGGATCGTCCTCAGCTATCCTATGCAAAAATGTCATGTAAAAATATTAAAATTTGCGCGAGCTATTTGAAAAGAACGCCCCCATAGACTTTACATTATCATCCGGGTCTTTTTCTGTAACTTCCAGCCATTTTGTTTCAAAGTCACATCGTACTACCGTTTATTGAATGCTATAATAATTTAACAAATGTTCTGCATGAAGAATCACGTTTCTGTGGTGAAAAACCCTGTATTTTTATGATTTTCTTTGTTCGATGTTTCGTTGTACTGGGTCAAAGGTAATAAACTGGGAGCTGACCACATAATTGCGAGGTAAAATTGCGTCGAAATCATGTAAACCTCCTCTACCAGATCCGGTGTCTACCTCGACACTGGTTATTAGCGACTATCATTCCACCATCGTAAAATTTTGTGGGTGTTTCTTTTTTTTCTAATGGTAAGCTACTGTTTATGACGATTACTTTTGTTACGAACAAAGGACTGCGGTTTTGTATCTTCACTCTTTTGACAGTAAAACCAACATCCCCTACAGCTTCAGGGTTACAAACTTAATTTAAATTACAAATTTTAATATATTTTATAGAAAAATTGATGCACTGTTAAAATTTTAACCTTAAAATTTTTGCTGATTTTTTTTCTTTCTTTTTTTAATGCATAAGTTCATTTAATGTTTTAATACAGCCAAACCTCGTTACCATGAACACGCTTAACGTGAATTACTTTTAACATGGATTGTTTTCACAGTCCCCTATAAAAATGAATACGAAGATTTGATACTGATAACATGAATTACTGTTGGCATAAACAATGTTTAATACCCTTGAGGTTCATGTTAACGAGGAACGACTGTATACAGAATTTTTTTTTCTTTTTAACTGACGATATTTAAAGCCACCGGTGTCGATAGTATCTCCCTGAATTTTATTTCATTCAGTCGTACTTATTTATTTATTAAAATATTTTATCTGACTCCATTAAATTAAGCTTATTTATTTTAGTATTTCTAACTTAAACTTAACGTACGCATTAACCAGCCAACTTTTAAAAAAGACATTTTTTATTCCATAGAAAACAAAAACATGTTGTTGCCAACAACACAAAAGAAATAACAATCTACTTTCAACATCCTCCCACCTTTCGATAAATGGAATTTATCAAAACAATAAATATTCAAAATAATCTAAAAAATATTACAAATAACTCTGTATAAACATAGTATTGAAGTTAAACAGTTAGAACTAAATATTATAATACAAACACTTGTAAATAAATAAGTTTAAAATATCTCTCAAAAATATATTTAAAATAAGAAGTTCAGTCAGTTCTTATAACGTTTCGGAAATTTTACTGTTGTTCCACATTTTCTCTAATCAGATGTTTTTTGCTTCTCAGATGATTGCTCCAAAAGGCTAAGATATCGTTCTCGGGATTTTTCTCGTAGTCTTTGCTGGTATCTCAATCTTTTTGATATGTTGACTTTATCCAAATGATCCAAATCGAGAACTCCCACCGTTCGAATATCTTGAATAAACAAAGATGGAGAAAACGGAACTTCTAAAAAATTTGGTCCTTTTTCATGACATGAAGTGTCAAACATAGGTTTAATCTTTCTTGTAGACCTCTCCTTAAAATTTTTTGCTGGATACTGAGCTCTATCTTTAGAATCTACATACCTATTTTCTCTGTAAGTTCTTTTTGGATTTTTATCTCTGTCTTTAGAGTCTTCATATCTATTTTCCCTGTAATTTCTCTCTGGATTTTGACCTCTATCTTTAGAATCGGCATGCTTATTTTTCCTGTAATTTCTTTCTGAATTTTGATCTCTATCTTTAGAAACTATATATCTGTTTTCTATAAGATTTGCTGCTGATACATTTTTATGAACATTGAAGTTATTACATTAGTTAAAGAGCAATCAAATTTTTCTCTAGGCACTTTGCCCATGATAAGCCAACCTAAAAACGTTTCGTATGCAACTAAGCCACATTTAAGTTTATGCATGTTTCCGGTAAATAGTTTACCACATAAATCTGCTCCTATCAATAATTCTATATCAGGACAACCTTTTCCATAATCCCCAATCCATATCTTCTTTTCTTTTAATTCCTTATTCCACGATCCTTTTTTAAGCCTAGGAATTTTACTACAGATTTTTGGCTGATCCAGCACCTCTATATCACAGGAAAATTTTCCACTGAGTGCTTCAAGTTTTAGTTTGTAAAGATTGTGATTCTTTTCTTCAGTTTTTAATCCACTAAACAATGAATGTCTTAAACTTTTCCTTTCTATTGGATCCAGACCCAAATTTTCAGCAGTACTTTGCAAAATGTACGACTTCTGAGAACCGCTATCAATCAATACTCGGGCTTGACGTTCTTTACCTTTTGATTTCAATCTAACTATCAGGGTTTGAAGTAACACTTTCTCTGGTACACAATGACTAGACGAACTGACGTCTGAGGTTGCAGAATCAGAGTGATGTTCAGTCGGTTGAATTTCCCTCAATTTGTTAGCTGGCAATCTGTTAACTGGCAATTCAGGACACATCAAAATTAAATGTCTTTTATGACATAAAACACATTTTACGTTAGTTTTGAAAAATTTCGAACGATGCCCAATTTTAAAACATAGAAAACAGCTTCTTTTGCTTCGCAAAATTTCTCGTTTTTGTTCAGAATTAAGCTTTTGAGCGTTAAAGCATTCTTTACTATCGTGTAATTTGTCACAAAAGACGCAAGAGTTGTTTACTTTCTTTTTATCAATGGTTCCTGAAAACAAATCACTAGTAGTGGGCGGCGCAAAAGGCTGCGATATTTCTTTCCGTTGACGATATTCATTTATAAAACTAGATTTTGGCAAGCGATTTCGTTCGTCACTTTCAACTTCCGTTTTCAAAAAGGATAATAAATTTTTCAATTTTTCACTGTAAATATTATCAGAAGAATCGATTGTAATATTACTAGTATTTCTTAACCATACTCTGAATAGCTCTTCCGGAATACAGGATTCCACAAGTGGAAAAAGCATTGCAGAATATTTATCTGAGGTTAAGCCTATCGATTCTAGAGCTCTTAAATAAGATTCTAGCCTATCATACAAGTTACTAGTGTTCATTCTATTTTTAGACTCTGTAGAATTTTGAACAACAAGTTTAAGAAGTTGTCTGACATAAAACTCAATTAACAGTTCATCGCGCCCAAATCGCGATTTTAAACTTTCGATGGCCTTTTCATAATTTTCACTAGTAGGTGGAAAGCTATCAATTATTTCGCGAGCTCTTGTACCTTCACTTATGCACTGAATTAAATATTGAAATTTATCTTCATTTTCAATTTCATTATCTTCATGAATTCTTTTGAATTGGCTCCAAAAAGCGAGCCAATCTTTAATATCTGAACTAAATTTGATCAACTCTATTTTTGGTAACTTTAATTTCTTTTTCGTTACAGGCGAGTTAGTTACTGAGTTCGTATACTGCGATTTTAAATCTTTCTCTAAATAAATTTCTACACTCATGCTAACTTTATCCATTTTTTCATTATATTCCTCTATAGCGTTGTATTCAGCTTCATACTCTGCCATATCGCAATTTTCTAACATGTTATTACTTATCTCGTTGTCTAAATCTACCAAGCGATTGTAAATTCTTTTTAAACTCGCAAAAGTAGATTTAATATTTTCCTCCTTAGGATTATCTTCTTTTAATAAATTCGTTAATGCGTTGTAAGTTTTAGAAAAATTAGCTCTAACAGGAGAGCGCTTTTTGATTAATAGATCCATATTCATTAAATGAAATAAAGTAAAACAGTACCTTTTTAAATATCAAGTCTTTGGTGTCACCAGTAATGTCGATAGTATCTCCCTGAATTTTATTTCATTCAGTCGTACTTATTTATTTATTAAAATATTTTATCTGACTCCATTAAATTAAGCTTTTTTATTTTAGTATTTCTAACTTAAACTTAACGTACGCATTAACCAGCCAACTTTTAAAAAAGACATTTTTTATTCCATAGAAAACAAAAACATGTTGTTGCCAACAACACAAAAGAAATAACAATCTACTTTCAACAACCGGTAGCTCGCTCTAATAATAGGAATAACACAAAATTATATAAATGGACTGATAAAACCATGGGAAAAAAGATTCCAAAAACAAAAATAAATAAATATATTGAGGACCCCAGAAGCCAAGGGGTATAAGTGACAAAATTGAAAAAATTGAGTTAAGTGCACAGGGTATCTGGAAATATGCTTTTTTCATTTCAGGTAAAGAAATATAGGTCATTTTCTGATTATTTGGGGGAGTTATAGAGATAAACCACTTTTTTCGAAAAACAAACAATATCGATTAATTATACATTTAAAGAAAATTGTACTCTGTTTTTTTAACAGTTATTGAAATGAGAGTTCAAAGATTAGAATGCAACAAGCAGATGTTTCCTATTTCAATTCACTCAATTGTTATTGATGTTCCAATTTAACATCAATTATCTTTAAACTCAATTTACTCCAAATCGAAATTTTGTCACTTGCACCCCTTGGCTTCTGGGCTCCTCATATATAATAGTTCCAATCACCGCCGATACGGGGAAATTTGGCGCTGTATATGAAAAGAAAGCATCAGAAACAGACAAAGTAATAATTTGAATAAAATTCAATTTTTTATTCATCATATTCACTTTCCCGACGAGGAATTCGACTTACATTCAATGTGACCACCGTTCTCTTGCACCACACCTTCCATTCTTTGTACAACATTTTCATAACATGTCAGATGGAATAGCCCTTACTGGTGATTGGAACTACAGTACACTCCCTCTAATCCGCACAGGTTGGGACCAAGAGTTTTGCGGATTATAGAACTTTGTAGATTATAGGTCATTTTTTTGTTTACATTCTAATATTTGGAATTTATCAACAAATGCAGTAAATATACAGCAAATAAATAACACAGAAATGAAAGAAAATACTTTTTCATGCATAAAAAGCTACAGTCAATAGGAACACATTTAAATGATATAATAATACAAGATTATTAGAAAACATTTCTTTTTATTTTTAAATCTATCACACATCACAGTGATGGTGGTTTGCTTTATCATTTTTTATTTATGCTATGCAGTTTAATCCTGATGCTCTTAAGAATCAGGATTTCTTGATCAGTAACATAAGTTTTTTTTTTTTTTTTTTTTTTTCTAAAAAAAATAAGATATTTATCTTCAAGAGCTATTTTATCTTTTATATAGCCAGCAAATGTGCTCAGAATATAGCAGTCTTAATAGTTATTTATAAGATACATAAAACATTTCCTTCTAATGAATGCAGAAATGCATTAAAATTTTCTAAATTCATCAGTACGGTTCAACCTTTATCATGGTCAAAGTGTGCATCTTGGTTAAAAAAAGGAGATTTTAACTGTTTGTTTACATCTAAAATATAGTGTGGATTATAGGAGTTTGCGGATTATAGGGTTACGGATTAGAGGGAGTGGACTGTAATTTTTTTTCCCTGGAATCTTGGTTTCCCTTGGTTTCATTAGTCGACTTATAAATTTTAAAGCAGTTCTGGTTGTTAAAATTAGCCACAGAAAGCTATGAATAGAGTCAGTTGGAAAAAAAAAAACTCTTTGTAGATTATTTTTGTCTTTACTTCTTTAAAATAGTGTGATATTGATAAGTAAAGGAAATATTCTATTTCTAAATTAAATCACATCTATTTCGAAATCCGAATGTCTAATCCAATTTAGTTTAGCCTTTTATAAAAAATTTGTATTTTAAGTTCTTTTTAATATATTTTTTAAACAAGTAACCATCTTAATCTATACTAATAATATTATAAAGAGGAAAGATTTGATTGTTTGTTTGTTTGAATTGAATAGGCTCCGAAACTACTTGACGGTTTTGAAAATTTCTTTCACCGTTGGAAAGCTATACAATTTCCGGTGAACATAGGCTAATTTTTAATTGATTTATTCAAATATTTTCCTTAATAATTCAAAATTTCATTATTTTTCATACAGAATCAATTAAAATTTTTCCGATAAAAAATAACCATTTTCTTTTCAGTTGCCAAAAAAATCAATATATGGAAAATAATTTCTCCTCGGCAATTAATTTTTAGTTGAACAGTATCCACGTGAAAAATTAAAATAAAAAAAATTTCAAAGGAAAATAAATATGACGTCATTTGTTATATTATCGGAAGTTTTGTTTGCACAGATATCATATACACACCGAGGTAACCTAATGGACACTAAATTGATGTTATTTTGCCTGGCATGGCAACCCGACTATTGTTTATTTAATTATTAATAAAATGCTTTTTATTTCCTTTCTCTTCTTTAAAATTATGTAAACTGTTTTGTCATATACTTATTATTTAAATACTAATTGTTATTATTTTTTAAATAACAGAAAATAATTTAAATATATATATGAAACTGGTATTCGAAAACGATTTTTCCGCCAAATTAGTGTAAAAAATTATCCTGCCGACCTCGGCGCGTACATAACTATTGCGCTGTTTTGTTTATGTATTAAGGATACTTTTAGATCATACATCCGATTACAGAAAATTAGTCAGATTATTTAATTAGAAGTTATTAAATTTATGTTTTTTTATTATGAAACAGACGAAGAAAAGAAAATTTACTATTGCTGCCCGACTGGAGAATTAACCTTGATGTTATTTTAAAAAACTATCGAAATGGCGATTTTTTAATTATTTGTTTACGTTTTTTTTTTTTTGCTTATATTATTGCAAACATTTTTCCACTTTTATACACGCATCACCTTGGCGTGATTTTTTTTTTATGATGCCAATTTGGAGAACACTGCGTTTTCAAATACCAATTACATTTATATTACTTATTTTTATTTTCTATTTTTTTAAAAAGGAAATAATAATAATAAACTAAGTCAATAAATAATTATGGAACAAAACAATTTACATAATTTTAAAAGAGAAAAGAAAAATAATGAAATAATTTACTCAAAAATAATCAACTATTACCGGATTACCACGTGAGGCATAAAATCGCAATTTGCTGCAATCGCGCCAACGGGATCCGTAGATGACACCTGCACCTACATGTTATTGGCAATATTATTGTTTATACAATTTGTTTATATAATTTGGTAATACTTGATAATCCCATCGACCAAAAAACTATCGCTAAAGTATAAGGTTAAATGTCAATGGATGATTGTAAATGTCGCATTCATTTCACATTAAATTTGTTATATGTAATTGTTACTTCATCAACCAATTTTAATTCGATGTTTATTTGTATTTCTATTAACATTTTAGTAATTTATTGATTCTTTGGTTATTTAAAATAAAAATTATGTCCATTTGTATAATTTGGCGAAATTGATCGACGGAATAATCAAGTAGTCGAACAAAAAACTATCGTCAAATTATAACATTAAATGCCAATAATGGATGATCATAAATTTCACATTTATTTGAGGACAAACATGAAATAAGTCTGGTACATTTGTAACAATATCGTTTCTAGCACTTCTAATGTTTGACACTAAAAATCATAATGGAATCGATTACAGAAGGTAGAAAGATTTTATTAGATGCAAACTAAAGACTTATTTTTCTACAAAATTTAGTCATCAAGATTATTCTGATTTAACGGCTACATGTTAGCAACTGTTTTATAAAAGGAAGAGGTAGTGAAACTGATGTAATTTTAATGTTATTCAAATAATAAAGCTTTAAAACACACTTTTTATGCTTCATTGTTCTACTAAATATATAAGTGAAACACCCTTCTTCGTCTGCCACTTTCACGGAGGGCACCCTTTCCTTAGGACCTATATCCCACGTGTAGATAAATGGCCGTCATAAATACAAACAAACAAAAACTCTTCTTTATCTGTAAATAATTCTTTACATTTTTTACTCTATTATTCTTGCTGGAACAGATTAAGGCAGATAGGAAACTACAGTAGACCTGCTAGCAGAGGACGTTTATTAAAAAATGTAACATGAAATGACATTGTATGTAGGCTACCAGAACTACACATAGTGCAAGTTCAGATGTCAGGATTTTAAGAACTAAGAAATGATAATGTACAATCCGAAAGTTTATAGAGTTTGATAATCAATGTCACTAATCATTGCAATGCCCTCTAATGTAATAGTGTGATGACTCGAGAATATTTTGATTCCTGTTGTCATAACGGTCTCATGTTCATACGAAACTCTACTATAAATGATAAAATAAAAGAGATGGTGCTTTATTGTCCAAATTTTCGCCGACTTACAATAGTACAATATCGCAATGGCGTTGGCATGATTTTCTGCAATACGGAAGATCATTCCAGGGTGGTTTATACTGCTTTAAAATAAAATTTTTAAATCACCATTTTTTTTTTTTTTTTTTTTTTTTTTTAGTCAAGGTTTGTTTGGAAATATGGACCAGCGAAGCGGGCATAGCCTGCTAGTAAGTTTTATTTGTTGAAAGTCTTCTTTTTCCTTTTTAAAAATCAGTAAATTTGTTTAACTCTATTGACAAACTTTTATATTATACACGCTTGTGTAAAAATAAATAAATAAATAATTTTTTTTTAAAACCCACAAGTCAAGCAAAAATATGATTTAAATGAAAACAGAAAAGTAAGATAAAGGACTTATAACAATAAAAATAATCTGATTGAAAGAGATTAAGTGCAAATCTAGTAAACTAAAATAATATTTTCTTTTTTTTAATATTAAAATTTTAATTATTAATTATTTTTAGTATTTACATTACAACATATATTTATCGGGAGTGTCAATAATTTACTTGATTACACATTTAAAAAAAAAAAAAAAAAAAAAAAAATTCAACGCATATTAGAGGAATCTGATTTTATTCGAATTTTTAATTAAATGAAAAAAAAAAAAAAAAAAAAAGAATACTGCCCAGTTAAACTGATGGCATTGAGCTCACAGGCTACAAATACTAATTGTACATTAAAGCCTTATATTTTCAAGGGTTAATTCCGTTCGAAAAAAAAATTAAGAAGGGGAAACAGCTCTCCCCTTTCCTCTTTTTTTATACTTAATCATTGAACCTCCTATACTATCAAAGACATGCTTTATCATATAAAAAATCTATATCCAAAATTCAGAGCAAATTAGATAATTCTTAATAAAAACCCATTTAGCATTTATATAATTTAAAAGGAGTTATCCCCTTCTTTTATACTTAACCATTAAACTTCCAAAACGATTCAGAGATTTGAACGAAATCTGAAAATTCTGCTTGAAAAACCTATTTATATAAATTAAGAGGGGGGGGAGGCATTAGAACCCCTGTTGCCCCTATTTATACTTATTCAATGAACACCTAATAGCAGTCACGGAATCGCCTCATCAGAATGATCCTAATCTAAATTTTGAACGAAAACTTAATTCTGCATGAAAATCCCATTTATATCAACTAACGGGGGGGGGGATTAGAACCCCTGTTCCCCCTATTTATACTTATTCAATGAACACCTAATAACAGTCACGGAATCGCCTCATCAGAATGATCCTAATCTAAATTTTGAAAACTTAATTCTGCATGAAAATCCCATTTATATCAACTAACGGGGGGCATGAGCCCCCCGTTCCCCCTCTTATACATATCGAATGAACTCCAAAAACTAATCAGGGAAGCGCCTTATCAGGATATACCTATATACAAAATTTCAAGTGGATCCGATATTTTTATCATGAGTTATCGCGTTACGCACATACGCACATACATACAGAACGGACGGGCACATAAGCTCTCAGGCTATGATAGCCTGTGAGCTAAAAAAGCACTGTTGTTAAAAATTTTGAAAATTACAGGAAATGCAACTTTAAAGTGTGGTCTTGGGTAAACTCATATTATGGAAATGGGAAGTCGGACGTCACGATCGTCCATTTTGAATCGGTGTGAAGGCTTTGACTACAGGGGGTGTTGGTAAAACCCTCTTCTTCGAGGTGCCCAAAGCTTAATATATACGTGTTACATGTCTATATTATAAAGGCCAAACATATCTGGGCGTAACGAGTACGTCATTTTGCGAAAAGCTACACTTTGAAATTAAGATTAATTAATTTTGTGCCATTTTAGTTTTATAATTTTTGCTACTGCAAATTTTTAAACTTTTAAACGTCGCATATTTTCAGTTTCTATACAGCCGGCCATATAGGGAAAAATATTTTTTTAAATGCAATATTTTTTAATTGTATCTTAATTTATTTTTTAAGTTTGAAATTTCTTTGTAGTTCTTAATGTCGTTTTTGTAATTGTGGCAACATAAATACTCCACTTCTATTAAAAGGAAAAAGGAAAATAAAGCCGAAAAAAGTAGATTACTGTATCTTTATATTGCCATTTTCTCATTAAAAGTGAAAAAAAAAATAAATTAAAATACATGCTGTGTCAAGAATATCGTTGAACCGGTAAATTTTGGTTTCATGTACACTCAAAAGGATATAAATAGTTTAGTATCTGTTTCAGCTAATGGCATAGAAACCACAAATCTATATATTTAAAAGACATGACTGTTTTTTTAGTCATCAGCCCTGAGCTTTCTACTGTCCGGATTTTGATAATTATTTTTTTAAACGAAAGCTGTTTATGTGTAGATGTGCCCATTCTGACTAATTTTTAATTTATTTAAATTTTTATATTTTATTTTTAATTTTAAAAGCTTTTTTGTGACATTTCTTCAAAACAGTGGCAACGGGTTAATCTTTTCTCACTATAATAAAAATTTATTTTGCCTTATTACTTTCAACCAATCATGAGCTTGATCTCATCGGTGAATGATTAATCGCATTTCAAAGAAAAAAAATAATGGTTTTCGTAAAATTCAATCCTAATAAAATGATTGCGCATAATTATTAACTAATACACAGAATATTGCAATACACAGTTATTTACTGAGTAATATTATTAAGTATTACGTAAATAAAATAATAGAAAATAAACTTTAATAAAATAGAATATTTAAAGCGAAATTTTGTCGATGGAGAAAATGTCGTCATTCAGAAACCAGATAAATTTGTTCCATGAATATAATATACATTTTTATAACTGTGTCAGTGATGATGTCATATTCATTGACTTTTATTCCTGCATCTAACTGAACTTCTATTTATTTAAAGGTCCGTGGTGTGCGTAAATGAAAATATTTTTATAAATTGTGCCATTTCTATTTAATTATAATAAATATTTTATGAAACTAAAGAATTTTTAAATATCTGAATAAATCACGCATTTATTTCGAAAAAATGAATGTTTCTGAAGATGTAAATGATGTCATATTAGAAAAAGAAAAAGAATAAAACCTGTGATATTCCGGTATTATGATATTTCTATTTTATATACAAAATATAAAAAATTAATTAAAATCATTTCGTTGTATTAAATTATTATTTAAAATAAAAATAAATAAAAAAATTTCTGCATATCAGCAACAAACACAAAAAATTTATTAATATTTTTAATAACAAAGATATCGCTTTTCTTTTCGTTGCCATAACAATAAAATTAATTTTGACAAGTTCATGGAGGTTACAAACCAATAAATAAATTTATTGCAAGTGCTGTAAATGTGTAATGGGTTGGTTAAGCAGTTTAGTAACTCCCTGTTTTTATTATAATTAAAATGCTTTATTGATATTATAATTATTGTACAGTTACCAAGCGATATTTAAACGGAGAAAAAATAAACTATGCAGATATTTTTGAATTTGTCTTCTGGGGTCTATTATATTAACTTCCTAAATAATTTGGCACTTAAATAATGTTTAAGGTTTAGAAACCGCATTAAAAAGATTTGTAGCTGAAGTTAAGTCCAACATAATAATTTATGAGTTGTTTTCCTTATTTTTTGCTATTTTCTGAAGTTTGTGTATCTTCTTCATGAAAAGTTATGTTATCCCTATTTTAAGAAGTGGCAATTATTTATTTCGCTCAGTATCTTATTGTGTATATAAGAACGATACATATATCATATCTAATATATTTCTTATATATATCTTAGATATTCTTTTCCGTCGAATTTCGACGGGTGCAGCTAGTTTTGAATTAAAATGAATTCAAAATGATTAAATTAAAATACCATTTTTTTAAAATAAGGTGAAAACACATATAAAAGAGGCGTACGTAAATTTTGATATGGTGAAAATAATGTCGGTTTTAGGCTTCTCGGTAAAAAAAAAAAAAAAAAAAAAAAAAAAAATCTATGACTGTGTCAAAATGGAATCAATTCTTGCTTTTTTTCCTTGAATTTTAACATAAGAGCTTCAATTGATAGCTTTATCCTAAAAAGATATATTTATTATTTTTTACTGCTTGCATGTACGATTAAAGTTTAATTTTAACAATTTCTATAACTGAGTTATATAGAAATAGTATTTTGTTAATGTTAGGCTAAATATCACTTGTAACTAACTTTGAATGTTAATTATAAATCAATGAAACAGTTCCTTTTTAATCATTTTCTTTCTCGAAATTTGACGGATTCTACTTTGTTATTTTATAGCTAAACTGGCAAACATTTTGGAAAGAATTACATACGACAATCTTTTATCTATGTGATTTTCACGATAATCTTTTATTTTTTTTTTTAGCTCGTCAATATTTAAGGGTCCTGTCCCTGCCCGCAAGGACACCCGCGAAGTAATGCTATTCCTATGGGGAGCCATTTTTCTATAATAATTCTTTCGCATTTTGACATTTAATAATTTATTTTTCTATTTGATAGCTGAGGTCCCTCTCAAGATCGCTCCTTGATTACTTTTTCGCTTTTGCTAGCAGGTATTTTCTATAAAGTTACTTTCACTTTCTGAACCGGTTTTGGATGTGAAAGTAACTTTATATAAAATACCTGCGACCAAAATCGTAAAAGTAATCAAGGAGCGAACTTGAGAGGGACCTCAGCTATCCAATGGAAAAATAAATTATTTAAAAATGTCAAAATGCGAAAGACTTATTAGAAAAATGCCTCCCCATAGGAATAGCATTAGCTCACGAGTGTTTTCGCGAACAGGGACAGGACCCTTAAGGGTAACAGCTCTTTACAACTTTAGAGCACATGCGCGACTGGAAGATGTAGGAGGATTTAACACGTTGACTGCCAAGCGAAAACGGCTAGTGTTCACATGGGGTGCCAAATTTTTTTTGTGTGTGTAATTTGAATTTTTACAACATAAAAATATAAATGAAATCAGTATTTTCCAATCTGACTCATTTTGCAACACATAGGGAGGTTTTCATCCCGGCTATCAAAAATAATAGCCAAAGCACCCCACAAAAGTTAGTATAAATTCTTCCATGAGTGGTCACGGCTATCTTAATAAATAGCCAGCTACCTATGTCATTTATCACTAAAATCACTTACTATGCTTCTACAGTGTAATCTCTTAAATTGGAAAAAAAATAAATATATGAAAGGATGAACTTGGAAAAGTATTAGTTTAGATTTTATTTTCTATTACTTTTTCTATTATTTTATTTTCTATATTATTATTTTTTTTCCATTATTTTAGACTAGAATTTTTTTAATTTTAATTACAATGAGCAACAGAAGCAAAATAACACTCAAGCATATATCAATCAATATATCAACAACACATATATCAAATAAATTTGCACAAACCACATATATCTAACACATCGTAAGGAGCCCAACAATCAAACTTCATGTAACTCGTATACTATTTTTGATAGTAGAGGCCTGAAGTGTTCAAACACCATAGCTATCTTATCTGATAGCCAGTGTCCCAATGAAAACATCACTGGCTATGACATATGATAGCCATGGCAGTCAAAGTGTTAAATAATATTTCAACATTATGTTTTGTTACTCTAAAATAGTGCTGTTTGCAAACCGCACATATTCGTTAACGTATAACGGGTATTCTTTAAAATACGAAATACCGAATCGTTTCTTTGAAATATCACTCGTTTGTAGTTACTGCCAGTACGCCACCGAAAAAAACGAAACTAACTTCAAACTCTGTTTACGTACGTTTGTACAATTCATGAATGAAACCAGACAGTCGACGCGTAAGAGATGCGAATTAGGCGCCAATTTGAGTTCTTTCGGTATGCGTATCGTTCAGTTGGAAAGTATCAGTTATTCTCAAATGATTTGGATTTCGTAGGTCTTATTTATTTATTTATTATGGAAAGAAAAAGCAGTAAATTGTGAACATATTTTTCCGCAGTATCAAGTGATAAAGCAAACAGGGTCGGACTGGGTCATTGTAAAGGGCGCAGACCTTGAATTTTTGGAGGGCGCAACTTTTTTAACGAAACTCATTATTTTATCATCTTATAGGAAACCAATAATATTCATTAATAACAAACAGACTGTAAGAATATGTAATAGAGCTTCGCTAGTCTGAATTGGAACCGTTGCCTATTTTGATTACAAAAACTGGGAAAATCCGAAATTTCGATTTAAAAAAAAATGTTTGTTATAAGTACTCAGTAGCACAGTAAAGATCTTTTAGTCCGTCATCCGATGGTTCGGCTTGCTGGATAAACCGGCACAACTCTCGGAAATAAAAATAGTATTCCTTCACTGAAAAAAAAAAAAAAAAAAGACCCAAACTGGGTTGTAAGATCTCTGCGTAGAGTACTGTTCTCAAAATAATACAGTAGTATTCCCAAAGTAGTCAATCAAAAATGGTTCAAAACAGTGCAGATCCTTAATAACATTAAAACAATCGTTTTGATATAATGTATACATTGACTAAGATGTTTTGATTGTTAATGTTATTAAGGATCTGCCATCATTTTTTTTTTTTTTTTTTTTTTTTTTTATAAAACCATTTCAGGCTACAAAGTGAACTTTCCAATTTGGAACACTTTGCTGTACCAAATCTTGCAACCCAATTTCGGTCTTCTCTTTTTAGCATCCGATGCTATTTCTTTCAGACAAGCTAAAAATGTCGTGTCATCAGCCCTGAATTTTCTAGTCAACCGATTTTGATAATTATTTTTTTAAATGAAAGCTATTTATTTGTAGTTGTGCCCATTTTAATTATTTTTTAATTTATTTCCATTTTTATATTTAATTTTTAATTTTAAAAGCTTTTTCATAACATTTCTTCAAAATGGTGGCAACACAGTTTAGCTTTTCTCTCGATAATAAAAATTTATTTTCTAAAATGATTGCGTATAATTATGCACTAATTGAGTTAAAAAAATATATATTTACTGAGAAATAATATTAATAACGTACATAAAATGACAGAAAATAATTTATGATAAAAATTAATGTCTAAATCAAAATAAGAGAAATTTCAAATGAGGAAAATTATGTCATTCAGCAACCAGATAAAAGGGAATTACAATATTATTATTGATGCCTTTTTCATAAACAGTAACTTTTAAAGAACATTTGAAGAGAAAATGACGTCACTATTTAAAACATCGTATTTTTACTCATAACGATATTAGATACTACTGTTATCCAGTCGACCAATTTCGCCAAATTATACAAATCGCCACATTAATCGCCAAATTATACATATTGACATAATTTGTATTTTAAATAACGAAAAAATAAATAATTAGTAGAATATTAATAAAAATATTAATAAAAAGTCGAAATAAAAATCACTTAATGACATTTTAAACACATGAATCGTATTTAATGTCACTAAATGTGACATTCACGATCATCCATTATTGGCATTTAATCTTATAGTTTGGCGATAATTTTTTGGTCGATGGGATAACCTAGTAGTACCCGATATTATTATTTTTTCTTTTTTTTTTAAAAAAAATAAAGTTATTTTTCTGTAAATGCATATAAAATAAAATTTCTGGATTTCGCCGGCACTCATATTACAATTTTAACTGTAGATGTGCGAATATTTGAATGCAAAATTGTAACTGGCAAATTTGACATTTACTTTGTAAATATATTTATTATATATTGATTCAATAATGTAATTACTTTTGCTTTTTTTTAAACCAAATCGATCGGGTCTTTTAAACATTTCATTCGTCGAATTCGACGGGATTCCATTCGTTTTATTGTTAAATTGCATTTCCTTTTACTCAGAGCCTATAAAAAAGCGTTTAAACTAAAGAAAAAATCCGTTTTTGATGAATCTAGTCAATGAAGAAGTAGCACGTCAAATTGTATCTCTTTATTATTCCGCAATTCCAATGTCTCAGAGAGAAATTGCTATTCAATTGGGTATTTCACGCCGTTCTGTTTGCTATTATATTGATAAACACAAGAAAAATGAAGTTAGTTCATTGCCATCTAAACGGGCTTCGCCCTTCTAAAAAACTTCTATCGATTTTTTTTTTCTAATCGGAGGCGAAACTGAATTCTGCAATGGTAGAATCTACATTCATCTTGTTTTTTCTTTTTTTCTTACAGTTTTGTTCAATTATTTGATGTTTATAATAATACAATGGAATTGAGAATGAGAAATTATGTAACAACCCATTACCAATTAAAAAATCGGGAATCAATAAATAGCTCATTCACCGCGTCTACAAGGAGGGGAGGGAAGGGGGAACGAGAAACCATTTATAATTTGTGATATCAAACTTCTGAAAGGAAATTTAAATTTTTATCATCTGAATTAAATATTTTTTGCGTTTGAGAAAAGTTTTTTAGCGATTGACAGACAAAATGATATAAGATTAAAAAAAAAAAAAAAAAAAAAAAAAAAAAAAAAAGGCTTTTACGAGCAGGCCAACAGTGCATGTTTTTATTTTATATTCGTATACATATGTTGTACTTTTCCATAATTGAGTATATTTTTACTCTTTTCAAGCTGTTTAAAGAATAAAAAAGTTGCTTTACTGCAATTTTTTTGTTTAATTCTTACTTCTACACGACTTTCTCGACATTCATCTTGTAATCTGAAAATTTTCATAAGTTAATCTTATCAATTAACTTGTTCAAATATAAAATCCGTCCGGATTAACAGGAATTTCGGATTAGCGAGTTCTACTGTAATCCGAAATGTCTTTTATCGGTATGTCGGTACGTTTATTTTCCTTATCTTATTATAAATAGCTTAATCATTTAATAGCTTAATCAATTAAATAGCTTAATCATTTTATAAATTAGGATCGATTCGAAAATCTATTAATTTAGTTCGATCAAATGAAAGAATAAATTTCTGATTAGAAGGGGAAAGCGTGTAAATTATATAAAAACAATCGTCGGAATAGCAAAGTAAATTATATATCGAATTCGGATGTAACGAACAAAATAACTTTTAAAACCTTTGGAATAGATTTTTATACGTAAAAACTATTCGGACAAAATCAAATATTCCGCTGTAGACAATATTCTGCCGTATACAGAGTTTATTGTATAATAAAAGTCATAACGGTGAACTTGAAAATCATTTTTATGTTAGATTTATATCCGTCTAATGCAAAGTAGAAAAAAAAACGATTTAGAAAAAAAAAATTTAAACGGGATAGAATAGAACATGGAAGGGACAGGGCCGTAGCTAAGGGGGCGCTATGGGCGGCTCAGCCCCCCCCCCTAAAATATTTTGAGCCCCCCCCCCCCCTGGAAAAGATTCCAAGGTCATAAAATGGATTTCTGTTCCGAAAATTCAAATGAAATTTTGTTCAAAAATCTAATTTAGTTTTGAAACCCTTTCACAGTTTTGCAGAGTTACTAAATTGTTATCTAAAATAAGTGTTTCAACACTCTTTCATCCTATTTGTACATAGGAAGCAAATAGAATGTTTAATTTTGCACCAATTATACACTCAAAATTTTCATCATCATATGCTCTTCTTACGTAAAATGAATTCATTAGAACAGTTTAATAAAAAACATAATACAAAAACAATGTGAATAGGCATTAATTAATCTTTTTGCGTCAGAGAGAGAGAAAAAAAAAGTATGCGCGTCCCTTACAATATCATGACCTCCCCCCCCCCCCTATTGTTCTTTTCTAGCAACGGCCCTGGGAAGGGATGTAAAGAGAACATTCAAAGGTCGCCGTAGCACCCTGGGGGTGCGGTGCGGTGTTGATCAGCCCTACTTTACCATATACAGCACTGAGCGAAAGGGGCGATCTCCCCGGGCGCGGTTATTCAATAGGGCGCCAAATTTATACTAACGACTTCATTTTTTGGCCTGCTACAAGAAAAAGTTGGCAGGGGAAGGGCGCCAAATTGACCCGGGCGCACTTTTCTCTTCGCACGCTCATGCCATATCCATGACCATGAAAATCCGTGACAGACTTAACGTTTTGATTGTTACATTTAATATACAATCTTAAAACAGTTTTGTTTTCATATTAAAATAAAATTTTAGGAAAAGAAATAAAAAAGTTTGAATTACCTTTTTTTGAAGAGAATATTCTTTCTAAAATTGTTTAGGTATATTTAATAACAAAAATACTTTTAATAAGAACCACTTATGTTTTATAAATTAAAATCAAAACATTAAACTTTACGGAAACACAAAGCTCCCGTTTTTGAAATGAATGATTTTACTGCAAGCTAAATGATAATAATAATAAATGAAATCGAAGCGAAAGTGGTTATCTTTGGTGCCAGACAGTCTGCATGTTCGTTGTCGCTATTGGTAACATATAAAATATACTTTAGATTTTAAAAGATTTTGATTGGATGTTGCCCTGAACAAAGAAACTATCAAAAATAAACAATACAATTATTTTCCTTTGCAAAGGGAATAAATTCTTTTTATTAGTTTTTTAATGCTTACAAAATTATTGTTTTTTAAAAAGATATATAAAGAATATTTTTAACTATGCTGTAGTTATTCTAGTATTTGTCATATTTTTATTTTTATTTTTTTGTTTTATTTTATTTATTTATTTTTTATTTTTTGTCTTTTTTAAATTATTAACTTCACGTAGATGAGGGCGCACATTTACTTGACCGAGGGTGCACCGGCCCACTGGCCGGTGGGCCGGCGGGCCAGTCCGAGCCTGAAAGCAAAACGTTATTTATGCCAAATGAAGTATTTAATTAAAGGAAGTTCAACGACGAATTAAAAAAAAAAAAAACAATTATTAGTAAAGCATCGTCTATCACATGATAATTTGGTTCTATCAAAACCGTTGTTACTGCCATCATTGAACCAGCAGCTTAGTAATAATGATGAAACGTTGTAGAGAGCAATGTAAATTTTCTGAACATTTTCAAGAAATTAAGTTTTAAAAGCTACAGGTTTGCTTTAAGTATATTATTTTCCTTTAAAAATATCTTTGCTTACGTATTTATATTTTATATTTGAAAACATTTCCATGATAAAGACAAATTTTCAGATTGCTTTTAAAAATGTTTTTATAATAAAGTTTATTTTTCTTTTCTTTTTTTTCGTTGATTTTAAAAATATATTTGCTGTTTGTTTTTAAATTTCGTATCTGAAGCAAAAAGAAGTATTTTAAAATATAAATAAAAATTTTCTGAGATAATAATGGATTGAAGTACAAATGTAAATGTGTGTTTGATAGGATGATCACATATAAGAAATAAAACATATTGTTTTTAAATTATTCCAGAAATTAAATTTTCACTACACATAATTACACATATTTTGTTAGTGTAAAGTTACTGAGAGAATTTGCTTGTAAAAACATTTTGTTTGTGTAATTACATCTCATAATTTTATTGTATAAATTTTGTAAGCTTTTATTCTTGCTAAATTGCTTTCTCCGATTATTCCTTATTTTCATAAGTAATAAATTCTACAATTTAGACATGTTGTACTCAATTATGCATCGTTTTTTATTTTGTTTGCCAAAAAAAAATTAGAAACTTGATTAAATCTGTGTTTTATGGACAGATAAATGGCAGCACATAATAATATGTGAAGAGTAAAAAATGCTAATTCTTCCAAATACTCATGTTCCATATGTAACTAGATTTGTTGCAGTTATGTAGTACTTACGATGATTTTTAATAGCCGGTTTCTGATCATTAACGAGTAACGATAATTTTTAAACGGGTAGTCAGTTTTAAAATAACGCCATCACACGGGTATTTATTTAGTCGTTAGTTTTACAGCACTACTCTAAAATTTAAAAAATGAAGCTACTATATTTGTGAATAGGACGATTAAGTCATTTTTTGTAATGATGTGAATATTTCCGACATTTCGGTAAATTTGATAGCACATAAGCAACCGGATATTATAAACCGATTTTATTCCTTTTGTAATACAATTTTTAATCTTTCGAATTCGCAACTTTGGCGAGGTATTACGGTTTGAAAAACAATTTTTAAACCCTATCCCCCAGCCCCACACACTCTTTTAGCTGATCGTTCTGTTTTTCCAGAACGTTTTGTGAAGTTATCACATTTAATTCAAAACGAAATGTATATTGATACCTTTTCATATCAATATTTATAGTTTTTGCTAAATTATGACCAACAAGCCGACTGTAGTTGGAATGAAACACCCTATATTTGGGAAATTCTGAAAAATGGGAACATTAAACGTGAGTGATTTTTCAAATTTTCAAATTTAAAGACTTTTTTTTTTCTTTTTTTTTCTTTTTTTTTTTTTTTACAATACAGTATATCATTCTATAAACTTATATACAGGCATTAAAAGACAGCAACGATTCTGGAAAATTAATTATTAAAGCATTTAATTAATAAAACTACACGTGAAACTTGAGCGTGCATCTAAGTAAAATTATATTATTACAGGTACTAAATAGGGATGCACCAGATATCCGGCCAATATCCAATATCCGGCATATCCGACTGATTTTTCAATATCCGAAATATCATCGGATATCCGAATCACAATCACCGGATATCCGACTTCTCTATCGGATATCCGGAGAATACAGCAAAGCAAATATAGATGAATAACAGTAATCACTTGATCCCAAACAATACTAAAAAAATTTTGTTTATAATGCAAAAGATGAAATAAGTTCCCTATCTATGAGTAAAAGGTAATTCTCAAAAGCTTAAAACATTGTCAGCTTTCCTTACTATTTATATTTAAATTCTGTAATAAAATCAAGAATTTATGTTTATATCTTTTAGAAAATTGTATCTTTACTTTCAGATTGTAAAACAAAATTTGAAGTCAAAATAGCAAATAAAGCCTTTTTGTAAAAATGTAAAAAGATAGAAAACCAACATTTAGAAATGCTCAAATAATGAATGAAAAAGTAGCAAACAGCCGTTTCGAATCTATTATCGAGATTCTTCATCAGTACAAGACTCAGCATGTAGAAAATGATAAGCTGAGCAAAGCGACAGAGAAGCGCAGGCTTATATACCAATTACAGGAGCAAATGATAGTAGATTCGAAACTGCTGTTTGCTACCTTTACATGCATTATTTATGCATTTCTAAATGTTGGTTTTCCGTCTTTAGTCTCTATAAAATTTGAAATTGTTTAATAAACTATGATTTTATTAATTTTATTCCTTTCGCTTAGTTTAAATAATGGGTTAAATGGTCTTTA
Source organism: Maratus speculifer (assembly GCA_964019185.1). NCBI lineage: Eukaryota > Metazoa > Arthropoda > Arachnida > Araneae > Salticidae > Maratus > Maratus speculifer. Next base: position 242,821,955 of record OZ025302.1, on the reverse strand, counting down.
AGTTAAACAACTAAACAAACATTTGTAATCAATTTTTTTCGACAAATTTATATGTTTTAGGAATCCAATATCCCCAAAAATATGTGTATTCAAAACCTGTCTGTCCCAGTGTCGCCATCATATCATCAAAAAGTGTATGAAGTTATGCATAGAATGAACCAAATATTTTGTGCATGTTTCTGGCTGTAGCCAGCGGGTCCATCTTCAATATGGTAACATTTTGCTGTAAGGCGGTGCTGTAATCACAATTTTTGTGCCATTTTCATTATTCTACATCAAACACTGTATGAAGTTATAAATAGAATTGAACCAAATTTTTTTGGATACATTTCTGGGAATGGCTGTTAGGTGTTCCTTCAATTTGAAAATATTTCGACACAAAATGGTACTGTAATAATGATTTTTAACTCTCACGCTATCAAAGCCTGAGACCTTATGTGCCCGCCCATTTTGAATGTATGTAAGTATGTATGTACAAGCGTAAAGCCATAACTCATGATAAAAATATGCAATTCACTTGAAATTATGGGTATACGTAACGTATATTCTGATAAGTCACTTCCCTGATTAGTTTTGAAAGTTCAATCGATAAGTATAAGCGGGGGAACGGGAGCTTATACTCCTCCCCTTAATTTATATCAATGGGTTTTTCATCCAGAATTAGCAGTTTTCGCTCAAAATTTAGACATAGGATCATTTTGATGATTTGCTTGTGTGATTAGCATTAGGTGCTCATTGGATAAGTATAAAGAGGCAAAACGGGGAACTAATTCCCCACACTTAACTTCGATAAATGGGTTTTTCAAGCAGATTTATCAGATTTCATTCAAATTTTAGACATGGGATCATTCTGATGAACAAACTGCCATAATTAGTTTTGGGAGTTCATTGGATAAGTATAAAGAGGGGCAAGGGGGCTAATCCCCTCCACCTTAATTTCGGTAAATGGGTTTTTCATTCAGATTTATCAGATTCATTCAAATTTTAAATATAGGATCATTCTGATAAGGGCACCGCAATGATTAGTATTCGGAGTTCATTGGATATCTATACTAATATTATAAAAAGGAAAGATTTGATTGTTTGTTTGTTTGTTTGAATTGAATAGGCTCCGAAACTACTTGACGGATTTGAAAAATTCTTTCACCGTTGGAAAGCTACACTATTTCCGCTGAACATAGGCTAATTTTTAATTGATTTATTCAAATATTTTTCTTAATAATTCAATATTTCATTATTTTTCATACAGAATCAATTAAAATTTTTCCGATAAAAAATAACCATTTTTCTTTCCCGTTGCCAAGAAAATGTAATCTGGAATAATATTAATAATAAATAAATTAATTCAATTAGTAATTATGGAACAAAATAATTTGTATAATTTTAAAATAAAAAAGAAAAATAATGAAATAATTTACTGATAAATAAACGACTATTACTGGATTACCACGTGAGGCATAAAATCGCAATTTTGTTGTAATCGTGCCAACGTGATCCGTAGATGATATCTGCATCTAAATATTATTGGCAATATTATTGTTTATATAATTTGTTTACATTATTTGGCAATATTACATTATTTGGCAATACTTGATCTCCCATCGACCAAAAAACTGTCGCCAAAGTATAAGGTTAAATGTCAATAATGGATGATCGTAAATGTCACATTCTTTTAACATTAAATATGTTTTGCATAATTGTTAGGTCGTCAACTAATTTTAATTCGATGTTTTATCTCTATTTCTATTAACATTTTAGTAATTTATTAATTCTTTGGTTATTTAAAATCTAAATTATATCCATTTGTATAATTTGGCGAAATTGACCGACGGAATAATCAAATGGTACCAATTGTTTGTTTACACTCTATCTGGATATTTAGGTTGATAGAATTAGCGTACTTATCGAGTCTCCGGCTCCACCAAGTCATATGCCAAGCAGTCATTAAATCTGTGTTTTAGCCTTACTATTATATTTTTTTCATCTGCAGTTATTTTACCATCACTAAAAAAGAAATATTTTGAATGTGGAGAAAAAATCATTATCATGAAAAAATATTTGCAATTAATTTATCATTCATTCTAATAAAAAAAACAGTACTACTAGGTTAACCCGTCGACCAAAAAATTATCGCCAAACTATCAGATTAGATGCTAATAATGGATGATCGTGAATGTCGCATTCGATGACATTAAATGCGATTCACGTGTTTAAAATGTCATTAAATGATTTTTATTTCGACTTTTTCTTAATATTTTACTAATTATTTGTTTTTTTAGTGCATTTTGTCATGCTTAATTGAATGGTACTAAGCAAATTCTTTTAAATCCAGTACTTGGTGAGATACTTCACATTTTCCTAATTTGGCGATGTCGTCAGCGCAAAAACCTGAAATTTTGAATCCTTATCTATATACAGTGTCTCACATAAGTGATGGAACACTTGTGTTTTACAAAAGGAAACTAATCAAATAAATTAAAAAAACATGTACACATTTTTTTGTGGGTGTGTTTCATACTTAAATTTAGTAAAGATTATTACATAACATACATTTTGTCAAAATATTAAAAAATTAATTTAATAAAAATACAAATGTTTAGAACGGAGCAAAAAATAGCTCACATAAGTGATGGGACATCATTATATACGCAACAAAAATCGTCTGAAATAACCAATAAAAATATTTTTTGGGGTTTTATTTTTACTTAAAAGCAATTGGCAATAATTTATAAAATCGTTTGTAGTATTTCTCTCCAGTTTATTTTGGAATTTTTGTGTTTTTTAGCTCTGTGTAGCCATGAATGCTAAACGAAAAGAAACTTCGCCTGAAATTCGAAAATTAGTTATTAATTTGCATATTGAACATGGAAAATCTATTAGAAAAACTGCTGAAACAGTTAACTTGAGTCGTTCAACAGTTTTCAATATCATTAAACGATATAAAAAGAATCATATGATTCAGGATAAAAGAAGACCTGGCCGACCATGAAAGCTATCCAATGGAATAAAGCGAATTATCGTTCGAAATATTAAAAAAAATCCAAGAAATAGTGCTTCAAAAGTTGCTGCTGATTTACAAGCATTATATGGAATAATTGTTAATCCTGAGACTATTAGAAGGGTAATTCGATTTGCTGGATATCACGGTAGAGTAGCCAGGAAAAAATTCTTCGTAAGTGAAAAGAATAGAAAACTCAGACTAGCTTTCGCAAAATCCAACATAAATAAGAATTCTGATTACTGGAATAAAGTTATATTTGCTGATGAGAGTAAATTTAATATATTTGGTTCTGACGGTAGAATCTTGGTGTGGAGAAAACCAAGGGAAGAATTTCGCAAACAGAACTTGGTACCAACAGTAAAACATGGTGGAGGAGGAGTTATGGTATGGGGGTGTATGTCGTCCGCTGGAATTGGTAATCTTGTTTTTATTGACAGTATAATGGATCAGTACAAGTATATTGATATTTTAAAGCAAAATTTGAAATCTTCAACACGAAAATTGAACCTTCATAACGATTTTAAATTCTACCATGACGTCAAGCACACTGCTCTGATCGTTAGACTCTGGCTGCTATATAACTGTAATGAAAACACCACCACAATCTCCAGACTTAAATCCCATGGAGAATATTTGGCAAGAATTGGAATCAAGAATTCGCAAACACACCATTTCTTCAAAACATCCACTAAAATCGGTGCTTCAAGATGATTGGGGTAAAATCACTCCAGAAATCACAAAAAAATTAGTCCAATCCATCCCAAAAAGATTAAATCATGTTTTAAAAGTAAAAAGAAATCCAACAAAATATTAAAACCTTTTAAAAAGTAAAATTTTTGGATAAATATTTGATGGAAAAGTAAGTGTCCCATCACTTATGTGAACCATTTTTTGCTCCGTTCTGAACAATTGTATTTTTACTAAATTAATATTTTAATATTTTGACAAAATGTATGTTATGTAATAATTGTTACTAACTTTAAATATGAAACACACCCTAACAATTTTTGCACATGTTTGTTTATTTATTTTATTGCTGTTTCTTTTTATAAAGCACAAGTGTCCCATCACTTTTGTGAGACACTGTATATATAAAAATCTCTCCTTTAGGAAGTTCATCGGATGGTCTAAAATAATAACATGTTTCACCATATCTCAGAAGCAAATTCAGGTAGAGAAATTGAAGTGGAATTCAAGATAAAAAACCTACTAAAAATTCTTAATTACTTTGGTACTTTTGTAATTTGTCAGTTATTTAATCATTTTAGAGGTATTTTGTCGCCAAAACGAACTTTGAACTGACCAATATAAGATTACATAAATCAGACAAAAATTGATTCGATATTAAGATTGTTTATTTAAATATATTTCGTTTGATTCAAGATTATTTTAGAGAAACTGACCAGCGTAGCGGGCGGAGGCTGCTAGTGTACTATAAAGAGGAGGAACGGGGGACTAATCCCTCGCCTTTAATTTAGATAAATGAATTTTTCATGCCAAATTATCAGATTTCATTCAAGTTTTAAACATAGGATCATTCTGATGAGGACACCTCCATGATTGGTTTTGCGAGTTCATTGGATAAGTCTAAGAGGGAGGAAATGGAAGGTAACTCCCCCATCTTGAATTTAGTTTAATGGGTTTTTCACATACAATTTACCGATTTGATTCAAAATTTGGACATAGCTTCATTCTGATAAGGCACTTCCCTGATTTTTTTTTGGGAGTTCATTTGATAAGTAAGTATAAATGGGGGATCGGTGGGACTACCACTACCCCTCTTAATTTAAGTAAATGATTTTTCTTGCAGAATTAACAGATTTGTTTTAATATTTGAATACAGGTTCATAGTGATAAGATGCTTTCCTAATTAGCTGTGGGGTTCTTTTGCTAAGCATAAAAGGGATACGGGCGATTATCTCAAACCCCCTTAAATTTGATAAATAAGTTTTTATGCAGAAATATCCTATTTGCTTTAAATTTTGGATGTGCATTTTTTTGATAAGGCGAATTTCTGAGTAGTTTTGGAAGTTGAATGTTTAAATATAAAGAAGGGGGATAACTCCGCTTAAATTATATAAATGGGTTTCTATGAAGAATTATTCATTTTACTAGGAATTTTGGATATAGGTTTTTTATGTGATAAAGCAAATCCTTGATTAGTTTAGGAGATTCAATGATTAAGTATAAAAAGGGGAAATGGGGGGGAGCTATTTCCCCCCCCCTTAATTTGTGTTTCGAACATTTTTGAATTGACAGTTAATGCAGCAATGGGAATTTCGTATCTTGCTAAAATTGGCTATTCGCAAACAGCTGATGTATAGCGAAATAACAACAAAAAATATATATATATTAATTTTAATAAATATCATGATCGAGATTAACTCATTGTTAATCTAATTAATTGACTGCAGCAAAAATTCTAGATGAAAATCAAAGTTGGTATGATATTGAACTAACAATATTGATGTAGTATTAATATTTGTAAATAGTTTTTGAAACAAATGAAATCTATGAAATAGAAGAGAGTCTTGGGATTGATGTATCCAACTAGTTATTTTCGTGACTTCATAATAAATATTTAAAATTAAAAGTAATTTTTTCTTCTGATAAATTTCAAAGTGATTTACCTTAAAATAAAATTAAATATAGCTTAAGGTAAGACAGTATTGAATAATTAAAACATGAAAAAAAAATCATCAATTAAACCTATGTTTGAAGATGACTCTTCAACCATTGGTATATTAGTAAGACTTTTATGTTTACATTATAAAAGGATGCTATGCATTTCTTTGTAAAAATGCTTTGCGATTATAGACATATTAATAAACGTGTAAAATTTGTTCTAAAAATTATCAGCATTTCATTGTACATATTATTAGCAATTTTCAGCGGTTCATTGACAAATAAGCAGAGTATTTAAATGTTAGAATTGCATTTTTTTTATTCAATATTATTATTATACACATACAGGGTTTGAATTTCGGGATGGGATGGCAGGATTCATGCACTAAAGAATCTTGTGTCATTCCTGTTTCCCAAAAAAATCACTTTTCGAAATTTTTTTCTTTGCGAAGTGACGATCAAGTCTCAGGACCGACTGGCTATTTTCTTGATATTTTCCTCTATCGATTGACAAATCTCACAGTTTGCTCTTACGACAATTATACAAAATTCATGATTGTTTTTTTGCATTTGACTGAAAAGTTTTGTAATTTTTCTCACAAAATTTTTCTGCTTGCTGGTCTTACAAAATTTTGCAATTTTTTTTTCTGGAGACCAACAGGCAAATTTCACAATTTATTTCTCTCAACTAATTGACAAATTTAGCTATTTTATTCTACAACTGATTGGCAAATTTCACTTTTTGTTTTTGTGACATTCTGATGAAATTAAGATTTATTTTCCTGTGTCCAGCTGAAAAATTTGTGTTTTGTCCTTTGTTATTGGCTGACGAATTTCATGATATTTGCTTGTGATAGATTAACAAATTTTACGATATTTTACTTTAATTGATTGACGAATTTCGCTATATTTTCTCACTACCCAAGTTCTCTCAAAGTTAAAATTTTTTCAGACAGGTCGACAATTTTTAAAAATTTATTTTTGCCATGATGGACGAAATCAGCGATATTTTTTCTATGACTGATTTATATATTTTACAATTTTTTTTTCCTGTGCCGAAACAAGAAATAACTAAAAGGGCAGTAATGGTAATTAGAGTCTGAGCTCTATCGCATGAGTCTGGAATTAGCACTAAACAAAATGAGATTGAATCCTGTATTGCACATTTCAAAAAAAAAAAAAAAAAAAAAGAAAGAAAAGAAAAAGAAAAAGAAAAAAAAAGAAAAAAAAAAAGAAGAAAAAACTTTTTTTACAGTCAGTGGTTCAACATTAGATATTTTCATTTTTCAAAGTCATCGCATATTTCGTCATCAATGATCTCAATAATCATACCTCTTTTTACTTTCTTCTATCTTTACAAGAAGAAAGTATTGGATTCATGAAAATTTTCGACTTCCGGTTTTCGACGGATTTATACGTTTTAGAAGGTCCTGAACACGTTTTGACTATTTTTAGAAAATGTCTGTCTGTGAGTCTGTCCGTCTGTCTGTCTGTCTGTCTGTCTGTCTGTCTGTGTGTCTGTCTGTATGTGACAAAAAATTTGTGGGCGCTCTATCTCAAGAACTAATGCTCGAAATTTAATAAAATTTTATATTCAGTTAGACCTTGATATGAATTAGTGCCTATTGATTTTTGGTGAAAATTGGCCTGCAGGTGGCGCTGCTATACTACATTTTTCATGATTTTCAGGATTGCTATATCTCAAGAACTAATACACAGAATTTCACCAAACTTCAGATTCTGTGACCCCTTGATATACATAGACGCTGATTAAGTTTTGGTGTAAATTGGCCAGCAGGTGGCGCTGCTATGCCACGTTTTTCATGATTTTCATGATAGCTATATCTCAAGAACTAATGCACAGAATTTCACCAAACTTCAGATTCCGCGATACCTTGAGATACATAGTCGTTGATAAGGTTTTGGTGTGAATTGCCCTATAGGTGGCGCTGCTATGCTACATTTTGCACGATTTTTGCGATAGCTATATCTCAAGAACTAATGCAGAGAACTTCATCAAATTTTAGATTCTTTTACACTAGAATATATAACATAATTAGACGCTGATTACATTTTGATATTAACCTTGCAACAGGTGGTGCAGCTATTCTGCATTTTGCACGATTTTTCCGATAGCTATATCTCAACAACCAACGCACAGAATTTCATCAAACTTCAGATTTTGTTACAAAATGACATATAACATAATTACACGATGATTACGTTTTGTTATAAATCCTTCAACTAATGGTGCTGCTGTGCTATATTTTACACTTTTTTTAAACTAGCTATATCTCAAGAACTAATGCACAGAATTTCATCAAACTTCAGATTCTTTTACACCATAACATAATTAGACGCTTTTTTACATTTTGGCATAAATTGTCCAAGATATGGTGTTGCTGTGCTACGTTTTGCAAATTTTTTTGTTATAACTATATCTCAAGAACTAATTGGACGAAATTCCATCAAATTTCAGATTCTGTTAGGTATTGACGTAAATAGATGCTTGTTAGGTTTTAGTATAAATTACCCAACATGAGGCACTACTAAGCTCATTTTCACAGAATATTATTTAAATTTTGCGTTTTAGGCTTTTCGGATACCAGAATCTCATTAGGCTAGCTCAAATGTTCGAGGAAATTCGATAGTGGGTAACTTTGGGCTCACCACGTTTTTTTTTAATATTAAAATGTACTTATGAGATAGAAGAAAGTTTTGGGATTGACACATCCAACTAGTTTTTATTTAAAAGACTATCTTTCATACAATGTTTCTGTTTGGATTCGTTTTTTTTCCATATTTGATAATTTGCACCTGCCCATTTTGTAACTTTTCTACTCTCTTCTTTATTAACATTGACATTTTGTTTTCCTATTCAAATAAAAATAATTCTAAATTTAAAGAATTTCGTAAAATTAATAAAAAGAGGACATCCATTGCCCAAAGCAAGATGTTTAAATGTTTCCCATTGAATTATTGAAAATCAGTAAAAACATCATTTTTATGATGATTAAAACATGATTTATGTAATAAGAATAATATATTATGTATATCATGGAATAAACGATAATATTTTTTGGACAAATCATAAACAAAATAAAATGCGGACACCACAAGATCCATTCTCAACCGATGACAACTGCCATTTTCCAAATGATTTAAAAAAGAAATTGATGAACTTCAAGGAAACACGTTTAGAAAAAATAAATATTTGATGTGCATAGTTCACAGAAATTAGGACATGACTTTTTTAGATAAACCATTTTTTATGTAATAGAAGAAACCTACTATGTCCTTTTTAGAATTTTATATGGGTTTAAAATTCCTAAATAATAGAGCATAATTCAATTAGCTAAAATGCCAGGGATTACAGTATTGACGATAATTCCACTGAGTGATATACAATCACCGAAGGATATTGACAATACAATCACCTACATGCATTATTCATGAAAGTAAATTAAAAAATTTTTGAAAGGTAATAACAATAAAAAAAAAGGTTTGTTTAATAACTATAGAACAAAACAATTTATATATTTAAAAAAAAAAAATAATTTATTAATAAGTAAAGAACAACATCTGGGTTGCCATATCAAGCAAAATAACGACACTCTGGATTCAGTTAAATACTCCGATGCGCATATGATATTGGCGTCAGAAAAAAATTTCGTCAACGTGGTGCGTTTATGACATCTGTGCCAAAAATGCATTCCTATTTTATTTACATTACGTACGGTGCTACTTGATTATCAGGTCGACCAGTTTCACCCATTTATAGAAATCGACAAACTATTCGCCAAATTACTCAAAAGGAAAAATGTTGCCATTAAAAAAATTTTAAGTTTAGAAAATTAACGAATTTAGGTAAAAAAAAAAAAAAAAGAAAAGTCATTAACGAAAAGGTTTACTTTAATGAAAGTTTAGTTATGACGTCGAGATGTACCAAATATAAAATTTGATTTATTCAGGTGATTTCGGACAAAAGAATACTTATAAAAGTTTTCATATTTTAATGCAGAATTTATTAAATCAAACCATAAAGAGATATTTGTAAGATATCGCATATGTGAATAACATTGAAGTATTTTAAATGTAATATTAGAATTTATTAAGGGGCATAAAAAATATGGTACTTGCGTATTAACGCCACCACAGCAGAAGTTACGTTAATGTGCCAATAAAGAGCAATCTTGTTTGCACGCACACAAAAAAATGGCGTCAAAAATAGGCTTAAAAAGTACTAAAGTACTAAAAATGACGTCAAAATGAACAAAAGAAAAAAAAACACTAAAAAGGCACGAACAACAAGATCGCTCTTTATTGGCGTATTAGCACAACTTCTACTGCGGTGGCATTGTTACGTAAGTACCAAAAATATCAATGTTAGCGGAAATTTGTAATGAGTTAAATGCTTTTTATTTAGCCAAATAATGTCGGCGGATATAACCATAAAGTAACTTTAATAAAATACACATTATATTTTTCTTAATTAATACCAAGAGCTATTCGCTTATTGGCATAAATAACATTAAATAATATTATTAAATAATAATAGCATTATATTAAATAACAAAAGAACAAATAGATTAGTAAAACATTCATAAAAATATAAATAAATCATCGAATTAAAATCATTTGATCACTTAACAAACAAGTGTAGCGGATTTAATGTCAAGAAAGTGTAACATTTATGTTCATCCATTATTGGCATATAATCTTACAGTTTGTCTATCGTTCTTTGGTCGACGGGATAATTAAGTAGTACCTTAAATACATTGTTATCGCATGAGAAAAAAATGCTTGTGTATATGAAATAGTAAATAGGTTGCCAGAATATACGTTGCCAGAATATACGTTGCCAAACTTCTTTTTCCGCCAAGAACTTTTCGTTATGTTCAACTACTGAAAAAGTACCTTTATTTATTTACTTATAGTATTTTTAATAAAATGAAAGAAAAACGTGCAAGTTAAATGTATCTGATATATGTATTTTTAATTTATGTGTAATACATGACTTTCATTAAAAAATGAAAGTCATGTATTTTCAATAAAGCTAGTAACAGCTTTATAATTAAAATGAAATTATGGCGAAGGAAACCTATTTGGCGATTGTTTCGGGTAGCTAAAATAAAAATAGGAAAATAGCCGCTGGGCATATAAAAAATAAAACAATCAGATCAGAGCTGTTGATGACAGTCACATGACTTATACTGGCATTTATATAGGTACTATAGCAAAATTTGCAGCATCTCTGGTGTTAAACTAGGACTCTCGAGGTAAGGCATTTAGCTGCTCAGCAGCGGGTAGAGAGTTCAAATCCCGTTGGATGTAAATTCGTTTTGTTTAGAAATGCTTTTGTGTTAAATTATTATTCTTTCGGGAATATTTTTATGTTAATTGTTATTCAATTTCTAGAATTTTTCTAGTTGTGAATGTTTCATTAGAGAAATTACCTTGAATGTATTTAATTGGTAATGGTTTTTAATTCTTTTAATAAAGTTCTGTACTTTTTTCGCTCGAATCCATGGTTTATTTTTCATATCATGCATTTTATATGGCAATGCAATGACTTTTTTAATTATTCTGATACATCAAAATTTTATGCTGTTGTTATCATTTAATAAATTTTGACAGCAGCAATTATTTTTCTTTTTACGATATTAGAAAATCTTCAGTTTTTTATCAAAAAATTAAATGACTAGTATTAAAAAATGCTCTGACGAGCACCAAAAAAGGTTAATATGTTTTTAAGTATGAAAAAGGGTTTGACAAGTGCTTCTGTTAATTATTGAGCATGAGGAAGGACAAGGGATCCCTTCTTGGCTACAACTCACTTCAATGCCAATTTTTAAAAAAATCATATTTGCGCTTTTTCCATATAAAACAAATTTGCGGTTCTTTAGTAGAACTTCCCGCCGTGCTTTAGATGTTAACCAGGGGTGTAGTCGTAAAAATAACATAGGATATATGCTCTAAGCAGAGGGATACCCTAGAATGTGTATACTATAAGCTTTCTTAAGAAACAATGTATATGGTGTTCTATTAAAAAGTCCAGAAGGTATACGGCGTATAACCTGCACTACATCCCTGATGTTAACTGCACTGTTCACTCTGCACTATACTACAAATAAATTTCCTGTGCAATTATACATTTAGGGCATGCTTGGTGGCAGTGCATGAATGTGATACCTGCAGGTTACTAGGTTTTTGGCACTATGTCGTCTTCCCTTACATTTATGTCTAATTAAGCTGCATCTTTACTGATTATGTCTTTACACTATACATTTTTATAATAAGTGCGACTGATTTGTTTTCACGGAAAAAGCGCAAATATGATTTTTTTAAAGTTGGCATTGAAGTGAGTTGTAGCCAAGAAGGGATCTCTTGTCCTTCCTCATGCTCAATAATTAACAGAAGCACTTGTCAAACCCTTTTTCATACTTAAAAACATATTAACCTTTTTTGGTGCTCGTCAGAGCATTTTTTAATACTAGTATTTATTCTGATTAATAATAATACTACTAAAAGCAAAAGACAATATCCCCTAAACTTATATCACATTGTTTAATCAAACAAAATTTTCAGCTCGCTGTGATTTCATTATCAGAGTTATAAAAGTTTAAATTTATCTGACTCTTATATTCAACTTTTTATAAAACTTGGGGGAAGGGAAGGAGAATTATAAAAAATAAATAAAGGCCCGAATAATGTTGAACTTATACCATTTGGCAGCCCCACAACAATTAGAATCCGACTTATAAGGTAGCGAGCAAAGAAATAACAAGGGACAGAAATGGCAAAGGATCAAAGTTGCTGGGGACCGAAATGACCACGGACCGAATTGTCTCGGGATCGAAATGTCTTGGGACCGAATTGTCTCGGGACTGAAATGTCTCGGGACCGAAATGGCCAGGGACCGAAATGTCTCGGGACCGAAATGGCCAGGGACCGAAATGTCTCGGGACCGAAGTGGCGGGACCGAAATGTCGTGTACCCACATACTTGGGATGCGAAAAACTAGCGTATCGTTACAAACATGTGAATTTTTCAAATAAATTTCAACGGACTCTCTTATGAACAACTTTAAATAAAAATTAGATCTGTAAAAGTACCTGTAAAAACTCTCGTTAAAAAGTATTTTAATGTTCTCTTTGTCTTTCAGTCTGGATAAAGTAATTTTCCCTCTGTTACATTTTATATCCGTTATATGTTCTTTAAACCTTTCGGGTCCGAATTTTTTTCCATTTTGAAAACAAAATTATTATTAGTTTAATAATGTTGATCGTAGCTATCCAAATAGACTTACTGATGTTTAAAGATCATCTGGTAGTCTGAAATGCAAAGCATGTACTTATTTTGTGTGCAATTCAATACATATTTGTATGATAATAGACTAAGGAAGAGTTTTTGGATTGGAAAGTATCATATTACAACAGAGTTTGACAGATATTACAACTTTCTAACGTTTTTTGCGTTTCATCACGCATGATTCGTTCAGAATAGTAACCTATGTTGTTAATTTCAGGCCCCTGTCCTCGCTCGAGGAAACGCTCTCAAGCTAATGTTATTCCTATGGGGAAGCATTTTTCTAATAACTCTTTTGCATTTTGACATTTTTGAATAATTTTTTTTTTTTTTTTTTTTTGCATTGGGTAGCTGAGGTGCATGCCGACAGCGCACCTTTTTTACTTTTTCGCTTTTGGTTGCAGATATTTTTTACAAAGTTAGTTTCACTTTCAAAACCGCTTTCGAAACTGAAAGTGCTTTTTAAAAAATATATCTGCAACCAAAATCGAAAAAGTAAAAAAGGTGCGCTCTCGGCATGCACCTCAGCTATCCAATGCAAAAAAAAAAAAAAAAAGATTAAAAAATGTCAAAATGCGAAAGAGTCATTTGCTTCCCCATAGGAATAGCATTAGCTCGAGAGCGTTTCCTCGAGCGAGGACAAGGGCCTTAAAGCGTGAAATATATGTATAAAATAAGGGAATCGTAAACAGTGCAAAGAGAAATAAGTAAACTTTTATTATTATTATTATTATTATTATTATTATTATTATTATTATTATTATTATTATAATTATTATTATTATTATTATTAAATATCAAAACATGAATGAAGTCATAATAAGGAAGGCATAGACATATACTACCATTTCTATATGTAGAAAGTAATAAAATAATTGTCATGGTAAAATAATATTCGGTGAAAAGACATGTACTATTATTAGTACACCAGACCGCAAAGGGTTAAGTATGATGTTAAATTTCCGCTGGGTCATACCTATGTAATAATTTTAATTCATTTAAAAAGTTCACATGTTTGTAACGATACGCTATTTTTTGGCATACGGAGTACACTGATTGAATGATTGGACGGTTTGCAAGATAACTACATGGCAGGGACACGGACATAGAGGACGAAAACATAGAGGAAGTTGCATTTAATTTGGATTCAATAGTTATTCATTCCAGATTTTCAGGATCATTGTGCTTGTATTTTTTTATTTACTTCAGAAGATGAATCAATGAAATTGAGCTGAATCATGTCAATTTTTAATATACAGTAAAGCATCGTTTATACGACGATCACTTATATGACGATTGACGTTTTAATGTGGTCCCAATCCATCCCTATTCATTTTAATGTAAAAGTACAGTAGAACCCCGATAATTCGGATTAATTGGGACCAGACCCAATCTGGATTATCAAAAATCCGGATTATCCGGAGAATTAAAAAAAAAATGAAATAAAACAAAACATACTTACAGAAAATCACCTTTATGTTAAACTTACTAAATATTTAAAGGCAGTAAAAATGTTTATTTTGTAATAAAAAAGTCTGTAATTTTTTGCTGTGCCAGTTTTCTATACCTTTTGCGAGCCATACGATTACGCATCCGCTTGAGCATAAGTAGTTCGTTGAGTGTAATCTCCGCCTGATATTCAAAATAAACCATTAATTGTTTTAAATGAGTTGTTGCTTCATTTATTGTGTAGTGATTTTTTATGACATTTCTAAGTGATTCAAATAGAAAATTAGGGAAATTCAAATTGTCAAATTAAATATTGCATTGTTGTTTCTTTGAAATATAATATCAAAGAGTTTAAATAAAAAAAGGCTTAAGGTATTCTTCCAAAAAGATGTCAGAAAAAGTTTTTTTTTATTCAGAATACAACGATGAAACAAGTTAATGTTATGAAAATAGCCAATAGCTTCTCAAACTTGAAACAAAAAAAAAATACTAAATCGATCCGGATTATCCGGTGATCCGGATTAACGGGGGTCCGAATAAGTTTTGGGTTCTACGGTATATCTTTTATACGACGCCCAAGATTATTTATACGTCGCTTTTTCGATTTTGTATAGGTTTATTTTTGTTCATTTTTCTTGTGTATTTTAAGAACGAGCGGAAGTTGGCAGCTATGAATGACACCAAAGAGCGTGTTTAAATGCACGCTACATTATAAAAATGTGGGATGGTGTTCGATTAGTCTGAAAAATCAGCTTACGTGTAACAGATTATACTGGGAGGGACCATTCTTTTTTAGGGGAGGGTCAGCTTTCCCGACCTGTTTTAAGTTGCAAATAGAGTACCCTTCTAACTGGTATCAGTATTAGCGACTTTTAGTTGGACACGCAGAGTTTTTGATTTTTGCCTTTAAATGGAAAGGAAATGATGTACTGCAAATGAGGAACCGTTCGGTGAAACATAAACATAAGTGAAACATAAATAAAGGTGTGCATATTTAAATTGCTTACTAATCCCCCCCCCCCCCAACATTTTTTTTTTTTTTTTTGGTTATTTGTTTATTTTGGTTTGTTTAATTTACAAATTCATGCAAATCAGCACGTTAAACATTAAAATTAAGTGAAAACAAAATTAATTCTAGTTTTGGAAGTGAAAATCGATTATACGTCGTAATCATTTATACGACGTTTTTCGGTAGTTCCTTCGGCGTCGTATAACCGATGCTCCACTGTATTTTAATGTTTCATAAGCAAAATAATTATTTGTTATATAAGATATTAACTTTTCGTTGTAGAAAATATTACTTTCTTCTGTCTTCATTAGAAGAAAGTACCGTAATCGAAATTTTTTTTCGACTTCCGGTTTTTGACGGATTTACACGTTTTAGGGGCAGAGATTCCAAAAAAAACATATTTTTAAAAAAGGTCTGTCTATCCGTGTGTCTCTGTGTATGTCTGTGTGTTTGTCCGTATGTCGTCATTCTACCATGAAAAAGTGTATGAAGATATGCATAGAATTGAACCAAATTTTTTGTGAATGTTTTTTGGCTGTGGCAAACAGGCCCTCCTTCAATTTTGAAATATTCCGCCTGAAGGGGGCGCTGCAATCGCGATTTTTGTGCCATTTTCAATATTGCACCGATGAAAAGTATAAGAAGTTATGCATCGAATTGAACCAATTTTTTTTGTGTAAGTGTATGCCTATGGTTAGTTGGTTCTCCCTGAATTTGAAAAAAATCTGCCAGAATGCAATCGCGGTTTTTGTACCATTTTCAATATTGTACCGATCAAAAGTTTATGAAGTTATGCATCGAATTAAACCAAATTTTTTGTGTAAGTGTATGGCTATGGCTAGTTCGTCTTCCCTGAATTTGAAAAAAAAATCCGCCGGAAGAAGGCGCTGAAATAGCGATTTTTATACCATTTTCAATATTGCACCACCTAAAAGTGTAACAAGTAGGCCTAGAACTGAACTAAAATTTTTGTGTATGATTATTTTTTGGTTTGGCGAGTAGATCCTCCCTGAATTTGAAAAAAATATCTGCCTATCATTCTATTGACCATCGGCTCGTGCAGAGACGGAAATATTTAAGATGAAAATCAAAGTTGGTAGGATATTGAATTAAAATTATTAAAGCATTAAAATGAGTAACTATTTTCTTTTTAAATATTAAAATGTACGTATGAGACAGAAGAAAGTTTTGGGATCTACGGTATATCTTTTATACGACGCCCAAGATTATTTATACGTCGCTTTTTCGATTTTGTATAGGTTTATTTTTGTTCATTTTTCTTGTGTATTTTTTAACTGTGAACTAGTATTATTATTATTATGATATAGTTATATGCATGGTAATCAAGACTTACTGCTTTTTTATTTCCCTTAGATAGGTTATGTCACCACTCTAATTTTGTAAAAACAGTTTAGATCACCTTAGTTCGATAAAATCAAGTTAAATTCACTCCAGTTTATTCATTTTGTTCAATGTTTCATTTCATCGGGTCAAATGTGAACAACTGGTAGCCAACCATATAATTATAGAGGTTTTTTTTTTTTTTTTTTTTTTTTTAGTGTAGAACATGTACACATCACCTCGTCCACAGATACTGCAAGATCCGGTAATATTCGACATTGGAGGCCGAAAATGCTTCAACAGTTTCAACATAGCGAAGTTTAGTGGCAGTTTTACTTATTTATTTATTTATTTATTTTTCCATAAAGGGATGATGATTAGTTGCTTTGCAAACAAAATGATTGCATTTATATCTGCACGCACTATTGGCGGTGAAACCTCTTTTCTAGAGTGAATTTTATCAATGTACGCAAAATGGATTATTTGTTAAAAAAACACCCTGTGGAAGAAAACTTTTGAACATTTTTTTCCCATACATTTTTT
The DNA here is from genome assembly GCA_964019185.1 of Maratus speculifer. Lineage (NCBI taxonomy): Eukaryota > Metazoa > Arthropoda > Arachnida > Araneae > Salticidae > Maratus > Maratus speculifer. The sequence continues at coordinate 242,804,679 of OZ025302.1, read as the reverse complement.
ATGTCCTCCACATCATTTCACAATATTCAGAAAATTATTTTCCTTATAGCATTCAAGACGTGTTTGGAAGTATTAAATAATCTATGCTAACGGATGGTTTTGGGTTAAAAGTGATGTAAATTTGCATCTTGTTATATAGGAAGGCAAGGTTGGATTACCAAGTATTCTATAAAGGCTTTAAAAAGTAAAGTTGAAGTTACTCCAATTTTTTTTATTATTATTATTTGCTAGATTTTTTTTTTTTTTTTTTAATGTTTCATTTTACCGGGTCAAATGTGAACAACTGGTACCCAACCCTATAATTGTTGGGTTATATACATTTTTCTTTATTTACTTGAACATGTACACTTCACGTCGTCCACAGATACTTCAAGATCCGGTAATATTCGACATTGGAGGCCGGAAATGCTTCAACAGTTTCGGCAGTTTTATTTATTTATTATTATTTTTTTTTTCAATTCTATAAAGGGATAATGATTAGTTGTTTTACAAACAAAATGATTGCATTTATATCTGCACGCACTATTGGCGGTGAAACCTCTTTTCTAGAGTGAATCGGACTTCTGTTTTCACGACGTGGGTCACTGATAGTGATGAAATGATGTTTGTGCTTGGATCGGGTGGTGATCAAGGATGTACTTTAAACGAGTGGAAGAGAAAAGGGTGGAGTTTTTCTCGGAACAATCTGTTTTAGGTAGCTTTCATTACAAAAAGTAAAAAGCTACCTATTGCAGCCGTCCGGAGGAAAACACTTCCGGAAAATTTTGGTATATTTTCACCGATCATGACCCCCAGACCCCAAAACCACCCTCCGTTCAAATGTTGACATATATATATATATATATATATATAACCATATATATATATATATATATATATATCTGATTTTTGTCATGCGATAACTAACGTATTTATGAACCGATTTGAATGAAACTTGGTATGTACATAGTACATACAAATGTCTCGACCGAGTTCGTTGGTCAGCATCATCCGCCATTTTGTTTCAAAATGGCGGCCATTTTAAATTTTTTAAAAAATTTAAAATTTAAAATTAAATGCGAAAAAATTAAAAGTTGAAAAATATTTTCCTTTTACGTGTTAGAACTTAAAACAAAGATTCCAGAACACTTTTTATTTTGTCTATATCTTAAAAAATGATTGAGTTATAGCACTTTGAATTTTTCTTATGGCTGACATTTTGAAACGATCTGATTTTTGTCACGTGATAACACGCGTACTTATGAACCGATTTCAATGAAACTTGGCATGTACATAGTACATACAAATGTCTCGACCGAGTTCGTTGGCCAGCATCATCCGCCATTTTTTTTCAAAATGGCGGCTATTTTAAATTTTTTTAAAAATTTAAAATTTAAAATTAAATGCGAAAAAATTAAAATTTGAAAAATATTTTCCTTTTACGTGTTAGAACTTAAAACAAAGATTCCAGAACACTTTTTATTTTGTCTATATCTTAAAAAATGATTGAGTTATAGTACTTTGAATTTTTCTTATGGCTGACATTTTGAAACGATCTGATTTTTGTCACGTGATAACACGCGTACTTATGAACCGATTTCAATGAAACTTGGCATGTACATAGTACATACAAATGTCTCGACCGAGTTCGTTGGTCAGCATCATGCGCCATTTTGTTTCAAAATGGCGGCCATTTTAAATTTTTTAAAAAATTTAAAATTTAAAATTAAATGCGAAAAAATTAAAAGTTGAAAAATATTTTCCTTTTACGTGTTAGAACTTAAAACAAAGATTCCAGAACACTTTTTATTTTGTCTATATCTTAAAAAATGATTGAGTTATAGCACTTTGAATTTTTCTTATGGCTGGCATTTTGAAACGATGAGTTCTGATTTTTGTCACGTGATAACACGCGTACTTATAAACCGATTTCAATGAAACTTGGTATGTACATAGTACATACAAATGTCTCTACCGAGTTCGTTGGCCAGCATCATCCGCCATTTTGTTTCAAAATGGTGGCCATTTTAAATTTTTTAAAAATTTAAAAATTTAAAATTAAATGCGAAAAAATCAAAATTTGAAAAATATTTTTCTTTTACGTGTTAGAACATAAAACGATGATTCCAGAACACTTTTTATTTTGCCTATATCTTACAAAATGATTGAGTTATAGCACTTTGATTTTTTCTTATGTCTGACATTTTGAAACGATCTGATTTTTGTCACGTGATAACACGCGTATTTATCAACCGATTTCAATAAAACTTGGGATGTACATAGTACATACAAATCGACCGTGTTCGTTGGCCAGCATCATCCACCATTTTGTTTCAAAATGGTGGCCATTTTAAATTTTTTTAAAAATTTAAAATTTAAAATTTAATGCGAAAAAATTAAAAATTGAAAAATATTTTTATTTTTCGTGTTAGAACTTTAAACAACGATTCCAGAACACTTTTTATTTTGTCTATATCTTATAAAATGACTGAGTTATAGCACTTTGAATTTTGCTTATGGCTGACATTTTGAAACGGTCTGATCTGAACGATCCACAATGTTGCTTTAAAATGGCATACACTTTATGATATCGTAAAATTTGGTGACTCTCTAAATCGCTTAAAATAAAATCAGGTTGAATAAAAGATGACTAATTTCTAAAAATTCCTATTAATATTCAGTCTTGACAAAAACTAGTTTCAATCTTATAAAATCACTAATTTTATAAGATTATTTCCACTAATTTGAGCTTAGTGTTTTTGAACAATGTAACTTACCTTAAAATAAATAAATAAATATATAAGTATATGAAAGCTACCTCTTCCTCCCGGCATTGCCGGAAGGACTTTTTGATTATAGGAAGCTTTCTAAACAAACATTACTCTTTATTGTCGATATTCAAGACGAACATCGTTTATATAGAGATCCACAAATTCGTGTAAGACAAAAAACATTATAAAAGGGTTAAACTATCATAAAATAATAACGACTTATACCAGCAATTTGTTCTTATATTAGTGGCGTAAACTACGGGTTTTTTTTTTATTATTATTATTTAATGAATATCTAAGAACTAGATTTATCGATCATGACCCTATACTATGGTATAATGACTTAGCTTTTTTATTTTTAATGATAATGTTTATATGTAATTACATTTGAAATAAATTCTATTATGACAAATAATGTATACCATATCAATAAGTCATTACTTGCATATTATGGTTTTCTTTGTTCTCTAATTGAGACTTCAAAGTGAAAGAATCTTTGAATTCTATGAAGTGAAACCTTTTCACTGTAATAAAATTTGTAATAAAATATTCAAAATGAATTATTTGTTGAAAAAACGCCCTCTGATGGAATATTTGTGAACTTTTTTAAAAATCCAATCAAATTTCCATACCTTTTTTATGTCTTCCACACCATTTCACAACATTCTGAAAAATATTTTCGTCTGTATGGAATTTTAAAGCAGGGTCAAGGGGCCTCAGTTGCCACTTAAATGATCAATCTTTTTGAAAAAAAAAAAAAAAAAAAAAAAAAAAAAAAAAAAAAAAACTTTCAAATAGCGTCAATTTTTTATTCATGTCTTTTATAGAATTTTGAATCTTTTATCAGCGGTTTTTCAAAACAAAAATTTTTGCCTACACTGTAAAAAAAATTCAAGAGGTTACTAAAATTTTTTTAGTAAATTTGTATTCCACAGAATTTTTTAGTAACCATTACAAACTTTTTTTTTTTTTTTTTTTTTTTTTTTTGCAAGTGAAACAAACATTTTTTTTTTTTTTTTAAATAACTGAACAAAAGAATTTTTCGTGTAACTAACTTAAAACTTTTTAGTATGAGTCACTAAGCAAATTTTAGTAATATCTCCAAAATTATTTTTCTTAACCATTACGTGTGCCCGAAGGGCAGGAGCTTTCTTCGAGCTGCATCCAGTGGGTAAAAAGACAGACTACTGAAGCGGAAGATTTTCGGCGAAGCCGCAATAGATGGCAGCACCAAACATTGCTCCTTGTTTGGTGCTGTTTCGAACATGTTTCCAAACATGAACCCATGAACCAAACATGTTTCGAAAGGGGAGGGAAAGTCCAGAGATCATTACCCATGATAACTGCTACAACAGGATTTTCATAATCCCTTTATTTAACGAGTACTTACATTGCATACATTCGGTGCATATTTGGTGGCGTCCAGCATCGAACCCGGGTACTTTCAGCCTGGAGTTCGGTGCTATGACCGCTAGGCTATCACGGCCACACCAAGCGAGTTTTAGTAATAGCTTTAAAAAATGTATAACTATATTAACTCTATTCGTTGCTTGCTTTTTTCTAGTAATTCTTACAGATTCCTTGCAACCGAGTAAGATTACTAAAAATTTTTTAGTAATTACAAAGATCACTAAAATTTTTTTAGTAGATCGACCTTTTTTTTTTTTTTTTTACAGTGTAATTGATTCAGAAAAATACTCGGATTAAATAATACAAAATTTACAATAAAATTTTACTGGCGAGAATAATAAATTATGATTGGAGTATGGATGTCCGTACGTAGTGCCGGTAAATCATGATTGGGAAAAAAAGTGTTGTCCGTACAACGTACGGGCAAAATAAAGAAGCGGTTAAGGCCCCTGTCCCTGCCTGCGAAGACACTCGCGAGCTAATGCTATTCCTATGGGGAGGCATTTTTCTAATCACCCTTTCACATTTTGATATTTTTAATTAATGTTTTTGCATTGGATAGCCGAGGTCCCTCTCGCTCCTTGACTACTTTTCCGATTTTGGTCGTAGATACTTTTTATAAAGTTAGTTTTACTTTCAAAATCAGTTCAGAAAGTGAAACTAACTTTATAAAAAATATCTGCGACCAAAATTGAAAAAGTAGTCAAGGAGCGATCTTGAGAAGGACCTCAGCTATCCAATGCAAAAAAAAAAAATTATTTAAAAATGTCAAAATGCGAAAGAGTTATTTGAAAAATGCCTCCCCATGGGAATAGCATTAGCTCGCGAGTGTCTTCGCAGGCAGGGACAGGGGCCTTAAGGGTGTTCTTAAATCAAAAAGGGCAACTTTGTGACACATGCTTTAATTTATTTTTGTTCAGAAATGCATGGAAATAGCAGGTGTTGTTATTCAGAAACTGTCTAATTGCACTAAATTTTTAGTTTTTGTAAAACCACAATAGATCTTTCATAACAAGCCTTCAAAGTTGACGTTTTTGAGCACATTTACCGACGAAAGCAGAAAAACTGGTCGAAAAGCAGGAGAAAAACGGGTGATCGCGTGATCGAAATAGCTTAGAACTGGATAGGTAATTTAATTATCATAAAATGAAAAATTCAGTTCAATTCGAAATCGCTTCCATAGTCTGGCATTCCTATTTTATAACTTCTCCGTTAAAAAATGAATTTGTAAATGTGTCAAAACGTTTTGCGCTTGTTGAGCGGGGCAGTTAAGAACACCCTTAAGGCACCTTGCGAGCGTAGAGGTTGTTTGTGCTCGATTCCCTACGGCTTCATTGCTCGCACTCTTTGTTAGCAGTTCACGGTTGTATCTCTCCTGTGTTGTAAAATTTCCTTGTGCTATCTCGTCCTTGTATATTGACGATGACTTATAAGCAGACTTTCATGTCGAGCACATAAAGCAGATGTATGTTGTTCAGTAAAATAAAATAAAATATATAAATCATGGTCATTTAATTATGGAAATACAGGCAGAAATTCCAGTTGTTGCAGCACCTTTCGTTTAGTTAATAAACGGTCCTTCTATATATATTTATCATTATTATTATTTAGAAAAAAAGACCGAATTAAAATGCATTTAAAATCGAAGGAAACTGTAACCTGATTGAAGTTATCTCTCACGCAACTACACCGATTGCAAAAACCACTCGCTAATATTAGATCTACGACGAAGTTATAATTAGACGCTCATCTCAGAAAATATGAAAATTATTTTCGAAGAGAAAGTTGCATGCAGTTGTTGAGCGCTTAGGATCCGGTGTCACTGCTTGTCCCTGTGATTAATATAATTTATAATTTAATTGTACTCTCCCCTTTGAGTACCTAAAGTGGGTTAAGGGTCCTATCCCTGCCCTCGAAGACTCTCGCGAGCTAATCCTATTCCTATGGGGAGGTTTTTTTTCTAATAACTCGTTTTCATTTCTACTGTTTTAAATAATTTGTTTTGCTTTGGATATCTGAAGTTCTTCTCTTCATCGCATCATTTTTGCTTTTTTGACTTCAGTTGCAGATACTCTTTATAAAGTTAGTTTCATTTTCAAGACCGGTTCCGAAAATGAAAGTGTCATTCTAAAAAATATCAGCAATCAAAATCGAAAAAATAAAAAATGAGCGATGTAAAGAGGGACTTCAGCCATCCAAAGTAAAACAAATTATTTAGTCAAAATGCAAACGAGTTATCAGAAAATAACCTCCCCATAGGAATAGGATTAGCTCGGGAGCGTCTTCGCTCGCAGGGAAAGGAGCCTTAAACATCAACGTACGAGTAACAAATTTGAATTCGAGTAATTTTAGTCGTGTCTTCGATTTGTTTGAGCATATTATGATGTTCCTGGGGCATTTTTCTATACATTGCACCACTTTCTTCGAAGTTACTCGGAAAAGCGTTATTTTACATTCATTCATGCACACCGTGTGTTATGTAAAATCTAAAACCTCTTTAGCACCATTGGCGATATGTAAAAATGCAACCTTAATTCCAGATAGCTTCCTTGCGATTACTCGATAAAGCGGTAATAATCCAATAATTGCGACCCCTGTGTGTTTGGTTTCTTCGATATTACAAGTTTGCTAGATACGATTTTCCTCTCTATTTAGTGGTTACTCGCTAAAGCGACAATATTTTAAGAATGGCAACTGTTGGGTGTTTAGTTTCTTCGATAATTCAGGCTCGCTATTAAGTTTTTTATCTAAAATTATTTTTCTGATGGAAGAATATACATATATATATATATAGTGAAACTGTATATGTATATATAATTTTATAAATATAATGAAAAAAATCAACTATGAAATTCATGATCTCATTATACTGAGCTTTCGAGCGTTAATTTCACACGATATAAAGGTCTCGAATACTTTAAAATATTCAGTGAATGCAAAAAATATATATTTTTTTTTAATTGTACACTTAACGTTGTTCCAGACATAACAGCAACTTTAGTTTAGTCCATACACTTACAAAGACATTTTACTGATTTTTTTTCTACATATATTTATTATTATTATTTGGTTAAAAGACCAAATGAAGATGCATTTAAAAATTATCACTACACGCAACTATACCCGTTGGAAGAGTCTTCTCTTATATCAGACCTCCAATGAAGCTATAATTACAGACTCATCTTAGAAAAAACGACAATTATTTTGGAAGAGAAAGTTGCATGCCAGTTGTGGAGCGTTTAGCATCCGGTGCTACTGCCTGTCCGTGTGGTTAAATATTGCAGTATTTCATGATTAATTACCCCCATGACCACGTAGCAATTTCGTACTTTTATAAGTCAAAAATGTTTATTCAAACACACGTAACATTTAGATATTTCGTGAGTAATTATTATTCAACATTCTGCAAACAATAGAACCAAAGAGAAGTTTCAGGGCTTTAAAAATCAGACATAGAAATTATTTACTATACAGCATTCGTTTTGCTGTTCTACTGTATGATTATGATGATTCCCTTAAAAAAAATACACACACATTTGATCAACACGAACCACTAAGCATTTATTTAATTAGCATTTTAGCAGAATTGTAAAGAAAAGCAACAATAATAATAAGTAGGTTTTAACAAATAGTTCGTTCAAATCTAACATACTAATTTGATTCAAATCTTGCTTTTAAAATTACTTCCAAAATTCGAAGTTCGCAATTGTTCTAAAGGAAATATAACAGTAATCAAAACTAAATAATAAATGCGTTCTGCATCATAAAAAAAAAAAAAAAAAAAAAAAAAAAAAAAATACTTCAAGTTAAACTGATAGCATTGAGCTCACAGGCTATATTCATACTAACTGTATATTATATAGTCATATTTCAAAGAATAACCCATCGAAAAATAAAGAAATCGACAAGTAAAAATTCCTTTTGATAAACCAAGGGTTGGTTGATTGGTTGATTTTTGCCGTCCGATTATCTACGCTAGGGATATAGGACCAGGGGGACTGCCCTCCGTGGGGGTCTTTCTAAGGGAACCTAACCCGTATTTACGCAAGGTTCGAAGAAAACCACGGAAAACTCCGAACGGTTAGGCCGACAGCCGCGATTGGGTTCGAACCCAGCACCTGCCGTCTACCAGTTGAGAGGTCCCAACCTCTCGGCCACTGGTGGGGCGATAAACCAAGGGAGAGGGGATACTAGCTCCCGCGTTTTCTCTCTTTATACGTAAGGGTGTTCTTAAATCAAAAAAAGGGCAACTTTGTGACGAAAGTTTTAATTCATTTTTGTTCGGAAATGCATGAAACTAGCAGATGTTGTTATTCAGAAACTGTCTAATCGCACTCAGTTTTCTGTTTTTAAAAAAACACAATATATCTTTCATAACAAGTCTTTAAAGTTGACGTTTTTGAGCACATTTCCCGACGTAAGTAGAAAAACTGGTCGAAAAACGAATGATCACGTGATCGAAATAGCTTAGAACTGGATAGATATAGTGATGGGCGATTCTCGAAAATTTCCTATTCGATAAAAATCGTAATCGAAAAAAAGCACATTATCGATAAAGTCATCGATTAATTTCGAGAATCTACAATCGATATGTTTTTACAATCGATTATTAAAATCTTTGTTATTGCATGTTTAAAAAGCATAATTTAATAAATACATGGTAACTGAAAACAAATGAATTTAAAAAACATTAACAAACCAAAAGGATGTTATAATGGAGCCGCAATAGTAGAAAAGTCATGTAACGGCGTTCCTTGGTTTCAGAAAGTTGTAAAGTAGCGAGTAGAGTCGCGAGTAGCAAAATGGCCAAAGAAAAAATAATCAAAAGCACTCCTAGTGAAAGAACATGAACTAAAAGGATATTAAAAGTGATCAAAATCTTTTATTGATTTTTGTACATCAATTAAGATACGATCTACAATTCTCCCATTATTAGAAGACTCTCTATTGAAATTCATTAAACGGACCATTCGGGGGGGGGGGGGGCAAAGTAGTGCAAGAGCAATGAAAATGCATAATATGAGTAAATGGTCATTAGGCTTTCCAACAATACATCGCATGATGGGTGTCGGCTAAATTTATTAAAGAGTTTCCCGCGGAAGCAAAGTGAGGAGGGATGAGCGCGGGAGGTATATAAAATAAAATGGTAATTACAGAGCTTTCTAATGATATATCACGAAAGAGGAGTCAACAAAAGATATAAAAACACTCCCCTTAGAATTCCAAATATTGCAACATCCGGAATACAACCTGTCCTCACAGTTTGTGAATTTTTCATACTTTATAAATTATATATTGGAAGTCTCCATAAAAAAAATCAGACCTGAATTCACAAAAACGAAATGATTTCAAAAAAGTTTGAAAAGCGCTTCTGTAAGGAGGCCAAATTGAGGAAAAGAAAAGAAAGATTCATAATATGAAAGAGTATATCATATGACGGGTCCATAAAAAACTTCAAATTTACTCCTCACTACCCCACTATTTTTCTTCTTCCTTGAATACATCCGGAAATCACGCAGCCTAAAATGTTTATATTTAATAAAATATTTTTACCAAAGGGCTCCATCAAAAAATCATATTTAAAATGAAATTTATTCTCAAAATAGCTACGATTTAAAAAATTCACCCCTCATAGCTCCCCTCCCCCCTGCGGAAATTCAACCCCAGGAGGAGAAACGTTCATAATGTGAAAGAGTGGCTCGAAAAACATTCCAATAATCAATCACATGAAGGGTCCAAAAAAGTTTGGAATTTACTCCTCACCCGCAGGTTTACTTTTTTTAACAGAATACACCCGGAAATCACGCACCCCCACTTTAAAATGTTTATAATTAGCAATTTTTATTAGAAGGTTCCATCAAGAAACCACTTCTAAAATGATAGTTATTCTCGAAATAGCTACGATTAAAAAAATTCACTCCCCGTCGCTCCCCTATCCTGAAATTAAACTGCAGGAAGAGAAAGGTCCATAATATGAAAGAGTATTCCGAAACCTTTCCTATGACATATTACATGACCGATCCAAAAAAAAGTTTGAAATTTACTCCTCACCCGTGGCCGTAATGTTACTTTTTCTTCCCAGAATGCACCAGGAAATCACGCAGTCCCCATTTTAAACTTTTGTATTTATGAAATAATATTTACCGGAGCGCTCCTCTGAAAACTACATCTAAAGTGATATTCATTGCCGAAATAGATCCCCCTCCCCCTCCTGAAATTCAACTCCAGGAGAAGAAATATTCGTAAAATGAAAGAGAGGTGCGAAAAAATTCCGATGATATATATATAACATGACGGGTCCAAAAAAGAGGTTGAAATTTACATGTCACCTGTGGGTTCACTCATTTTTCCAAGAATACACCTAAAAATGACGCACCCCCCACTTTAAAATCTTTATATTTAATAAGTTATATTTACTGAAGAGTTCCATAAAAGAAACCTCCACATCTAAAATGATATTTATTATCGAAATAGCTACGATTTAAAAAATTCACCCTCTTATCGCTTTCTCTCCCCCTCCCCCTCCTGAAATTCAACTCCAGGAGGAGAAAGATTCGTAAAATGAGAAGGCGGTGCTAAAACATTCCGATGATGTATATATAACATGACGGGTTAAAAAAAAAAAGGTTTGAAATTTACATGTCACCCGTGGGTTCACTTATTTTTTCCTAGAATACACCTAAAAATGATGCAGCCCCTTCATTCCCCATTTTTCATTTTTTGATGTAATATGTTTATTGAAAGCTTATGCTTCATACATTACCATTTTAGCATAAAAAGTTTCTCCCGTCAATCTGGGTCACGTTACGGACCCATAATGGGTTGAAAGTTAAATTTCTCAAACTTCTTCGAAGTTTTCGCTAAATCGACATCTGGAAAACATCGTGCCAAAGTGGTGCGTGTATGACATCTGTATCATATAAATATTGTTCGCCACTGCTGGGACTCTGGCCTCCTCTTGCGTGTAGGCGTTAATTTACCGCGGTTACTTGGTCCTTGTATTTCCTGCACAATAAAATATTTCCAGACGATTAAAAAAATACACACGTAATTGTTCAAGTTTTGACTTCTGTCGGCAATCCCAAAATGTTTTTTTTTTTTGTTTTTTTTTTATACGGATTTTGCAATAAATAATATTTATAATATACATAGAATTTATAAAAGCAGGAAGTTGTTGTTTGGCATGTGACCACTTATTGATCTTATGCACCTCGATTTTATATATCCCCCCCCCCACTGCGTTACCTTGGGGGGGGGCAGTTTTCAAAATTTAATGTTCAATTCGAGATTACGTTCCGTTGTTCGTTCAATTCGATTTTTTTTTTTTTTTTTTTTTTTTTTTACAAGATTTTGCTGTGCTTGCACATCGCGTTTGGTATATGATGCCGTGTACAACGAGGACCCAGTTCGAGATTTCATATTACAAGATTGCGTATAAATTAGAGCCACCAAGCGAGTGAATCCGTCGTGTCTTTATTAACACCGACTCATTCACCTGTAGTAGACTCTTGATAAAATTGAATCCTGTATGGTATAAAAGCAATTGCAAACTGCAGTCATCGAGAAAAATTTTACACAATCGAAAGTTATCGAGATGTTCATACAATCGAGAAAATCGAGTAAAACTTCTCGTTATCGCCCATCACTAGATAGATAATTTAATGATCATAAAATGGAAAAATCAGTTCGATTGGAAATCGCTTCCATAGTCAGGCATTCCAATTTTATATCTTTCTGTTAAAAAATTAATTTGTAAATGCGTCAAAACGTTTTGCGCTTGTTGAGCGGAGCAGTTGAGAACACCCCTAACTAAAGAATCTCCAAATCTTATCAGGTAAGCGCCTTATCAGAATAAAACGGCATACCACATTTGAAGCAAATCAGATAATTGTGCGGGAAAAATTCATTTATCTAAATTAAGGGGTTGATTAGCACCCGTTTTTTCACCTTTATACTTAACCAATGAACCTCCAAATCCAACCAGGAAAGCGTCATATCAGGTGCTGCAGCATGAGACAACTCATCAATTAGCCTAAGCTTTCAGATCCCGCGTTGCTAGTTTATTAAATATACATGTATACAAGGTTCTCGCTGTCTCTGGCCATTGCGCCAAATCGCAACAACATGCTCCATTTGGCGAGTAAAAGAACAATCAGACTCGCCAAATTGCGAGGGTTCAGTTTCTGCTCCCCTTTTTTGTGTTTTTATGTGTATGCCAATAGAGTGAATATTCTTTTCCACAATCCACTATCCAAATATCCACATCTTATTGCTAAGCGATTGGTTTTTGCTTTACATTTTCAATCCTATCGTATCATTAACATTGTTCTATTTATACAGATACTAACTCAACAATTCAGTTTAGCAACTGCCAAAGACAGAAATGATTATGCAATAGATATTTATCTATTATCAGTTAATCATTAGCAGTGTACTGACGTCGTACTGGCAAAAACACTACTTAAACATTGTTAATTTTGAATTACTCGTTTGAAACGCCTAAGTTGCAATGAGCTGCTGAAATTAGCAATTTACCGTAATTTTTATTAGTTGTATGCAAAATAATCATTGACCGATTAAATATTTTCTATCGAGTCGAAATCTCACAGCAATTTTTAGCGCGTGTTTTCACAATGGTAAATCAACGATTGCTGTTTTTAATTTTTATTTACACTGCTAAAAGAATGTCTGAAATATTTATACATAGATAGTCGAATTTCTATTTTATAAGCAATTGCAAAGCATTGGATTATTTTAGAACATTTGAAAACAGAGGTACAATGATGGGTTAAAGATATATTTTTTCAGTGTTTCACGCCGAATCTATTTTATCACACATGAAAAAAAAAAAAAAAAAAAAAAAAAAAAAAAAACTGTCTGTGACGGATTTTTTTTTTTTTAACTGAAAACTGAAAATATCTTTTAAACTGTTCATCCATGCAAAATGAATGCAGTAATACGCGAGAAAAATATACATTGACACCTGTTAAAAGGAAAATTATTTTTTTTTCTTTCCAATGCGACTCCGTCTTAGAAAGTTTTACTTTTACCATACACCATTTTTTAGATTTTTATGTCTCCATTACATAGAACATGGATTAATAATGCTAATAATTATTGAAACATTTGCATACAACAAACAAACGTTCATTAAAAGCATTAATATCGCAGACTACGGCACTTCTGCAATAAATGGAGACTATAAACATGAAAAAAAAAAAAAAAAAAAAAAAAAAAAAAGACTAAGATAATTTTCTTTTGGTAAGAACTTTTCAGTGAGAATAAAGATCAATGTTCTGTAGAAATTCACTCGGGCCGAGCCGGGTTCGGCCTGAAATTTTAACTTTTTTTACGGACCGGGCCGAGCTCGGGTCTTATTTATAGCTATTATATCAGGCCGGGCTCGGGCCGAAATTTTAACTTTAATAACGGCCCGGGCCGAATTTTTTTTATAGATCTGGCCGGATTCGGTCCTGAAAATTTCGGCCGATGCAGACCTCTACCATAAGCACTTTTCAATTTTGTTGTTCCAAAAAGAAACGTCTCTAATGAATGCATCAGTATGAACCACCTGCATTGTAAAAAAAATCTGTAAAGTTACTAAAAGTTTCCTTGGAAACTGGGATTCCTAGAACCTTTTATGTAATGGCAACAGCAAAAATTCATGTAACGGATACAAATTTGCTCTGAAAAAAAATCTGTAAGGTTACTAAGAATTTTTTAGGAAAATGGGATTCCACGAATTTTTCATGTAGGTTAACAGATAAAATTTTAGAAGGATAACTGTAATTTTAGTAGGCTCGTTTGTAAAGTTGCACATTTCTGTAATTTTACAAAAATTAGTCTTGTATATTTACATTTTTTCTTGTACAGTGTACAGATAAATTATTAGTAGTCATACAGATTTCACCAACTTTACATCTGTAGGATTACAGATTTTTTTTTACAGTGTCACAAACTTCACATTTTTAAATAAATGTCTTTTTTTTGGCACAGTACACTGTTGTACACTGTACACTGTTGTGCACTGTTGACACTGTACATTGTTAAATAAATTCTACGACTACATTTCTATTCGCAAATTCGATCCTCCAATATCCCCATACTTTTCATATAAATCACATCCCATTATTTTCAAAGCGAGTAACTCTGGTAAACAAGCATCACTTTTTAAAAAGAGCTGGGAGTGTCTGGCAAATAGACAGGTAATAATGCACCGATTAGACGGTGTAACGAACCATTTTTCAAAATATTAACCGACTCATGCGTTACAACTTTTTGCGTCATGCCTTTCGGTTGCCGGTGTTTATTATTTCTTACATTCACTCAAATACGAATTTGATTTTAAATGTGTTCAAAGTAAATTAACCTTTTAGTTTGCTCCTTACATCAATTTAAAGGTTATTTATTTATTTTTTTTTTCTTCGTTTTTCATTAAAAGTTACGCTTGATATTTCCTATTAACAAAACGGAGAAAAGTTGTTTAAAAAATTTAGTTAGACACACACTGTTGTTATTACAAGGTGGAACCCGTCGAATTTCGACGAAAGTAAATGTTTAAGAATGAGCTATTTCATTGATTTATAACAAACCTACAAAATTAGCTACAGTAAAAAAGGCATCTTACAATGGTCAGTCTAACTGTCAAACGAATATTATTTAAAGCTAAAATTGAGAAAAAAAAAAATACTATTTCTATAAAACTCGGTTGTCCAAATTATTAAAATTTAACTTCAATCGCATATGTAAAAATGTAATAATAAAGTAAGTTATTAAGATGAAATTATCAATTAAGGCTCTTATGTTTGATATAAATGCGCATGAAAAAAAAATATTCAAATTGACACGATCTTAGAATTTCACGTGAAATCTAAATCCGTCATAATTTTTATCTTCTCAAAATTTACATACGCACATTTCAATTTTTATCTATTTTTAGAGAAAATGACGCATTTCTGTTGCCACAGTTACAAAATTCGTACTAAAATCTATAAAAAAAAATAATGTGTCAAGAATAAATTGAAATAATAATTGAGGTTTTAAACAAATTGCATTTAAAATAGGGGGAACTGGGGCACATTCATACTTGGGCCACATTGATACACCCCTTGTATAGTACACAGGGTCATTACAGGAAGTTTCACAACAGCTCCAAAAGGTGATACTAGGGAAATTAACTACATACAGAAAGTTTTGGAATGATTCAATATTTTGACGAAATGGGATGGATGATTAATTGTTTTTGTAGGTCAAAAGTAAATTTGAGCTGTACAATTGAAATGGTATTATACAACTGTTCCAGTATTTTCAACCAAAAAGAATACCCTCCCTGGCAAGTAAAGCTACTCTTTATCTTTTCTTCATTCTTTATTGTTTAGATAAATTATGAAGTGTTTGATTTGCGACTCATTTTATTCAAAATGGCTGTATGGGGCACATTGATACAGTCTTTGTCGGGGCACATTGATACAACCTAAATCCTTTTCTAGTTCATTTTTTCATTACCTTTTATTTTTTTTTACCATACACTCCTTAATTCAACCCTTTTTCGTCAAAAATTTCTACTATTAGTTTTCATTGAAGTGAAATAGCTCTAATTTCTTTATATTAGAACATTTTATAGAATTTTTGCAAACAGAAGACGTACAAACTTACACAATATCTAGTGCTAGTAGAATTAACAAAAGAAATGGACGGCAACCTGGCAAATCTCAAATTTATATCGATTCTCCAGAGAAAAAAGTATTATCGACATGAGAAATGTTAAGTAAGAGAAACAAGCTGCAGAACAGTACAGGCTAATTATATTATAAACATAATTTTTAATATAATTATTCTTTATTTTCTGTTTGTAAACCGATTTATAAACAGAAAACCTGGTAATTCTTTCACCTTTCCTAAGAAAGAAGATAATTCTGGTGTTAAAGTGCCAGATATGACAAAGTTATACCACAGCCAACAAACAGGCAAGGAACAGCCAGAACATCAGGTCATTATACATTTCATTTTGATTGCTTTAATATCGCTTACAAATAAATTGTGTGCGATTTTACTGTCTATAAATATATATAAAATGATTTGCTAACTATTTTTCTATGAAAAATATGCATTGGTGTTATTTTGTCTCCATTTTTCCCAGACGTGTCAAAGTGTATCAATCTGCCCCGGGGATGGGGCACTTTGATACAAATTACTTTTTTTGATTTTTTTTAAATTGCTTGCAAAAATAATATATAAAACAACGATTGTACATTTTTATAACACACTACACAGGTTTTGCCTACATCACATAGAAAAATAACTTGAAATTTCTGCTTTCTAGACACCAAAACATTTTTTTGAAAAAAGCTGTATCAATGTCCACCAGTTCCCCCTACATATTTTTCTCTATACGATGGTGTAAAAATTGAAAATGTGCGATGTTCAGAAGTATAAAATTTGCAATACCGAAAAATTGCAAAACCGAATTGCATGTGAAAGCGTTGTCATTCACAAAATGACGTATGCGTTACGCACAGATACGTTTGGTCTTTATAATATAGATAGAGTTATATACTAACACTTATGCAGTTATTATGCATAACAGTTATTTGTCATTATTTTTATTAGTATAGATGCCCATCCAAGGACAGTGAGTAAAAATCGTGTTTTAAATTTAATAAACTGATAAAAATAATTGACAATGTGGAAGCATAGCTCGGCTTAATAAACACACTACACTATATTGCCATTGATTATGGGACACTTGCGATTTTAGACATTTTACTAAATATCTAAAAAAATACATGAGGAATAATCTCGAAACTCTTAGTGTATAAATATAATAGTATACGTCATACACTTCCGTGAAGATTTTTTACCGAAACGCCATAGGGGACCGTCAACAAATTAAAAAAGAATGAATATCTTTTGAATAACCCTGTCAAAACTAATGTAGCAAAAGCGCTCAAACTCTAGATTATGATTCAATGCCTTATTGTAATACACTGTGTTCATTTTTATGCAAATAGCATGCACACTCGCAGAGTAATTAAGGTTTTTTATAAAAATGGTCCCAAATTTTTCCAAGTTTTTCCATTATAATTTTCAGAGTTCTTAATATAAAAAAATATTTTTTTCAGAAAATATGACAAACAACATTGCACACAGTACCCTGTAATCAGAATTAAAAAATAATAAAAATTGTATGAAAAATGAGTAGATTTACTATATAATTTTTTACTGCGCATGCGTCAAAGATATCAAAATTTCGTTTGCATATTATGTTAGCCAAATGTATAGAGCAACTTTTGTAAAAGTCTCAAAATCATAGTTAAAAAATTCTGAAAGTAATCGTCTATAGAAAAAGGACAAAATCCGTTGTTTCCAAAATGAAGCAAAAAAATGAGGGATTTTATCCAAATGCAGTAGTACATCCCATATTGACACTAATCAATGAATATATGGATACAACCCCTCTTGTTTTTGCTTCATTTTGAGAATAACGGATTTTCGACTTATTCAATTGACGATTATTGTCAGAATTTTCAAGTTATGATTTTGTGTCTTTCACAAAAGTTGCTCTATACATTTAGCTAACATAATATGCAAATGAAATTTTGATATCGTTGACGCATGCGCAGTAAAAAATTATTTAGTAAACCAACTCATTTTTTATACAATTTTCATTATTTTTTAATTCTGATTACAGGGTACTGTGTGCAATGTTGTTTGTCATATTTTCTGAAAAAAATAATATTTTATATTTAGAACTCTGAAAATTATAAGGAAAAAACTTGGAAAAATTTGGGATCATTTTTATAAAAACCTTAATTACTCTGCGAGTATGCATGCTATTTGCATAAAAATGAACAAGGCTTATTACAATAAGGCATTCAATCACAATCTAGAGTTTGAGCGATTTTGCTACATTAGTTTTAACAGGGTTATTCAAAAGATATTCATTCTTTTTTAATTTGTTGACGGTCCCCTTTGGAGTTTCGGGAAAAAATCTTCACGGAGATGTATGACTTATACTATTATATTTATACACTAAGAGTTTCGAGATGATTCCTCGTGTATTTTTCTAGATATTTAGTAAAATGTCTAAAATCGCAAGTGTCCCATAATCAATGGCAATATAGTGTATTAGCTTTTGCAATACTTCTGTGTAAATCAGGCTTTGCGACTAATAACAAAATTAAGATTTCTTAATAAAACAAAATTTTAACAAACATGCAATAAAACTGCGTAATTTAAAATGTCCGCTGAAACTACTGAAATAATACTTGTCATTTAAGCTTAAATTAGGTAAGAATCTCGGAATTCGAGATACCCAGCTGTAAGTCTGTAAATACTTGTATATTGACACCCTAAAAGTTGTCTCAAAACCTACATATGGTAGGGTGTACGCAACTATTAAATTCCAAGGTCAAAGGTCACAAAAATCGGTTTTTTGCGCTTTTTTTGTAAATATCTCATTTTCTATAGGTTTTTTGCTATTTGTATTTATTATCAATATTGTAGAATACAAAATTCTCTACAAATTTTGTTTGAAAACATTTTTCATACGTCGGGCCGTTTTCGAGATAGAGGGCGGAGAGCGCGCTGTCACAGCATCACTTCAGGTCAAACGGTGCCTCCGGTCGAAAACGCGCCATATATAGTTGATGAACTATCGATAAATCAATGATTACAAATATTTATCAATTTTTATTAACTATTATATTATATTTTATCTTTTTCTTTATGCATTGTATAGTATAGCTACGACCGTCTTCTCTTTATTTCTGGTAACTGTTCTTGGTAACTACGGACGTACAATTTCAAGAAATATGGCTGATTTGTGTTTTCTATGTAATAAGTCAGATTCGGGAGGTGAATCGCTTATTGAAGTAGTGCGCGGTATGAAAACTCTACGCTGCAAGTGTCGAACTAAACGACGGAAAAAATGGATATTTAAAATCAGTAACCTCTGTTAATGTGCATGAAAAGTGCCGAAGTGTTTACATTAGTAAAAACTGTATCCAAGCAGCAAAACGGAAACAAGAAGAAGGAGAAACTATAACTTCTTCATTAGTACTCCGTAAAAAACGAGGTGCAGTGTTTGATTTTAAGAATCAATGTTTATTTTGTGGCGAAGTTGCTGATGAGGCTGCAGCAGCTCCAACAGCTCTATTTGATAATGATGGCATGAGAAAAACAAAAAAAATCGTCATTGTATGACAACATGAGCCCAACTGATTTTTTTCTCAATGAAAATAATGTGACGTTCATTATTGATGGCGGATTTCTTCTTCATCATGTTGTATGGAACAGAGAAGATACTTTATCTATTATTTTTGATAAATACATTAATTATTTAAAAAGGCATTACAGTTCCAAAATAATTGTTGTATTTGACGGATATTCAGACTACAGTAAGAACGTAAAAGCTATGGAGCAGCAGAGAAGAACTGCTGCACTTTCAAAAACGTATAAAGTCTGTTTAGATGAAACAATGGTTGTACCAGTTACTCAAGAAAAATTCTTATCAAATCGAAATAACAAAGACATGCTCATTAATACCTTAACTGAAAAATTACAAGCTGCAAATATTACTACTAAACAAGCCAGAGATGATGCGGATGTTCTTATTGTTGAAACTGCAATTGAAGAATCAAAGTCTGAAAAAACTGCAGTTATATAATAGGACAAGATATTGATTTACTTGTCATTTTAATTGGGCGTACACTGTCTTACGAACAAGAAATTTCCTTTAAAAAAGTTGGGAAAGGAAATGTAAAAACGGAGATATACTGGACTAAAAGTTTTGATAATTATCCTCATTCCAAAACACATATTTTATTTCTGCATGCATTAAGTGACTGTGACACAGCTTCCGCGCTTTTGAAAAAGGGAAGAAAATCATTTTTAAAAGTTTTTGAGAAACTGACGAATTTGGATGAAGTAGCTGCAGCATTTGAGGAAGAAAATAGTTCGGCCCAGAGATTATTAGTGAGTGGAACTCAAATCTTATTGGCAGTCTATAATGCTCCGAAATCTATGAAAAGTCTCGATCACCTTCGTTATATGCATTACGTCAAGTCTACAAATTTTAATAAACCTGTGCAGCTTTCAATTTTTCCACCAACAAGTGCAGCTTCTCATCAACATTTCAAACGTGTATATTATCAAGTTCAAACTTGGTTAGGGCATGATTTGGAATCCCAGGTATGGGGTTGGGCAATGCAAAACGATTTTCTGGAGCCTATCATGACAATTTTACCACCTGCTCCAGAAGATTTGCTAAATACAATTTTCTGCAACTGCAAGAGTGGTTGTGGCTCGCGATGCGGATGCAGGAAAGTGGGCTTGCAATTATCTTTAGCTTGTGGCCAATGTAATGGGCAAGCTTGTCTCAATGCAGAACCATATCAGAGCGACATTAACGAAGATGAAACCTTTGACCCCGAAATCATGGAACAACTTGAGACAAATGTCGTTGAAGACGATAATGAAGACCAGTTTGAAATTTACCAGCAGCCGAAAGACTACGATGAAGAGGAAGAAGATGATTAAAAACATAAATTATAGTTTTTGTACCCTTTATTCCATTTTTTTACTTTTAATAAAAATAAATGTATTGAATAGTATTTTTTAATAAAACGATTAATTCATAATTTATTTGTTTTTTTTTTCATCGTGTAAGAAGTTATTAATATTATATTAATTAGGTTAAAATTCAAATATAATTCCTATATTTTCATTAACAATTCTGGAATTACATGGACAGGTAAGTGTTGTTAAATAAATTAATACTGAATAAAAAGTGGATAGGTTAGGAAAAAAATGATATATGGCGCGTTTTCGACCGGAGGCACCGTTTGACCTGAAGCGATGCTGTGACCGCGCGCTCTCTGCCCTCTATCTCGATAACGATTCGACGTATGAAAAATGTTTTCAAACAAAACTTGTAGAGAATTTTGTATTCTACAATATTGATAATAAATACAAGTAGCAAAAAACCTATAGGAAATGAGATATTTACAAAAAAAAAGCAAAAAACCGATTTTTGTGACCTTTGATCTTGGAATTAAATAGTTGCGTACACCCTACCATATGTAGGTTTTGAGACAACTTTTAGGGTGTCAATATACAAGTATTTACAGACTTACAGCTTGGTATCTCGAATTCCGAGGTGAACTTACTATAATGACTGGACTATATAATTAATATTACTATTTTTATAGCAGTTTGAAATTGTATTTTTTTTTCGTTTACCCCCCCCCCCCCCCCACGCCGAAAAAAACTTCGTTACTGTGCCATGCTACCATGCTTCATTGTAGGAAAACTTAGGTCGAATCATACCTTTTGTTGTAAGACCTTCGGACGTAGTGTTTGCCATCACTTCCAAAAAAGTTTGAAGTTCGATTGATGGAAAAATAGAACATTTATCCAGTTTTCACTTGACCAGACTTTGTGTTCCTTGGAAAACGTCAGTCGGATACGTTGAAATTTTTAACACCGACTCTTCCATAAAGTCCTACATCCTGTCAGCATCTTGACACGGCAAGGGCGGATCTGGAGAGTCCTCAAGGGGGGGGGCGATTTTAAAAATTGGGAGACTCGAATCTCATGCGCAGGTCAGGGCTAATATTTTCACTGCGGGTCGGGTTTGGGTCCGGTTATCTCCTATATTTTCTGCGGGTCGGGTTTGGGTCCGGTCGACTTCTATTTTTCAAGCGGGTCGGGTTTGGGTCCAGTTGATTTCTATTTTTTGCTGCTGGTCGTGTTAACTAATCAGGGGTGTGAGAAGAGAAAACTACGCCTGGGCAAATTTTCATCAGTTTGCCCCCCCCCCCCCCAAACGGCTTTTCTTGCGACAGGCCAAAAATGACTTGATAGTATAAATTTGACGTCTTTTAAATTTCCGGACCCGAGGCGACCGCCCCCCCCCCCCCACCCTTTCACACCGTGATGTAACTAATACTTTTTCTGTAGTTCGCATTTGGGTCCGTTTGACTTCTACTTTTTGTAGCGGGTAAGGTTATCTTCGTATTTTTTGCTACTTGTTGGGTTTGAGACCGGTTGACTATATTTTGCTAAAAATCGTGTTGACTTTTTTTTTTTTTTTTTTTGTGTGTGTGTGTGTGTGTGTGTGTTTGCTGCTGGTCGGGTTAACTTGTACTTTTTTTCTGTGGGTTCTGTTTGGATCCAGTTGACTTCTTTTTTGCTGCGGGTCGGGTTAACTTCTACTTATAATATAAATCATAATAGTAAAGCTCTACAATAAGAACAAAAGTAAATATTTAAAAATGTATTTCTTAAGATTTCGCTAAACAAATGTACAACATAAATATATATTTTACGAATAACAAATAAGATGCCAGTCCAAATTGGGCTCGGAGTGAAGAATTGCACGAATCGCAGTCGGGCCAGTAATGCTTATCATACAGGCTGGGTCGGACACGGAACAAACGTTTAGCTTTTACTCAGGGCCGAGCCTCGACCTGCAAATTTTGATCAATACAGACAAGACATGAGTTCGGGCTCTTTTATTACAATTAGGTCCCAACCGAGCTCGACGATTTTAAATCTGAGCCCGCCCAAACCCGAAACATTTTGCTTTATTAGAGCCCGAACCCGATAACGAAAGCATGTTAAGTAAGAAGGAAGCAAGGGAGCAAGAAAGCAGAAGAGTAGAGAAAGCAAGAAGAGAGAGAAAGCAAGGAAGTAGAAGAAAAAAATGCATAATAATTTTTTTTAAATGTTCCAAAAAAAATTATAATTTTTAAACTACATTTTACATAGAAATGTTACTCTTAAACGAAAAATTAAATTTAATATTATCAAACGAAAAGTTTGGTATAAAATAAAAATGTACTTTATACATAAAAAAATTCTCATATTTTGTCTCCTTTAATAAGAAAATATTATGTACATGTTAATAAGGTGTGTTTCACGAATAAATTCATAAAATTTGTAGAAATTATTGTCGATTATTTGTTGAATTGAACAACATATATCAATTTTCTATAAAAAAAAGGGCACATTTTTAACTATAACCATTTCATTCCTCATAAGAATCTTTTGGGATAGGCGTGACCCAGACAATAACATTAAATCAAAACTTTTAAATTCCGATGCTTTTATAGAAATAAAGGAAACACTGCTCAGTTGCTTTCTATCTGAATAATATGGAAAATAAATTTACTTACGACCAAAAGTGACATCGTAAATTGCAGAGTAACAACTTCAGCATCGTCCGAATTCACAAAAAAGCAACAATCACTAAAATTATTTCCATATGAATGGCAATTACGAAATGTGTACGCTGTGTACAATAGTAATCTAAATTATGCGCCAAAAGCAAACTAAAATTGGAAGAAAATATCCTCTTCTCATTAAATGTCTAAATAATAATGATAATAAACAACCCTATTGCAAAATAACCTCTGCTACAGATAAAAACCAAACTACAGACAAATTCATTATTCCCGCTTTTTTATTGGCGCCAGAACATCGTCGGAAATGGCTAAAATAGGTTTGTAAAAGTGACTAATAATTTACTTTTAAAATAGCATTCTAATGCTAAAACAGAAAAAAAATACAATTTCTGCTTCCCCTTCATTCTAATCAAAATGTCAATATAGTGATTTGAAAAGGAATAAATAATGTTTAAGGGGGGGGGGGAGTTCTTTTAATATTTTCTATTCATTGATAAATAAAATTTATAGGTTTCAGAGAAAATGAGTCCAGGTCCGAGCACTGTCTGATCTCTAATACAGACATTTAGGAAGACCGACTCCAGGTAGGACTCGACATGGAAGAAACAGGTCTGGCCCAAATCGTCAGAAAAATAAAGATCAGGACACGGCCCGGCTCTAAAAGTCAGAAGACCTAACCCAGCCCGACCCTAGGGTGTGCGATCACCCCTTCGCCATCTCTCCCCCCACCTTAGATTCGCCAATGCCTGATTCATGAATTGGCGCGGCCCGACTCGGGCCGCGCCGCACGACCTTGAGCTTCAACCCAAGTCCTATTCCATGAAGATCTCTCATGTTGGTTTGAAAACCTTTATGGACCCAAGGGGGAGCGATCGCCCCCTTCGCCCCCCCCTTAGATCCGCTATTGCCTGGTTCATAAATTGGCACGGCCCGACCCGGGCCGCGCCGCGCCGACGTTGAGCTTCAGCCCAAGTCTTATTCCACGAAGATCTCTCATGTTGGTTTGAAAACCTTTATGGGCCCAAGGGGGGGGCGATCGCCCCATCGCCCCCCCCCTTAGATCCGCCATTGTGACACGGTAGACTGACTAATTTCAGCGATATTTTCATTCCGTAAATCATGGGATATTGTCACGGCTTTTTTATGCAGGTGATCAACTGTTTTTCTTCTGATATTTCCTTCCACAAGAATAGTCATTTTCCGGGGTCTCCCGGACCTCAGAATGCCCTGAAGCCCATGGCTATCTTTATATAATTTTTAAATATCGCTCACAGTCGATATTCGCCGATCGATAACTTTACCGCAATATCTCATGAAGATTGGCTCTTTAACGACAAACTAGTCATTCATTTATGAACAATGATTGTTGAACTTTTCATTATTGAATTTAAATTATGTTGTTCACTTTGATTCATTCACAAACACGACAAAAAAAAAAAAAAAAAAAAAAAAAAACTTTAACGATAGAAAAAAAATATTAATTAATGATGAGTGGCCGAAAACTTTTGCACCCGTGAATTTCAAATTCTGCCCCTTTGCATGAAGTGTCTTCAGTATCCAAACAAAATCATCACGTGGTCAGAGGTCATTCACATATTCCTAACTTTTGAAACGATTGTGCTTTTTCTTTGCTGAAACCTTCTGGTAAATAAATATAAGAAACTAACTGACCAGAAATTTTTCACCTTTTGTAAAATAATATTTTATTGAATTCTCTTCATTTGAATCAATAAAGCATGCAAAAAATAAAGGTAACCAGTTTTGTATATCACACAAAACAAAAGAAATAATTTCCAAAAGAAAAAAAAAGTATTTTTTGACAACAATATTATTAACGGGGGGGGGGAGGGATTGAAAATATGATAACGTATGACATTGAAAGAGCACTGGAGGAATCCAAAATCGCGAAAAAGTTGATAATGTTATATTTGCACAGTCCCTTATGCATTTAACAGACTTTTTATTCAAGCTTCATAGGATAGCTGAGCTCGATTTTGAATAGGGCCATTCGGTACTTTTTCGATTTCTGTTGAAGATTTTTTTAATAAAGGTACTTTGACTTTTAAAATCGATTTCGAAAGTGAAAGTACTTTTATTAAAAAAATTATCAACCAAAATCGGAAATGTAAAAAATGTCTTACAGGTCGAGCTCAGTTATCCTGTACAAAAAATTCGTTTAAAAATATTCAAATTTAAACAACAACAAAAAAAAAAAATACATGTCCACAGATTTAGCATTAGCGAGTGGTTGTTTTCAAGTGAGTGAAGAGTCTCTTTAAGGTTTAACACACTTAGAAGAAAAAAACACTTTTATTTGGCATAAATACTCAAAAATCACATTACCTTCGTATTACAGGATCAATAAAATTTTTATGAATGGAATATCTTCAGATACAAGCGCTTTTAAATTCTTGTTGTTACATACATATTGTGCATATGCAATATATGAAAGAGCTTCATAAATCATATGAACAACTCTTTATGTCCACTGCTATAATCTCTCTCGACATAGAACGGGTGTGACCAACAGAAAAAAAGGCTAAAAATTCATTTTTCATTCCTTGCAATTGTTTCAACTGTCTTGTTCGCCATTCATTTATACCTCGAGTTATTACTAAACGGTTCGATGCAATCATAGCTCTTGTACCTTATCTCCTTGGGTGGTTGAATTTTTATAGTATGTTACAATTTTGAACCAATGGAGATACTTAACAAGTTGGAAATTGCACGTCAAACGTAGCAAATGAGGTGCGTTCATACTATAACGAAGTTTTAAACATATTCAGGTCTTGATGCAACAGTATACAGTACTTCGGATACAGTGTAGTGTCCTAAATGTTTTATGTGTCCCTGTAAATACTGTATGCTTTATATTAAATTGGAAGTAACTTGTAATAAACCTCAGCAATTTCATTAAATATGAAATAATTTAATATAATTAAAACACACCCCAAACAATGTTTCCTCATATGCCATTATTCAATGGAATACTTTTGTGTGGCCCTGTAAATGAATAATAAATATTATTTGCACCACAGATTGTACAGAATGTATATTTTAGTATATACTTCATAGATGCGTATAAATTTCATTATGGTCGAAAGTGTGTAACATCATTAAGAAGCACTTAAACGTTTTTCCATTGGCCATCGTGTAATGGAATAATTTTGATTGTCCTTGTAATTAAATTATACGTCATGATACGTGATATAGATATCGTAGATATATAACGTAGATATATAATATAGATACATCTATGTTTTTTCCACATGTTCATTTGAAGCATCATCATTTACCTTTCTTTCTAACCGATGACCAGGCCCCTACCTGCCGAGTTATCTCAGCTTAACGGGTTTGATACCTGGTATCGGGGCGGACGACCGCCCAATTGTCACGTAGCGTCAATAAACTTTGCTTCACATGCCATCATTTCTGCAGTACTTGCTTGTCGTTGAGCATAATTTGTTTCGCCTGTTAATTAATGGTACATCCTGTTGTTTGAACTGCAAATGGCTTAGCAAGATGGTCTCGTAATTTAGATCCTTGATCAGATGACCAGACCTTCACCTGGCAAGGCACCTCCAGAGGTATAATTCACAGGTAACTTGGAGGACTTTGCACCCACGACGGATTTTACATGCACCAGGCGCCATTAGCGTACATGATATCACCATTTACCACTTACGATTACAGAAGCCACTGGACTCGTTCACAAAGACCCGGATGGTAATGTTAAGTCTTTGAAGACGTTATTTTTAAATATATTGCTCAATTTTTAATATTTTCATGCGTCTTTTTTGCATAGGATAACTGAAGATGATCTACAACCGGGTTAGTTTTTACTTTTTCGGTTTTGGTCATATATATATATTTTAATATTATGATAGTCTCAATTTCAGAGTCAATTTCAACCGGTTTTGAAAGTTAAAATAATTTTTTTTTAAAGTTCGAAACCAAAATCGAAAAAATAAAAACTATCCCGGTTGTAGATCGCCCTCAGCTGTCCTACGCAAAAAAAAAAAAAAAAAAAAAAAAAAAAAAAAAAAAAAATCATGTAAAAATATTAAAATCTGAGCAAGATATTTGAAAATAACACCCCCATAGAACTTAACATTACCATACGGGTCTTTTTGAGCGAGCCGAATGACTTCTTAAAAAGAAAATTTGAAGTATTGTTCAGGGTTAATACGAGTCAGGGAATTTTCAGACTAGAAAATTTTCCGGTACCAGAATTGTTTTATAGAAAATCGCTATTTAAATAAGGTAAAATTTCTCACTTTTATTCTGTATTTATTTTTCTATAAAAAAAAAAAAAAAAAAAAAAAATTGTAATTTAAGAAATTACCCCAACCATTTGAAAAATGTTTCACTCGATACATTCATCTATCATTTTAAGCTAAATACCAGTTGTTTTATTGTGTATTATCCGTGCCACTGCTATAAATGACTTTATACATGCTGCAATTTGAAGGTACGGTTCGTTTAAGTTATATCACTCTATTCTCGCCAAGCATAAAAGTTGGCGACGAAAGAAACATTTCAAACTATTTAACATTGTTGGTGCAAAAGTAATCATTATTAAAATACAGCTTTGGCATATACTGTTATACTTGTAAGACTTTGGCATATATTGTTTGATTTTACAGAGCAGAATTTTGGTGATGGAGGTTTTAAACCAAAATCGATCGCAGCACATGCATCTGTGAATGGGTCCATCAGACATCGAATCAAAAAAGTTTTTTCCCAGTTTTTCCCAAGCCGATTGCTTTTTAGTTTTCTTTTTAGGTGGTGGAAAATCAAGAGTAATAGCTATAACATTTTCCGGCTTGTTAGAATCACTATTGGCACTCAAATTTTCCTGGTTAGAACCGACCGATAGTAAAACGCCATGGCTAGTGGATTGGTCGCCCTGGCGACATGATGTTTTACAATTAATCGGTTCGGCATTAAATTGCTTCCTTTTTCGTGATCGCCTTTCAACACGTAATTGGTTTTCAGCGGCTCAATAATCTTTTGATTTTATCATTTTCTGCATTGAAAGACGTTTTTGCGCCAAACCAAATACAGTATTACTCAGTTATCCCGTCGACCAATTTCGCCAAATGATACGAATCGCCAAACTAATAAGCAACTTATACATGTTGACTAAATTTTTATTTTAAATAGCAAAAGAAGAAATAAAAATCACTTTATGATTGTTTAAGTACGCGTATTGTGTTTAATATCATTGAATGCGATATTCACGTTCATTCATTTCTTTGGCTTCGGCTTTTTCCGTATCTGTTAATTTCCGTCTACCCATTTTTAAATTTGTTAGTTTTCTCCTTTATTACAATGATTTTAACCATTTTAATTTACTATTCAAATAAAAATTCTTCTAAAAGTAAAGAATTTAATTTAAATTCAAATAAAAACTCTTCTAAAAGTAAAGAAATTAATTTAAATTCAAAAGTGACCACATCATTCAAAAGTGGTAACATCATTCAAAAGTGGTAACATCATCGGGTCCATTCTCCCGAAAACAACAACCATTTTTCAAATGGTTAAAAAAAATACTGGTATTGCACCTGGAAAAATCTGTGAAGCGTAGCAACCCTGATTGTTACTGTGCTGTGAATGTTTTGGAAAGTGTTAGACTATCTATGCCTCACGTATGATTTTTCGTTCATGTTTTATTCAAAATTCAGGCTATAAAGGATTAATATAATTGTCTCAAGAGCAGAATTATAGGTCCAGGTCGCCTTTGACCGTCATGTCTGAAACAACACTAATTGCTGAAAATAAGCCTTCCAGCCACGACGTCATGGCCAAGTGTGTAATTATTTAAACCTAATTATTAGTAAACCTAAATAAAATATACCTAATCTAAAGTAGAAAGCGTGTCATTTAGGTTTATATTATAATTCATAATATCTCTTAAAATTCAGTTTTCAAAAATAAAACTTTTGAACTTTTATAACGAAGCAAAATAAGTTAGAAAATCACTTTGTGTTGAGTGGTTTGGCGAGAAAATGACGCTACACGATTCTTTTATTGAAATTTATTACAGTGCCTCAACTTAATTTATTCAAAAATAAAGGATTATTTTTAAAAAAGTTATATATATTTCACACAAAACTATACTTTTTGTAAAAAATAAAAATAAAAATAAAATAAAATAAAATAAAATGGATAGTTCTCCATAAACTGAATATAGTTTATCAGTTTTTTTTATGTGTCAGACACGGTTCCTTACGTGCCAAGTTCGGCACGCGAGTCATAAGTTCGCCATTCCTGCTTTTGAGTATACCATGTGCCTTGGTGCCTTGAGCTTACACCCTCTGCTTAGAAGGTATACTCTCTGATTTTTTTTTTTCTTTTTAGCTTTTTTTTTTCTTTCTTTTACGACTACACCACTGATTTCAAGAGTAGAAATATAGACCCAGATCCCAGGGTGCCTTTGACCGTCATGTCTGAAACAACACTAATTGCTGAAAATAAGCCTTCCAGCCACGACGTCACGGCCAGTGTGTAATTATTTCCATACTACTGTTATGAAAATAGCATGCCAACAGATAAGAAATTAATACTGGACGAACTCTGAACTCCATGATCGTGGAGATTCGTAAACAGTATGTATGTGTCTCGTTAAAAACGCCTCGGGAGAACCTTTTTGAGTTTGCGTGCCAAAAATTTCAAAATTATTAAGTGTCAATGTCCTAACGTTACGAAACATTTTAATGAAGATTAAACCAAATAATTATTTTTTATAGAATTTTTGCTTAATTATTTTTACAGATATACTAAATTCGATTCCTAACTTATTTAGTATGCTTTATTTATTCAACACTATATTCATGTCATATAAAATTCCGTATTAATAATCTATGAATGTGTTTTTATTTTATTGTATACTTCCAA
Organism: Maratus speculifer; assembly: GCA_964019185.1. Classification (NCBI taxonomy): domain Eukaryota; kingdom Metazoa; phylum Arthropoda; class Arachnida; order Araneae; family Salticidae; genus Maratus; species Maratus speculifer. Next base: position 242,774,432 of record OZ025302.1, on the reverse strand, counting down.
ATCAGATCATTTTTTGCTTTTTAGGTAGAAGCAAGTTCAATATGTACATAATTATTTTCCCTAAGAATTAAAGTTTTATTTTCAAAATTAAAACCTAAATGTAATAAAATCTAAAATAACTTAAAACCATAAACCTAAATAAAATAAACCTAATTAATCTATAGAAAGCGTGTCATTTAAATTTATATTAATATTCAAAATATCTCTTAAAATTCAGTTTTCAAAAATATAACTTTTGAACTTTTATAAAGAAGCAAAATAAGTTGGAAAATCACTTTATGTTGAATGGTTTGGCGAGAAAATGACGCTACACGATTTTTTAATTGAAATTTATTATAATGCCTCAACTTAATTTATTCAAAAATAAAGGATTATTTTTTAAATAAATTGCATATATTTCACACAAAATTATACTTTTTGTAAAAAAGATAAAATAAAATAAAATGGATAGCTCTCCATAAACTGAATGTAGTTTATTAGTTTTTTTTTGTGTGTGTCAGACAAGGTTTCTTACGTGCCAAGTTCGGCACGCGAGACATAAGTTCGCCATTCCTGCTTTAGGGTATACCATGTGCCTTGAGCGTACAGTACACCCTCTGCTTAAAAAATATACTCTCTGATTTTTATTTTTATTTTATTTTATTTTATTTTATTTTATTTTTATTTATTTATTTATTTATTTGTTACGACTACACCACTGTTTTTAAGAGCAGAAATATAGACCCAGGTCCCAGGGTGCCTTTGACCGTCATGTCTAAAACAACACTAATTGCTGCGTCGTCGCCTTCCAGCCACGACGTCACGGCCAGTGTGTAATTATTTCCACAAACTGGCCGATTACTGTTAGGAAAATAGCATGCCAACAGATGAGAAATTAATAATGGACGAACTCTGAACTCCATGATCGTGGAGATTCGTAAACAGTATGTATATGTCTCGTTATACAAACGCCTCAGAAGAACCTTTTTGAGTATGAGTGCCAAAAATTTCAAAATTGTTATGTGTCAATGTCCTAACGTTACGAAACATTTTAATGAAGTTAAAACCAAATGATTATTTTTTATAGAATTTTTGCTTAATTATTTTTACAGATATACTAAATTCGATTCCTAACTTATTTAGTATACTTTATTTATTCAACAATATATTCATGTCATATAAAATTCCGTATTAATAATCTATGAATGTGTTTTTATTTTATTGTATACTTCCAAATCAGATCGGTTTTTGTTTTTTAGGTAGAAGCAAGTTCAATATGTACATAATTATTTTCCCTAACAATTAAAATTTTATTTTCAAAATTAAAACCTAAATATAATAAAATCTAAAATAACTTAAAACCATAAACCTAAATAAAATAAACCTAATCTAAAGTAGAAAGCGCGTCATTTAGGTTTATATTAGTATTCAAAATATCTCTTAAAATTCTGTTTTCAAAAATAAAACTTTTGAACTTTTATAAAGAAGCAAAATAAGTTGGAAAATCACTTAATGTTGAATGGTTTGGCGAGAAAATGACGCTACACGATTCTTTAATTGAAATTTATTATAGTGCCTCAACTTAATTTCTTCAAAAATAAAGGATTATTTTTAAATAAATTGCATATATTTCACACAAAACTATGCTTTTTGTAAAAAAATAAAATAAAATAAATAAATAAATAAAAAATAAAATAAAATAAAACGGATCGTTTTCCATAAACTGAATATAGTTTATTAGTTTTTTTGTGTATCAGACAAGGTTTCTTACGTGCCAAGTTCGGCACGCGAACCATAAGTTCGAAATTCCTGCTTTAGGGTATACCATATACCTTGAGCGTACACCCTCTGCTTAGAAAATATATTCTCTGGGGTTTTTTTCTGTTTGTTTTTTACGTCTATACCACTGGTCTACAGAGCAGAAATATAGACCCAGGTCCAAGGGTGCCTTGACCGTCATGTCTGAAACAACACTAATTGCTGAAAATAAGCCTTCCAGCAACGACGTCACGGCCTGTGTGTAATTATTTCCATACTACTGTTATGAAAATAGCATGCCAACAGATAAGAAATTAATACTGGACGAACTCTGAACTCCATGATCGTGGAGATTCGTAAACAGTATGTATATGTCTCGTTACAAACGCCTCGGGGACGGAAGGTTTTTGTTAAGAAAGAAAACATCTCTGTGTTATTGTGCAGAGCCATAATTTAATTTTTGTGAGTTATCTTGCTTTTTTTTTTTTCTGGGTGAATGAAAGAAAATCTTGGTCAAGATTAAAATAAAGAACGACATAATCTGGCTCGGTATTCATTGAGCTTGACCGTCAGATAGAAGAGGTTAAAGCAATTTGGAATTGTTCGAGATGATGGTGCTTCTTTAAGGATGCTTATTATCATTTGGATGATATTTTAATTTCTTAATACACTGATTAAAATCTACAGTTATATTGCATTATATAATTTCGCCAAAGTTTTGAGAAAATAAGTTCATTATAATATATGCCTCCGAATTTTTTTCTACCATTATATTTTATTCTTTTTATTTTATTTTATTTATTTTTATTTCATTTATTTATTTATTTATTTGGTTTAGGGTTATAAAAAACAGAGAATTGGGTAAAGATCAGAAAATTTCTCCATTGGAAAGCATTACGGTCTTCAAGAATTAATTTAATTTTTATTCCTTTATGGAAAAGATTGAAATAATGTATGTAATATATCTAGGGATTACAATCCCGGGATCCCGCATCCCGGGATTCCGGGATCCCGATGTATTTTAATCCCAAAAATCCCGGGATTTGTCAGAAAAAAATCCCGGGATTTACGGGATTGTCTGGTTTTTTAGTATAATAATATTCAGCTGAATTTAAAAAAGATATTTATAAATTTTCGCTTTTGGTCGAAAAAAAAATCAATTTTCATGAAGTTTATACATGATTGAAAAAGAATATATACCTCAAATATTTTGTACATATATTTCTAAGCGAGTAAATCTTTTACAGTAGAAATCTTTTAACTTGCGAACAGATGTAAAACATACAGATTTTAGACAGGAAAAATGAAATCATTTGTTTATTTCGATTATACTGCGTTTGTAGAAATTTTCTTCACTTCGTTGATCATTTTTGAATTAGCTTTTATTGATAAGCGTCCCATCAGTGTATGATAGTCATTATAGGCTAACTTCTTTGCTTTTCGTGAATTCAGACTTACTTTGCTTTAAAGATGTCGAATGAAAAGGATTCTGTGGCTCATCGGAAAGACAATGATACATCTTCAGTATGGTACTACTATTTAACACCAAAAGATGGAAAAAGCGCTAAATGTAAAAGGTGTACCGCAGTGCTTAAAACATTAGGTGCATTGACTAAGGGATTGCAGAATTTATTACATATTCTATTCCTTCCACAGCTCAAGATTGCATAGAAGATAAATTGCCTCCTAAAAAGTTAAAAATAGAGAACTATTTTAGAAGTGATAAGGAATCACTGGATTTGATTCTATCGAGAATGACTGCTAAAGATGGTTTTTCATTTAACGTTTTCATCGCTTCAATTGATTTATGGAATATACTGATAGCTAAAGGCTGTAATGATTTGCCAAAATCTGCAGTATCAGTTGAAAATCGTGTAGTGAACTATAGTTTCATAATAAAGATGTTAATTACAAGAGAAATACAAACTTTTAAAACTTTGGTGAAAAAAATTAGTTTGATTTTGACGAATGGACATCTACTGCAAAGAAGCGATTTGTGAATATTAATATCCATTCAAGAAATATAAACAAATTCGTTAATTTAGGGCTTGTGCCTATACATAGATCTTTCATTGAAAAAAAGTGTATCGAAATGCTAACACTGCGCCTAAAACAGTATGACATTTCAATGAAAAAAGACGTTGTTGTTATCGTAACTAATGGACAACATGTAATGCTGAAAGTCGTAAAAGAAATTGAAGCTGATGAAATAGCTTTCTTTCTCTCATGACTTTCTTTTAGCAGTTTGTGATGATTTATATTGTAATCAACGAAATACAGAACTAGGAACTTCCTCCAGTAAAACAATAGCTGAATCATGCTGCGGAAGTGAAAATTTAGCCCTAGAAGATGATAAAGGTGAAGATATTGAATCTTCCGAAAGTTTAGAATCGGGGCTTGTTTTAATTTTTGTAGATGAAAACGGCTTTCATACTCTGATGAATATATCAATAAACTTATTAAAAATGTTCGAAAATTAGTAATTTATTTTAAACGATCTGCCACAAGCAATGAAGTTCTTCAAAAGTATGTTAAATCTGAAAAAAAAAGAACTTTCCCTTGTTTTAGATTGCGAGACTAGATGGAATAGCTGGTAACTATACTTGAACAATTTTATTTCTTGAAAAATAGCATACAGAAAACTTTAATTTATTTAGATCATAAGATCTGAATTGACGATTCCGGTTTTTTACTTATAAACGAAATTGTTGAAGTCCTCAAACCGATACAAATCACAGTAGAAACAATCTGTCGCAGGGATTCTAACTTGTTAGCCGCAGACGCAGGCCTTAAAAGACCCAGCTTCGCAGGCCAAGAGCAGGCCCAGATCGAGCAGTTTCGGCAGCAGGATTTATTGCAAACAAAATTAGACTTGGAGGTGATACTTTAGACTCTTTGATATCTCTTAAATCATATTTTCAAAGGAAAACCAATTACCGTAATTTCGGGTGTATAAGCCGCAGATCAAACAATTCTTTTTCGACCCAGAATTTTTTAAGAAACAAATATAACTAGTTAGATCGCCGTAAATATTTGTCTTTTATCATTAAATAAGACTTCTGGGTCCAAAAAGAATTGTTTGATCCGCGGCTTATACACCCGAAATTACGGTAGTTAAGAAACACTAAGCTATTCAAACTAATGTTCTTTTTTATCTTGGTATGCATAATTTTTATGTTATGCAACGTTTTTGAATTTTAACAACTATCACTAATTAGAAATTTAAACAATACATTTATTTAAATTTTTATTGTTATATGTGAGTATGTGCTAAGTATTTTTTTTTTTTTTTAAAGCATTATGTATAGGAAAATCTTGTGCTTTCGATATCCTAAATTTGTAAGCTTTAGTTATTTGGTAATGAGAATAATTCAGAATTTAATTAGTGATATTAATCTATTAATTATCTTTTCATATTGTAAATATTTACCCATTCAAAGACTTTTTTAACACCAAATGAAATAAATTAATGAAAGATAAAACATAGACTTTTTTGTTGTTGTTACATTGTCAAACATCAACAGCATATTTGTTTTAATTTCCAATTGTTGTAATTTATCCTATACTTTTTTATTATTAATTAATAAATTTTGAACTTGGTATATTTTCTTAAGTTAGGCTGTATTTTTTCTTTAATAATTTTTTTACAATATTGCGAAATTTAGCTATTGGAAGAATTGGTAATATTGGAGAAATTTCAATTTTCGTAATCCCGGGATTATCTCGGGATCCCGGGATTGAATCTAAACAATCCCGAAATCCCGGGATCGGAAATTAGTCTCGGGATTGTAATCCTTAAATATATCTAACAAGGAAGGTCTCCATACGGACATACTCCAAAAAATCTGAAAAAATTACAGAATGTTCTTCTCATGAGGATATATACGTTTATAAAAAAAATTTCGACGGAACCCCCTTTCCCTGTCCGTAAAAAAATAACAAAAATTTCATTATTTGGCGATTTATCTTCGGTTGGCGATGAAAAGCTATTTCAAAAAATGTTTTTTTTTTTTTTTTTTTTTTTTTTTTTAATGTCAAATGCATTTTAAAGGGAAAAAAAGTTTCATATTCAACGTGTTTAGATAAATTAAATATCTTTGTTTTTGTCAGTTTTAGTTTGTTTTAAGTATAATTTCGTTATATTGATATTTATATGTATTTAATTCAAATTTAATCATCAAAATTTGAGATTTGAAACGAAATTCACATTTAAATTAATTAAAATTGTTTCAAGTTCAAAGTCCATTTGAGCATTGTCAATTCGATTCTGTTGCTATGGAAACAACTAGCTTTTATTTTTGAGTACGCTTGAATGTATGAAAATAATTTTACTGAATAAGAATTTTTTATACATGAAAATATTTTCTCCAGACGTAAATTAAATAACTACAGCAACAAATAATATATACATATGCAATTTAACATACATATATATGTATAAAATATATGAAACTCTCTCATTGTTGATGTTTAAATTCATCAAACACCATTTATGCAGATTCTAAATATCCAACAGTTTTGAGTTTCATTATAATCGTTTGCTTTTGGCGAGGAAAAGGGCTGCTCGCCAAATCGAGTGACTCTTTAGTCTTTTCATGCCAAATATTCGAAAATATTTTATTTTTTTACACAATATCTAATGTGATTCCGCCACTAATTTTGACTAATCCTTTATTACAAACATAAGTACTTTAATTAGTATTTTTTTCATAAAATTCTGGGTATGCCCAGTATGGACACCTTCCTTGTAAAAATGTTCATTTAAATCGTCAAAAAAGCGATTCTGTGATGATTATCTAACGTGCTACATGCTACGAAACAGTGAGTAAAGTGCTATTATTTTAAGTACATTCTGTCCTGTTTTACGGGCGGCACAAAATTATGGCTATGGATTTTTTTCGGGGTATGGCAGGAATTTCTGCTGTCGACCTCTGCCCGTAATTTTACAGGAATGTTTTTAACAGTGATAGTACATTTTAAAGAAAATTATGTATATTAAAAAAAAAAGATTAAAAAAATAAATGAATGAATTTATTCCACCTCCGAAATTGAAGAATGTCATTTTCACTAAGACTTATCCAATTAATTGAGATAATTATTCAGGAGTTTATGAAATATTCTTAATTAGAGCCGTCGGATCAAAGATTTTCTATATTGGAATGTCAAGCAGGAAATTTAAATACAGAAAGAAGGAGCATATCGCTGATATAAATAACATGGAAAAACAACAGCCCTTGCAAAATAACATCAAAAAGAAAATATCATTATAAACTTCAACGTGAGAATAATAATTATTTTCTCCTGACAGTACCATCTATCCATTATAAGAGAAACAATAGAAATTCTAACGCGTAAAAATTCCATATGTAACGATACAAAGTCATTCAACATTCCAAAATTGTGGCAGGAATTGCTGAACGATTTTAAAAAATAGAAATTGAAAATCCAAGTAAAATAAAAAATAACGTGCATCACATGAAAAACTGGATGATGCAGATTCAGTTTAGTGCAAATCAAAGTTCAAAATAAAAATAAAAATACCGAAACTGTGGTAGGAGTGACTCAATGGTTTTAAAAAATAGAAATTCAAATTCAAAAAAGTAAAATAAAAAAATAACGTGCGGCACATGCAAAAATTAAAATGATGACGTTTCAGTTCAATGCACCATGGAAACTGCAACTTTGGAATTCCTTTTTAATTTGTTTTGAAAATGACTCTGTGATGAGTTGAAACATGTCAACAAAATAAAATTATTTTCCTGTTTTAAAAATCTTCCTTACATCTTTTTAGCAATTAGAAATAGTATGGATAACGTGAACTATTTTTAAAATAACAGAAAAACATTTTCCATGTATATTTGCTTTAACGAGCTTCTATTGTAGTAAGCTTGTAACTCATCACAATGTTTATATAAATTTTAATAGATTTGAAATAGTCTAACAGCGTTAAAACACAATGAAATGTTCTTTTCCTGATCATAATGTAACTAAATTGTTTTGTGTGCCCATTAAACCGGAAGACGACTGCACAGGATTAGAGAGAATTCTATTCTCATATTAAAATGCAATTGGTCTGCCAAGTCATACCTATGAAGAAATCACCTATAAATTCAATTTTAGTGATTGATCGGTAGATTTATCATTGTGTTTTCATGCACCCAAATGCATGGAAATACTGGGAACATAAAAACATAATGGTAAATCTACATTATAAAAAAAGACATATATTTCATAATCTATGAAAATGTACAATTATCACGAACGAAACTACGTAATAACCTGTTCAGTGTCATCCAAGCAAGGTTGCAAATTTCTTCCATAGTGGAAAAAATCTCGGGAAAAACCGAACGGAAGAAATAAGTTTCTTCCAAGTGGAAAAAATGGAAGAAACTGTTGTTCTTTTAGAATTTACAATATAACTTTCAAATTTATAAAATATAATATATATTTTCTTCCTGTAACCTTAAGTAAATTAATTTTATCAAATCCATACAAATTTAATTAATTATATGCTAAATGAATAATTATATAGGCATTTTAGCCAAGATCACATACGATACCTGTTTAAAAATCTTCAACCATTATGGCTAAATGAAGAAATGAAATTTTATTGAAAACGCATAAAATCAATTACTTGTTATCCATTACAATTTAAGAAAAATATCTTTTTAATATCTAAACTTTTGAAACTAGTAGAAAGGATTATTTAACCTCAGTAGAATGAAACTCGTAACAAATACTTTTAACTTACAGCAATTTTATTAATGTAAGTAATATAGTGCAATAATAACTGTATTAAAAAATCATTAAAATCGTTATTTTCTTTGCTACAATGCAGCATAGTATATAACAAAAATGTCTTTTAGCAGTTAGAGGCTGCTATCAGTTTCTAAACTTAGAATGGGTGAATGCAAAAGAAAAAAAAAAATCAAGTCCTACCGAAAACTTTAGGAAAGTTTACAACATTTCGACGTACTCATGGATACTTTTAAAACCTTTTACATTTTAAAATCAGCATTCAGGTATGCATGCTAGTTGCTAGTATGAATAATTAAACATTTGTTTATGTACCATGTTGCACAATTTAAAATAATGCATTTTTATATGAGAATAATGTATTTTTATATGAAAATAAATATTTTGTAGGTTTTTTTTTTTTTTTTTTTTTTTTTTTCCCATGGTATAATTAATAATAATAAACATCCCTCTACATCTTAAGTTGTAAAATCCATCAACTGTAAATGCCTGTTGAATCTAAAGTTTATTATTAAAAAATAAGTTATTTTTCCAAAAATAATATTTTTGATACTAATTAAATTTTCCTATAATTTTACTTTGAATTTAATCCTTTTCAACAGTTAATATACTTTAATTTTGAACATCTGTTTTGTTTTTTGTTGGTTTCTTCCATTTCTTCCAATTTCTTCCGGTTTTTTCCAGTTTCTTCTACTGTCTTGGAACAAACTATTTTTTTCCTGGAAGAAACCCAACTCTCATCCAAGATTTCAAAAGTGTTCTTTTATCTTTAGAAACTTCAAAAAATCATTTATTTTCGAAATTTAGAGAAGAGTTTACATAAAATAATTTTTTTATTTGAGGTGCCCGTCATTTTTAGAAAGGTTTCCTTATACCTTTTTATAATGACTTAATCAGTTCTCTATACCTCAAAAATTAGTTTCAAGTAAACATTGTCACCTTTATAGCTGAATTCGTGCATGCAATTCTAACAAAATAATGTTAATTTTTATGGTTAATACTGCTAATATTGTATGTTTATTTGTTAAACATGTTTTCTGAATATCAAAATATGACTTAGCAGACCAGTCGCATTTTAGAATGAGAATCGAGTTTTGACTGATCGTGGAATTTCAATAGACAACTCGATAAGGGGATGGTTTGAGCAAGAGCCTCCTGGCCCCATGTAAGCTAACTATAAGTGTTGTACACTTTTCATTTACGATACCGACACCACAATTCCACTGAAATACGAGTATATTTACACAGAAAGACAGACATATTGAAAGGTGTTAAAAAGTATGATCGGTACCATGTTTTATTTAAAGTTAGGTCATCATGTAAAAGCAGGCTTGGTCATATACTTTGTTATATGCACACTAAACATTGTCATTTCCATTATAAATTTCTGTTTACAATCTGCATTATCTCATTGTTTAACATGTACAGAATTTAATTCACGCTTTCATTCTACTTCATTATTTCATTATATTTGAAACGGTGTAGCAGAATTGAAATACGTCGAAAATAGTTTTTTCTTTTTTTTTTTTTTTTTTTTTTTTTTTTTTTTTTTTTTTTTTTCGTTGACCATTATGTAAGGAAATTCTTTTATAAAATCATATAAAGGAATAATAAATGCTCTGAGCTTCACATTCTACAGAATGCATGTTTTAGTGCACTTCCTAAATGCACATGCATTTCATTATGTTTTAACTGGTTTGACATCCTTAAAATGAACTTGAAACGATTTTCTTTCCCATTGACTGTATTGTAACGGATTGACCAACCCTGTAAATGAGCTATAAATCCTAAACACTTTATTTTTTTTAAACAATCTTTCTGTAGTAATCGAAAATAGCATACAAAAAATTCAGCATAAGTCGAGTACATTTATTAGAGTTAGAGATCGGACAAATCAACAGACAAACAGAATTCATAAACACACTTCAACTATAATTAATTAATTTTTCAATTAATTTTCAGCAGATTATTCATTAGATTTAGATTAGAATTATTAATTAAGATTATTTAGGTTAGGTTTATTTTTAGGTTATTAAGATTATTTAAGATATTAATTAATTATTAATTATTAATTTAGATTAGAATTCAGCAGATTCATTAATTTTCAGACATGCTCTTAGCATGTCTCACTCACATATGTAGCATAGTATTAGTTGTTCACATATGTTGTGTAGTATTAGTAAGACTGCAACTAATACTACACAAGCCGGAATAGTCTTTATGAGCACACAATCCTGCAGCGTAACATGAAACACAAATAAACACAGCAGCAGTGAACACCTATATAATTTTTACTTTTTTCTATTTTTACAAGAAAAAGTATTGTATTCGTAAAAATTTTCGAATTCTGGTTTTCGACAGATTTATATGTTTTAGAGACGAAAAAAAAACATGTTTTTACAAAATGTCTGTTTATGATTCTGTCAGTCACTTTATGTCTGATAAAAATTTTGTGGGCGCTCTATCTCAAGAACTAATGCCTGAAATTTCACAAAACTTTAAATTCGGTTAGATTTTAATGTAAACTGAAGCTGGTTGATTTTTGGTGTACATCACTCAACAAATGGCGCTGCTATGCTGCCTTTATATCGATTTTAGCAGAAGCTGTACCTCAAGAACTAATGGGCGGATTTTTGTAAAACATTACTTAGTCCTTGATATAATATGGTAATTATTATCTTTTGGTGTAAATCGCTCAACAGGTGAAGCTTCTATGCTGAATTATTCGAAATTATTGCAATAGCTCTATCTCAAGAACTAATGCACGAACTTTTATCAAACTTTAGATGCAGTTATTCACTAGTATAAATTAGTCATCCTACTATATCCTACTAGTTTAATCTGTTTTTCAAGTAATTTTCAGCAGTGAAATTATGCTCGAAATTATTAAATATTTAAATATGTGATTTATCAAATTGCTAACTAACAAGGAAGGTCTCCATACGGTCATGCTCATAAAAACTGAAAATATTACAACTTGTTCTTCTTATAAGGATATAGACCAAATTTAAAAGGGGTGGAAATCCGCGAAGAGCATTCTGAAAACGTTCTAAATAGCGATTTTAAGCAATCTCAGCAAACAACAAACCGATATTAAAAGTAATGATATCAAAATGATGATGACAGTCCTTGCTCCAACATAGGCTATATCTTATGTCAGTGCCAGTAACCCAAAGTGGGTAAAAGAGCAAAAAACATTCTAAAAATGCTTTGTCTGTATGTTAAGGGACTGGAATTACAAAGTTTGGCATTTTAGAGTTTATGGGAATTTCGCGAAATATCAGAAATAGTGCCAAGTTGGCGTCACTTTTTGCGAGTATCAAAGCTAATTTGCTAAACTATGAACCGATTTCAAAATCAATGGTACCAAAATGATGGTATTCGCCCCGGTTCAAACATAAGCTATATTTTATGAGTATACCATTAATCATAAGAAGGTGAAGACGCAAAAAACATTCTAAAATGCAACTTTTGTAATACTGAAGGACCTAGAAACATAAAGTTCGGCATGTTAATTATTTATAAAATATAAATGATCTCTAAGGGCATTTGCTAAAAAATACGGTATTCAAAAAGGGTGAAAATGCGCGAAAAGCGTTCTAAAAATGTTTTAAATTAGGATTTTTAAGCTATCTCAGCAAACAACAAACTGATCTCAAAAGTAATGATATCAAAATGATGGTGACAGTCCTTGCTCCAATATAGGCTATATCTTATGTCGATGCAGGGCCGTAGCTAAGGGGGTGCTAGGGGCGGCTCAGCCCCCCCTAAAATATTTTGAGCCCCCCCCCCCCTAAAAAAAGTTCCAAGGTTACTAAATGTTCCGAAAATTCAAATGAAATTCTGTTCAAAAATCTTAATTTAGTTTTGAGACCCTTTCACAGTTTTGCAGAGTTACTAAATTGTATCTGAAATACGTATTTCAACACTCCCTCATCCTATTGGTACATATGAGGCTAACAGGATGTTTAATTTTGCGCCAGTTATACATTCAAAATTTTCGTCATTATATACTTTTCTTAGTATAAAATGAAGTTGTTACAACAATTTAATGAGAAACATAATACCTACAATGTGAATAGGCACTAATTTATTTTTCTGCATTAGAGAACAAAAAAATATGAGCCCCCCCTACATTCCCTTGAGCCCCCCCTATATTCCTCTGAGCCCCCCCTATCGTACACTTCTAGCTACGGCCCTGTGTCGATGCCACTAATCCAAAAGAGTTAAAAGAGTAAAAAAATTTCTAAAAATGCGATGTCTGTATGTTAAGGGCCTAGAAACATCAAATTTGCCATGTTCATTACTTATAAGATATAAATGATCACTAAGAACATTTGTTAACAAATACAAAATTTAGAAGGTTAAAAATGCACGAAAAGCGTTCTAAAAACTTTCTAAATAGCAATATTTAAACAATATTGGGAAGTTAGCGAACCGATTTAAAAAAAAATGTCAAAATGATGGCGACAGTCCTTGCTCTAACAAAAGTATTGGATAAATTGCCAGATTACAATGGGAGTCTATGGGAATTTGGCGAAATACCAGAAATAGCGCCAAATTAGCATCACTTTTGCCGTCAATTTCGCGATATATCGTTTAGTTGGCGACAATCTTTTTTGGTCGACGAGATAATCAAGTAGTACCCAATCACACAAAAGAATCATCCTTATTAGTGGAATTTAAAGGAACATAAGCAGTCCTAATGTTAAGAATTTTAAGTTTGATTGAAAAAAACAGTGAATAAACGCAAGAAAAAGCTGTAAGATTAATTAATATTAAATAAACCTAATTTAATATTAAGCCTATTTATTTCAAAAAAGAAATAAATACCTATTTACTTGACAAAAAAAAATAAAATAAAATAAAAAAATAAAAAAATAAAAATAAAAAATAAAAAATAAAAAAAGATATCCTATTAAAAACATGAATGTGAAAATATGCTAACAAGGAAGGTCTCCATACGGACATACTCAGAAAATTCTGAAAAAATTGCAGAATGTTCTTCTCATGTGGGTATATATGTTTAAAAAGAAAATTTTGGCGGAACCCCGAAAGAACGTTCGTAAAAAAATAATGAACATTTCTTTTATTTGGCGATTTATCATCGGTTGGCGAAAAAATTAATTTTAAAAAAAATACTCTTTTATGTCAAATTCTTTTTAAGGTAAAAATGCTTCATATTGAACTTATGAAATTTTATTTATGTAACGTTAGTTTTGTAAGATTTAGTTTGTTTCAAGTATATTTTTGTCATTAATGAATTTAGAATGAAAATTAACTGTGAAATTTTATGAATTAAAACAAAATTTACATTAATTAAAAATGTTTCAATCTCAAAATTAACTCCAATCTAATTCGCGTTTGTAATGACCGAGAGGTGGCGTTGTATAAACCTGATAATCGTTTGTTTATGTTTGCTGTTTGTTCCATGCAGCGAAACCTTTGCATAGCGAAACCCGTTTAAAGGGCTATTTAAAGTGCAGTTTTTATCTTTTTTATTTAATTATGGGAGATCAATTACAAATATCGACAATTTTAGAATTTCTAGATGCTGGAAAATCTAGTAATTGCTTTAGAGAAGCTGAAGCAATTATTGATTCATTAATCATGCAAGCATTGTGTTGCTGTCATATTATTTTGCCATGAGTAAGTCAAATGTACTTTTTTATATTATAGATCTAAACTTTGTGTATAAAATTTTGATTTTAGATAATTTTAATACAAAGAACCCAACGTTGCATGCGTTATAGGACTGTTTATTTATTTATTTATTATAGAACTGTTTATTTATTTATCGGCCTTTTAAACACTGATTTCAGCGGAAGATATCAGTTCTATTTCGTTTCAGACTTTGTCCGCGAGAGGGCGTCTATTTCATTTCAAACGCGAATTGAGCTCTGTCGATTCAATTTTGTTGCTATGGAAACAAAAACTTCTCCAATATTGAAATGCATTACAGCATTCATCATCTGCCTTTATTTTGTTATACGCTTAAGTGTGTGAAAAAATAATTTTCAATATGAAAATATTTTTTATATAAGAAATTATTTTTAAAGTGATAAAATTAAATAACACTAGTGAAAGCAACAGAAATATGTAACACAAAATATATCAATGTATCAAACTCTCTCATTGTTCAAATTTAAATTCATTATATACTATTTATATGCATTCTAAAAATTAATTGACGAGAAATTTTCAGGTGCATTAAAATCGTTTGCTTTTGGCGAGGGAAAATGCCGTTCGCCAAATCGCAAAGACGCTTTAGTCTTTTCGCGCCAAATACTGGAAAGTATTTTATTTTTTTACAGAGTTTTTTCTGTAACTCCGCCGCTAAATTCGACTGATCCTTCCTTTATTACCTACATGAGTTGTTTAATCGGTATTTTTTTTTCAAAAAAAACCTGAGTATGCCCAGTATGGAGACCTTCCTTGTAAGTTTGTTAAAGATTTCGCTAATAAAAGAAGTGATTTGACAAAAAATAATGATATACTATCAAAAACATGAATGTGAAAAAATGCCAAATTCCTTAAAGGTTTCACTAATAAAAGAAGTGAGATCTAACTGCAAACCAAGTTCTTTCAAAGGTTCTTAAATTTTAGCTCCTGTCATGCATAATATTCTTCAATTGCTTAAAATGATTTTTTATGTTACTTGTTATTCAATAGAGCGACTTGGCAAGTTTTCAGCCACCAACTTTAATGTTTCAGTCAGAGTACAATTTAATCTAGAATCTGATTGGCAAAGATCTAGTCATTCGAGTGTTCGAATAAGTACATTGAAGTTAAGGTATTGATAAATTAATTAAGTGATCAACTTTAAGTTCTGATCAATTAAATAGAGAAATTTGAATAAGAGAAAACTTGCCAAGTCGCTCTGTTGAATAACAAGTAACATACCAAATCATTTTAAGTAATTGAAGAATATTATGCATGACAGGAGCTAAAATTTAAGAACCTGTGAAAGAACTTAGTTTGCAGTTAGATCTCACTTCTTTTATTAGTGAAACCTTTAACGAACTTGGCATTTTTTCACATTCATGTTTTTGATAGGATATCATCTACACGTATTCTAAAAATTCATTAACAAACAATATTCAATTTAATTAAAATCGTTTGCTTTTGACGAAGAATAACACTGCTCGCCAAATTTAGTGATGCTTTCGTCTTTTCGCGCCAAATATTCGAAAGTATTTTTGTTTTTCTTTTACACATTTTCTACTTTAATTCCGCCGTTAAATTCAACTGATCTTTTATTACATACATAAATAGTTTAATTATTTCTTTTTTTTTTTCAAAATATTCTGAGTATGCCCAGTATGGAGGCCTTCCTTTTAAGCGCACTCTATAGGATCTGCGTTTAGTTAGCAATATGATAAATCACGTATTTTAATACGTTACTTAAGGGTGTATTTGAAAAGAAAGTTTTCCATCTTCAACAGCTCGAAATTTTCCGATACAATTTCAGATACATTTTTAAAAGTATAAACATGAAACTTGCTGAGGGGATTTTTGAAGAGACGTATAAGGTGCCGTGTAATGTCATTTTATGCTCAATTCATTAGAATTTGATTTATAAACAATAACCTTCTCAGTAGGACCCTTTTTTTCGTTCGCTGACTTCCCGCTTCGGAAAATTCGGTTCAAAATGCTGTTTTTGATTGCTTTTTTTGCAATATTTTCTGCATTTATCAGAGAATCGATAATTACGGCACCTTGTGTACTTTCTAAATAAGATAATTCGAAAGTTTAATGCATTTGAGAGCAAAAATTAATTTAAAAATAAATCGGAAAATAAGCAGTTTGAATCGAAATACACCCTTAATACGTGCTCTTTAACTATGTTGGAAAGTGTTAGAAAACACCAGTACTATGTTTCATGCAAAGTTAGATCATCATGTAAAGACAAATATAATAATATAGATTACCATATACATACTAAACATATCTTCTCCATTATGAATTTCTGTTTGCAATCTAAATTATCTGATTATTTAACGTGAGCAGAACGTAATTCAAGCTCTTTGATAACGCATGTTAGTGTTGGGAAATCAATTTTTTCCAGATTAGTCCGTCTGTCAGCGGTTACGTTGGGGATAAGGAACTTTCTTTGATAAAAATGGTGACACCACATTACAAATCAAGTTATTTTAGATGACGTGCTCGGAGAATCTATCCATAGTGTCGCTGTCTAGTTTCGTAAACTGTCACTCAATTCCCTTTATTTATTAGTTTCGCAGGCTTACCCTTATCGTAGGTGATAGTATTAACAGTTGTATGCGCAGTGTCTTTCTTCTAGATAGACCAAGATCGTCGTGAAGAACTTCACGTGATTTTTGTCTCTGATTATTTCCTCCCTTATTTTTTTCTGTAAATGTTTACAGCTTCTGATAGGGCTCTCTGATATGAGAACGTACCAGAAAACTGCTGAAAATGTTCTCAAAAAAGTTTTTTCTAGCTTTTTCTGATATTGCAAACAATTTATGGGAAAGTTTACTTCAATGGAAAAATGCGTATAATTTTTACACATTTTTACTTTCTTTTATCTTTAATAGAAGTATTGTGATCGATTTTTTTTTTCAACTTTTGGTTATTGGCATTTTAAGGATCAGACAAAAATAAATAAATAAATAAAAACATGTTTATACAAAATGTCTGTCCACTGTACTAGCAATTTTTGTGCAATTATCAATATTGTACCATCGAAGAATATGAAATTGTCATAAAAACTAACCAATTTTTTGTGTACGTTTTTGTCTATGACCAGTTGGCGCTCCCTGAATATGAAAATATTCCGCCTCTTCCAGAGGATGCTGTAATATAGTAATAATCCGATGCTGTAATATTGACGTCTTTGTACCATCATTATTATTCTACCATCGAAAAGAAAGTAAAATTATGCATAAACTTGAACCATTTTCTTTCTTTGCATGTTTTTTGCTATAGCCAAAAGATTTACCCTGAATTTGAAAAAATTCTGCCGGAAGGAGGTGTTTTAATATCGATTTTTGAGCTATTTTCATTATCTTATCATCGAAAAATGCATGAAGCTCTGCATAAAACTGAACCAAATTTTTGATGCATGTTTCTCGCTATGGCCAGAATGTAATCCTTCGATTTGGAAATATTCCGTCGGAACGGAGCGTTGTAACAGTGATGTCTATTTCAATTTCATCATATTACAGTCAATAAGGGTATGAAGTTATAAATATAATTGAAGTTTTATGTATGCATTTGGTTGTGGCCAGCAGTTTCTTCTTGAATTTGAAAATATTTTAAGGAAGGAGATTGCTGTAACAGCGATTTTTGTGCCATTTTCTTTATTTTTCCTTCGAAAAGTATATGAAATTATGAATAGAACTGAACCAAAATTTTTATGTACGTTTTTTGGCTATGACCAGAAGGTCCACCTTAAATTTGGAATTATTTCGCCGGAAAGAGGCGCCGTGGTAGCAATTTTTCAAACATTTTGTCGATTTTCCGTAGTAATGTTGTTCATCGGCACCTAATGCAGATACGGAAGCTCGTGTCCTACTAAACCGGCTATTTGTATTCAGTTGATTTATAAAAGAATAACGAAAAACTATTGATTTTAATAAGTATCATGATCGAAAGTAACTGTTCTTTTATTTTAATTGAATGAAGCAGAAATTTCAGTTGAAAATTAAAGTTGGTGTAACATTGAATCAATAATATTAATTAATATTAATATGTGTAACTACTTTTTTGAAATATTAATATGTATGAGATAGAGGAAAGTTTTGGGATTGGCATATCCAACTAGTTACATTTTTGGTTTTCGTTCGCGAAAAGTGAAGCATTCTTCGGGTTTTTATACATTATCCTCCTGAGATCTGAGCATAATAAAACACATGCGTGTATATATTTTAATATTATGTATAATTTTTTTTTTCGAAAAATAGGCATAAAAATGATGTTTTTAAAGAAATTAATAAATTTCGATTTTTTAAATTTTGCTGCACAGCCCATCCATTTAAATGAATGTCAGGTCATAGTCATTTTAAAATAATTTTAAAAAATAGTGATAAAATGAGAAAGAATAGAATTTATTATAAGGAACTTAATGCAAGTATTAACATCTGCTATTTAAAATTGAAAAAAAAAATAATTGAAACAAATTAAAATAACATTATAAAGAAACTTACCAGCACAGCGTCGAATTCCAACTTGGCACACTCTTTGTGCCATTTTGTAAACAATGTAGTTACCGTTGCCAAAATCCAAAAGCTGAATATTGGTTTTGTATTTATATTTATTATCCTTCTGAGACCCGAGCAAAAATCAAACACACACACACATATATATATTTAATATTAGTTGGGATTTTTTTTTTCAACAAATCGGCATAAATTTTTTTTTTTTTTTTTTTAAAGAAATTGATAAATTTCGATTTTTTAATTTTGCTGCACAGCACATCTATTCAAATGGATGTTCAGATCATGGTTTAAAATAATTTCAAAAAATACTAAAAGGATGAGAAAGTATAGAATTTATTGCATAGAACATAAGACTGTTATTAACATCTGCTATTAAAATAGCAAAACAGTAGTTGAAATAAATTAAAATAATATAAAAAACGAAACTAACAGCAGAGCGTCGAATTCCAACTTGATTCACTCTTTGTGCCATTTTGTAAGCAAATTAACTACCGTTGCCAAAAACAAAATGCTGAATGTTGATTTTGGATTCATACATTATAATGCCAAATCAGTTTTAGATTGCTGCAATGAAAGTCAATGCAACAGATGGATAAACAGAACGTCTATTTTAATGAATGCCAGGTCTGAGGAGGTTGAATTTATTGACATTTCATTTATCTCTCTATTCTAAGAAGCTAATCAGATGTGATGATGCAATCCTAAAACTTTCGTCTATCTTATGCATGTTAATACTTCCTGAAAACTGTAGCATAGCAGCACAAACTGTTAGTTGGTTTAAACCAAAATCTAGTCAGCAACAACATATATCAACTTATAACTGAATATGAAGTTTGGTGAACATCCATGCATTAGTTTTTCAGATATATTTATTGCGAAATCATGAAAAATGCAGCATATCAGCGTGTTGTGTATTTAATAAAAAAATGAAAAACCTCAGCTAAAACGAAACAACATACATTTTATTTTTAATTTATGGAATTGGTCAGATTGTTGCCAAAAACCGGAATGCAAAAGATAATATTATACTGATGCCAAAATCTCATAAGATATAACAATTCTCCCCCACTAATGGAAGAGACGTAGACTGAAGAACATAATTTTGAAAAATATTATATCATTGAATGTAACAAAAAATTTACATATTGAAAATGAAATATTTTATTTGTTGATACTCATCAAAGATTTAATCTCTGTGGAGGTTTTCGTATACGCGTTGAACGTCGCAAACCTGTATTTGGTACTTGCGGTAAATTGGTATCTGCAGAAGACTGAAGTCTAACAGTCGTCTTTTGGCTGGTATTAGGTTCAACATCTGAAGTATTTATTCTGGAATCAACTTGATCTGCACTAGGATTAATTTGAACTTCCTCGTTGTCATTTGGTGCACATGCTTCGGGTTTTACTGGAATTTCTTTTTGCTGCACATCATTGCTAAATGTTACGAATCGTCATTTCCTAGGAACAGGAGATGCTGTACGGATAACTGGTTTCAGAATTGGAACTTCACATGCACGAAGTTGATTATAATGTCGTTTTATTACATAACCGTCGTCCAATTCAATAAGGTAGTGAACATGACCCAAACGTTCAACTACAGTTCCATATTTCCATAATATTGAATTTGCATAATTTCTGCATTGCACTCGAGAACCAACTCGAAAATACTTGTTAAAATATGGCTGAGGAGCCTCATTTTTAAAATATCTTTTCGTTTCAGGTTTAAGAAGATCTAGTTTCGTTCTAAGATTTCTCCCCAGCATTAATTCGGCAGGTGTTTTCCCACATGAAAGTGGGGTCGCTCTGTAGCGAAATAATAATTCCTGTAATTTTTCTTGAAGAGTACCCGATTGGAATCGCATGCGTTTCAATTTTGTTTTTAAAGTCTGACAATATCTTTCTGCTTGACCGTTGCTGGATGACCAGGAGCTATAAATCTTTGTCGAATACCATTCCTTCTGCAAAAATCTATAAATTCTCTTGATTTGAAAATAGATGCATTATCGCTAACCAAAATTTCTGGTAATCCATGTCGACTACATATTTCTCGGAGATAATAAATAGTTGATGTAGTATCTGGAGTTTTCTTCATTGTATACATTTCAGGCCACTTTGATTTAGCATCTATCACCAATAGAAAAAAGTGTCCCATTAGTGGTCCGGCATAATCCATGTGAACTCTCTGCCAATTTTTTGTAGGCGTATCCCAGTTATGTATAGGAGCCTTTTGTGGGTTGTTTTTAACATCACAGCATTCTTTGCAACTCTTGACTAAATTCTCGATATCTGAATCAATATTCTTCCAATAACAATAATTTCGAGCAAGAGCTTTCATTTTTACTATTCCCACGTGCGTTGAATGAAGTTCTTGGAGAACGGCAGGTTGAAGTTTCTTAGGAATGATTATACGCTGGCCTCTAAATAAAATTCCTTCTTGTAAGGTTAACTCTGGATCAGGAACCTTTCCATTCAAAAGATTTTATTTAATATTTGAAAGTTCTTCATCAAGAGCTGTTTCTCGCCTTATTGTAGAAGCTGTCCCAGTATCAGTGGAAACATGTTTTATTACATTTTCTTGAAGAAGATATTCGTCATCAATTGTTCGTATTTCTTGATCACTTATAGGTAGGGGATTTCGAGATAAATAATCTACGTTGACATGTTCAGTTGACTTGCGATATTCAATTTCATAATCAAAATTTGATAAAAAATGCGCATAAAGGAGCATCCTTGTAGCAGATAATGTAGGGAGCTTCTTTTCAGGATGTAAGATGATCATCATTGGTTTGTTGTCTACTACTAATGTAAATTTTCTACCAAATATATTGTCGTAGAATTTTCTACAAGCCCAATAAACAGCAGTAGCTTCTCTATCTAACTGGCTATAATTCTTTTCTGCAGCTGTGAGGGATCTAGACGCAAATGCTACCGGCCTTTCACTTCCATCAGGCATTCTGTGAGAAAGTATTCCAGATAACCCATATGGACTGGCATCCGTTGCTAAAATAACTGGCAATTCGGGTGTGTAAGGAATTAAAACATTATCACTAGCAATTTCACTTTTAGCTTTTATCCAAGCAGCTTCACACCTAGCAGTCCATCTAAATGGAGTATCTTTCCGTAAAATATCATTTAAGGGGCTAAGAATTGTTGAGGCATTTCTAATAAATTTAGAATAATACATTACAAGACCTAAAAATTTCTTTAATTCGTCTACATTTTTCGGTTTAGCAGTGTTTTGAATAGCTTTTACTTTTTCAGGAGATTTACTAAGCCCTTCAGAACAGATTATATGACCTAAATATTGCACCTTTTTCTCAAAAAATTTGCATTTATTAACATTGAGATGAAGATTATATTTCCTAGCTTTTTCTAAAACTTTAGTTAAACGATCTGTGCATTCCTCAAGTGTTTTACCTTGAATAATTAAATCATCAAAATATGCACTTACTCCATCTAAATCTTGAATAAATTGATCTATGAATGCATGAAATTCATTAGGGGCTGTTTTGATTCCAAAAAATAAGCGCTTGGCTAAATAAGTTCCACGATGTGTAGATATTGCTTGAACTTTCGCACTTTCTTTATCCACTTCTAAATGTAAGTACGCCTTATGAATATCTAATGTGCAAAAATACGATCCACCATGGAGTTTGTTGAAAATATCCTCTATTTTTGGTATAGGGTGTCTTGAATCATGCAATTGTTTATTTACTGTAACTTTGTAATCGGCGCATAAGCGTACTGAGCCGTCAGACTTAGGAATAACTACAAGTGGTGTTCCCCATTCAGAATGATCAACCTTTTCAATTATTCCATCAGCCAGAAGTTTATCTAATTCAAGATCTACACTTTCTTTCAGTGCATATGGTACAGGTCGTGGTTTTAAATAGACTGGCTTAGCATCATTGCGTAATTTTAAAGAGCATATGTAATCTGGAACTTTACCAACTTTCGGTTCAAAGACATCCGCATAATGCTTTAGAATGTTATCAATGGAATTTTTTAATGTTATTGACTGGAATTTGATTTACATTAACTGTTTCAGAATCGTGTAAGTTAATTTTTAGGCTTCGAATCCAATTTCTACCTAAGATAGCGTCTTTTCTTAAGTTAACTAGGTATAATTCTTCCATAGAGAAATATCCTTTATATTTTGCATTTAGTTTGACAATTCCAACTGGTTTGAAAGTATCCCCCGTATAACTTCTAAATAGTATGCTTGTCTTTAGTATAGGAGTATTTATTTTAAGTTGTTTAAAATCTTCAATGTTCATAATGCTAACTCGACTTCCTGAATCGCATTCAAAACGAGCAGATTTCCCGTTTAATTGAAAATTTACAAAAATTCTGTCATCATTTTCTAGCGTATTTAAATTAATGTCATATATTTGACTTATTTGAAATGGAACTTGCTCGGTGTTATCTAAATATTGAACTGAATTTCCCATGTACGATTTTCGCTTCATATGTTTTGATATACAGACCTTCTCAATATGACCTCTTTTTGAACAAAATCTACACTTTAACTTATTTTTTATTCGACACTGTGAAGTTAAATGATTTTTCCCGCAATGCAAACAAATGTTGTCTAAGCCTAACTCTTTCAAGTTTAAATTACCTTTATTTCGACTCGCTGAACGATCATTTCTTCGATGATCTTTAGATCTTGATCTCCTTCGAAACGTTTTGTTATTTTCTTTAGAATAAGCATTTGTAACCTTAAATACATTAGTTGATGGTAAGCTCTTATATATTTCTTTGTTTTCAAATTTCGAAGCTTCGATTGCTAAAGCAATTTCTAAGGTTTGTTCAAATGAAATATCTGATTGCTGCAAAATTTTTTCGCGAATGTCCGTATCATATAAACCACGAATAAATTGAGCCCTTAGTAACAAATTAATAATAGATTTTGAGCATTCGTTACTTTTGCAATAAGATTTAAATTCGGCGTTTTTAGAAAGTTCTTTTAAAGCCGTTACATAAGAATTTATTGACTCACCTGGATGTTGTTTTCTAGAAAAGAACTTATGCTGCTCAGTCAAGATGTTTATCCTTTTACAAAGATGATATGATCTTTCAATAGCTTCAGAATTTCATCATAGGATTTTGAAGCTGGCAAATCAGGTGCCGTGACACTGGACAGTAGATGATAATATTTGGAACCTAAGCAATTTATAAGGATCATCTTCTTGGCTTCCGCAGTTTCTGGAGAATCATCTATAAGTCCCTTTAATTGATAGTAATTTTCTAGGCGTTGAACATATTCATCAAAAGTTTCACAGGTCTCATCATAACATTCAAAATGAAGATTTTGACTTTGAAGGATACCTTTGATGCTTGAATGATTTTCATTTCTTTCCGGAGGCGGTGGCGGTGTTGTGTTTACTTTAAGTAGAAAGTGTTTCAAAGTTCGTATTAATTCATCGATTTCAGTCATTTTTTTATCTCGTCGCCAAAATTTGTTGTGTATTTAATAAAAAAATGAAAAACCACAGCTAAAACGAAACAACATACATTTTATTTTTAATTTATGGAATTGGTCAGATTGTTGCCAAAAACCGGAAAGCAAAAGATAATATTATACTGATGCCAAAATCTCATAAGATATAACACAGCGTCATCTGAAGGACGATTTACATCAAAAACTAATCATCACTAATTTACAGAGGTGTGAAAATTATTAGAATAATTGTGATTTTTTCCGTTTTTCTTGATTAATATTGTATATTCTTGAAATCTTTCATGAAACGTAGTTTGTTTTGCTGATCTAGTCAATTTTTCTCTTCTTTAGAATAGTTTTGGGTGTATAATTGTGTTAAATGTTGCCATTTTTTAAAAAGAAAAAATAATCCAAAATAATCAAATTTTTTGCATTGCAAAAAGCATTGTTTGCATTGATTAACAAACGAATTTAAAATAAAATTTCAAAATCGTCTGCTTGTCTCCCGGTATTTTCTTTCTTTTCTTTAGATGGCATCAGTATGATTTTATTCTTAAAAAAATATTTTTGCTATTTTAATTTGTTTATTGTAATTGATAGAATTTTTTCGTTTGTACAAGGATTATTGGGTGATTATGGGTAAAGCAAGTGATATTTCTCCTAGAAAACTAGCCGTGGTAAAGACTTTGATCCAAGAAAATTATAAGCAGCACGAAATCGCTAAAAAAGCAAAAATTTCGCAAGCATCTGTGAGTAGAATTAAAAGATCTTTGAACTCCAAATGTGAATTTGAAAATTCTAGATTAGGCAAATGCGGAAGGAAAAGTAAATTTACTGCACGAACTGAAATAAAATTAATTCAAATGGCTAAAGCTAATAGAAGAGCAACTAGTCATGAACTAAAAATCTCTTTGCAAGCATATGGAGTAAATGTCAGTGATTCTTCTATCCGTAGAAAGCTCATCTCAGCTGGACTCGGTGCTCGTCGTCCTCGAAAAAAGGCTAAAATTACAATTGCTATGGCAAAGAAGAGACTTTCTTGGGCAAAAGATGTGCAAAAACAATTCGGAGATAACTAGAGCAAGGTGAGATAGAATAATTTTCCTTAATTACTCAGTTGTAGTTAAGTTGTTCAGTTCTTTTCTTGATAACATGATTTTTGCATACTAACTAAAGATAATGAACTTTTTATAAATCTGATTAAAAATTTCTGTATGAGATATTTCTCTACAAATTGCATATCTTGAATTTGTTTTTACCTTTTAGGTATGTTTTTCTGATGAGTCAATATTTTCAATATCTGAAGAAAGCAGTCAATACGTCAGGAGAAGTACCAGTGAAGAATTTTCTCCAAAATGCGTAGCACAAACAGTTAAACATCCTACAAAAGTAATGGTTTAAAGTGTGATGTCTTCTCATGGTACTGGACGTTTATACATTGTCGAAGGAATGATGGACCAGCATCAGTACAAAAAAGTGCTTGAACAAAGACTTATTCCACAATTAAAAGACTGGTTTCCAAATGGAGACTTCACATTCATGCATGATGGAGCTCCATGCCATAAAGCTTCATCTGTGACCAAATTTTTGAATGATAAAAAAATATCAACACTTCCATGGCCCGGAAACAGTCCAGATATGAATCCCATAGAGAATCTTTGGGCCATTGTAAAGAAAAAATTAAAGAAATGCAGCATCACAAACAAGAAAGACTCATCCAAATTTGGCATCATGACAAGGAAATACAAATTAATTGCCAAAAACTTATACAAAGTATGCCAAAACGCATTGGATCCTTAATAAAAAACAAGGGATTGCATACTAAATACTAAATGTATTAATAGTTTTTTTTTTTTATAATGTATTTTTTCTTTAATATAACAAGTTTTACTGTAAATTTCGCAATTATTCTAATAATTTTCACACCTCTGTACATCAGAGACTGACTGAATCTAAAGTTTAAAAAAATGCGAGCGTTAGTTCTTGAGATATATCTGTTGCAATAATCACGAATAAATGCACCATGGCAGCGCCATCTGTTGAGCGATTTGCGCTAAAACATAATAACCACCATATTATATCAAGTACTAACTAAATATAAAGTTTTATGAAAATCCATGCGCTAGTTCTTGAGATATGACTATTGTGGAAATTGTAAATAATGCAGCATAGCAGCGAAACCTGTTGGGCGATATATATCGAAAACTAATCAGATCAAGTTTATATCAAAGTCTAACCGAATCTAAAGATTTGTGAAATTCCGTGCATTAGTTCTTGAGAAAGAATTATTTCAATAATAAAAAATAATGCACCATGACAGCGCCACCTGTTGAACGATTTGCACCAAAACCTAATCAGCACCATGTTATATCAAGTACTAAATAAATCTAAAATTTTATGAAAATCTATGCCCTAGTTCTTGCGATATGGCTATTGCAGAAATTCTAAATAACGCTGCATAGCAGCGCCACCTCTTGAGCGATAAACACCAAAAACTAATCAGATCTAGCTTATATGAAGGTCTAACAGAATATAAATTTTTTCTAAATTCCATGCTTTAGTTCTTGAGAAGGAGAGCCAACAATTTTTTTTTTTTTCACATACAGAGAGACAGACTCACAGACTCACTGACAGACAAACAGAATCACATTTTGTAAAAAATGTTTTTCGGGTTTTCTGACCGTCGAAAACCGGATTTCGAAAATTTTCTCTAATCCAATACTTTCTTCTTGTAAAGACAGAAGAAATTAAATAAATCAACCGCTGCCGTAAGTTATTTTTTTGTGACCGGAGTACTTTCTCTGATAATATCAAAAAAAAAAAAAAAAAGGCATATCAAAATATGTAAATGAGTAGTGTTATAGAGAAATGTTTGATAAGCATGCTGATGCAAGCAGTTTTTAAATCGAATAATTATTTTAAGAGATAATTTAATCTTAAAGTCGATCAAAATATTTCCGCTATAGAAGTTTTATGAAAATAAAAACTAAGCATAAGAATTTAACCTCTTGGGCACAAGTGACTGGTATAAGGTGCTCAAGATTCTTTGATTATTCTCACCAGTAAAATTTTATTGTAAATTTTGTCTTATTTAATCGGAGCATTTTCGTGATCCAACAAGACAAAAATTTCAAAACCGAGTTTAAAAAACCGGGATAAAGTATTAACAATTCTGCAAAAGACTTTTTTTCCGAATGGGTAAATCTTTTATCTAGAGACCACACTTCACAAATTTGCCGGGTGCAAATGGCATTTATTTAGAATCAATCCATCAATACAATCCATTTAGAAAATAGTTGTTATTTTCGGTCGAGAATGCACTGTAAATAAAGAATTCAAGAGGTTACTAAAAATTTTTTAGTAAATTTGTATTTCACAGAATTTTTTAGTAACCATTACAAGCTTTTTATTTGCAAGTGAAACAAACATTTCTTTTGTAATCTGAACAAAAGAATTTTTTGCATAACTAACTTAAAACTTTTTAGTATGAGCCACCAAGCAAATTTTAGTAATAGCTACAAAATTATTTTTAGTTGATTAAAAATTATATCTAGATTTCTGAAGCGGAAGATTTTCGGCAAAGCCCAAACATTGGCAGCATCAAACATTGCTACCTGCTCTATTTTGACATGCTTCTAAAGGGGAGGGAAAGTCCAGAGATCATTACCCATGGTAACTGCTACGACAGGATTTTCATAATCCCTTTATTTAACGCGTACTTACACTGCATACATTCAGTGCATATTTGGTGGCGTCCAGCATCGAACCCGGGTACTTTCAGCCTGGAGTTCGGTGCTATGACCTCTAGGCTATCACGGCCACACCAAGTGAGTTTTAGTAATAGCTATTAAAAATGTAAAACTATTAACTCAATTCGTTGCTAGCTTTTTTCTAGTAATTCTTACAGATTCCTTGTAACCGAGTAAGATTACTAAAAATTTTTTAGTAATTACAAGGATCACTAAAATTTTTTTAGTAGATCGACCCTTTTTTTTTACAGTGTGAAGCTTGTGGTGTCCGCATTTTTTTTTTTTTTAATTGCTTGAGGAAGATTACTTTTTAATCAATAACGTACGTAATATATGACTCTGTTATTACGTAACAACGATTTGATCATCAGAAAAAGTGATTTTTTACTGATTTTCAGGGTTCCGTACTTAAAAAGTAAAAACGGAACCATTATAAAAGATCATACCTCCGTTTGTCTATGCGTCACAGCCCTTTTACTCATAAATTATGAAACGCGGAAAGTTCAAATTCGGGAAAATAAGAAATGTCATCGACTCTCATATTTACTGATTATTAAACATTCAGAAATGGGTATTTCCATGAACACTTGTCGCGTAAATCACAATACTGATGACTACTATGCTTGCTGGCCACCGATATTTTCAAAAAGTTTGCTCGGTCTTATTCAATTAATCGGATATAGCCGATAAAATAAGTCGCATTTTTCCATTCTAAAATACTGGCATCCAAAAATCGTAACATGTGACTTACACGACAAGCGCTCGTGGAAATACCCAAATATATTTAGGAAAACTATAGGAATCAAATTCAGTCATTTAAAAGAAAAAAAAATCGTGTAATGTCAGTATGACCGGAAGCTAAACTAATCACTCTTGATTTGTTACTTACTGAGTTTAATACACCAAAAACTATTTACAAATCTTTAGAGATTTACTACTATTTAGAAGTTCTTTAAGAAACTATTTACAAATTATTTAAGAATAACCATTCTTACATACAGTGGCTTAGCTAGCGGGGGCGGAGGGAGTGGTTCGCCCCGGGTGTCACCCCCTAAAGGGTGACACCCAATCTTTATTTGCAAATATATACATATATGTAATGTTATAAGATTTTGGAAAAAAATTCTGAAATAAAATGAAGTTTCTAGCACACTACGCAGTGGAGTTAATTTTCTCTTCTTTGAGAATGAGAAATTTTACACAGAATGATGTGTCTAAATAAGATATGTACCAAAGACATAAACCAACATATCCAAGGAGTGGGTAGCTAAAGCGAATTTCAAAAGAAAGAATTATCTTCTACATATAGACAGCACATTGACTTATATGGGCTATGGGTTCAGAGATGAGTCGCTCCTGTGTGGGGGTTTCTTTTATGCAGGAGGACAAAAGACAAATAAGGAATGGTATGGTCATGTGTTATAATAATATAGAGTTGTGATTGAAAAAATATGACGGATTGGTGGGGGTGGGGGAGGGATGGCACCATGGTGACTGGGGGTGACACAATTTGCCCCGGGTGTCACCCATTCTAGCTACGCCACTGCTTACACACTACCAAACACTTCCAGAATGAACTAATTTACCTCGGGTGGCTTCCACGCACCCTACAAACATCAGAACATCGTCACTCACCATGCGCTCCTCTCTTTGTTTCTCTTTCTTTACGTTGATTACCCCAGTCTCTTCACTTCTTTTTATTTTGTAGCAATCTGTAGAAATAGACTGTGTACGATTTTCATTCTTAAAACCATTCATAGGTAGAACTACTAGTCAATCCGTATTCCTATTCGCATTTCTTCAGTAGTTAAAAAATGAACCTCAGACTTTTCGAACTGAAAAGAATTTGATGACTTACTAGGGAACTGCTAGAAATGTAAGTCACCAATTTTGACGGTTTTTTTTTTTTTTTTTTTTTTTTATTGATCTTATCGAGAGCAGTAAAAAAGTTTTCGAGATATCCAACAATTTATGTCAAGTAACTAGTGCATACTTAATGGGGGGACTGCAAAAAATTTTAGTCTCGATTTTAGCAAAAGTCGTATTGTTAAAAAGATATTATCAATGAGGGAGAAAAAACTCAATAGAACTATCCGTCGGAAATGAGCCGTTTTCGAGATATCTGATAATTTATGTAACGTAGCTAGTGCACACTTAATGGAAAACCGCAAAAAATTGTTTTCTCGATTTTGATGAAAATGGGGTCGTTACAAAGATATCATTGTGAGAAGAAAAAACTCAATGGAACTAACCATCTAAAATGAGCCGTTTTCGAGATATCCGACAATTTATGTCACTTAATGCAGTTTTCCAGCATTGTGCATTAGCAATGTGACACAAATTGCCGGATATGTCGAAAACGTCTCATTTCCGATGGGTGATTCCATTGAGTTTTTTAATCCTCACGATGATATCTTTCCAACGATACCACTTTCGTTAAAATCGAGACTAAAATTTTTTGCGGTCTCCCATTAAATATGCTCTAGCTACGTGACATAAATTGTCGTATATCTCGAAAATTAATCATTTCCGACGGGTAGTTCCGTTGAGTTTTATACTGCTCACGATAAGATCTTTCCAACGATAGCACTTTCGTCAAAATCGGTGATTTACACTTCTTGCAGTTCCTTAGTTAGTAATTTGTTTTTATTTTAGAATTTCATGTAGCTTTAACACCTGGAGCGAGACGGATGTAATATGTAAAACAACTCTCCCTCATTCTGTTTTAAACCAGAATTATGTATAACTCAATTATTTCACCTTCTCATCATGTATATATTCAACGATAAATATGTATAATCAAGAATGGATTATAATTAAATTATTATAGAGAAACCTACAGGATTTAATGTGTGCACGGAACAAAATAAAACATCCGTCACGTCTAAAATAAAGCAATAAGAATTGCACAATTTCTATTGCAGCCACAAAGAGGTTCTGATCTTTTTCTGAGACGTCTTTCCGTGTAACACGCGACGTTATCGAAGGAATGTTCAGGTAAGAAGCTTATTATTTTCATTTATTTATTTAACCCTTTCCGGCACGGGCAAAATCTGTTATATTAATAAAAAGGGAAATTATCGACTGACACCAGTTTCACAAACGAATTTTTTTTTTAGATATTTTGAACTCCTTAATTTAAGCTTTTATTGTAAATGCAAAATTTTACTAAAATGTTATTGGTGCAGTTTGCAAGTTTGGAATTAAAATTAGATATCCCAGACCGGGCACAGGTGCCGGAAAGGCTTAAGAAGAAGAAAAATTATGATATTTTACAAAGGGCCAATATTAAATAACAGTTAAATTATGATATATTCAGTGAATTCTTCATTTGGCGAGTAAACAAACGATTAGATTCGTCAAATTGCTAGTGCACAATTTTTGCTTTTTCTCTCTTTTCTTTTTAGACTTTTTTTTGTGTGTGTCGCTTATCATGTTTAATTGCACCGTACCATATGAATTCATAACATTTTAATAAGTTAAATCTGTTTCTATTTTTTTTTCTTGATTACGCAAGTTTTTTAGAATATACATATTTTTAATATATTTGTAGCGAATAGTTGAATTTAGATTAATAACAATCGTTGTCGCAGTTATAAAAATTTAGATTATTTCAGAACATATTGAAAAAAAGGAGGTATATTAGAATTAAATATATATATATATATATATATATATATATATATACAGGGGTTGGACAAAAATATGGAAACACCTTTTGAAATGCATGTTTGAAAAGAAAGATTGATTATAATGAACTATGTTGATGGCACTGGAGTTTTCGACTACTGACGCCACCTATACAACTTCGTAAAATCGCTGCACCATTCAGTCGTTGTTGGAGCATTGTTATGTGAGATTATCATTGCATTATGTCAGAGTTAACAGACTTCGAACGCGGACAAATTGTCGGCGCGCATATGGTGGGTGCTTCCGTAAGCAAGGTAGCCGAGGTTTTTAGTGTTTCAAGAGGTACTGTGTCGAAGATTTATTCCGCATATTTGAAATGCGGAAAAAACATCATCCGCTAAATCACAGCGCGGACGAAAATGTGTGATGAGTGATCGTGCAGACGATCATTAAGAAGGATTATCGCGAAAAATAAGCAGTCCACAGCTGCAAAAGTTACTGTTGAAATGAATATCGTGTTACCAAATCCTGTGAGTGCCAAAACAATTAGAAGGGAGCTACATAAATAGGGAATTGCTGGCCGTGTTGCAATAGAAAAGCCATCCATCAGTAATGCTAATGCCTGTAACAGGAAAAAGTGGTGTTTAAGTCATAAAGCCTGGACTATAGAGCAGTGGAAGAGCGTAATATGGTCTGATGAGTCTTCTTTCACATTGTTCCCCACTTCTGGCCGAGTTTATGTCTGGAGAACGCCATCTCAAGCCTATAATACAGACTGCTTGTTGCCAAGAGTGAAACATGGCGGGGGTTTGGTGATGGTTTGGGCAGCCATATCGTGGTTCTCTTCTGGCCCCATGATGACTCTGTAAGGGCGTATTACAGGTCAGACTTATGTGAACATTTTGGCCGATCAAGTCCATCCAATGGTACAAGCTTTGTTCCCCAATGATGATGGTGTTTTCCAAGACGACAAAATCCCCGTTCACACAGCTCACATTGTCCAGGACTGGTTTTCTGAGCACGACTATGAATTTTCGATCTCCCCAGACCACCAAAGTCATCAGACTTGAATATTACCGAACCTTTGTGGTCTACATTGGAGCGGAAAGTGCGTTCTCGCTATCCACCGCCAACATCGTTATCTGAACTTGCCACTGTCTTGCAGGAATAAGGGTACAATATTCCCTTGGCAAAAATACAGAAACTGTATTTATCCATTCCGAGAAGACTGCAAGCTGTTTTGAATAACAACGGGTACCGTACACAATACTAGGCAAGGAGACGTGTTTTTTTTTAAGGTGTTTCCATATTTTTGTCCAACCCCTGTATATATATATATATATATATATATATATATATATATATATATATTTGTGCTACAAGGCGAATCTATTTGGCTAATACTTTTTTCATTTGGCGAATGTTTTTTATTTCTAATTAGCCAAATTACTAACGTTGGTCAAATGTCAGCGAGAACACTGGATATATTTATTTATTTATTTTAAAGGGCTGGAAGAAGGATGGTTGCATGACAAATCGCTTATCGTGTGGGTTATTGTGTAAAAGTTTTCGCAACGCTGAACTCAAAAATACATTTCTTTTGAGTATTATGTATTCAGAGATATCGTCAAAAATGTAGTGAACAAAATATGCCACAATCCTCCCCCCCCCCCCCACACACACACACACCGTCTACTTCCGAATCTACTAAAAGTAAAATTTATGAAAAATTAGAGGTCTTAGACATTAATTTAAACCTTGCAGGGAAACAATAGCGATTATCGTAGGCCACATAGTTTTTGAGAAAAGCACATTTTTCCTTTACACACAAATTTGGATTTTTGGGCAATCAGCAAAGATGTTGACAAATGCTTAAGGTACTTATCGTAGCAGAAGTATAAAAGCATTTTTGATGATGATTTTCGAAAAAAATCGTCAGAAATAACCAAAACATTAACCCCCTTAAAGTAGTGGTTCCCAAAGTGGGGGACTACGCCTCACCGGGGGGGGGGGCATGTCGACATTTTATGGGGTTAATTCCAAATTTTTTATACTCAATCATTTGCCATGATTTTCTTTAAATGGAAAAGCATTGTTACAGATTACAAATAAATGGATCAAAAACAAAATTTAAAAATAAATTTTTAATGAAATTTTTAAAATGTTAAAGATTAAAAGTTTAAAATGTAACTTACACCAGAGTTAAAGAATAATCTTTTGAAATTATTTGAGAATTTTTAACAGTCCTAAAAATCTTTATATTTTTTTTTTCAAATACAGTCACCGCAAAAAAAAAAAAAAAAAAAAAAAAAAAAAAAAAAAATCTTGATACTTGCGATTTTAGACGTTTTGTTAAATATCTAAAATATATATATAAGGAATAACTCCGAAACTTCCAGCTATATAAACAAAATAGTATAAGTCATATATTTTCGCGAAGATTTGTTTCTGAAATCCCATAGGGGACCGTCAACAAATTGAAAAAAAAACGAAGATCTTTTGAATAACCGTGTCAAAACTAATGTAGCAAAAGCGTTCAAACTGCAGATAATGATTAAGTGGCTTATTGTAATAAACTGTGTTCATTTTTATGCGGATAGCATGTATACTCGTAGAGAAATTAAGGTTTTTATAAAAACGTTTTTATAATTTTTGCCAAGTTTTTTTTTTTTTGCTTATAATTTGCAGTGTTCTTAATTTAAAAAAAAAAAATGTTCTTTTCAGAAAATATGAGAAACGACATTGTACACAATACTCTATAATCAAAATTAAAAAAATATTAATTATTGTATGAAAAATGAGCAGGTTTACTAAACAAATTTTCACTGCGCATGCGTCAACTCTAAAAAAAAAAAAAAAAAAATCATTTGCATATTGTGTTAACTAAATGTATAGAGCAACTTTGTTAAAGTTTCAAAATCATACTTTGAAAATTCTGAAAATTATCGTCGATAAAATACGATTAAAATCCAATATTCCCAAAATGAAACAAAAAATAAGGGGCTGTATCCATATTCCTTTGATTAGTGTCTACACAATAATGCACGTACAACTAATATTTGGATACAGCTCCTCATCCTTTTGCTTCATTTTGGGAATAACGGATTTTGACCGTATTTAATCGAGGATAATTTTCAGAATTTTTAAGGTATGATTTTGAAACTTTAACAAAAATTGCTCTATACATTTAGCTCTAACACAATATGCAAATGAAATTTTTATAGAGTTGACGCATGCCCAGTGGAAATTTATTTAGTAAACCTGGTTATTTTTCATGTAATTATTAACATTTTTAAATTTTAATTACAGGGTATTATGTAATTTTTTTTTTCATATTTTCTGAAAAGAACATTGTTTTTTATTAAGAACTCTGCAAATCATAAGCAAAGAACCTGGCAAAATTCGGGACCGTTTTTATAAAAACCTTAATTTCTCGACGAGTATACATGCTATCCGCATAAAAATAAACACAGTTTATTACTATAAGCCACTTAATCATAATCTGCAGTTTGTATGCTTTTGCTACATTAGTTTTGAGAGGGTTATCCAAAAGAACTTCGTACTTTTTCAATTTGTTGACGGTCCCCTAGAGGATATCAGAAAAAAAAATCTTCGCGAAAATATATGACTCGTACTATTTTGTTATATATCTGCAGTTTCGGAGTTATTCCTCATGTATATTTTTAGGTATTTAACAAAACGTCTAAAATCGCAAGTGTCAAGATTTATTTTGCAGTGACTGTGCATTGTATTTTACAACTTTTTGCAGCATTTTTAAATTGTTGATTAAAAGACCTTTCTTATTTCTATTCGTTCTGCTGTTATGTTCATACGAAGAATCTTTGACATATGAAATGATACAAAATTATGTATAAATCTTGACTATCTCGAACATATTTAACCTAAAAAAATACTCAAAGATGTATTACGAACTTTATAAAGTCTATAAATCTTAAATAGCATTATAAAAGGCAATGTGTAGACAGTAAATATCTAAGGCTCTAATACAGATATCCTACACAGTAAATAAATGTGATGATGGCATATACTTTTATATTTTATAACCAAATAATACGTGCAAAAAATAAAAAAATAAAATAAATATATAAATAAAGATAATCGGGAAAGGGAAAACAGAAAAGTTGTATTGTGATGGAAATAACGGCTACTTAAAATTGATAAAGATATGAATCTTGAAATGCTTCTTGTGCAAAATGTAGAAAGTAAATTTGGTATACAAAAATTTTCCACTGATATTTAAAAACTTACAAAGATGAATTACTATTTGTATGTCACTTCACAAGATTTCGTGAAGATGAAAATGAAGAATGTGTAACACTTTACTTTAACAATCAGATAAGCTGGAAAGCAACGATAAAACTCTTTTTGGCACAAAATACCAAAATGTATAGCCTCATTGCATTTATAGAATTACGTTAAATATACATTTCTGACAGAAGATTCATCTCTTTAATAAGTTAAAATGTGTGAAATGAACATTGGCGTAGCTACGGGGAGCGCCCGGCACGGGCGCCGAAGCTAAGGGGCGTCAAATTGAGAGAGGTTTAAATCGAAATTATCTTACATATTTTAACAATAAACAAAAATTGTTGACTTATAATTTTTTATGTGTGTTAATGTATTCTTTAGTAAAATATTTTGTTACACCCAAATGATGAAAAAATTGGGAAAATTTATGTAAATATTTCTAGGAATGGCTCAACACAATCGGTAACGAAGATAATTATGTTTCTGAATTGAGACGCAAAATGATTAAATATAGAGGCGCCAAATTCAGAGGAGCTTTAAACTGAAATTATTTCAAATATTTTGAAAATGAATAATAATTGTTGACTTCTTTTGTGTGTGTGTGTGTGTGAATATT
The DNA here is from genome assembly GCA_964019185.1 of Maratus speculifer. Classification (NCBI taxonomy): domain Eukaryota; kingdom Metazoa; phylum Arthropoda; class Arachnida; order Araneae; family Salticidae; genus Maratus; species Maratus speculifer. The sequence continues at coordinate 242,738,051 of OZ025302.1, read as the reverse complement.
TTGAAGAAATTCGGTAAAGGTGGAAGGAATGGCAAAATTCATATTTGTCAATTGCTGATGGAGGCTTTTAACTGTCTAGCCAGAAGTAAATAAGTCAAAAAGCCGATTGGAGACTTGAAAACACATTTCTACCAAGAACATTTTTTATTTGTAGCTAGCTAACTCGTCCATCGATTTTTCCAAATGAACTGCCAATGATTAAAACCTCTATTCAAATTTAAATAAATAATAAAAAAAAAATCTTTCAAAATGAACCTCTGGGATGGGTCTCCAGTGTCTTCGGCAGCATAGAACGGGTGTACTACGCAACCAAGAACCAACCATTAAAAACATGCACTCAAATTTGTTTCTGTCAAAATGAATCTCCGGAATGGATGTGCGCTGCCTATGTCACCGTGTAGAAGGCGTATTGCGCACTTGCAAGAACATCTGGTGATAATCGTTAACTGAATTGAAAGAAAAAAAATTCCCTTGAAATAGGTCCCATGAAATCTCAGATAAAAATGTCCCTGGTGGTTGAAGATAGAATTAAAACCTGTAAGACAATCGAAAACCAAGTTAAATGAGAAAAACCTTGTGGAAATTAGGTCCATAGAACCCGAGATAATAATACGTCATATTCACACGAAGAGGGAGCTAAAATTTCAACAAAATCATAAGCTCAAGTAATTCAAGAATCAATACCTGTTGAAATCTATTTTGTAGAATCCGACAAAAAAGGGGCTTAAAAGTTCGGTAGTCATCATACTTTAAAATGTAAATAAAGGTAAGAAATTATTGTGGATGGACTCTTAGCTAACTATCACTTCACTCTGTCCACAGAACACACTAGTAATTTTCGATTAAATTGATAAAATACTTCCAAATTATGATTTTAGCATTCGAAAGCTTTTAATAATTAAGTTCATTGTCTGTATGTTATATAGTCTTTGATCAATCGATTTTCGAAAACTAGTGGAGTGTTCAGAAGAAAAAAAAATATTTTTAGTTCTGTTTTTAATGGTTGTTCATTTCTGTATGTTTCTCTCATATGCAAAGCTGCCACAGGCGATTATTTTTTTTAATTCTAAATGGTACCACTTTCCCAAAACAGAAATCCTTACACACACTTTAATAACATTTACAATACAAATAAACGTCAATATTTATATTAGAAAAATACTTGTGCAAACAGAATACAAAAATAGTCGACTGTGGCAGCTGTTGCGTATGGGGTCTCTCTCTTTTGTATACTGTCGCCGTCAATTAAAAAGAAAAAAAAGGTTACCGAGCTATTTTCAAAAAAATTATATTTTTTATGTGCTTTGACATTTTCAAATTGAAATCTTAATTAGTTTTTTTTTCTTTTTTCGCTAATAAGGGAAAATTTTTAATTTCTTTCGACTGGGAAATCAAATTCAGATAAGTGTGCGATTTTTGCCATTTCGCAGGAAAAAATCGCATTTTTGATGAATTTTTAATTGATTTTCTCGACTATAAGAAAAGAGAAAATAAAACTTTTGAGTCTCACATGCATTAGGATAGGATTTGCCTTGTACTACCCTCATCCAAAATTTCAGAGTTGTATGTGTAGTAAATATTTTTAGTCCTCTCCATCATACACACGGATACACATAGATTGGTTTTCACGCTGATTTTTGCTGTTCATAGCATTCCATATAAATATTTAAAATGAAAGCTTCCTTAAACCAATGCAAAAAGTATTTAGCTGAAAGAACAATAAGAAAAGGAACAATATTTATTCCTTATTGAAAAATCCATTTTTCCGTCAAATTGTCATTGAGAAATGAAATGTGAGCGACCTTACCCCAAAATTTTCTTACTTAAATCGTATAAAAAAACGAAGTAGGACTTTTCAGTCTTCCTAGTACGGCGACCACTACAAACGTCTGTTTTCGTCGTTTTAAAAGTTCAATATATTTTACATATATTTAAATTCAGCGCATATGCATTAGAGAAAACTACATCTATCTATGTAAATTATGGGAATGACTGAGAGATCAATGGAATAAAATAATTTGACTCGGGAACCTCTTTGGACCGAACTCTCGTCATTCCGTCATACAATCATCTCGGTGAATTCGATCAGAAAGAAGTCTTACGACTTATTTACGCCAATTTCGGGACCTACGTGGTCGCAGGTTATGCAGGCTTATCAGAATTGACAAATCTAAACTTTTTAGTTCCAGTTCATGCAGTAGCGTAGCTATGTTTTTTGGCGCCCGGGGCCAGCAAGAAATTTTGCGCCCCCACCCCAATATAGATATATAACAATTTCTCTCAATTTGGCGCCCCTAGGCCTCGGCGCCCGGGGCGTACGCCCCCCTTGCCCCCCCCCCTTAGCTACGCCACTGAGTTCATGCAAATATGTTAAGGCTTGTAATATTTTCCAGTAGGAGGTGAAGATGTCAATTTGCGAGAAACGTTTAGTTTAATTGTCATATAGTTGATTGACATATGGTCAAGATCCGCACAATTCATGGAATCTGAGACATACAAAGATTTAGCCACAAACAAATAAAGAATTGCCTAAACGTCAGTATTTTCCATCTTAAGTTACTGGTTTTACTGGTGAACATGGTATATGTCATGCTAAAAAAACTAAATTCAAGGAGTAAAATGGATTTTGAGAAAAATAATTTATAAATATTAATTTAAATTTTTGAATTTCAAAAGGATTTTAGTTTTTATCATTTTCATCTATAGCATATCTCTCTCTATATTGATATCTGATTATATGATCTGTCATGCGACTGAGAATATGTTAAGGATTTATTAAGATCTCAAACAAATTCGTTGGATATATTGATTTACTATAAGAATTCAAGACCTTTTATTGTTTTCCATTTCATCTTTAAAAATAGATGCGTAAAGCAATTTGAAATCTAGGGTGACTGCAGTTTTCAATCAGGAGATTTTATTACCATAATCGAACGTATCATAACTTAGCAGCTTTGATAAATGTGTGTGTGTGTGTGTGTGTGTGTGTTTTATTATTATTATTATTATTATTATTCTTCTTTTTGTCGCTATTCCCATAAGAGTGTATTTCGATTCAAACTGCTTATTAGTGCAGTAGAAATAAGGCAAAAAACACCTTTAGGTGGAACTAATTGGAACACAAATGATTCTTGTTGTAAATGGCAGGTAACATGCTCCTAATCAACATACTAAAAATATACAGTCGTACTGTTGCGCAAAATGCGTTTTTTGGCGGCCATCTTGAAAAAAACGCGAAAATTTTTTAAAAATCGAAAAAGGCCATGTGGGATATCATATTAAAGGAAATTTTGAGCTGATAAAGAATATGATATTTGTTTTTAAAAGTATAAATATATAAAAAAGTTGTGGCAAAAAAATGAAGGATTTCGTTTTTTTGAAAAACATGGTTTTATTTAAAAAATTTAAAATAAGTACACAAGAAAAGGGATTTTGTCTATAAAATCATATTTATCTAACCAAATTTAAATAACCTCTCCATATTCATCTGAATCTAAACTGTCTCCTGTGTTTGCACAGTCCTTTCCACAACAGTTTTTACAAACTACTGAACATGCAAGTCCATATCGGCGACATGTACACTTTGCAGTGTTACATGGATCTTCAGTTGTAATTAGACAAGCACATTTAATCATTTTTAATAGTTTGTCTGGTGCTGGGTTTAAGTCTGTTAATATCGGTTGGAAATATCCATCAACTAACTGCCAACCCCACAGTGTAGGATCAGGAGTTGGTATATTTAAATTTCGCCATATAAAACACTGCAAATGTACTCGAAGTAGGTGATATTTAGCTGCATTTTGCGTAGGAGGCAAACGAGCTATGTCGAATTCTTTTTTAGCTGAAGCTATTTTTCTCATGTACTGCTCATAACGAAGGACGTTTAGGTCACTTTTTTCGATGTTGCCGCCATAAAGAAACATGATAACTTTACAGCCATTTTCAATCCATTCTTCCATAGTAATATCTTTGGTTGATCCATAATATGAAGCCCATTCGCATAAAATTTTCGATTGAATGATTTTTTTTGAAAGCAGAAGATTTACTTTTTCCAAATAATGCACTCGTGGTGTCACATCCCGTTAATGCGTGAATAAAAAGTAAAGTTTTGCAAGCTTTCTCTCCAATAGATCCTTGCATGGCTTGAATGTCACGAACGTTTTCAGATTGCGTCGCAGACTGCATGAAAATATTCTTCGAAGAATGATATAGTAGTAGGATTAAAATGTAATTGTCATCAGCTACTACAGTGACATGCTTTTCCTGGGCTAACTTTAGAGCTTCTCTGACGATTACCACATCTGCATCTCCTTTTGCATGAATGACGGAATGACCCCTTTCTTGAAAATAATTCCCCAGCATATTGATAAAGCGTTGTTTGTTTGCAGGGTTAGAAATAAACTGGCTTTTCTTTACGATGACGAGTGAATTTTCATCAAAGAATACTACAACGGACGAATGCTTCCAGCGCAATCTATGCTCCATATCTATTATATTAGGTTCTTCATACTCATCAAAAACTATTGTTACTTTTCCATACTTTCTGTTTACAAATGATTCGTATTGCCTTACGACATCGCCAAATACTGCAGAAGTGGACCATGGTATCTGGTGAATTAATGCCCCACCATCAAGAAGGTAGTAAGTAGTTGAATGAGACCGCTGTATTTCATTGACATTCATACTATATAATGAATGTGCTAATGATGATTTATCTGTTTTTCTCATTAGTTCCGTACTATGGTCAAACAATGAAGGTGGTAGAATAGATAATTCGTAATTAAAAAATTCTCTTGTATCCTGAGTGCTATTATTCAAGGAGATACAAGCTAGCATCCTCTGTGTTAAAAGACGAGAATCTACACTGTTAAAAATAAAGGTGACAAACCGGTGCCATTTGGGACCCGGAGGTGAAAAGGCGGTGCCATTTGGAACCCTAGGGTGTCATAGGAGCTTGAATATGCGGTTTGGGTGACGACAGATCTGTTACTGGATGATGGGAGCTAAATAAGGTGCCATGCACTTCGTAACCACCTCACCGGGTGACTGGCAACTTGCGCATGCGCTATGACGCGTGTCTTTCTGCTTTCGTTGTCGGCAAGTAAAGTTTACGAGTGTGAGCAAATCAAAACATGGCAGTGTGTGAATTGGCGATATTAATTGAGGACTAACCACTGAGCTACAATGAAACAACAATGAGGACTTAACGATCCGATTTGCGCGACCAGTGAACCGGGCAAAGTCTGATTAAAGGTAAGATTTAACTTTATTTAACTTTATTTTATTGTTACGTTAATTTGTCGTACATCCTTATAAGTAATGTCATAAAAAAACAGTAAATTAGATTTTTTTGTTAGTATGGTTGATTGTTAAGTTTATTATGTGAAGCTATAAGCTAACCTCTCACCAAAATACACGCTTGCTAATATTAAACTATGAGGTAGTTATTTTACGATTTCTCGTTTACATGTCAATATTTTTAAATGATTTATCGAGGCCTTAGCTACCGAGGAGCAATTGGAGCAAACTGCTCTAGGCACGGGAATCCTAAGGGCGCAGAATTAGAAAGTGCGAAATGAAAGATTGTAAAAATATTTACATATTTTTTCATTACAAATCAGTTATTATAGACGAATCTTGTTTCAATCGGAATATTCTATGACCATTTTACCTTGTGTTTAAACTCAACTGTTTAGATGTAACCTTTAACTGCTGTTAGTGGTCTCAGACACCGTGCGTTTTTCAAGTTTCACAGTTTAACTTGTAATTTTTAGTTTAACTATAGGTACTGGTCAATTTTTTTTAGTTTGGAGCCTTATTACTACCTCTAAATACTTTTGAATAGCTGAATTTGATTTATAATATTCTTGTACATAAAGTTTAATACATAAATAGTATTCTGAGAATTAATGTAACATTTTATTCATCTTCAGATTAAATGGTCTGACAGACAGCTCACAGTAGTTATATAACAATTTTTGTCAGAGCAGTTAAGGTTAAAATATGTTTTTGCGTCTATATACAGTTAAAAGCAATTAATTTTATTCGCGAAGTTTTAATTTTAACCTTTACTCGGGATCTCGGATAGCATCTGGCCGGCTTTGCATATATTGTCAGATAGATGCTATCCGAACCCCTCCTGTAAAGGCTAATTCACACCATATTGCAGCCTCACGTAACTTCTCTAATATTGTTTCAGTATACCTGATTTGTCTTTATTTGAGAGGGGGGGTAACTTTTTCATTTAAGAAAATTGAATACTTGCAAATCTTAAAGTAATCAAAACTTATTTACAGGGTTTTCATCATTAATATTTTCATTATTAACCACCGTTATTTCCAAAATAATCTTCATAATAAGATAAGATCGGGAGGCGGTAGCACGGACAATCATTTAGTCTCATTTAAGGATAAAAATCACGGATAAAACCTTGATTTGCATATTGAAACGTTATTAGTAAGCCAAGTCATACCTTGGGAGGAAATGCCTAAAAACCCGAATTTAGCGGTATCTTGGGTTTACCATTATGTTTTCTTACTCCCAATTCTTCATATTTTCATACTTTTGGTTTCATTTTCTTTCAAGAAGGTGAGAAAATGTTTGGGTATTGAATTGAATAAACCTTATGATCTGATTATTGGCTATGCAGATTTACACCCATTTTTTCCCGAAAGTATTATTTCGCATTAAACCTTATTTAGTAGCAGAATTTTATGGTTAAATAAAATAAAATATTTTTTTTCAATAATAGTAATTTAAGTTTGATTAGACCGTAATCAGCCCCCCCCCCTTTCTCAATCATCAACATCAACCGATATAATAAATTTGTAGTCATGAACATTCAAATTATAAAAGGAAAACAATCTGTATTTACTCCACTGAACTTTCAGAATAGTTTACAGAAATAGTGTGAGTTCAAAAAATATAACAATGAATAAAAACTTGTATCGTAATTTTACACAAATGTGAAAAATTTCCGCAGGTTATGAAGATCTCGTGTTTTAAAGGCGATTTTTGCACTGTCATTTATAAATCTTAAACATTTTTCTAATGACATAATTTTTAACAATCTTTCACTCCACCCGTTCTGAAACAAGACCAATAAACAGGGTTCGCTTTTTACCAGTAAAAACCTGGAGAGAAGGTAGTAAAAACATAAGGATATAGAATAAACTGTTAGCCCTTAAACTGTATTTTAATACTATTGATAAAAATTCTATTTTCCTGTAATTTGTGTATTAATATATAATATCTATATAGGAGAGAGTGGGGTGGTGTGGGACTTTTTTTACAAAAATAAGATTTTATATATATATATATATATATATATATATATACAAAAAGAAAAAATTCAATTTATAGCATGCAAGGTAAAACATTTTTTAATCCCCCTGAACAATATAGAAACATAACGTGCAAATACTATTTTATTTTAAAGAGAACATAAGTTTCAAAATGTGTCTCATACCTCCTCATTAAGAGTTATGGGACAGCAATAATAAAAGAAAAGCTATTAGGCACAAAATAACCTATAGTGTCGGTAAGATAAACAATCAAACAAAGGTTATAAGTTGATAATGTATATGCCAAAATATAAAATTCCAGTATCTTCATGACTGGAATGAAAATTCAGAATTCTCTGTCATAGGAGTCATTAAGGCCCACACTCGGCTCAGAATGTAAAGATGATAATGTAAAAGTTTATAGGAGCGTTCTTTTGAAATACCTAACTCAAATTTTAATATTTTTACATGATTCTTTTGAACAAGACAGCTGAGGATGATCCATAACCGGCGTAGTTTTTATTTTTTCGATTTGGCTTTTATATTTTTTGTATAACGATAGTTTCAATTTCAGAATCGGTTTAAACCAATTTCATAAGTTAAAGTAATTTAAAAAAAAAAATCTGAAACCAAAACTGAAAAAGTAAAAACTACGCCGGTTGCGGATCGCCCTCAGCGATCTTGTGCAAAACAATCACATAAAAATATTAAAATTTCGGCGAAATATTTGAAAAGAACGCCCCCATCGACTTTGCATTATCATCCGGGTCTTTTTCTGTGCCTAGCGTAGCGCTTTAAATAATCATCAATTTATTTACATTTTGAAGTATGAATGCATATATTATCAATGTTATAAATAATATATTAACTTATAAAAAATTTGCATGTTAGCAATTCGCATCATTATTAATTAAAAAAGGAACTGGGCGCGTCCCATTCATCCCTTTTCTGGCATGTCCCATTCCTCGCCACTTCCTTGTTTTTGTTAAGCTTCTTGTTCAAACAAAAATGCTGCTTTAGGCTTAGTTTAAATTATGGATAATATGCAGTATAATGTTCCATAAATAGGGAAACTATTACATTTATACATAAACAAGCCTTTAATATATTGTGAGCAAATAAATCAAATTTAAACTGGATTTTTGAAATAATTTTTCTTTCATGCATTTGAAAGTCTATACATATCAATATTTTTTGTAAACTGAAGAATGGATTACCATTGCTTCATCTTGTATGCGATCGATGAAATGTTTAGAATCAAGGCCCCCTTATCATAATATCAAGGCCTCGCATTCAGGAGAAAATCTATTGTTGAAATTGTCCCTATAATTGCCAACTTATTATATGACTTTGTCTCGTATGTAACGCCACCTGGTGCATACTACTGCTAATAATCCCATAGGAAATAATGGAAAACATTTCAGTTTCTAACATTAGATGGCGCTACCAACGTGAAAATCATGTAGTTCAGCGCCCCCTGTACTGCGGTCAAAGGAAACTTGGTGAATGACAAGCCTTTATATTATGATAAGTTAGCCTTGTTTAGAATAATGCACAAAGAGAAAAACCTACAGTCCCATTCCACCCGACTTTCCCCCATATCAAAAGGGGAAATAAAGAATTAGCCAGTACCCTAAAGCTCCTGATATACGCTATATGGCCAGAGATGACCGTCCACTTGCGATTTTAGACAATTTGTTAAATATCTAGAAAAATGTATGAGGAATTATCCTAAAAATCTTAGTGTATAAATGTAATACACTACCTGGCCATTGATTATCGTCCACTCGCGATTTTAGACATTTTGCAAAATATCTAGAAAAATACATGAGGAATTATCCTGAAACTCTCAGTGTATAAACAATATAGTACAGGTCATCTATTTCCGTGAAGATTCTTTCCAGGAACTTTAAAGGGGACCGCCAAAAAATTAAAAAATGTATGAATATCTTTTAACTACCCTGTCAAAACTAATGCATCAAAAGCGTTCAAACTGTAGATTATGATTAAGTGGCTTATTGTTATAAACTGTGTTCATTTTTATGTCGATAGCATGTATACTCGTAGAGAAATGAAGGTTTTTAGAAAAATACTCCCAAATTTTCCCAAGATTTTTTGCTTATAATTTGCAGAGTTCTTAATATAAAATAATAATATTTTCTGAAAATGTGACAAACAACATTGCACATAATACCCTGTAATCAGAATTAAAAAATAATAAAAATTGTATTAAAAATGAGTAGGTTTACTAAATAATTTTTCACTGCGCATGCGTGAACGATATCAAAATTTCATTTGCATATTATGTTAGCTAAATCTATAGAGCAACTTTTGTGAAAGTTGCAAAATCATAGCTTGAAAATTCTGAAAATAATCGTCAATAGAATAACCTAAAAATCCGTTATTTCCAAAATGAAGCAAAAACAAGAAGGGTTGTATCCATATATTCATTGATTAGTGTCAATATAGAATACACAATACGGAACTTACTAGTACATTTGGATACAATCCCTCATTTTTTCCTTCATTTTGGGAACAGTGGATTTTCAACTTATTATATTGACAATTATTTTTAGAATTTTCAAGCTATGATTTTGCGACTTTCACAAAATTTGCTCTATACATTTAGCTAACATAATATGCAAATGAAATTTTGATATCGTTGACGCATGCGCAGGGAAAAATTATTTAGTAAACCTACTCATCTTTCATACAATTTTTATTATTTTTTAATTTTGATTACAGGGTATTATGTGCAATGTTGTTTGTCAGATTTTCAGAAAATATTATTATTTTATATTAAGAACTCTGCGAATCATAAGCAAAAATCTTGGAAAAATTTGGGAGTATTTTTATAAAAACCTTAATTTCTCTACGAGTATACATGCTATCGACATAAAAATGAACACAGTTTATAACAATAAGCCACTTAATCACAATCTACAGTTTAAGCGCTTCTGCTGCATTAGTTTCGACAGGGTAACCCAAACAATATTCATTATTTTTTAATTTATTGACGGTCTCCTATAAGGTTTCTGGAAAAAATCTTCACGGAAATATATGACCTGTACTATTATGTGTATACACTGAGAGTTTCAGGATAATTCCTCATGTATTTTTCTAGATATTTAACAAAATGTCTAAGATCGTAAGTGGACGATAATCAATGGCCAGGTAGTGTAGTACAAGTCATATATTTCCCTGAAGGTTTTATTCCGAAACTCCAATAGGGGACCGTCAACAAATTAAAAAAGGATGAATACCTTTTGGATATCTTTTGGATAACCATGTCAAAACTAATGTAGCAAAAGCGCTCAAACTGTAGATTATGATTAAGTGGCTTATTGTAATAAACTGTGTTCATTTTTATGTCGATAGCATGTATATTCGTAGAAAAAGTAAGGTTTTCTACGAATCCGAAAAACAGTCTCAAAATTACCCAAGATTTTTGCTTATAATTTGAAGAGTTCTTAATATAAAGTAACATTCTTTTCAGAAAATGTGACAAACAACATTGCACACAATACCCTGTAATCAGAATTAAAAATAATAAAAATTGTTCGAATATAGAGTAGATTTACTAAATAATTTTTCACTGCGCATGCGTCAAAGATATCGAAATTTCATTTGCATATTATGTTAGCCAAATTTATAGAGCAAATTTTGTGAAAGTCGCAAAATCACATCTTGAAAATTTTGAAAATAATCGTCAATAGAATACGTTGAAAATTCGTTATTCCCAAAATGAAGGAAAAACACGAGGGGTTGTATCCATATATTCATTGATTAGTGTCAATATAGCATACATAATAGGGGCGTACTAATAAATTTGAATAAAATTCCTCATTTTTTTATTATTATTACTGGTATGGAATACCTGTACATGTTAGGGAAATTCGTTGCTAATCTGGAATAGACACTTTGTTGCAAGATATGTTTTGTAAATATGGTTAATAATGTAAATAGTTTGTAACTCTTAATGATAATACAGGAAAACAATATCTGAATGACAAGTATGAGTTGGTCATGTAATTTTCTCGTGCTGTCCGAAAATAGGCAATAAAGAGGAGAGTGCCCAGTTAAACTGATGGCATTGAGCTCCCAGGCTATACATACAACTGTGTATTATACTCTTATTTCAAAGTATAATGCCCTTCCAAAAATAAAAGAAATCAACTGTAAGTTATTGGACAGTGGATTAACTGCCATCCCTCTTTATACTTAACCAATGAGCCCCTAAAACTAATCAGGGAAGTGCCATATCAGAGTGAACCTATTAACAACATTTGAAGAAAATGTAATAATTCTGCATGATTTCTGCATATTTATATAAATTAAGGAGGGTAGCACTCTCTTCTCCCCCCCCATCATATTTAAACAATGAACCTCCAATGCTAATCAGTGAAGAACCTTATCAGAATGAACCTACATATAAAATTTGAAGCAAATCTGATATTTATATAAAGAGTTATCACGTTACATACAGAACATGCGGGCACATTAGCTGTCAAGCTTTAACAGCCTTGTGAGCTATAATTTAAATTTTATTTAAATTTTATTCTTTCTTTTTTTGTTCATGTACCATTTTTGCTGTACTTTGATGATAGATTTTAATTGGACTGTCTTGTTGTGTGTTTTCCTTAATGTGTTATTATTATTATTTCAGATAGTGAACTTACATTTATAGTACTTACATTACCATGCTTGATACAAAAAAAGTTTCCGACTCTTTATCATGAAGAAGGTACAGACATTTCTGTGTTTCAACCTGTTACTGTGCTCCGCAACTCAAGCAACTTGTTAAATTACTCATGCTATGTATTAATTTTATATAAACAGTTAATTACAAAAACTGATAATTTTATAAGCTTAGTTACTTTGTGATATGCATTATTTTGGTTGTTTAACGTCAACTATAGCGAAAGCTAATTTACATTTTTATCATTTTTATTAGATACTTATGTCTTCAAAATTTTCTCAGTGTCATCAGTTCCACATTGTGTTACGTCTTTGTTTAATAATATTTAATACATTCTTGGTGTTTACAATAAAAAGATTATTTGAACTAAAAGGTTGTTTTGTAATTCAATGTTTTATTCATCTCATTATAATTACTCTTTCCATTAAAATTTCAGATGCAATAAGTCAAAACACAAAAACAATTTGGCAGAAAGTGTTTTGATGTGGATACAGGACTAGAAATCAGCAGTCGTTACTCGTCAAATGAAACTAAATTATAGAAAAATTATTCCTAGTCGTCAAATCTTGATAGCTAGCTTTCTTGAACTTTAATTTTTGTTGAGCAAATGCTTTCATTTGTATTTTAGCATACACATCTCCCCCCCTCTACACCATGACATCAGCACGAGTCTTAAGAATTTTGAACATTTCAATAACCTCTAAGTTAACTTCACTTTCACCAATGACTGATAAAACTGGTCCTTGGATATTATACCCCTGTAAACAAGATTTTCTTTTATTATGAGACATTTCTGCATCCTTATATGTTCCTAAAATAAGAAACTGTATTAAAATTGTTTTAAAATTTTTGTATTCCCTTCCTCAAACAAACAAAAAAAATATATGTGTGATTTAAAAAAGTTTTAAATGCCACACCATAAAAGATTCATTTATTTGCTAACTTTTTATTTTCTGACGTACTGTTAGTCTCAGATTTTTTAAAAATTAACTTATCCCTAGTTGTATCTAAAGCTCATATTTTCTCTCTGTGGACATATTTGCTTAATTATCTGTTTTGTATGCATAATAGCTTTATAAAAAGAATAAGTTTTTCCAGAATCCAAATATTGTAGTTTAATCAGGTTTCATTCTTATGGAAAGTCAGTTTTTATTTTGTTTAGTAAGAAAAAGTTTTTAATATATAAAGTTTCCTCTCCACTTCCCTTCAATACACTAAAATTAAATATGCAATGCAATATTATTACTATTAACATGGTTTTGAAAAGAAGTAAGAAAATATGAAATGCAATTGGCACATCGAAAAAAAATTGTAGGCATTATTTTGACACCTTACATACAGTTCTTAATTTCTAATCCTGTGTGGATATATGCTATAAAATATGGATTTGCATAAGTTCACTATAAAGGTAAGTACTACATATATTGTAAAAATGATTTTTTTACTCAATTTCATTTGTGATTTTACCACAACTATAAAATGAACCTATTTTTTATAAATCATTTCATAGCTTGATGGCTAACTTTCTGGAAGAATTTTAAAGAATATGAAATATTCTTACTAATTTAAAAGTTACACAGCATTTATTACATATTCTTTTTTATTTTGTGTTTTACATTTTTTAATTAGATACAGCAGGGTAGCTGAAAAAATATTGGTGCGTTGTTTGACATTGATATTTCACAACTAAAATCTGAGAAATGCTTATTTTAAAATCTTGTAGCATTTCTTCTATTATATGAGAATCTTAATCCTCCGAAAAGTTCACAACCGTCAAAATGATCAGCAACTAATATGTTCAACGAAGTGTTCGCCTCATGAAAGCAAAATAATTTTAATGGAACTTCCAGCAGTATTGGGGCCTTGCCATGGAACAAAAACAACATTGACCTTCAACACCCATCTGCGTGGATATTTAATAACAGGTGTATTGCCTTCGAACAATCAGATCTTAACTCACTTGACATCTGTAGAAAAGCTAGAAATAAAAAATCCCCAGTTTGCATTGTATGTGAAGCGAAATTATCAAGGCATAGAATGATTTAAATCAGAATTATCTGCAGCGGACTGTCAATACAGTGATATTTCGTTTTCAAACATGTGTCAAAAATAAATATCAAGCCAGTGAACAATTTGTTAAAATATTGTTATTTTTTTATTTTTTTTTTATTATTAAATTATGGCATATATTTTACAGGATATAGCATTTTTTGTGTCCCCATACTTTTCAGTTACCCTGTATATAAAATAATGAAAATACATGTCAAGCAATATACTATGTGTCAAAAAAGATGGTTACGGATTACTTCTGAAACTATAAGAAAATTATAAAAATATTCATATGAAGATAGATAATTCAATTTGTACTTTCTCTTATTTTGGAGTAAAAAAACATCAAATTTTTATAATGTTCCTGTATCTAAAAATGCCCAATCACTAAAATAGTTACTGGCCCTTTCTTAAACATACCCAAAAAGTTTGATCCAAACATATGAGTTAAAGACAGTCAAAAATCAGGATTTATTTCATTTTACAAGAACTTCAAAGCATAAAATTGAAAATCAGGCTTCAAATTGCATGACAAAGTCACAATATTTGACTCTAACTCAGTAATTTTTAGAGGCAGAAAATAGGTGTAGAGGTTGTGTAAATTTTGCGATTTATTCTAACAAAACCTTTTGGGTATGACTAACAATGCAATAGTGATAACTTATGATTGGTGATTTTGAAATGCAAAGACTGTATAAAAGTTAAAACTTTGAATTTTTCTTAAAATACTCTCCATGTAAATGAAAGTTCAATTTGAATTCTCTGCCTTTCTATGATTATTTTTGTAGTTCATATTATCCCTCTCTGAGTTACAAAAATATGCTACAATTTTTCTTTGGACACCTGATAATGAGTTTAAAAATATAATATTCCATCAATCTAAAAGAAAAAAAAAAGACTCAAAATATTGACTGATCATGATAATTTTCTCTGCAGAATTCAATTTAAAAATGGGTAAACACTTTGTATTTCATGTTTCAAACCAATAAAATTTCTTTACAAGCAGGGTGGGGGAGGGGGGGTTGCAACTGTGGGCCATAGATTGTGAGTGCTATTTCTTGTAGGATGCCCTGGCGCAAGGCACACTGGATTATGTGTTTCATCCGTTCACCCTCTGGGGCACCCTGGATAAGTGGTATCATTATTCTCCCCTGAGATGCCATTCTTTCACCCCTTAAGGTACCCTGGATGAGGGGTGCCATTACTCTCCCCTCAGATGCGATCCTTCACCCTCTGGGGCTCTCTGGATAAAGGGGGGCCATTACTATCCCCTGAGGCGCCATTTTTTGACCCCCTGGGGCACCCTGGATAAGGGGTGAGATTATTCTCCCCTGTGGTGCAATCGTTTCACCCTATTGAACACTGTGGATAAGGGGTGCCATTATTCTTCCCTAAAGTGCCTTCCTTTCACCCCCTGAAACACCCTGGATTAGGGGTGCCATCCTTTCACCCTAGTTAAGGGTGCCATTTTAGCTCCTCTAGGGGTGTCACCAGTGAGACAAGCCTTTCACCCCTAAAAGGTGAAATGTGTCACCATTAGTTTTAACAGTGTACATGGTGAGTCTCACCAGCAATAATAATTCCTTTTTTCAATACTTTCATGGTTACTGCTTGGTCTGATTTCAATAAAGTTTCACCTTTAAAAAGTTTACCGGTAAGTTTATCTTGGATGCTTCTTCCAATGTAGTCAGCATTTTCTACAGTTATTTTCCTTTTACTATCTGTAATTCCATTAAAAATATTCCATAAATCAGTTGAAGTAGCAATAAATGGATTGTGGTCCATAAAAAATTGCATTACCTTTTTCATATCTTCGAAATCTCTCGCCATCCTTGCATCAGTTAAGTCAGTATGTTGTTCATTGCCAACACGTGAAACATTGGTCAGCAAACTCATTGCACATGCTACTTCACTACATCGAGAATGACTCAAAATCCAAGTTGCACGTTGACTTTCAGTCATACCTCCTCCATGAGTTATACCAGAACGACTTTTGGTGCATTTCATGAGCGTTTGCTCAATGTGCATATCGGTCCAAACACCAGACCATTTTCTGCCCTTTCTTCGTACTGTAAAGTGACCTTCATTAAGCATTTTGTAGAGTTCTGGTTTCGTTGTCTTTAGTTCCCGCATTTGTTGAAGGTAAATTCTTGCACATTTGGCATAATTTTTATGACCTGAACTCGCAAAAAATGGTAACATCTGCTCAACCACCTGTAAGTGCATTTCAAAATTTCCTGATCGCTCAGCCGAAATAAACATTTTTACAATATCCACCATGTTCAGGTACAACAGCCAGAGTTTAGCAGTGCGGCTTTGTGATTTCAGAAGGTTCTTCCGTTCATGTATTAGTGTTGAAAGTTTATGAAGATCAGGATCTGAAATAACTTTTTCTGCCTTGATATCACCTTTGAGCACTTTTTGGAAAAGGTGAATAAATTTTTGAAGATTAAAATCATCATTTAACTCCACTTCCATTCCGTCACCAGCAACGCGGCAACTTTTTGATGCAATCTCGCTAAAATCTGAATCTGAATCTGTAGTAAATTCAACTGGGAGTCTGCATTTCAGTATATTGGCTACGATTAAAGCAATGAGAGATGAAAAAATTAAAAAATGTCCACGAAGAGAATATGCTTTACCTTTCAACATATGCGGTATTGAATTTTCAGCATAAACTGTCTGTAGGGCTTCTTCTATGCCTGATCCAGCCATCAGGCCTCCAATAGTTCCAAGAAAAGACATCAGTGTATGAAACCCACCAAGCCGGATTACTACATTATCAAACTCTCTCTTGTGATCAGCGCATTTAATTTCCAGTGCCTTTATCCACAAGCATTGATCGAAGGTTACAATCGGAGTTTCTACATTTAGTCTTTTTGCTTCATTGCTGATGAACATAAGTGTAGTGTATACACAGCTGTAAGAATTGGGATTTAGATCAATCATTGGCAGAAACTTAGTTACTGTTGTAACACTGTTTTCACCTTCTGAAGCAGTTTGCATATATCCTAACCATCCTGGTTGAGGCGTTTTAAATAACTTACTGGTACTCCAAAGAACATTAAAATGATTAATTTGCATTGGTGCATAAGATAATTTTTCAAACTTCAATTTATTCATCGCTATTGAGCTAGGAGATTGAATGTAGTAAAGAGGAATTTTTGCTTTTTTAATAATGTCATGTGCTAGAGGGCGAGACTTGAGTCGTTTTATTGCGCCTGTGAGCAATAAAGAGTTGTTAAAAGATTCTCCTGATGAACACATTATAACTCCCATTCCGTGAAAGGTATTATGGCCATCTATTGTTGCTATATTATGATCAACATTGTCAGCAACCCATTGAGAAAAGTGACCTGAATGTACAATGCTTTGGTTACTTTCATCCATTACAGAAGAGTGTATGTATTTCTGTATTTCATCATAAGACACACTGAATCCTAGACTATAAAGTTCATCAATTAGAAAACGAGATCCAAAATCTCTATGAATCTGAATGCCTACACCAAGAGGAATCGGACATATCAGAGAACGAGGCCTGCATGCTTGCATTACAGCTTGACCTATTGAAATCTGCTTCAGATCGTTCCGTTTACCACCAATTAGGATATCTAAAAAAGTTAATAAAACAGGGGGTAAATATGTCTTATTTTCTTCAATGGATGCAATATCTGATGAACTAGGATAACAGTCCTTATTTTTGTACAGCAAATTTATTTCTGTTCTAATCAATTTCGCTGCAGATTCTATTAATCTAAATTTTTCTTCATCGGGATCATCAAGTCGTTTTTGCTTATGATGGTCCAGTATTATGTTTGATACAGTTTTTCCAAACGTTATCATGTCACTTTTCCCATCACTACTTGATATTATAATGTTGTCTCCAAACCTGTCTAGCAATTTTTTCTTCAAATGTCTAGAAGTGTAAGGCTCGCTTTCCTCTGATGAAAAACTACGCATTTTTTCGACTAAGTCATTGACAGATATTGGCTCTTTACAATTTTCTTGAAACCATTCACATGTCCTTTCAAAAGCATCAGAGTTCTCAGTGTTAGTTGGACGTCCTACTGCTGCGGACAATTCTCCACTGCTACCTTCAGAGTGTATTTCACAGGAATGGGTTTTCCGTTCCTAAAATTGATACTACACACTTGGTGATATTGAGCTTCTGCAGCAGGTAAATCTATGACTGAAAGCAACCTCGTATGTACATTTGCTGCCCATAAATCATTTCTAGCACTACATACTTTCAAAACTGTATCACGAAACTGGAAAGTACGTTACGGTTCTGATGATCCGTAATAATCTGACCACAGAATAAACAATTCTCTTTGAAATTGAAGGATCCAATACTTCCTCGTAGCGTTCTTGAGCTGGTTGAACTAGCATCATCTTGCGACATTTTCAGTTTTCTGTCACTTTTAATTTTGATAGGGTTGACATATACACGTCGACAATCTGTATGTACTTTAAAAGTACCTGTAGAAGTAGGATTAAAAAATTCATGAATTTTATCAATTCTTTGCTTGCTTGCATTAATAATTCCTTTCAGGCCTTTTGCTGTTAATGTGACATAGGGAGTATCGTCACAAAGTTCATTAGAACACAAAATGCAAGATTTTTTTTCCATATTCCTTATACTGATTTTAAAAACTCAGAACAAAGATTGCATATTTGAAAAGAATAAGTAAGCAATTAAAAATAAGTCTCAAAGTGTCGTAACTCGTAATAATATTTCATCATCTCACCACCTGCATTTTATTATTGCAACACAGAAAACTATTTATGCGTCAGATTTTTTCCCCATGCAATGTAAAGAGAATATTACATAATCTTTTAAACGTACTTTTTTATCCTGCGCCTAAAAGAATGGCGCATGCGCTCTTGTAGGAGGGTTAAACATTTGCTCAGGTTAAGAACAAAATTTTCAGTATTAGTTTTTTTGTTGTTGTTGTTGTTTTTGGACAAATAGAAACAGAAAATTTTAGAGCAGTTTGCTGTTCTAAAAATTTATTTGCACATGAGCCTTTTTACTTTTTGTAAAATTAACATTTAGTGTAAAGATTAAAGTGTATCGTTTAACTTATGATTATTATTTTAATAGAGACAATTTTATAGTATGACATTAGAATTATAAATTTTAAATTAATATGGTATAAACGATCCCGATCCTTTGGAAATTTGGAGATAAGAAAATTTTATATCTTATATTTCATATTGTATAAATTATTTAGTAAAAATAAAAGCTGATCAATATTTATATTTTAATTTTGTAATAACAGTTAGTGTTGCAGTGGGAGTTGTCATATGACAGTATCAGGTGTTTTCTGTAATGCAATGCAACAAAGTTACATTTAAGGTACATTTAACTATGGAGTCATGTAGGTATCATTTTTCTAAAATTTCCCGCTAGTTAATCCTTACAAACTTTTTTTTTTCAAAAACCAATATCAATCTTTTTTAAGCATTAAACTTCCTGTAATTTGATACCCACATGATTATTTAACACTTCAAATCATGATTTTCAAAAATCCGAAACCCTTCATTTTTTTGCCATATTTTTTTTATTTACTTCTACTTTTAAAAACAAATATCATATTCTTTATCAGCTCAAAATTTCCTTTAATATGATACCCCACATGGCTGTTTTCGATTTTTAAAAATTTTGCGCCTTTTTTTCAAGATGGCCGCCAAAAAACGCATTTTGCGCAACAGTACGAATGTATATTTTTAGTATGTTCATTAGGAGCGTGTTACCTGCCACTTGCAACAGGAATTATTTGTGTTCCAATTAGTTCCACCTCTAACGCTATTTCTACTGCACTATATTTTCCGATTTATTTTTGAATTCATTTTTGCTCTTAAATGCACCAAAATTTCAAAATCTCTTATTTGGAAAGTACACAAGGTGCCGTGATACTGCTATTGATAAATGCAGAAAATATTGCAAAAAAAGCAAACAAAAATGGCATTTCGAACCGATTTTTACTAAGCGAGAGACCTGGGAACGAAAAAAAGGGTCCTACTCAGAAAGTAATTGTTTATAAATCAAATTCTAATGAATTGAGCGTAAAAAAACATCACACAGCACCTTATACGTCCCTTCAAGAATCCCCTCAGCAAGTTTCATGTTTCTACTTTAAAAAATGTGTCTGAAATTGTATCGGAAAATTTCGAGCTGTTGAAGGTAGAAAAGCGTTTTTTCGAATACACCCATAACAGAACCAGATTACCGCAAAAGCCTATAAGGCCATGGGCTTGGACCCACAGTTGCTGGCAGGGTCGGACTGGGTCAGTGTAAAGGGCGCAGACCTTGGATTTTCAGAGGGCGGGGAGATTTTAACGAACTTTTACGTCCTTGTGTTACATATAGCTCGCCAAAATTTAACATACTCGCATAGTACCAAGTAATAATATGAGTACCAAGCAATAATATGAATTTAACTATTTAATATCACTATTTCTAATTCTACAGATAGAAGACTTTGCGGTATTCACCATACGTGTTTAACCCTTTGACGGGCAAAGCACTTCCATTCTTAAAATGCTGAAATGACTAATTTACACCAGAATTGAAAAACAAATTTTCTTTCAAAAAAGATGAAAGCTTATCTTCACGTATTTGATACGATTAAAATTTTCATTTTAATAGTGATGTCTGTGCGATGTCCATTATTGATCACCGAAAACTGTATAAAGTTATTTATAGAGTAGATCCTTTTTTTTTTTTTTTTTTGTGCATGTTTTTAGTTATGAGCAGCAGGTCTTCCTTGGATTTGGAAATCATTCCTCGAGAAAGAGACACTGGTATAGCAATTTTTGTATCATTTTCCCGATTTTTAACATTTTCCAACAAAGTTGAAAAGTGTTTATGCATTCGGTTTGTCTGTCCGCCTGTCCGCGCTCTAATTCCCCTAAATACGCTCGGATTGCTATGAAATTTTTATATATTATTGATATTTACCCCAGAACAAACCCTATTGAAAATGAAGTTTCTACTATGATTAGTTTATTTACAGGGACAGTCAAAAGTTTTCCGATGCATTACGGTCTATGGGGAAAAATCGTTTCAAATGAATTTTAAAGATGTTACACTCTGTCAAACATATTTTTATTTGCATGAATTCGCAAGTGCACTAAAATATGCATTCTGTAAAATATGCAGTGAAAATAATAGTTACTATTCATTTACAGGGCCACTCAAAAGAATTCCATTACACAATAATAAAGGGGGTATTGTTTGCGACATATTTTAATAATGTTAAACGAATTCAAGTATCATAAAATTGATATATGTCGCTGAGACTTAATATTTAATGCATAAGATGAAGTGCATAGCATTTACAGGGACACACAAAATATTTCAAATCTTATATTCTTATCCGAAGTACTGTATATTGATATGATAGCTGCTTTATGGATAAAATACATTTTCAATTACGATATGCGTTTTTAAGTTTTACTAAATGTCTGAAAAATTATATGGTGTGTATAAATGTTATAGTTGATATACAGGGTTACACAAAAAAGCTCATAAAGGTTACTGAATGTGAGGGTAATTAACTTAAAGGTAGTTTTGAAGTAAGTTATGCAGTTTTACGTTGAACTGCTTTGAGTTTGCTAAGAAATGTTTGTAGAATATTCATAAAATGATATACAGGGTCACGCAAAGAATTAGCTACATTGTTACACATAAATGATAATTTCTGGAAATTATCATAGTTATTTAAGTAGTTTTAAGATTGGTTTTCGTTGAACTAAATTTTAGCAAAATATTGGCGTGTAATAAAGATATAGGTAAATTACCGGGCTAAACAAAACTATTCAAGTATTTTCCATCTATTAGAATAAAGTGCTGAAAGAGAAATTTCAACCAGTTAGGTATTTTTTGCGAAACTAAATCTTCCTATTATATAATATATGTATATCAACCGAAGAATCAAATACAGGACTGTTCAAAAGTATTGGAATACATATTTGGCAATGTACAGTAGCATCTTATTTCCCTAAATAACAGTTTTGTTGAAGTTTTCAGGAAGTGTTGGAAATGTTTCATATTCTATGCTTAACGCACGATTTTTCTTACTTGTTCTTAATTCTACTGTCTATTGGCGACTAGTGCAGGACGAGAACTCGCGCCCTTCTCAGCGGGCTATTTGCGAATAGCTGATGATAACAGAATAAGGACAAAACTATTGATTTTAATAAATTTGACGATCTAGATTATTTCACTTTTACTCCGATTAATTGACTGAAAGAGAAATTTAAGACAAAAATTGAAGTCAGTATAGTGATGAATCAATAATATTGAAGTATTAGCCCGTGTAACTACTTTTTGAAATTATTATGTGTGAGATAGAAGAAAATTTTGAAATTGTCAAATTTAACTAGTTTTTTTTTTTTTTTTTTTTTTTTTTTTTTTTTTTTTTTTTTTTACAAGTTGCTTTCCAAAGTCCACGATTCTAGGTGCATTCAGGAACGGCTATACGGGAGAGGGGGGGGGGGGTGGCTTGTAAAAAGATTGAAAATATGCAAAATATTTAATTAAAATTTAAAAGATATCAGTCAATCAAGCGATAAAAAAATCTTCTCAAGCGTCATGGCTTCTGAAATTCTTGTTGAAGGCATGCTTTCCCTTGCAATTTTCTTGCAAACATGTCCCTTTTGTTTTCCGATCTTGAAACTGTACAGATACCTCTTTTATTTCATTGTGATGATAAAAAATCCCTGTCGGCTGGGCCTATAGGCGGAGGTAGATTTCGAAGAGGGCTCATTCCAACGACAATATATATATATATATATATATGATTAGAGATAAACCCAGATTAATAACTTCATTTGGCCGTTTATGAAAAAATTTTAATTTCATTTTTCTCCAAAAACTGATTTTATCAGAATCATCTTAAGAAAAATTCAGCTCAAATGCCCATTTTGACAACATATTTTGAAATAAATTCTGAATTTATTAAAAAATCGACCAAAACTGTACATTATACAGTTCCTAAATAACAAAAAACTGTCAGTTGAATGCATTTGAGAAAAAAATTGAATTTAAAAATGAGTCATAAAATAACCGATTTGTTGTTTGAATACATCCTTAATTCTTTAATCATGATTGCTTCGGAAAATTTTGTGCGAAATACTCACTTTGACAGCATTTCAAAAAATATATTCTATCTTTATCAAAAAACTGGCCAATGAGTCACAGTATATAGTTCCTAAATAAGAGGATCTGAAAATTGGATGCGTTTGAGAGCGAAAATGGATTTTAAAACGAGTCATAAAGAACGCAATTTGCTATTTGAAAACTTCCTTAAATTTTCAAATCGCGAAGACTTCGGGAAATTCTGTTCAAAATACCCTTTTTGGTAGCCTTTTTCAAAATATATTCTGTCTTTATCTTTCAAAATATATTCTGTCTTTATGCGTTTGAGAGCAAAAATGGATTTAAAAACGAGTCAGAAAAAAACGCAATTTCTTACTTGAACACTTCTTTAAATTTTCAGTCACGATGATTTCGGAAAATTCTGTTCAAAATACCCTTTTTGGTAACCTTTTTTGAAATATATTCCGTCTTTATCAAAAACTGACCAATGCATCACATTATATAGTTCATAAATAAGAGGATCTGTAAATTGGATGCGTTTGAGTACAAAAATGGATTTAAAAACGAGTCAGAAAAAAACGCAATTTCTTATTTGAATACTTCCTTAAATTTTCAGTCCCGATGACTTTGGGAATTTCTGTTCAAAATACCCTTTTTGGTAGCCTTTTTTGAAATATATTCTATCTTTATCAGAAAAATGACCAATGCGTCACTTTATACAGTTTCTAAATAAGAGGATCTACCATTTGGATGCGTTTAAAATCAAAAATGAATTTAAAAATGAGTCAGAATATAGGCAGTTTGGACTTGAGGTTTTTTTCTCCAACTTCTATTTTTGTTTAATTTATTTTTGCTATACGAATTGGTCCTATGAAAACTTGTCAATATAAAAGTTGTAGATATTTTTGAGAAGATGTAAAATAAATTTAATCAGATTTGATATCTTAAAAACTGACGGAGTTATAGATTTTTCTCTTTTCTCACCGCCCTTTTTCTTTTCGTTTTTAATTTTTTTTCATCAGTAAATGTTGGTCCTATCAAAAACTTGTAAATACAAAAGTTTTAGATAATTTTAAGAACATTTACAAAAAATATAGTTGGACCTAATATCTTGAAAATTGACGAAGTTATGAATTTTTTTCGCTCAAAACCCCTGTTTTTCTCACCCCTTGAGCCCACTTCTACATTTATCAAAAATCTGTCATGCATAAACTTTTGGGCGATTTTTAAGAAGTAATATAAACTTTAAACCGATTCGATACCTACTTTAATTAAGAAGTTATGGCGTTTTTTCGGTTTTCACAAAAACGCCCCCTATTCCGACCCCCTTGACCCGATTTTGCCCATTAACGAACTTAGCCGAGATTTTAACCCCTTTGATTTTATGTACCAGTTTGGTGGAGATTGGTGAAGAATTATAGAAGTTATCGTGTCCATAAAAAAGTGAGATATATATATATATATATAGATAGATAGATAAGCTGGTGCGAATGCAATAGGTAGTATTTCATACGAAATCTACCTAAAAATGCCTCTGTTGTGCTGTCTTTCTATTGAATGAGACCAGGGGCGTGCGAAGAGAAAATTGCGTTCGGGGCAAAGTTAGAATTTGGCGCCTCCTCCTCTCAACTTTTTCTTGTGTCGTGCCAAAAATGACGTTGGTAGTATAAATTTGCCGCCCCATAAATTTCCGCGTCCAGGGCGAGTGCCCCCCCCCCCTCCTTTCGCACGGCGCTGATTGAGACTTATTAGTAAATTAATTCTTAGAATTCAGTGCACTAATCAGAATGTATGTTTACAAAGGGTGAAAAAAAAATGGAGCAGCTGAAACACTTACACTTAAGGGCGCAAACTTTACCCTGGACGAGGGCCCATCGGCCCTCGGGCCGATGGGCCGGCGGGCCAGTCCGAGACTGGTTGCTGGGGCTCAAATTTAGTAAAATGATTTTTCAATATTGATGATCAAATTTAATCTTAAAATTGTGGTTTCCACATTATTTTCTCAAAAACAAAAATATGTTTTGATTAGTTTTAAAACGTATCGTAATATCTAATAATAATCCATTCCTTATCCTCTACAAACCCTCAAAAAATATATAAGAACTGCAAGGTGCCTTCAAACAGGCGCTGGACCATGGACCCTGCAAACCCTAATCGGGCTCTGCATCCCACATGCTTAAAACAACATAAACTTGTCCGTGAACGCACCGCTAAGTTTTTGAAATTCCCATTCAAATTCAATATTGATGAAGATTGAAAATCTTCAGTAATCCGGTTCTATGCATTTTAGTTTGGTGTGTTTGAGTAAAATTAGCCGAATCCTTAAAAACAAGCGAAAGTGAAGATGCCTTTTCCTCCCAGTACAAATCAAAAGAGACTATTTTGTTTCTTCTTCCAAAAAAAAATAATCTTTTTTTTTTGGGGGGGGGGGGAAATTAATCCTGCCCTGGGCGCCAAAAAACGTAGCTACGCCACTGGAAATTAATAATTATTATTAAGGCATGCATAACTCTTAGTTTTTGTGAATTATCCTTTGCAAATTGTTTTTAAATGAAAACAGAGAAAGTTAAAACTTTCATTATGCTTGTCCCTTTAACCGTTTGTCCCGGCTTTTTCCGTTTCTAGAAATCTTGTTTAAATGGCTGCAGACAAAAATATTTTGAACGGAATGTTATTTTGAATCATACATAGAAAGAAATGACATTAAAGATATTATAGCATCAAACTGAGATTAATTAATATAAATATCTTGCAATTTATAAGCATTCTTATAAAAATACATAAAAACCCTTGGACGGTGAAAGGGTTAAACAACTACGAAACAAGGAAAGTAAAATCGCCTGCTTCGTTTAGAATATTTATAATCGTAACAGTTCGACAAAGTCGTCTGAAGTTTTATTTATTTATTTATTAGTTTCACAGTTTTGCCATTACGTGTAAAAAAAAAAAAAAAAAAAAACCTCTCAGTTTTTACTTTGTAAATTGTTTTTAAATGAAAGCAAAGAAAGTTAAAACTTTCATTCTATTCGATTTAATAATTTCAGATTCCAGCTATGACATGCAACGAAGAATATTGTTATGACAGCTCTCTGACGAATGCTTATCCAAAACCTCATTAAATGAACATTGTTTCCGGCATTTCGTTTGTTTTTAATTTTTTAGGTCATGGAAGAAAACACTAATTCATAAGACAATGATTGACAAGCTTACCATTTTTTCTGTTTGTTCACTGATATTTCTTCTAAAATTATGCCACGTGTTTATTATATTAAATAGGATGAGTGCTCAGAAAAAAGGTTACTTCTGATTTTCATAAGTAGTAGTCCAAGAGCCTACCGCACAAAACTCTAAGTCATCGAGCACAAGAAAAAATCCTTTATACAGTAAAACCTCTAAATAACGGACACCTTGGGAGCGCAGAAATTGTCCGTTATTCGGAGGTGTCCGCTATTGGGAAAACCTCAGCGATAGAAAAATTGCTAATGAATGTTTAATGTTTCATTAGTCGAATTTAAAATGTCCTAAAACCTCTATTATATGATTAACCAGAAGTAAAAAAACAAAACAAAGCAATAACACTGAAATAAAATTGTGCATACCTTTATCCTTTGTTTATTACATTCTTACAAAAAAAAAGTTTGTTACAAAAGTTTGCTTTTACTTGCGATTACATGTGATTTGTTTTTCAGTGCGAAGTTTTAACTCTGTCAGTAATTTGATCCTTTTCAATCATTTAAAAAAAAATGTATAACATGTTTACTGTATTTTTCTGCCTCTTAAAAGCATACAATCTCAAATCATCCGAGGGAGAGGGGAGGGGTTGTGATCACAGATAAATGTAAAAGTAGGAGAGGGGATTCACTCCAGCTCATCCCCACATTTATCTGTGATCACAAAATTTGTGACACATTGCCCTGATAAATTTAAAGGATTTTTAATATTTTCCTCGTTGAAAAATAATTTTTAATTCTTTTTTGCCAAAATTACTGTCCGCTATTCGGAATGTCCGTTATTCAGAGGTCAAACATACAAAAATTTAAATTTTGGGAGTGGGGATTGGAAAACTGCCCGTTAAATAGAGGTGTCCGCTATTCGGGAGTGTCCGTTATAGAGGTTTTACTGTATTATGGAAGAGTAGTAATAGGGGAATCTAATGATCCATATCTGCCGGAAGTGAAGTAGTGCAGAAGCCAAAAATTGATACCACTAGTGGTTGAATCGTAGACATAGCATTGTGTTTTCCTGCATCCAGTTTTTCGTGCTTTCATCTTTATGATTGTACGGCAAACACAATGATAAACGTACGAGTGAGCCACTAGTGGTATCAATTTTTGGCTTACGCACCACTTCACTTCAGGCAGACATGGATGATTAAATTCCCCTATGACTACTCTTTCATAAAATAAATTGTTTTTTCTTGACTTGGGGTTTTATGCGGTCGGCTCTTGGACTATAGGGATCGATGCAGGTTTTTTCCTTGGGGTCGATTTTGTAAATAATAATACCATTTGTGATTTTTTAGGTGCGTTCGTAATTATATAAATACATAGCATCTATAATCTTCGCCTGGTCCGTTCGTCTGTCCGCATACAACAGTGCAAAAGCAAACGCAGCCGAACGGTTTGAAACTTAATATATAGAATCGTAGTAGAATTTTGTCGCGTCATTTCGAATTTTATGGAAAAATAATCAAAACTTTAAAAAGGTATTGTTGAAAGTTTTCTTCATTCTATTAAATCCCATCGCATGTAATCTATTCAATGATATCCCATTATATATAATTGATTCTAGGTTGTCATGGTGATAACATCCTACTCGAGATGAAGCCCTATTATTTCCGTATTACTCAATTTACTATATAGAATCGGAATAAATTCTGTGTTCGTACGTTTTTGAATGAATGTGCAACAGCTATTCTGCACCAAAATTTGAATATTTATAAAATTGGTCATAGTACGAACGCATCTTATTTGCCACGTTTGACGTATAAATCCCGGCTTGTTTCTCTTCGCTACAACATCACAATTTCACATCACTAGTATAGAATAACATTCAAGATATAATTTGATGGATTTTTCAGATAAAAAAACATTTAAAATGAGATACCCAGAACAAATAAGGTGTCTTGCTTAGATTAAAACTGCAGTTTTCGGGGGAAATTTTTGTCTTTTTTTAGATTTCGTACATTAACGAAACCCTACTCATTTCTGTCCTTCTGTTTGTCCGTCCGTCACAGAATCCGTACACAAAAACTGTATAAATCAGGGACTTCAGATTTTCTGTACTTACTGCTGAATACCTCGTATCGCACCATAAATCATAAAATTTTGAAAAAGTCTATTATTTTAATTAAATTAATTTTTTCATTGTTATCCGTATTTTTTGCGAATTAAATTTTAAAAGAGAAACTTAGTTTCAGCGTTTTACTTGTAGACTTCATAGCTTCGAGGTAAAGCGTTTCACTAGTAAGCAAGAGGTTCTTAATTTGAACCCCCCTGATGGAAAGTTAAATTTTCATATTAAGATAGATTTAATTTAAAAAACTTTGCATTTTTTGATAATTTAATGTTTATATTATTAGAATTTCGTTCATCTGACATTCATAATATTTTTTGAAATTCATTTTTCGTTCTATTTTAAAAACTCTTGCGTTTTATTAATGATTTAGCATTTTAAATTTTGTTTAGACTTTTTTTTTTCAGTTTTTTTCGCTTTTTTAATTTTATTTATCCGCTATTTTTTTTTAATTTAAGATTTTCAAAAAAATTGGAGTTTTGGATTTTATTTGAATAATTTGATTTGAATATTTTAATTTGATTGACGTAAATAACTTCCCTAAGTTTTTTAAAATTAAATTTTTTGATACTACCACCTATGTAAGAATTTAATGATTATAAATCATCAATTTGGATTTATTAACTAAAAGGTAAGTTGTTTTGAAAGAAATGTTAAACGAAACCCTCTATGCGATCTGCGATCACACTTAAGAAATGCTTTGTGATTCCAAATCTGTTTTAATTTTACTTCTATGATTGATAGACGATGGGTTATGGCCAATTTAATAAGCAGGAAATAATGAATCAAATACCGAAAATGGACGTAGAAAGATCACGAGAAATGTAAACATTGTTTTTATGCATCTTTTTCCTACGCTTTTTATGCTAATACACTGAAACTGATAGTGCAAGCGCCGACCGCACAAAACCCTAAGACATCGAGCACAAGAAAAAATCCTTTATATTATATAAGAGTAGTCATAGGGGACTCTAATGACCCACGTCTGCCGGAAAGGAAGTGGTGCATAAGCAAACAAGTTGGAAATTGCATGTGAAGCGTAGCAAATGAGGTGCGTTCGTTCGTTAACGAATTTTAAAAAATATTACTCTCATATATCAATCTCATAAATTTGTAAATAGTGAATTACAATTAAAACGCTCATCAAACAACGTTCTCCCTATACCATTATGTAATGGAATACTTTTTTGTGTGGCCAGGTAAATCAATAACAAATGTTCTTTGCACCACAAATTATTTAAAATGTATATTATAATATGTACTTTATAGTTGCATATAAATTTTATGAAGTTCGAATGAGTGTAACACCATTAAAATGCATTCGAAACATTTTCCCCCATTGACCGTAATGTAACGGAATACTTTTGATTGTCCCTGTAATTGATCTATGCATCCGATATTCATAAAATTGGAAATAACTGGACAAAATTATGTAATAATTATGTATTTTAAATTTCAAACATATAAAATACATTTGAAACTTTTTCCCCATTGACCATAATGTAATTGCATCCTTTTGATTGTCCCTGTAATTGATCTATGCATCCGATTTTCATAAAATTTCAAATGACTCGACAAAATTATGTAATAATTACATATTTTAAATTTCAAACGATTCGGTTGGGTAGTTTTTGCGTTGTTATATGCGGACGGACAGACAGACGGACGGACTGAACGACAACAATAGGTGCTAAGTATTTACATAATTACGAACGCACCTAAAAATTGATACCACTAGTGGATTTAAAGACCCGTAGACTTAGCATTCTGTTTTCCTGCACCCAGTTTTCCGTATTTTCATACTTTTGACTGTACGGCTAACACAATGATAGACCTACGAGTGAGCCAATAGTGGTATTCATGATTGACTTATGCACCACTTCACTTCCGGCAGACGTGGGTCATTAGATTCCCCTGTGACTACTCTTCCATAATATAAAGGATTTTTTCTTGTGCTCGACGACTTAGGGTTTTATGGCTCTAGGACTATGATACTTCTAGATTAATTTTGTTTCTATCTGATGGATATAAAAAAAATCTTTAAATGCGATTAGTGGAAAACGAATTCTTCCATTACCTCTATGTTCGATGAACTTCATTGCAGAAAATGCTATAAACTTATTTCAGTGAAATTTTCTCAGAATGATTTCCAAATGAATCACTATGCTCTGAACTTCAATCTAAGCTTTATGCGATAATGTAATTATTTTATAAGTACTCAAATATGAAAAAAATTGTAATTTTTAATTAAAAAATATGTATTTTTGGAATATTTTGAAATATTTCAGTTAATTTTGAAGATATTGTAAAATTTATCGTTCTGTGTACAAATAATTTTGTACACTGAACGATAAATTTTACAATCAAGTGCAATCGCAGTTTATAGTCCAAATCAAATGAAAATATATTTGAATTGCGAAATTACACAAGTACGCTGTCTTGCGTAAATATAAACACTTGCTAAAAAATGCTTAAAAAAAAAAAAAAACAATTATTTAAAAGGTTATGAAGTTAATATTAGGGTTTTATGGGATGTTTTTAGCATTTTCCAGCACACACTGTAAAAAAAAGGGGTCGATCTACTTAAAAAAATTAGTAATCCTTGTAATTACTAAAAAAATTTTAGTAATCTTACTCGGTTACAAGGAATCTGTAAGAATTACTAGAAAAAAAGCTAGCAACGAATAAAGTTAATAGTTTTACATTTTTAATAGCTATTACTAAAACTCACTTGGCGTGGCACTGGTAGCCTAGTGGTCATAGCACCGAACTGCAGGCTGAAAGTACCTGGGTTCGATGCTGGCCGCCGCCAAATATGCACCGAATGTAAATAAAGGAATTATGAAAATCCTGTCCTAGCAGTTACCATGGGTGATGATCTCTGAACTTTCCCTCCCCTTTAGAAACATGTCAAAATAGAGTAGGTAGCAATGTTTGGTGCTGCCATCTATTACGGCTTTACCGAAAATCTTCCGTTTCAGAAGTCTCTCTTTTTACCCACTGGATGCAGCTTGAAGGAAGCTCCTGCCCTTCGGGCACACGTAATTGCTACTAAAAATAATTTTGGAGCCATTACTAAAATTTGACTGGTGGCTCATACTAAAAAGTTTTAAGTTAGTTATACAAAAAATTCTTTTGTTCAGTTTACAAAAAAAAATGTTTGTTTCACTTTCAAAAAAAAAGTTTGTAATGATTGCTAAAAAATTCTGTGGAATACAAATTTACTAAAAGAATTTTAGTAACCTCTTGAATTTTTTTTTTTTACAGTGCAGTTGAAAAGTGCTTATGTAATTGGTTTGTCTGTCCAAAGCCGTGCGAAAAAAGGTGCAAAGGGGGCAGTTGCCAGAAATTTAGAGGGCGCCAAATTTATACTACCAACATCATTTTTAACCTGTTACCAAAAAAAAGTAGGTTGGGGTGAAGCGCGAAATCGGAACTTTGCCCCGCAGTTTTCTCTTCGCACGCCCCTATCTGTCCGTCTTTTCATCAGTTCGTCTGGACGTCTAACCACACTCTAACCCCCCTAAATATACTCGGATTTTCATGCAATTAATAAAGCTTATTTGGAATCACCAAAGCATTTTTGGTATTGGATATTAAGTATGTAAGATTAATGGTTCACTTGCAGGGACATTCAAAAGAATTAGATTACATTATGGTATAGGGGAAAAATTGTTTGAGGAGTATTTTAATGACATTACGCTATTTCAAATCTATGGAAACGAATATAAATCAATGAATTTCACTACGATCACGTTAAAACAATAATCGTAGTATTTTTTATTAATTTACACGGACGCATAAAAGAAATCGTTTACAGTACTGTTCTTTGCGAATTAATTGCTGGTGAGTACGTTTTAAAATTCGGTATGCGCTTTTAAACGTAATTATTTTTTTACATATTACTCTTTAAATATATAATTTGTACATCTCATATACTGGGCTGCACAAAAATATTCGCATACCATTCTCCATATTAGAGGAAATTGCTGAAGAGGAATTTTCAATTGAAATATATGTATCTCCTAAATGAAATAAATTTTAGAATGCATTTTTTAATGGATACAAATCTCTATATCCAGGGGCGTTCCAACCCAGTGTGCAAAGTGTGCGGCACACACAGGCGCCGAAGCAGTAAAGGCGCCTAAAGATTTCAGTTGAGAAGCAAATGTTAAAAAAAAAAAAATTAATATAAAAAATATTATATTTTCTTAGCATCTGAGTTATCTTTTATAGATTTACCTTATACAAATTATTTATAAATATTAATTTCTTTCTTTAAAATTTTATTTTATTCTACTTATGAGTCCTCTAATAAATCATTTAGACAAGACCTGTCCAACCTTTATAAAACAGAGGTGCACCTCATATAGTTATAAATAATGAAAGGCGCCGTAATTCACATAGCTGAAAATATGCAACACTATTATCTCACTGCGGTGGAAAAGCGTAATATACAGTTTTATTGCCGTAGGAGCTAAATTTTACTTGTTTTTTTATTATTATTTATAAGAAACAATTGTCACTTTACTTCAGAATTTATCATAAATAAGAAGAAAATTACTATTCGGAAATACTGGTAAAAGTTTCTCCTACAATATCAGTCCATGAATAGAGATAGACTTATATGTTAGAAACGTCTTATATGATGCGCGTATATCTCACGCTGATAGCTATAAGTCCCCTATGATTCAGAAACTATTTTAAAATAATTTAATTCAGAATAAATTTAAAATTAGATTTTCAGAGGGCAATCTATCTTCAAAAGTTTTGTAGATGAAGAAGCTATAGAAACTTTTTTTTTGAATAACAAATTAATAGCATTAAATAATTAAAACTTATTTAAGGTCATCGATAACTATTACAAGAAAACTATTCAAATATTTTTAATTTTTAAAAATGTATCCCGGATTTTTAATCTTAATAGCTAATAAGAGGATACATTTCAATGGGTGCCAAGAAAACCTAAGGGCGCAATCGTGGCGTCCGTGGGGGACGCTTTGGAGAATACTGAATAAATAAAAAATGTAAAACCAGAACTTGGATACTATGCCCAGGGCCGTAGCTAAGGGGGTGCCATTAGTGTTCCTTCAACCTTCGGTACAACAAGGTTACAAACAAGGTCCAAGTACCCTACGTTCTATGGGCGCCTCAGCTTACCCAAAAACATTTTGAGCCTCCCTGGAAAAGATTCTAAGGTCACTAAATTAATTTCTATTCCAAAAATTCAAATGAAATTCTGTTTAAAAATCTAATTTATATTTCCCTGCACTCCCTGCGTATACTCGTGTCTATTCAAATACTGCATAAATTAGTGTAATGATTGTAAGATTTGTGCATTTCATTTCCGAACATAAAATCGAATTTTTGAAATATGAGCACTTATTAGCATTACACATAACCGTAGACGTTACAGAGACTAAAATGGCAAAATACCAACAACAACAAAAAAAGTTCAATTTAGACATAGATAAATTAGAAACTACAATGATGGCTGTTAATATGAATGGAAAAATATAAATTTATGAAAAAAGTGTTTTAAAATCCCGTGCACTTTATGTCCTACTAACACCGCCTTGGACCACCTAGGCCAATTACAATAACCTTAAATATTCTAAAGTAAAATATTGAATGTCAATGGCGGATCTAAGGGGGGGGGGGGTCGATGGGGCGATCGCCCCCCCCCCCTTGGGCCCATAAAGGTTTCAAACCAACATGAAAGATCTTCATGGAATAGGACTTGGGCTGAAGCCCAAGGTCGGCGCTGTGTGTGTGTGAGGGGGAGGGGGGGGCTAGATGGCGAAAGGGCAATCGCCCACCCTAATGTCGGGCTAGGTCAGGTCTTCTGAGTCGGGCCGTGTCCTGATCTTTATTTTCTGTCGATTTGGGTCGGGCCAGACTTGTTTTTCTCCTTGGTCGAGTCCGGCCTGGAGTCATTCTTTTTAAATGTCTGTATTAGAGATGAGACAGTTCTCGGACTCGGACTCATTTTTTCTGAAACCTATAAATTTTACTTATCAATGAATAGAAAATATTAAATAATCTTTTTTCCCGCTTAAACATTACTTATTACTTTTCAAATCACTATATTGACATTTTGATTAGAATGAAGGGAAAGCAGAAATTGTGTTTTTTTTTTTTTTTTTTTCTTTTTTAGCAAACGATGCTATTTAAAAAGCAAATTATTAGTAACTTCTGCAGACCTATTTTGTCATTTCCGACGATGGTCTGGCGCCAACGAAAAGGCGGGAATAATGAATTTAGTTTGATTTTTGTTTGTAGCATTGGTTATTTTGCAATAGAGTTGTTTATTTTATTATTATTTAGACATTTAATGCTAAGAGGATTAGTTTGCGGTTGGCGAATAATTTAGATTTCTATTGTACACAGCGTACACAGGTCGTAACCGCTTTTCATATGGAAATAATTTTAATAATTGTTGCTTTTTTTGTGAATTCTGCTGATGCTGAAGCTGTACTCTGAAATTTACGATGTCACTTTTGGTCGTAAGTAAATTTATTTTCCATATTATTCTGATAGAAAGCAATTGAGCAGTGTTTCCTCTATTCCTATAATAGCATTGGAATTTAAATTTATAAATTTAATATTATTGTCTGGGTCACACCTATGCCAAAAGATTGTTATGAGGAATGAAATGGTTAAAATTAAAAATGTGCACTTTTCATAGGAAATTGGTAAATGTTGTCTGATTCGACAAATAATCGACAATAATTTCTTCAAGTTCCATGCATTTATTTATGAAACACAGTTCACTAACATGTCCATAATGTTTTCTTATTAAAAGAGACAAAATATGACAATTTTTTTATGTATTAAGTACATTTTTATTTTATACCAAACTTTTATTTTGATAATATTAAATTTAAATTTTCGTTTAAGAGTAACATTTCTATGAAAAATGTGGTTTAAAAATTATAATTTTTCCCCTAACATTAAAAAAATATATATATTATACATTTTTTCTTCCGCTGTATACTTTCGTTATCGGGCTCGGGCTCTGATAAAGCAAAATGTTTCGGGTTTGGGCGGGCTCGGATTTAAAATCGAGCTCGGGTGGGACCTAATTCTGAAAAAAGAGCCCGAACTCATGTCTTATCTGTATTGATCAAAATTTCCAGGTCGGGGCTCGGCCCTGAGTAAAAGCTAAACGTCTGTTCCGTGTCCGACCCTGTATGATAAGCATTATTGGGCCGACGCGATTCGTGCAATTCTTCACCCCGAGCCCAATTTGGACTGACATCTTATACTTATTTGTTATTCGTAAAAAATATATTTATGTTGTAGATTTGTTTTGCGAAATCTTACGAAATACATTTTTAAAAATTTACTTTTGTTTTTGACCAGCAGCAAAATATAGTAATAAACCGGTCTAAAATCCAGCAAGTAGCAAAAAAAGTAGAAGTTAACCTGACCAACTGTAAAAAGTAGCAGTCAAACGGACCCAAATACGAACCACAGAAAAAGCATTGGTTACAGCGTGGTGCGAAAGGGTGGTCGCCTCATGTTCAGAAGTTTAAGGGGTCTCAGGAGTCTTACTTTTTACCTGGTAGTGCGATTTAGCAACATATACATTTGATTTTTTTTCTCAGTCCCTATTAAACTTAAATGCATAAAATTTTTAACATAGACAACTTAATATCTCTTCTATTTAAATTAATTTTTTTAACATTCTTTATTGAATTTTTATTATATATTTTTTCTGTTTAATTTTGATTTAAAATTTAAATTGTTCTTTGATTGCGCGCAACATTTCTCAAAAAATAATAAAGCAATTTGTATGAAACTTGGTAAATATCTTCATTTTAAGTTTAAGAACAACTTATACCTCAAATTTAGAATTTTAATTACATTAATTATTGATAATTGACAATTTTTTAAATAAAAAATGATTTTTTTTCAATTTTTTAAATTTTAATTTCAATTTTAAATAAATAAATGCATAAATTGCTTTAAAATGAGGTATAAGTTCAAGATACATTAATTTTACACCATTATCGACTTTTTTAGCGGTTCTTGAACTAATAGTTTTGCTAGAATCCTGCGCGCAATGGATACAAGTCTAATTTTTTTAATCAAAATTAAACATTAAAAAAATAAAATAGAATTTCAATGTAGAATATTTAAAAAATATTTTTTAATAGAAGAGATATTCAGTTGTCTATTTTAAAAATTTTATACATTTATGTCTTATAGGGACTGAGAAAAAAAATCAAATGTGACATGTTGCTAAGTTGCACTACCAGGTAAATGTAAGACTCCTGAGACCCCTTAAAGGACGTCAAATTTATACTACCAACATCATTTTTGGCCTGTCACAAGAAAAGTCGTTTGGGGGAGGGGAGGGGGGGGAAGGCAAACTGAAACTTTACCCAGGCGCAGTTTTCTCTTCGCACGCCCCTGATTAGCTAACACGACCAGCAGCAAAAAATAGAAATCAACCGGAACCAAACCCGACCCGCTTGAAAAATAGAAGTCAACCGGACCCAAAAGCGACCCGCTTGAAAAATAGAAGTCAACAGGAACCAAACCCGACCCACTCAAAAATTTGAAGTCAACCGGAGCCAAACGCGACCCGCTTGAAAATACAGAAGTTCACCGGACCCAAATCCGACCCGCAGTGAAAATATTAGTCCCGACCCGCGCATGAGTTTCGAGTCTCCGAATTTTTAAAATCGCCCCCCCCCCCCTTGAGGACTCTCTAGATCCGCCCTTGTTGAATGTTATTTTTTCCAAACGAATGTAGAGATGTGGTGTAGGGAGGGCAATGTCTTCAGCAACATGTTGATTTGACTTTATAATTTTGAATAAAAATATTTTCGAACGAACATTATATTGCTAGCAGTGTATAATCTTGAATTTGTATGATTTTTCCTTTTTAAATGAAAATCCATCCAATCGAAGCTCGAGTTGATTTCCCACTGCCTTCAATAGAGTATATCGGCGGTGCTATTCATGTTTCTGTCTGATTTTTCAAGCTAACTGTCAATTTGTATTTATTTTCTGATATTTAGATAGATATAAAACTTTCAATTTTGACAAAAAAAAAAAAAAAAAATTCTTGATAAAATCCGCACAATTCCTCATACATATATATTTTTTTTATTTATTAACGCGAAATGATATTCAAATCACATATTTCTTAATTGGGAAACGATATCTTGAGATAATTTGCACCACCGAGAGAAAAAAATATGTTTGGCGAATCCTTGAAATGACTCCAAAAATTTTTTAAACAATAAATATCAATATTTTCACACCTGAAAATTATTAGAACCTGAAAAATACCGTGATTGTATCAACAGTTGTTGTTGTTGTTGTTGTTTTTTACGTTTGAAACTTCAGAGAAATGAAAAAAATGAGAACTGATGCGAATCGCAACCAAATAAAAAGGTTTTTGAAATAGTAATTAAAAATACGATTGAAATCGGTTTTCTTTATTTATTATTATTTATTTGTAATTTTACCAGGTTCTCACTATATCCCAATTTGCTGGAATCCCAAAATGCAGAAAAAATCAAACGTTAGATTTTGGTCAGTGGGAAGGACTGCTTGGGGAAGGACACAAGCATGATCTCGTTGAGGAATAAAAGATCGCCATTTTGCGATGATCATTAAGGGTTTTTAATTAATATTTCGGGTAACAAAAAAAAAAAAAAAAAAAAAACTGAGTGTCAGGTGTACGGTGCATCTACCATCATCAATCCTTATCCAAATTTTTAGATCTTTATGTGCGGTAGATTTTCTTAGCCATCGTCAATACATGCAAAGTAAAAACAAACATCTTTCTTTTAGATGCAATCTATTGTTATTGCATTAAATTACTTTTTCCGGGATAATAAAATTTTACCGTAACGTAGGATTTTGATAGAGAGTACTTTCATTTACACAGGTTTTACTGTGTTACGAATTTTATTTACATAGCTGCCATCCTTCTGTGTTTTTCAAGTAATTTAAGCATGTTTGGAAACAGAAATTTATTTATTTAATGAAATAAAGTACGAACTGTAAAGAAACAAGACATATTATATTAAATAAATTTTCTGGTTCAAAAAACTCCAAAAGAATAACAACTATACATTTATAAATAGTCATAGTTTTTTTTTGGGGGGGGGGGGATAAAGTTTTTTTTACGGGCGATTGGATTGGGGGGGGGGAATAAAGTTTTTTTTACAGGTGATCGGATTGGGGGGGGGTGTAGGGCGCCAAATGCAGTTCTGCACACAGGCGCCGAATACTGCTGGCACGCCCCTGTCTATATCATATACAGGGCTGCTAAAAAATTCGGATAATTTTCCGATTGTAGATGGGATTAGCTGAAATTCGGTATTGAAATGCGTTATACTTTTCCATATGGTGAAATGAGACGTAATATATTAATTTTTTAAACGGTGCAGTTTTGTTACATTATTCTGAATGTATTGGAAAGTGCTTCATAATCTATGCTTGGCACGTCTTTTTTTTTTTCCTTTATTGATTTTTCATCATTCTATATTACAATTGTACTAATATGTGTATTTTTTTTTTTTTTTTTTACTACTTTACATTAAAAAAGAAAAACTAGTCGTTGGGGGCCACCGTAATACTTACCCATCATGGATATGTATATGAAAATAAAACATGTGAAACTATTTATACAATGCATTGCAATTCATAAACAAAATTTAAATATTGTTAATATACATAGTAATGCTATATTAAAGAACTGCTGATGTACCAATTTCGACAAATTATATAAAACGCCAAACTACTCAAGTTGTACCAAACTGCGTAAAAGAAACATCCTTATAACTCCAAAAATAATAATTCCATTAACTAACAATTAACTGCGTCGGATTAAGCGTCTCATTTCCAATTAAAATATACTTCTGAATTGAAATTTGAATGAAATACAGGGTCATGAAAGATCGAAGAATGTGGAAAACAAGATTAAAAATATCTCGCCAACTAATAATCCGATCGACTTCGTTCTATATGCAAAATGTGTGTTATTTTATTGCCTTTTACGTCCATTCCTTAGAACAAAAAAATTCGAAAATTTTTATATACCTTTCATCAGAACGAATTTTTCGAGAGTACGAAAAAAATAGTTCCGGATAATCGAGGTTGCTGATATTAAATAGGGTTCGTCCCATTCTTACATACTAACCACATACAAAATTTCAAGTCTCTATCTCAATTTGTTCGGGAGATAGAGCGTTTACAGACAGACAGACAGACGGATGGCAAAATTTTTTTTCTAAAAATATGTTTTTCGGAATCTTTACTATCTAAAACGTGTAAATCCGTCAAAAAAAGTTTTCGATTTTCAAAACGATTGCAGGACTTACCCTATACTACGTATGATGGGTAAGTAAAATCCTAATGCACATGCAGATATCTTGAGACTTTATTTTCGAACATTATCGATTAATTAACGGAATATTTGTGATTTAAAAAAAAGACAGGAAGGCAGTGAACTAATTTTGGCGGAAGTAAACGCTTCCCAGAGTCCAATAAGCTATCCAGTAACCCTTCCTTGGAACGTCAAGAATGTATGTCTGTGAGCGCGTGTATGTTCAAAAAGAGAAGAAGAAGATTATTATATTTATTCACTAGCTACCATTATTTTTCAAGATACACAACCCGTAATCAAGGCATACACATTGGGGCAATTAATGCAATGCCCTGAAGGCTGGTTTTTTATCGACTCATTTCGCTCGTATCACTGCCTAGGCAGAGGCTCAACACTTGTAACTTCGACCAATCACAGATATTTTTATTTTTGGCTTCACGTGATAGTTTTTATTATACGTTATTTTATCGGCATTTTTATTTTTATTTTTTCAAATAGTTGACAAAAATAAAATAGATATAAGGAGAGCTCGGGGCCAAGCTAATTGTTTACCTGTGCGATTGCTTATTTGTTGATGACAGGGTCAAACTAGGAAGTGGCGATGAATATCGTCTGACCTTTGACTCCTAATCATCTTTATGATGCGTAACTAATGTTCTAATTTCCAAAAGAGCTCTGCTTGTTTTTCTACCTTAATTGTTATTCTTTCATATTGCAGACATGAATACTATATTTATGCGCATATTTTTCGCACATTTTTCGTTTTTCTCACGTGTGATTTCTTTCTTTCTTTTTTTTTTTTTTTTTCCTAAGGTAAGACGATTTTGGAAAGAACATTCGTTATTGTTTTTCTTTCTTTCTTTCTTTTTCTTTTTTTTTTTATGAAAGCATAAATTAATCGAAGAAATGTTTAGTTTTGAGATGAATAAAAGCATTCTAAAGAATAATAAAAAATTAATTGTATAACATTGCAAAGATTGAACAACTTTTTAATTGAAAAAAAAGAATTTCTTTTTTTTTTCTTAATCAATCTACTATTTTGTTTTTATGTTTCAGACGAGAATAGTGTTTTCATGTGCACATTTTTCGTTTTTCTCAGGTGCGAATTCTTTTTTTTTTCAGGCAAGAAGAGTTTGGAACGAGCATTTGTTATTACCGTATTTACTCGTGTATACCGCGCATGCGCGTATAGAGCGCACTCCTTATTTTACGTGAAAAAATTAGGATTTTTTAAAATCTCTCATATAACGCGCACCACAAACTTAATATGTAAGTAAGTGAATGGCCAAAGGAATTTAAGTAAAGAAAGTCGAAACAAACATTGCGTTTGGCCAGAAAGCAAGGTGAAATTGCATTTTTAGACTTCGGTTAGGGAGCAAATGACGGGGGTTAGGAGTGAGTGACGGTAATGAGAATCGCTAATTAGCGTTTAAATAATTTTATTAGCGTTTTTGTATTAAAAAAAATGTGCAAGAAGTGAAATAAAGATACAGTAATACTTCTATAAAGTAAAATTTTCGGAATGTTAATGTTTTCTTTGAATCCATTTCGGGATTCATTGTGGAGAATATAAAGAATAATATATCCACGTATATTGTGTGATTACATTCAGAAGTAAAAATATATTCCGTGTATAACGCGCATCTATTAGTTTTGCCTTAATTTTTTCAAAAAAAAAAGTGCGCGTTATACACGAGTAAATACGGTGTTATTTTTCTTTTTTTAACTTTTTATGTATGAAAGCATGAATTAATCGACGCAATATTGTTACGAATTTTGTAAATAGTTAGTGTTTGTACTGTAAAATAATGTAAATAATCTTATTAAGCTCCATTCCTTTACTAATATTATGTTACATTGTCTCTGTTATCAAGCAAACTTGTCCATTATTTTCAGTGAATGTCTATGGCAGCTTTGCGAAATATTTGAGATATCGCCAAGTTGGCGTCACTTTTGGCGACTAATTTTGGTCGCCAAATTTGGCGATATATCGCCAAGTTGGCGACAAACTTGGCGATTGTTGGCGATGGTAACCCTTCCCTATTTATGGTAACCCCCCTTAGGTCTACTGATACATTGTTTGTTGTTCCGTGGTTTTCCAGGTTTTTTTAGAAATTTCTAGCACATGCTACGAGACTATATATAATGAGAGCGATACGAGCTGTTGTTGTTATTATTTACCAGTCAGTCATTGAGTGAACTACTAGAGATTGTCCAAGCAAGTTTGCTTGATGTATTGAGTTTTATATACGTTGTTTTGAATGTGATATAGTGTTGAGACATTGTATAAAGAGTCTCTGCGACCTATATTTGTACTTGTTCGATAGATTTAAACAGTTATTTTGGAATATCTTGTAATATTTGTGAGTTTCGAAGACTCTGTTGTTCTGAAGATCTGTAAATAAATTATTTTCTACTTTTCTAAGAGAAAAGAGTTTGAAGTTGTCTAACCATAAGATCGAAAGAACCCTATATACGCTGCAACATTTGGTGTCAGGAGTCGGGATCTTATGGCGAAAACAAGAACAATGGATGGTCAATTGAAAGAACTGTTAGCAGCTATTAATGGAATAAAGGCAGAATTGACGAAAGGCCAAGAAGAGTTGGCGGAAAAAATGAATAAAGGCCAAGAAGAGTTGGCGGAAAAAATGAATAAAGGCCAAGAAGAGTTGGCGGAAAAGATGAACAAATGCCAAGAAGATGTGACTGAAAAGATTAATAAAGGCCAAGAAGAAATGAAGAAAACTTTAGAAGAAAAGTTCTCGTCGGTAGAGAGAAGAATAGGCTCGGTAGAAGAGAAAATAGAGGAAGTAGAAGAGAAAATTCAGAATGAAGTTAGTAATGTTGAACAGAAAATGGAACGGAAAATGGCGGAAGTAGAAGAGAAAATTCAGAATGAAGTTTGTAACGTTGAAGAGAAAATCAGTAACGTTGAAGAGAAAATCAGAACGTTGAAGAGAAAATACTAGGTGAAGTAGATGAAAAGCTAAATAAAAAAGTACAAGATCTTGAGAAGAAACTTTCAGCGTCTAGTGGTAATTATGAAGAATTTAGGAATCCGCCTGCTTCTCCCATGCACATTAAGCTGTCGACATACGATGGAAAGAGTTCCTGGCAAGTTTACAAGACCCAATTCACCATTGTAGCTGAAGCGAACAAATGGAGTGACGAGGTGAAAGCTTGTCAACTGGCAGCATCTTTAAGAGGAGAAGCCGCCGACGTGCTGCAGACACTGACTGTCCAACAAATGTACGGGAAATGCTCTCACTGCAATATTTTGTAGACGGAATAAAAGATCCAGAAGTGCAGAGAGCGGTACGAATGGCAGATGTACATGATTTAAAGGCTGCATTACTATATGCCTTAAAGTTGGAAGCAGCTACACAAGCCAGCCGAAGAGATCGTCATTCTGTCCGAGGGACATCGGTGAACAAAAGCTCAGACACTGAGAGCGACGTCTTGAAAGAAATTAGGAAAATAAATCAAGAGCTGGAAGCTTTAAAATATGGAAGAACAAGCTCTAGAAGACAGAATCTCAGGTGCTGGGGATGCGGTGATACAGGACATCTCCGAAGAAACTGCCCCAAAGTCCACGAACGTGAGATGAATTCAAGACCAGAGAATAAAAAGCCCCACCTGAAGATCCTTCAAATATCGAAAATGAGTGGCGGCGATAATGAATTATATGTGATAGGCTTTATTAACGGAATTCAGTGCCGTATGATTGTCGATACAGGAGCCAATGTTACAATAATAAGAGAAGATTTGGCTCGAAAATTGAAATGTAAACTCATCTGGAATCCTCCATGCGTTACCCTGCAAACTGTGACCGGCGACAAAATAGGCATATATGGAAAGGCAAATTTAACTATCAACTTTGGAGGAACGAAATATTACCATAATGTGACTGACATAACAGATCCTTGCTTAATCGGGCTAGATTTTCTGAAGAAGTTTGACTTCAAACTTGATTTCAAAAATAACAAAATGCTCTCAAAATTTGAAGAAATCAGTCTTTTTGGATTAATTAACGAAATTGAATGTAAACAAGCAGTAATAGCCAAAGAAGACATCAATTTAGATCCAAGAACAGAATTTTTAGTTCCAGCTGAAATTAAAAATGAAACTAATTACCGATTTGGCCATATAGATTATCCAGAAGACAATAGTACACAAGCAGGAGTATTGGTGGCTTCTTCTGTAGTAGACCTCTCGAAAAAGACCATTCCAGTCAGAATTGTTAACATCAGTGATAAGACGAAA
Source organism: Maratus speculifer (assembly GCA_964019185.1). Lineage (NCBI taxonomy): Eukaryota > Metazoa > Arthropoda > Arachnida > Araneae > Salticidae > Maratus > Maratus speculifer. The sequence goes on along the minus strand of OZ025302.1, from coordinate 242,694,003 downwards.
ACTATCAAGAAAGGAGAGGTGATAGCATCGTGTGCTCCTGTGACGTGCATAAGTCAAAATTCCAGTCACTCTGAGAAATCTTCAGATAATTTAATCAAGGATTTGTTACAAAATACTGACTTAGATCCAAAACAAAGGCATGCTGCGGAAAGTTTAATTAGAGAATTCCAAAGTTTATTTTCCCAAACATCTGAAGACTTTGGACGAACTAAAATGGCACAACACCGAATTGACACGGGAGATCACTCTCCTATTAAACAGCACCCTAGACGATTACCTTTTGCCAAGCAAGAAGAGGTGCAGAATTTAATTAAAGATATGGAAGAAAATGACGTCATCGAACCATCGACAAGTCCATGGGCGTCTCCCATTGTATTAGTAAGAAAGAAGGATGGTTCAACAAGATTTTGTGTAGACTACCGCCGACTGAATGACGTCACTAAAAAGGATAGTTACCCTCTACCAAGGATCGACGACACTCTCGACACACTTGCGGGCAACACTTGGTTCTCGACTCTGGATCTGAAGAGTGGTTACTGGCAGGTAGAGATCCATCCCGACGACCGCGAGAAGACTGCCTTCACAACGGGACAAGGATTATGGCAATTCAAGGTAATGCCTTTTGGTCTATGTAACGCACCTGCAACTTTCGAACGGCTTATGGAAACTGTTCTCCGGGGGCTGTCGTATGAAGCATGTCTTGTTTATTTAGATGACATCATAATCATAGGAAAATCTTTTGATGAACATCTGAACAACCTCAGGCGGGTGCTACAAAAATTAAAGGAAGCTAATTTGAAGTTAAGCCCTTCGAAGTGCAGTTTGTTTCGTAATGAAGTCGCCTACCTTGGACACATCATTTCGGCGGAAGGAGTTAGGACTGATCCGGAGAAGATATCGGCCGTGAAAAATTGGAATCGTCCAGCAGATGTTCACCAGCTTCGAAGTTTTCTAGGATTATGCACCTATTACAGAAAATTCGTCAAAGGCTTCTCGATGATTGCAAGACCACTTCATAAATTAACAGAAGCCAATCAAAAATTTATGTGGACACAGGAATGTGACGCTGCTTTCGAAAAGCTTAAGGAGGCCTTGACATCCACTCCAATTCTGTCGTATCCTCAAATCGATAAACAGTTTATACTTGATACGGATGCAAGCAACGAAAGCATTGGCGCTGTACTGTCCCAGGAAATCGACGGCCAGGAGCGTGTTATCGCCTATTTCAGCAAGTGCTTATCAAAGGCCGAGCGAAACTACTGCGTAACAAGAAAAGAGCTTCTTGCTGTAGTGAAAGCCATAGACCACTTTCATCACTATCTTTACGGTCGAAAATTCCTGATCCGAACTGATCATGCTTCTCTAACATGGCTATTGAATTTTAAGAACCCAGAAGGCCAAATAGCCAGGTGGATACAAAAGCTTCAAGAGTACGATATAGAGATACGCCATCGAAAAGGCTCATTGCATGGAAATGCATATGCTCTCTCAAGAAGACCCTGCTCAGAGAACTGTAGATATTGCAACCGGGTTGAGAAGAAATTTAATGTCAAAGGTCCTATAGTAAGACAAGTTACAACTGGGTCTACATCATCGCAAGATCCGTGGAGTGACGAGAGCCTGCGTAAAGATCAAATTGCTGATCCTGAAATTAAGCCAATTCTAGAGCTGAAAGAGGAGTCCAACAGGAAGCCCAGCTGGCAAGACATGGCCCATTACCATCCTACGACTAAACGTTATTGGGCTCTCTGGGATTCCTTACATTTGAAGAACGGCATCTTGTACCGAAAATGGGAGTCTGACGATGGAAAGACATGTAGATGGCAACTACTACTCCCTAAGTCGAGAATTTCTAGGGTCCTTCAAGAACTGCATGGTAGTCCCACAGGAGGTCATTTTGGTGTAATGAAGACCCTGCAAAAGGTTCGAGAGCGTTTCTACTGGAATAATGTTCGCAGTGATGTGGAGAAGTGGTGTCGAACTTGTGACACCTGTGTAGCACGTAAAGGTCCAAAGAAGCGCACCCGTGGACGATTGCAACGTTATAATGTAGGAGCTCCTTTCGAACGAATTGCACTAGACATCCTGGGTCCACTTCCTAGAACATCTGATGGCAATAAGTACATCCTCGTTGTCATGGACTACTTCACTAAGTGGCCTGAAGCCTACGCCATTCCTAATCAAGAGGCGGTAACCGTAGCAGACATACTGGTTCAACACTGGGTTTCCAGATACGGAGTTCCTCTTCAAATCCATTCCGATCAAGGAAGAAACTTTGATTCGGCTGTGTTTAAGGAAATGTGCGGACTACTCGGCATGGACAAAACGCGAACTACACCTCTACATCCTCAATCGGACGGCATGGTGGAGCGGTTCAATCGTACCATCCTAAATAGCCTCTCTCTCCTGGTGTCTAGAGACCAACAGGACTGGGACAAGAAATTGCCTCTTTTCCTGCTTGCCTACAGGAGTGCCACTCATGAGGCCACTGGTTACTCCCCTTCTCAAATGCTCTTTGGTCGTGATCTTCGTCTGCCTGCTGATCTTTTGTTTGGCCGTCCTCCTGATGCTCCTTCATCGCCTGAGGAATATGTATATGAACTCCAGGCACGGATTGAGGAGATTCATTGTCTAGCGAGGAACCGAATTGGACTGGCATCAGAAAAGATGAAGATACGGTACGACACAAAGGCAACTGGACATGAGTTCAACGAAGGTGACAAAGTTTGGTTGTGGAATCCGATACGTCGTAAGGGACTGTCGCCAAAACTACAAAGAAACTGGAACGGTCCTTACACAGTCGTCAACAGGCTGAATGACGTCGTCGTACGCATACGAAAATCGCCACACACCAAACCCAGGGTCGTACATTATAACCGGCTAGCCCCTTATTTTGGCCAAAGTGATTAAAAATTCAAAACTGGAATTTCAGACCATGGTCATGAAAGTCACTTTTTGTAAATATGTAAATAGTAATTAGTTCTTATTTATGTAAATTTTATTATTATTGTTATTATTTATTTATTTATTTGTTTATTTATTTTAAGTGTTTTCCTCTAACTCAAGGATTGCACTGCCCGGGACGTGCAGTCTTTGAGGAGGGGGTAGTGTTACGAATTTTGTAAATAGTTAGTGTTTGTACTGTAAAATAATGTAAATAATCTTATTAAGCTCCATTCCTTTACTAATATTATGTTACATTGTCTCTGTTATCAAGCAAACTTGTCCATTATTTTCAGTGAATGTCTATGGCAGCTTTGCAAAATATTTGAGATATCGCCAAGTTGGCGTCACTTTTGGCGACTAATTTTGGTTGCCAAATTTGGCGATATATCGCCAAGTTGGCGACAAACTTGGCGATTGTTGGCGATGGTAACCCTTCCCTATTTATGGTAACCCCCTTAGGTCTACTGATACATTGTTTGTTGTTCCGTGGTTTTCCAGGTTTTTCTAGAAATTTCTAGCACATGCTACGAGACTATATATAAGGAGAGCGATACGAGCTGTTGTTGTTATTATTTACCAGTCAGTCATTGAGTGAATTACTAGAGATTGTCCAAGCAAGTTTGCTTGATGTATTGAGTTTTATATACGTTGTTTTGAATGTGATATAGTGTTGAGACATTGTATAAAGAGTCTCTGCGACCTATATTTGTACTTGTTCGATAGATTTAAACAGTTATTTTGGAATATCTTGTAATATTTGTGAGTTTCGAAGACTCTGTTGTTCTGAAGATCTGTAAATAAATTATTTTCTACTTTTCTAAGAGAAAAGAGTTTGAAGTTGTCTAACCATAAGATCGAAAGAACCCTATATACGCTGCAACAATATTTAGTTTTGGGATTAATAAAAGCATTATATATGAAAAAAAATAACAATGACTAGTAAAACATAAAAAATAAAAAAGAATACTGCCCAGTTAAACTGATGGCATTGAGCTCACAGGCTACAAATACTAATTGTACATTAAAGCCTTATATTTTCAAGGGTTAATTCCGTTCGAAAAAAAATTAAGAAGGGGAAACAGCTCTCCCCTTTCCTCTTTTTTTATACTTAATCATTGAACCTCCTATACTATCAAAGACATGCTTTATCATATAAAAAATCTATATCCAAAATTGAGAGCAAATGAGGTAATTCTTAATAAAAACCCATTTAGCATTTATATAGTTTAAGAGGAGTTATCCCCCTCTTTTATACTTAACCATTAAACTTCCAAAACTATTCAGAGATTTGAACGAAATCTGAAAATTCTGCTTGAAAAACCCATTTATATAAATCAAGGGGGGGCGTTAGAACCTCTGTTCCCCCTATTTATACTTATTCAATGAACACCTAATAACAGTCACGGAATCGTCTCATCAGAATGATCCTAATCTAAATTTTGAACGAAAACTTAATTCTGCATGAAAATACCATTTATATCAACTAAGGGGAGGGGCATGAGCCCCCCGTTCCCCCTCCTATACATATCGAATGAACTCCAAAAACTAATCAGGGAAGCGCCTTGTCAGGATATACCTACATAGAAAATTTCAAGTGGATCGGATATTTTTATCATGAGTTATCGCGTTACGCACGAACGTACATCAGGCTATGATAGTCTGTGAGCTAAAAAATCAAACTACATTTTTGTTCTCTCAAGCAAAAAGTATTTGGAACGAACATTTGTTATTATTTTTATTTTTTATATGAAAGCATAAGTTAATCGATGAAATATTTAGTTTTGTGAAGAAAAAAAAGCTCTAAAGAATAAATAAAGAATACTGCCCAGTTAAACTGATGGCATTGAGCTCACAGGCTACAAATACTAATTGTACATTAAAGCCTTATATTTTCAAGGGTTAATTCCGTTAAAAAATTAAGAAAGGGAAACAGCTCTCTTCTTTCCTCTTTTTTTATACTTAATAATTGAACCTCCTATACTATCAAAGACATGCTTTATCATATAAAAAATCTATATCCAAAATTCAGAGCAAATTAGATAATTCTTAATAAAAACCCATTTAGCATTTATATAATTTAAAAGGAGTTATCCCCCTCTTTTATACTTAACCATTAAACTTCCAAAACTATTCAGAGATTTGAACGAAATCTGAAAATTCTGCTTGAAAAACCCATTTATATAAATTAAGGGGGGGGGGGCATTAGAACCCCTGTTCCCCCTATTTATACTTATACAATGAACACCTAATAACAGTCACTGAATCGCCTCATCTGAATGATCCTAATCTAAATTTTGAACGAAAACTTAATTCTGCATGAAAATCCCATTTATATCAACTAACGGGGGGGGGGGGATTAGAACCCCTGTTCCCCCTATTTATACTTATTCAATGAACACCTAATAACAGTCACGGAATCGTCTCATCAGAATGATCCTAATCTAAATTTTGAACGAAAACTTAATTCTACATGAAAATCCCATTTATATCAACTAACGGGGGGGAGGATAAGAGCCCCTGTTCCCCCTATTTATACTTATTCAATAAACACCTAATAACAGTCACGGAATCGCCTTATCAGAATGATCCTAATCTAAATTTTGAACGAAAACTTAATTCTGCATGAAAATCCCATTTATATCAACTAACGGGGGGGGGGATTAGAACCCCTGTTCCCCCTATTTATACTTATTCAATGAACACCTAATAACGGTCACGGAATCGCCTCATCAGAATGATCCTAATCTAAATTTTGAACGAAAACTTAATTCTGCATGAAAATCCCATTTCTATAAATTAAGGGGGGGGGCATTAGAACCCCTGTCCCCCTATTTATACTTATTCAATGAACACCTAATAACAGTCACGGAATCGCCTCATCAGAATGATCCTAATCTAAATTTTGAACGAAAACTTAATTCTGCATGAAAATCCCATTTATATCAACTAACGGGGGGCATGAGCCCCCCGTTCCCCCTCTTATACATATCGAATGAACTCCAAAAACTAATCAGGGAAGCGCCTTGTCAGGATATACCTACATACAAAATTTCAAGTGGATCCGATATTTTTATCATGAGTTATCGCGTTACGCACATACGCACATACGCACATACATACAGAACGGACGGGCACATAAGCTCTCAGGCTATGATAGCCTGTGAGCTAAAAAAGCAATGCTTTGTAAAACAACTTTCTAATTTAAAAAAAAATAACCTTTTAACCTTTTTTTTTTTTTTTTTAGATAATTTTTTTTTTTTTTTTTTTATGGTTTTAGACGAGAATACCTTATTCCGGCTCAAAGTGTTACTATTTTCTCACGCGCGAATACTTTTTTGAAATTAAAACGCTTTCATACAAAACGCTCGCTTTTATAACCCTTTCCGACAAAGTTGAAAAGTATTTATGTTTTCGGTTTGTCTGGCCGTCTGTCTCCGCTCTAACTCTCGTAAATATACTAGGATTGCGATGAAATTTTTCGACGTTAGTGAGGTTTACATTAGCACGAACCCTATTGAAAATGAAGTTTCTACCTTGATTAGTTTATTTACAGAGACAGTCAAAAGTTTTCCATTACATTACGGCCTATGGGGAAAAATCTTTTCAAATGAATTATGTTATACCCTACCAAATATATTCAAAATGATATACATGCACTGAAATATTTATTTTGTAAAGTGTTAAGTGAAAAGAATTTTTATTATTAATTTACAGGGCCACACAAAAGAGTCCCATTGCATAATAATAAAGGGGGTGTTATTGTTTGCAACATATTTCAATTATGGTAAGCGATTCCATGTAATAATGAAATTGATATACGTCGCTGAGGCTTAATATGAGTTATTTCATATATAATACGAAGTGCATAGCATTTACAGGGACTCACAAAAGAATTCAAATAGTATATTCTATCCGAAGTACTGTATAATATGGATGATTGCTGTTGGATAGATGAAATGGATTTTTAATTCTGATATGCGCTTTTAAGTTTTACTAAATGTATGCATATTATGTAATGTATATAAACACTAATAGTAACACAATTTATAAATACAGGATTATATAAAACATCTTGGAAAGGTTACTGAATATGAACATAATTTACTTAAAGATTGTTTTTAAATGAGTTGCATTTTTGTGTTGAACTGCATTCAATTTACTAAGAATTTTTTGTAGAATATAGATAAAATGATATACAGGGTTACGAAAGGAACAGGATACATGGTCATCTTTGCATGATAATTTCTGGAAATGGGGTTTAAGTAGTTTAAAGAGTATTTTTGCTTGAACTAAACTTTAGAAAAATAACTTTCTTGTATTAAAGGTACTAGGTGAACTATAGGGCTGAACAAAAGTATTCAAGTATGATTCCATCTATTAATATAAATAAAAGAAAGGAAAATTTCAACCAGTTTCGCATTTTCTTGCTAAACTAAATTTCCCATATATCAATAGACAGATCAAATACAGGGCTGTTCAAAAGTATTAAAATGTGGATTTGGCTGGCACAGTAACACAATATTTCCCTGGATAACAAAGTTTTGTCAAAGATTACAGGAAATGTTGGAAAGTGTTTCATAATCTATGCTTAACGCATAATTTTTCTTACTTGTTTTTACGATGAAATCATATATATTAAACAAGCAAGCGTTTTCCTGATTATGAATGGTATCGTAATTCGTAAACTACTGGGACGATTTTGACGAAACTTGCCTCGTATATTAAATCGAGCACGAGAAAAAGACCTGGCTGTCCGGAATTCAAGAAATTTAGTTTTATGGAGTAAATCAAACATTGCGCTGCAAGGTCTACTTGCAATAGATCAAAAAATTTTCACATGATTTCCATCAAACACGTTTTCTTTTTTGCTGATTCGAGCACGAGAAACTCGTCTCTTAAGGTTTCGAATTCGAAAAATTTCGTTTTAGCTGATTAAAACAAAATCAGCTCTGAAAATGATGATGTATCTTGAAAACGGCCCTAACGATTTTCGTAAAACTTGGTTTCTATACTACACTGGTGTCCAAAAGTTAAGCATAATTGGTAATTAAGTAAGTAATGAAAGAAATATAAATCGAAATGTGGTGAAACTCCAGGTGTGTAAACAAAATAATACGCGTCATATATTTTCGCGAAGAGTTTTCCCCGAAATCGAACAGGGGACCGTCAACAAATTAATAAAGAACGAAGATCTTTTGGATAACCCTGTCAAAACTAATGTAGCAAAAGCGTTCAAACTGCACATTATGATTAAGTGGCTTATTGTAAAGTACTGTGTTTATTTTTATAAGGATAGCATTCATACTCGTAGAGAAATTAAAGTTTTTATAAAAACAGTCCAAAGTTTTTTGCTTATAATTTTCAGAGTTCTTAATATAAAATAATGTTTTTTTCTGAAAATATGACAAACATCATTGTACACAATACCCTGTCATCAGAATTTAAAAATAATAAAAATTGTATGAAAAATGAGTAGGTTTAGTAAATAATTTTTCATTGCGCATGCGTCAACGATATCAAAATTTTATTTGCATATTGTGTTAGCTAAATGTATAGAGCAACTTTTGTAAAAGTTTCAAAACATAGCTTTAAAATTCTGAAAATTATCGTCTATAGAATCAACTCAAAATCCGTTATTCCTAAAAGGAAGCAAAATATCAGGGGTTTTATTCAAATACATTTGTACGTGCAATATTGTCTAGGCACGAAACAATGTAATATGGATACAGCCCCTCATCTTTTTGCTTCATTAGGGAATAAAATATTTTGATCTCATTCTATCAACGATAATTTTCAGAATTTTTAATCTATGTTTTTGAGACTTTCACAAAAATTGCTCTACACATTTAACTAACATAATATGCAAATGAAATTTTAATAGCGTTCACGCATGCGTAGTAAAAAATTATTTAGTAAACCTGCTCATTTGTCATACAATTTTTATTATTTTTAATTTATGATGACAGGGTATTGTGTACCATGATGTTTGTCATATTTTCAGAAAAGAATAATACTTTATATTAAGAACTCTGCAAATTATAAGCAAAAAACTTAGGACTGTTTTTATAAAAACCTTAATTTCTCTACGAGTATGCATGCTATCCTTATAAAAATAAACACAGTACATTACAATAAGCCACTTAATCATAATGTGCTGTTTGAACGCTTTTGCTACATTAGTTTTGACATGGTTATCCAAAAGATCTTCGTTCTTTTTCAATTTGTTGACGGTCCCCTGTTCGATTTCGGGGAAAACTCTTCGCGAAAATATATGACGCGTACTATTTTGTTTACACACCTGGAGTTTCACCACATTTCGATTTATATTTCTTTCATTACTTACTTAATTATCAATTATGCTTAACTTTTGAACACCAGTGTAATTCGATTTTTTGCACGTTTTTTTTTTTTTTTTGGGCCGCGATTTTTTATTGAAATTTCCTTTTATTATTAAAATTCCCATTTTTTTTCGATATCCTTTGATGAATTTCGCGTTTTTGTGAACTTCGATGATATTGTGCGTTTTTCCCGCGGCCCTTTGACCAACATCGCGTTTTTTACAGCAATATTTTGAAAGATTTTTTTCCTGCGAATGATTGACAAAATTGATTCTTGTTTTTCAAAATTCGTCATTTTTGATTTCCGTATTTTTGGACCGATGAAATATTAAGATTGTTCGGCCTCAAATGCCTTAAATTTTTGAAAAAAAAAAAAAAAAAAAGAAAACCGGACCTGCTTTTAATTGTGCGCTTTAAGTAAATAAAACGTACGTAAAATTGAAGGAATATTTTTAATTTTTGGATATTAAAAAAAAAAGTTACACAAATAAAAGTTGTGTCTTTCCTCAAATTTTCTGAAAAGTTCCGAATTTTGCATAAAATTTGCGACGAAAGCCATGCACGTGTGCGTCTATATTATACAACTTTGCTTCCTAAATTCAAGTCTACTAGAAAATTCTCAGTAACTCTACAGATTTTTTTTACAGTGTTGATATAAAGCATAAACATTCCTGCATCAAATAAAACTTATAATAATCCGATATCTCACAATATGCCCCCATGACGGGGCAGGTTGAAACACTGCTTTTAATTAAAAATACCTGTAAAAATTTATATTTAATTGATGAAAAAAGCTTTAAGGTATTTGTACCCAATATGGACAGTGCTCTTAATATGGACACCCCTAATATTTTTAAAAGTAACAATTTTTATAGAGAGATCGCTCTACATGTCCGTGAAAAAAAGCAGTTGAAAAGATAATTAAGCCAGCAAAGTACAAAAAAGTGCGCTGTTCGCTATTTAGAAGGAAACTTGCTGTTTCGTGGTGTGCTGATAGTAATTACAGGTAAGTTTAAATTCTTATTAAATATTGTAAAATTACTTTAAATATTGAAAAGTGGGGTGTTTTAGAAAGCTTTTAAAACATATTTTCGAATGCTATTGCATATATTGCTTAAAAACATTTCTTTCATTATTTATTACAAGATTTAATAAAGCTACTCCCGATTCCCAATATGGACACCTCATGTTCACGTTGGAAGTACAGCAGGTGAATCTTCAGATGCACAAAAATAGAAAAATAAGCAAAACCAACTACATTATTTCATAATATTTTGTAGTGAGGTGCTTTGCATCGATCTTCGAAGAGCCACAACCGAAAATGACCCCCCCCCGTTCTAAAGTGCATGTTCTGAAGATAATTACTGTGCCCTACCCTCCCCGCAGTACTTTAAGATATATTTTTTATCCCCTCTCATCTAAAATTCCATAGAAGAGTGGCTCATTCATACCCCCTGTGCAGTAGGTCAATAAGAATCCGCCTGTCCATAATAGGGACTAGTGGTTCCTTATATGGACATTTGTAAACATATTTTGTTTTTATCATTTAAATAAAAACCATAATAGTTAAAAGGTCGCTAATTTTAATAATGATAGTCAACAGTCCAGGGATCATGGTCATATATTTTTGGAGTTCTATCACGTGTACGTACATGGGGGTGAAAAAAATACATTTTCCTTAGGGTGTCCATATTAGAAACAGGTACCTTATTTATAAAGTTTTAGTTGAACATGAAATAATTTAAGCATTAAAACACTTTAATCATTTGAATTATAACACATGTTTCTTTAATAGATCTTGTATTTGATGCGAAAAAAAATATGTTCTTCAAATTCTAATAAAACATATCTTTGACCTACTTTGTTTTTAGAAATGCCAAATTTTAAAAGAATATCACACAAATGAGCCATCATGCTTATCAGGATTTCTTTTTTTTTTTTAATTACAACTCTTGATCTCATTTACTCAAAATGGATATCTCAAAATTGCAGAATGTCCAACATTTTGAACATACCATTACAAATGCAACAATGCTTTGTTTTCCTGCAAACTTTACCAATACACATCATACCACAGTCAGTTTGTCTGGACGATTTCTGGACTTATCTTGGGCAGATTTGCAATCTGTTGGAAAATCAGCATCGCGGAAACAGTTAAATTCATCATAACTGCCATTGTGCAAACCATTTATGTTCTCTTTCCTTCCAGGGGTATAATTCTCACCAATTTTGCTAGTATCATCATCTTCACTGCTTGACGAAAATCCTAACTTATTGTGTATTATTTTTTTTCTTTTTGCGAACTGCATTTGGTCTTCTCAGCATTTTTGGAATGTCCCAAGGTGCCCCACAACTGAGCGTCCCAATATGTCCCAGATCGCACATTGAGTGGCAAAATCATTTACACTGTTAAGCTTATCATTACAGTATATTTTTTGCCGTTAAAATAATAGTAATTATTACATCACAATATCAATATTTCCATCACAATATGTTCCCACTTGTATTATTTTAAATGAAAAAATTATTCTTCAAAACACGCAATAACGTTATTCAACCTGATTCAAAACCTAAATAATGGTATTATTTGTTTCCAGCAAACCAGGCCCGTAGCTAAGGGGGCGCTATGGGCGGCTCAGCCCCCCTAAAATATTTTGAGCCCCCCCTGGAAACGATTCCAAGGTCATTAAATAAATGTCTGTTCCGAAAATTCAAATGAAATTTTGTTCAAAATTTAATTTATTTTTGAGACCCTTTCACAGTTTTGCAGAAATACTAAATTGTATCTAAAATAAGTGTTTAAACATCTTATTTGTACACATGAAACAAACATGATGTTTAATTTTGCTCCAAGTTATACACTCAAAATTTTCACCATCCTGTACTTTTCTTAGCATAAAATGAAATTATTACTACAGTTTAATAAGAAACATAATATCTACAATGTAAATATGCACTAATTTGTTTTTCTGCGTCAGAGAGAGAGAAAAAAAATATGAGCCCCCCCCCCCCAACATTCTCTTGAGCCCCCCCTACTATTCACTTCTAGCTACGGCCCTGCAGCAAACTCCAGCCATTCCAAAATACATCAGAGAATAGATTGTGCTATCATATAGTGGCATTTAAGCGCGCTAGTTTTCAAATGCAAAATAAAGCCTGAAAATTGAGATGCTTCAAGGTGGGTCATGTTTTAACATGCCCCACCTTCCCCTACAATATACAAGTCGCATTTCAAAATTCGTACCTTTATCAGATTTAAGTAGCGATTCTTTCCCATCGCAACACATTTTCTCTGTTTTTCCTTCCCAAAATCGTTAATTTCTTCCATGTGTTATCTTATTTTAAAATTTTAAATGTATGTGTCAGCATGCAAATTTATTTACTGTGTAGCATGCCTGTCCTATAGAGACACATGTTTGCTATCTGGACATTTCCTTTTCTAATGATATTTAGAATTTATAACTTTTGTAAAATTGGTATTATCTCGTTCAAATGTTTCATATAATTTTTTGGATTAAATATACTCAAGACAATAAAATCTATAAATACCTCTAGGTATCTTTACGAGTAAAATATTCTTCGTGTGACAGATAGCAGAGCGTATAGAAGTAGAAAGTTTATTCAATAAATATTCAAAAGTCTTATAAAAAAAATGTAAATCTCAACAGCATAAAAAATATAGAGAATTCGACAAAAAAGATGCAAAACTGATGCCAAATTATTTTAACATATTCTCTGTCTAATTTTTTTGGTATTAAATTTATTAAAAACTTTGGATTAGGAAAATTTTTAAATTTTAATAAAAAAAACTGATTTTTTATTTCACTTATTTTTATTCTACGACACTACCTTTTCAAAAGATAAAATTACAAAAGAAACTTATAACAAATGAATGAATAGCAAATTTGAGATCCCCCCCCCCTAGAAAATCAAATTGCCTTTCGGCGGGATGTATTTCCACTTTGAGAATCTCTGGATCAGAGGCACAGAGGCCCAAACTTGGCCACACGCATATATAATTAATAATTGTGAATATTTAATAATCACGCATAATTAATTCTAATTAATAATTTAGTACATTAATGTATGTAATTTTTTTTTTTAATATTTTGACATTTTTTATTTTGTTTTCGGCCGAAGACTGAAGGATTACTGAAAGTCAGTTTTGGTTTTAAAAACCTATTTGGGGCTGTGAAAATATAACGTTATCAACTTTTGGGAATTTTGACCCCCCCCTATAACGATTATTTCGTTATATATTGGTTATTTTCTTAAATTATTCCTTCCCCCCTGTCTCTTTTCAATTCAAAATCAGTTTTAAGTGTCCTTCATTCACTTTCCATTTTTTTTCCCTCGCCTAGTTTTTCTCTAACCGAAAAATTGGCAGCTGCTTAACTTTGTCTGTGAGAAATACACTCACATATTAATCAACCGTTTAAAGCTAGTTCCAGATGTCTGCTATTTCCGATCGAGGCAATTCTGCATTACCTTATATGGACATCATCTCTGTTTCACAGTTAAAATTTATGCTTACGCTTCTTTTCCTTTCTCGACAAAACCCTAAAAAGAATTTAACATCTGCGCAGTAAAATCTGATATCCCTTTGGTGTGCCTCTGTATTAGACATAACAACACGTGTGACATTTTATCGTTTGGCAACCTTTTCCTTTCCCATCCCAGCTTGGAAACCATATTGAAGTCTTATCTTGCCGGCTGCATTTTAACTGTATTTGGCGTATACTATCCATTGTGCATGGGCGAACTTGTGTATGTTGGCGATTTTCTATGATGCCAAAGGTGGCAGTTTGTTGCTATGTACGAGGTCACTTGACTCTCTGCGCTTGTCTTGTCAACGTGCTAATTTTTGGTTCGGAGATTTTCTCCGAGTGCTGTATGTGTGCCCCCCTTAGTAATATATGTCTAAATAAATTGTAACTTAGCAATCATCGTGGGGTTTTTTTTCGAGCATCCGAACCTGGACTGATTCTATACTGATCATGCCTCTTCTAAATATTCCAATGGAATAACAGCTACTAATATACGTGATCATACCTCTTCTAAACCTTCTGACAAATATATGCAACTACCAAAATCCCTCAAGAAACTCTTCTCTATATAAATAACTGGTGCCTGACGGTTTCGTTTTTCCCCACATAAAAAAAAAAAAAAAAAAAAAAAAAAAAATATGGAGGGGGGTACAATCAACTGCGACTTTTCTGCGGATGTGATGCATTTCGGTTCTTCTTTTTCTTCTCTGCATCCCCCGGTAGAAAATGCTATTAGTCTTGCCTGCTAAGTGTCAACCGAAAAAGTACAGAGCTGTTCTCGTCCTGAAATTCCTTTGCTGGACACCCCCTTTTCCTCCCCTGTGTGCTCCATCTCAACTGCTTCGGAGGGTCTCCCCTTGAAATTCCATCTTCAAAAGAAATCTGCGGCTGATTGTCACCTGAGCGCTGGGTGCCCCTTTTGTCATCTCCATCGTCTGTGTGATTGACGTGTTCATCGCAGCCAGATATCATCGAGGGCTGCATGTCCTCATTGTGTGCTTCTATACCAGTGTGTTTTGTCTTTAGTGAACGTAATCTACAGAAAGTTCATATAGCCTCATAGAAAATTTAGTGAATAACAGTATTCCTGTGGTGTGATGCATCGTAAAATCGTTCATCGTGCAAAAAAAATAGTGATTGTCTTCAATTCTGAGAAAATCCATCAGAAATAATTCATCGTAGATATCAGTTAACAGTGCACAAAGTAATAAATAAATAAATAAGAGAATTACAAAAATTCTCTAAATGAGATGTCACCACCTTTGATAAGTTTACTGCTAGTCTCCAGTGATAAAAAAAAAAGAAAAAAAAGTGCACAACAACGAAAATGCAACCTCAAAAAAATCTACATTTTGAATGTGGGAGCAGATCGTGCCCAGTTCCCTAAGCTTTGTCTTATTAAATTAGTAATCATTTAATTATTTTAAAAAAAAAACTCAATCTGTAAGTTACCCCAAGTATTTTGTTTATTTTATGTTCTGCTTCCACAGTCAGTACACCATAGTCGATATTGCAGTTTGGTGTTTTTAAATCATAGTTAATTCAATAACTATTATAATCCTGTTATTGTGTTTTTGCAAAATTTTTTTAAATTGCGAAAGCACGGTAACTGTTGTCATTTCTAGTTATTATTTTTATGACATTTTATGTAGTTTTTATCAGTTATTACATTTATGTGCTAGTGTTTCATATTTTACGTCCAACACCCCTTCGTTTTTTTTTAATTTTGTATTTGGATTCTCTAATATGCTTAAATAAGTTTTTAGACAGTTTTGAACTTTAATGACAAAGTTAAAATAAGATTTTTCTTTTTCATCTAAAAAAAAATATTTTAAGTTACAAAAAGGGAACTTTTCCCTTGTGTAAAAAAAAAAAGTTAAAAGAAGATTTAATTTCATTTTTGCTTACTTATTAACAGTTTTTGGTGTTTTCTTGATAGTTTGCTTTGCTTTATTATATACAGATAAAGTAAGTACTTTTTAAAGTGAAGGAATATATAGATATATGTTTCAAAGTGTATTTATTTTGCTTTTATTTAATTTCTAAATGAACTACTTTTGTATGTTTCCCTTTGCTTTACTGTTATAAAAGGTTTAAATAAGATATCTTTAAAGTGAGGTATATTTTAAGGTCTATTTATTTTGCTAGTGTACATATTTTTACTAGCTAGGAAATTTACTTGTTTTCAATGTGCTTTAGAGTATAAGTCAGGTCTGTGTAACAATTTCTCTAAAACTTGTGAGTGTAAACAAACAAAAAAAAAAACTAATCATGGCGGCAAAACAAATTCCGATAAATATCATTCAATTTGATGGAGATCCAGATTTACTTAAATTTTTCTTTGATCAAATTCGCGTCTGTGCAGAAATTAATAAATATAATCCACAAACAACAATTGCAATCTTAAAGGGAAAGTTAGTTGGGCCTGCACAAAAATTTCTAGCCCAAAATCCTGACCTGCAAAAGATAACAGACCTCGATTTGCTGGAAAAGGAATTTGCGTCATTTTTCGCCCCCCCTAGTAAATGTGTTGCTTCTGTTGAATTGTCCAGTTTAGCACTTATGCCTTCTGAGACGATAAAAAACTTAGCTCATAGACTAAATGTTCTTGCGGGGACTGTTTATGCAGATATCAACGACGAAAATGCACGCAACACTATCAAACTCATGAAATTTCTAGAAGCCCTTCCTTCAAATATTAGAATAAAATTACAGGAAGAAGGCATTAATGATTATAAAACAGCAGTTGAAAGAGCGCAAACTCTTCATGAAATTTTAAGGAATGAAAAAATCTTACATTCCTTACCCTCGGTACACAGACCAGAAAATCTCATCGAATCGCAACTGAAAGAAATCTCTGAGAAAATAAATGCATTATCTTTTGTCCCTCCTGATACTAAAACCGAAACTGAGCAAAAAAATTTCCAGACTAGACCAAAACATTCCGCAGGTGTTTCACGCTTCAAAAAAAATTACAAAAATCGAAACTACACTAGACGTTATTCCCCACACAAGTTTTCACAAAAAAACCAGTTGTTTGTCAGTTATGTGGACGAAACAATCATGACGCTCTCTCTTGTTTTAAATGGAAAAGAGCAAATACTCAAAGGAAAAACAATTACACAAACTCCACGCCCCAATTTCAGGAAAACTGAAACAGAGATACAATTTTTATGCTGATGGTGTTGTGTCTCAGTCTAATACTTCTACATCAGCAACTTTTGTTTTTGACCCTGTTTTACCTAAAATTTCAAGTTCGAGACTAGTTAATTCAGTAGGTTCCCAAACTTTTGACTCCATTAAAATAGCAAATAACATCAGTACACAAACAGAAAGTGATAATGTTCAAATAATTTGTAGTGTAAACACTATGTCACCATCCCTCCCTCTTGTTGAAGCCACTATAGCAAACCATGATATTACTTTGTTAGCTGATTCTGGTAGTAGTATATCTTTACTTTCACAAAAATTATTTAATCAACTTAAACCTGTCTTAAAATATAAAAGACTGTCCACTGACGTCAATATTAAAACTGTCAATTCTGATGTCTCATTTTCCGCCTGCATCAGAACATCCATTAAGCTAAAACAAAAAGCGTTTTCACACCACTTTTATATTGTTGACATACCCGAGTCTTCCAGTTTTGAAGGCATTTTAGGTTTTGATTTCATAACTAGATACAATGTTGTCATTGATACTTTTAACAAGTGTCTCCATGTCAACAATAATTTCTCTGTTCCTTTAAAAACCAGTAAAGAATCTTCTGGAGAGAAACAATCAAAATCATGCAATTCTTTGAGTGATGTTGTAATGAATCAAGCGGTGTTCTTAACTCGTAAAATTATATTAGAACCCCAACAACAAATATGGTGCTCTGTTTACACTTCCAATAACATCAACAATAACAGAAATTATCTATTTGAATATTTGGCACAAACAAAAGAATTAATAGGAAATGATGCCATTATTCAAATGAATAAATTATCCAATAAAAGAAAGAAAACTTCACAAATACATCATTTCTTCTCAATAACACTTAAAAACACTTCTGAAAAAACCATTCATCTCCCTAAACACACAAAAATAGGTCAATTATCTGAGATTGAGGAAATTCGCGACTATACTTCTGAAATGTCTGACAAGCAAAATAACTCAGAACAGCACTTTGTAAATTTTATTCAGGCGTCTAATGAAATCTTACAAAAAAGAAAGCAGGAGTTATCGGCTAATGATTTCAAACTTTCTCACTTAAAATCTGACGAAGCAAAGAACCTAACTAAATTGTTACTTAATTATTATCCTGCCTTTTCCAAATCATTAGACACACTTGGTCATACTGATAAAATTGTACCTGATTTGAAATTCATTAATGATTACCCCATAAAGACTCTCCCTTTCCCTCTTCCCCAAGCTGTGCAAAAGGATGTTTTAAATCAAATCAAACAGTTGCTTGATGCCAAAATCATTGAACGTCATTGTTCCGAATGGGCCTGCCCCATGCTCCTTGTTAAAAAGAAACCAGACGGTACAGGTATACAGAAATATAGACTCGCATTAGATCTCAGAATGGTTAATACTATAATTCAAGGTTCGTCCTATCCACTTCCAAAAATTCAAACTATTATTTCAAATCTTTCACAATATCGTTTTTTCTCTTCTCTCGACTTTCATCAGGCATATCATCAGATTGATTTGCCTGCAAAATTTCAAAATCAGCTCACATTCACTACAATGTTCGGTTCTTTTCGGTATAAGAGATTAGTATTCGGCTTAAAAACAAGCGCCTCAATTTATCAAGCTTTAATGGACTCGTTACTTGATGAATTACAGTTAGAAGGTGTCTATACCTACCAAGATGATCTCATTGTTGGTGCCAATTCATATCAAGAAATGTGTGATAAGTTGGATAAAATTCTTGCAATACTAGTAAAATATAATTTAACGCTGTCCCCTAACAAATGCACTTTTCACAAAACCAGTTTAGATTATCTTGGATTTCACATAGAAAATCAAACTATTTCTCCTGTTCAGTCGAACATTGTAAAAATAACATCTTTTCCAACACCTACAACTAAACGTCAATTAAAAGCACTCATAGGCGTCATTACATTTTACAAATCTCTTGTTCCATCCTTTTCTGAACTTGTACAACCTCTCATAAACTTAACTACTCCAAAAGCCAAATTTAAGTGGACAAGCAAACATCAAAAAATTATGGACACCATACAGAAGATATTCTTTAATCCACCCATGGTTAGATTACCTGACTGGAACAAAAAGTTCTATTTAAATACTGATGCGTCAAATATTGCTATTTCTGGTGTCTTACTACAAGAACATGATAAACAACTATTACCTGTTGCATACTTTTCAAAATCTTTAAAAGCATCAGAAAAAAAATATCCTGCACTTAAATTAGAACTCATGGCGATTCATAAATCAGTTACTGCTTTCAAATATTATTTATACAACAGAGAATTTGTAATCCTTTCAGATAGTAAACCATTAGAAAAGTACAACAAAACTACAAATCCAGCTGATATTATCTCTCGTTGGCTCATGGATCTCTCAGAATACACATACAAATTTCAACATATTCCAGGTAAAAAGAATGTACTCGCTGACTACTTATCTCGCTGTAACTTTGAAAATAATCAACAGACTTTAGCTACAAATCCTGAACTGATTCATGATACTCAACCCTTACCTATTGTAGAATGTGATACTCCACACTCCAGCTCGAGTGATTCTAATATGCATGTTAACTGCCTTATTTCTGGTACACAAACAAATCCTGACCCTTTATTAGAAATTTCGAATGAAACATTTGCTACTGAACAACAAAATGACCCTACTTTGGCTGTTGTTTATAAAGAAATCTTAAAGAAAGGATCTTCTCAAAAATTTCCTAACTACTTCATTCATCCTGATTCGAAAGTATTAATGTTAAAGAAGGAAAATATTTTTAATAACACTTTTTCGTATCACATTATTGTTCCAAATTCACTTAAAAGCAAAGTCTTAACAATTTCACATTTATCTCATTTTGGCTTTAATAAAACTTATGAATTCTTGTCAGGTAGATATTTTTGGAAGGGTATGTATGTAGACACTTTAAACTTTGTCGCATCCTGTATCAAATGTCTTCAAACTAAACATCACCAAACTCCACCCGCACCTTTGCAGCCCACATACACTCCCAGGTACCCTGGTCACACTATTAGTACAGATCTCCTTGGACCGTTTGCTAATGGAAAATATGTTTTAACTATCACTGATCATTTTTCGAGACATATTGAACTCTTTCCACTTAATGACATATCTGCGAGTAAGGTTGTTAAATGCTTATTCTCTTACATAACCACCTTTGGGAGACCTTCGGTTGTCTTATCAGACTTAGGACCCCAGTACACGTCTCAGGTATATAACATTTTTAATGATACAATGGGCATTAAGGTATTACACAGTTCTGCCTCGAGACCACAATCAAATGCGATTGCAGAGCGAATCAATAAGTCAATCAAATATTCAGTTAATATTCTTTTACAAGAAGGTCATTCATTCGAAAATGCAGTATTTATACACAAATCACTTTATAATGGTTCGAAACATGCAACTACATTATATTCTCCTAATTTTCTTCATTTTGGACGTGAACTTTCTCTAATTTTTGACACTTTTGATCAGTCGTGCAACCAACCCTTTCTTGATAAACATATTGAAGTCCACAAATTACTTGATGATTTGAGTAAGATATATCACAAAGCTTATAACAACATTAAATCTGCTCAAGATAAAAGATATAAATATTACGGTCAGAAAGCTAAATTAAGATCCATTTTCTTAAAAGACATTGTATATCTAAAATCAAATGACAAGTTTAAAACAAAGTATACTGGTCCATATATTGTCACTTGTAAACATTCCCCTGTGTCATTCTCAATTAAAAGGTTGTATACTCCTGATAACACAGCATTTCGGGTACATATTGATAGACTTTTATTAGCACCTCCTCGTTATGGACATTTATTTGATGCATCAAGTCATATAAACAACACTAACTTTAATACGTTTTATCAACCTCACACATACAATCTAAGAAACAGAAGCTAATGTAAAAAACACTATTTATTATTTTTTATGTCTTGTTTTATGATACCACATATCCAACCAAAGAGCTCATGGTTGTGTGTATGTTGTTTTTGACTGATCTTTAACAATATCATGGCTGGTCCATCACTGTTGCTCTGAAGATCTCTTAGGAACAATATTAGGTATCATTGTTATCCTTTAACACTTAGATATGTCTTCATACTCACTTAAATTTTAGTTACTTTTTATTTTGTTTCTTTTTGCAGTACACTTAAAATTTCTTTGACAATATTCATTAATTCAGTATTTTTTTCCACTAGCTAACCTCCCACTTAACAATTCCTGTACTATAAGTCAAACATATTATAGTTAGATAAACAGGTACTGTACTTTAGAAAAGTAAACAAAAGATTCATGTAATTAAATAAAACACAGTTTTTATATATGACTTGTTCATCACCCCACTCGATTGTGACATATTTTTCGTCTCTCTTCACTCTAGGATTGTCTGCCCATATTAGTTATATGATATACATTTTTTTGTTTTTTTCTTTTTGAATTCTTCCCTTTGAAGTCTTGTTCCCGTTCAAAATTAAGGCCCTAAGGGTTCAAGCTTCATTGTGTTGAGAGACAAAGTTTTGGAATTGGAGTTTCGATTCAAATTTTTGAATTGTGATTCCAATTCACAACAATTCAAGTTTTTTTCATGTAATTCGACGTGGGCTCCTTCAGAAGACCGCTAGTGTCTTCGGGGGAGCATCACAATTCCCTCCTCATCTAAGGCTAGGCCCTAAGCCGATGCCATAATACTTGTGTTGTACACAAGATTCAGGGTGACGCATATTTTTATGGGCGTGCTTGGAGCACCTCTTTTTTTTGTCATCCTATGCTTCGGCATGAAACACTTTTTACAAAAACATTTTTTTTTTAATATACATCATATTACTCTTTTTAAATTTTTGAAAAATATAGTACTATTATGTTATTTTTGTGTATTGCCATTTTATATTCATTTAGTATTAGTTTCATGTTTTGTATATATGTTTCAAAATTTTTACTTGTGTCATGATAACAATCAAAGCTGCAGTAATATTTTTGTACTGTCTGAGTCGACTCAACTTATACATATAAAATACAGTACTACCTTGGATCCATGAAATACAAATATAAAAAAATATAGAGACTTTAGAACTGCTGACTGTTTTTGAATACAAAAGTCTCCATTATCATGACGTTAAATTTCTACATATATATATAAAAAAAAAAAAAACTTTTGCATTTATGTATGTTTTTATGTTATAATATTTTATGCTAGCCTATGCACATTGGACAGCAAAAGTTTTTTTTTGTGGTGCACCGGGTGATATATATAACGATTATTTCGTTATATATTGGTTATTTTCTTAAATTATTCCTTCCCCCCTGTCTCTTTTCAATTCAAAATCAGTTTTAAGTGTCCTTCATTCACTTTCCATTTTTTTTCCCTCGCCTAGTTTTTCTCTAACCGAAAAATTGGCAGCTGCTTAACTTTGTCTGTGAGAAATACACTCACATATTAATCAACCGTTTAAAGCTAGTTCCAGATGTCTGCTATTTCCGATCGAGGCAATTCTGCATTACCTTATATGGACATCATCTCTGTTTCACAGTTAAAATTTATGCTTACGCTTCTTTTCCTTTCTCGACAAAACCCTAAAAAGAATTTAACATCTGCGCAGTAAAATCTGATATCCCTTTGGTGTGCCTCTGTATTAGACATAACAACACGTGTAACATTTTATCGTTTGGCAACCTTTTCCTTTCCCATCCCAGCTTGGAAACCATATTGAAGTCTTATCTTGCCGGCTGCATTTTAACTGTATTTGGCGTATACTATCCATTGTGCATGGGCGAACTTGTGTATGTTGGCGATTTTCTATGATGCCAAAGGTGGCAGTTTGTTGCTATGTACGAGGTCACTTGACTCTCTGCGCTTGTCTTGTCAACGTGCTAATTTTTGGTTCGGAGATTTTCTCCGAGTGCTGTATGTGTGCCCCCCTTAGTAATATATGTCTAAATAAATTGTAACTTAGCAATCATCGTGGGGTTTTTTTTCGAGCATCCGAACCTGGACTGATTCTATACTGATCATGCCTCTTCTAAATATTCCAATGGAATAACAGCTACTAATATACGTGATCATACCTCTTCTAAACCTTCTGACAAATATATGCAACTACCAAAATCCCTCAAGAAACTCTTCTTTACACCCCCCCCCCTTTCGATATCATACTGTCCGACTACTGATAGCTTTACTTTACTTTATTTTATTTGTTTACATTAAAGTTCCCAGGCTCTAGAGTCGGATGTTTTAGAAGACATAAAGTCTACAGACATAAGGTAATAACGACACTTTATTTATAGTTAAAGCATAATAGGTACATTGTAAATCTTCCAACACATTTATTGCGATCATAATTAATAATATAATACAGGATTTTAAGGATGCCTAATATGATAAGGTTGCTCAAAACTCAAGAAGGAACCCACTCACCTCTTAGATATACTAGGAACGTCATCGTCGGGCGTCAGGCACATCCCCATACCGGTGCTCATATCCCAACCATCGACTTATTCTCTGTCCCAGAGAGAGCACCAAAACCGCAGTTCTCTAAGACCGTTCTCCTCTAACCTTTCTGCCGCTATTTTTTTCGATATCCCATTTTACTAACATCTCCCTGCCTGAAAATCCCTCCTAAAAATCTTATCCTCCTATAAAATTTCTCTCTCTTGCATATCATTATAATTTTTCAAGTAACGCGCTTTTCCATATGCAGGTGGTCTGAAAACAAATCCAAGTAAACAGCTAAAACCCCTTTTACGATGTAATGTGAGAATCGTGTTACCGAATGCGACATTTTTTGGCTAACATGTTAATCCCACTACTAAATTTGCAGACATTCAAATACCACAGTGGACATATTTATTTCTTTGAACTCCCATCTGCGCGAAGATTCTTACTCTTGTTTACTGGAAATTCAATTTTTTCCAGTCTAACTTATAAACATTTTTGACAAATTTATTGGCTAACTGACTGTTTAGCCAGAATTCACTAGCCCCTTGCAAAACACCCCGTTTCACAAAAGTCGTTAAATCGTGGAAATTCTATCCTTTTGACGAATTCCCGCATGCACGTGCACCTCAAACTATCTTGTGTGGTCTAACATCCTGCATTCTTATATAATGTGTCTTTTATTTTTTTACTGTACTGTACTACTACAGCGAGCCGCGAAAAATGTGTCGGGTTGGAATTCTACTACTTCTGTTTACGTTCCATTTCAACACCACCTTCAATTCTGCAAATACTAATTAACCCATCGTATATCACTGTTTCTAACTTTAGTTGGTGGAGGAACTTATTGATATTTAACGTTTTATCAAATTCAACAAACAACATGGTGGAGTTTACCTACAACGACTTATATGGTTTCTATAATCGTTAATATACCTGCGGTTTGTGAGCGGACTTCAAACATTGGATTTATTTTTTAATCATCGAATTTCACAAAAGAAGAAATAAAATCAAAAGAATATAATTATCTTAATCTTCAGATGCGTAGATGTGCATCTTTTACGATTGTTACTGTCAAGTTCAATCTTCGACTTCAACAAATGACTTTATTTTACTCTTCAGATGCGTAGATGTGATTCATTTACGACTGTTACTGTCAAATTTCGATCCTCGACCTCAACGAATGACTTTAAACAACATACTTTTGTGAAACGCTATAAGTGAAAAGAAATGACATTATTTCCGTAAAAAAACTTTCTTTCAGTGCAAGGATGATGAATTATTTTATAAACACTTGACTTCAATAGACATTGATAGTGATGCAAGTGTACAAAATTACTAAAAGACATTTGTTGAAAAGTGCTTCTTTACATGCATATTAATAATATTTATTAGACTTTTCTTTCAGATGCATTTTTTTTTCAAAACTTTTATTCAAACTATATTTACGTCTGTGCATCTATGGAACATTTCACCTAACAAATTTGGTGTTACTAATCAGGAAGAAACTTATTTTTATATTGCTAATTTTTCATTGTGTTTAATGTTATTTTGGTATTATTAATTTAATAACTAAAATTATTTTATCGCTACTTATTTATTTCCTAGTTGAAAGTTGGTATCATCATAATTTTTAAATTTATTATTATTATTATTATTGCTTGTTTTTTATAAATGTAATGTTTTTAATGCGTATTATTTCTCTTTTTACAATTGTAAGGATCTAGAGGATGCCTAATTGTTTTATTGGGACTTAGGTCTTTTTCTTTTTTTTTTGTGTTTTTTTTCTTTATGGAGAAAGTCGTATCATGTCGTATCATTGTCGAGATAAACCCGACACATTTTTCGCGGCTCGCTGTAGTAGTACAGTACAGTAAAAAAATAAAAGACACATTATATAAGAATGCAGGATGTTAGACCACACAAGATAGTTTGAGGTGCACGTGCATGCGGGAATTCGTCAAAAGGATAGAATTTCCACGATTTAACGACTTTTGTGAAACGGGGTGTTTTGCAAGGGGCTAGTGAATTCTGGCTAAACAGTCAGTTAGCCAATAAATTTGTCAAAAATGTTTATAAGTTAGACTGGAAAAGATTGAATTTCCAGTAAACAAGAGTAAGAATCTTCGCGCAGATGGGAGTTCAAAGAAATAAATATGTCCACTGTGGTATTTGAATGTCTGCAAATTTAGTAGTGGGATTAACATGTTAGCCAAAAAATGTCGCATTCGGTAACACGATTCTCACATTACATCGTAAAAGGGGTTTTAGCTGTTTACTTGGATTTGTTTTCAGACCACCTGCATATGGAAAAGCGCGTTACTTGAAAAATTATAATGATATGCAAGAGAGAGAAATTTTATAGGAGGATAAGATTTTTAGGAGGGATTTTCAGGCAGGGAGATGTTAGTAAAATGGGATATCGAAAAAAATAGCGGCAGAAAGGTTAGAGGAGAACGGTCTTAGAGAACTGCGGTTTTGGTGCTCTCTCTGGGACAGAGAATAAGTCGATGGTTGGGATATGAGCACCGGTATGGGGATGTGCCTGACGCCCGACGATGACGTTCCTAGTATA
Source organism: Maratus speculifer (assembly GCA_964019185.1). Classification (NCBI taxonomy): domain Eukaryota; kingdom Metazoa; phylum Arthropoda; class Arachnida; order Araneae; family Salticidae; genus Maratus; species Maratus speculifer. The sequence continues at coordinate 242,667,953 of OZ025302.1, read as the reverse complement.
TCTAAGAGGTGAGTGGGTTCCTTCTTGAGTTTTGAGCAACCTTATCATATTAGGCATCCTTAAAATCCTGTATTATATTATTAATTATAATCGCAATAAATTTATTGGAAGATTTACAATGTACCTATTATGCTTTAACTATAAATAAAGTGTCGTTATTACCTTATGTCTGTAGACTTTATGTCTTCTAAAACATCCGACTCTAGAGCCTGGGAACTTTAATGTAAACAAATAAAATAAAGTAAAGTAAAGCTATCAGTAGTCGGACAATACGTTATCATCCCTCGACTCCGCCCCCCCCCCCTCCTTGCAGTAATAATACCGTTATCAAAGGTTTTTTTTTTTTTTTTTTTTTTTTTAGAATTTAGTTCTTTTGTTTGGAGTAATATACAAAACGCGTTAAAATTGTTTTTTGCATACTTTACTGATTCAAACGAAGGGAAGTCAATAAAATATCGCTTTGTTCAAATAACGCTTAAAAGAAATAGTTACTATTTAAAAGTATTTTGAAATAGCTTTTCGTTACATAATACATTCAACAGTAATAAAGTGTTGTAGCACTTGGCCCGATCGGAGGAGGGGTGACTGGGGCAAATAGAAATTCTTATCAACAAAATAAACGGACAACATTCTTTCTCATTTATTTATTAATAAAGATTCAATTCAAATATACTTACCATGTAGTTTCTCGAACCGTGGTTATGTATGCATACATATATGAAAATGAAAAGGAATGTCAAATGTCGGGGTGTGCCATATTTTTGAATAATTTTATAATAATTTAGTGATTTTAATAATAACTTTGTAATTTCATAAAAATAGATAACAGACTAAAAAAATATAATATACTATTTTCATTTAAAGATCATGCTACAAATATAAAGAGACAATTTTGATTGAATCAAAAATGATATCAATATCAAAAGGCAACCCCCCTCCCCCTTGTGATATCTTACGATATCATATGCCACCCCTCCCCTCCCCCCTAAAATGATAACGTTATGTATGCACAGCCCCTTTCTATCGATCCTTAGGGGCTGTGTAAATATAACATTATCAGCTTTTTTGGTAATTTTTTACCTCTGCCCCCCTTCCGATATCAAACGTTGTCATCCTTCGTCCCTCCCCTTCTTCAGTAATGATATCGTTATCAAAGTTTTTTTTTTATTTTATGAATTTATTTCTTTTGGTGATATACAAAATTGTTTACATTTATTTTTCGTATACCTTAATTGATTCAAATGAAGAAAAGTCAGTCAAATATTGCTTTATATCAAATAATACTTAAAAAAAAGTAATTACTATTTAAAAATATTTTATAACAGTTTATTGTTACATAATGCATTTAATAGTAATAAAATCCTGTTGCACTTGTCTTGAACTGGAGCGGGGTGAGGTATATATATTCTTAAAAACAAAACAAGTAGACAACATCTTTTCTCTTTCTCTTTTATTTATTAGTAAACACAAGCTTCAGGTCATAGGAGGGTCGAAATTTAGAGTATTCTACATTTTAGAATTAAATAATTTTATAATTTAGTGATTTTAATAATAATTTGTATTTTCATAAAAATAAATAAAAAAAGATAATATACTCTTTTGAACCAAAGACCATTTTACAATTAAAAAGAGAAATTCTGATTGGATCAAAAATGATATCGATATCAAAAGATAAATCCCCCTTCCCCCTAGTGATATCTTACGATATCATGTGACAGACCCCCCCTCCCCCCCTAAAAGGATAACGTTATATATGCATAGCCCCTTACTGGCAACACAAGAAAGAATCCAACCCCGATAAGAATAACTCCAAACGGAGTATTCTCCGCTCCAAAAAAAACATGCCATAAAAGGGTTTTTTCGCCGCACCGATCGTGTCTAGCCAACTTTCATGTTTTGAATTCCATGACAGGGCGTCTACATGACAAAATGTCTGCCCTGGAGGCTACACTATCGACCGATCCTGCCTACACACGCAGAGTGCTCATCTTTACTAATGACTCCAAATTAGAGCTGATTCACCCTGGATCCAGAGTTTTCAATACTTAATCACTGATCTTCAATCGAATGAGAATGTAAGTTCGATGAAAATATCGACAAATCGACAACTAATGTCCTATTGCAGACTAATGTCCAAGCACTAGTAATTCATGGAAATTAGAGATAAAATAATTTTGCGTGTGATTTTTTTTTTCAACTTGTCAACTTAAATCCAAAATGTATATCTCTTTTCAATTATTAACCTTTTTTCATCCTTTCTTTCTTTTTTTTTTATTCTTTCCTTCTCTTCTTCTCCTTTCCCCCCCCCCCCTTTCTCTCTCTCTTTTTTTTTTTTTTTTTTTTTTTTTTACTTTGAGAGAAAATTTCTTTCAGATTAAAAATTAATAAAAGCAGCCAAAATAAAGTAATTTTGCTTCTGATGTTCTTGTTCTTGTTCTTTTTTTTTCTTAACTTTTCAACTTAATTGTAAAGTATGTGTAACAGTAATTTCCAGTTAGGGTTCCGGAGCTCTTTTCAATAATAAACCCTTTCGGGTCTTTTTTCTTTTTTACTTTAGAAGAAAATTAGTATATATATGTATATCTATACATATATAAAATTGTTTGTACTGATTGACTGATAATCAATGCACAATCCAAAATACTGAATAAAGGCATGAATATTGGGGAGAAAAAACTTCTTATAAAGTAAGCGTGCCTTAGGGAAACAAACAAGGAATTGCAACAAGGAAAAACAGCATCTTGCTATATCTCAGCAGCCGTTTAAGGTAGCAGCGTCAAATTCCAGAAAATAAAGCTTCTAAAAATTAATTACTCACATATTTCAGCGATTTTAGAAAGACGCCTCGTAAAAGGTTAAAATAGGGTCGAAAAATTCAGAAAATTTAGCACATCTCAGCGGTCGTTTTAAGTAGGAGCTTGAAACGGCAGAAAATAAATCTATTAAAAAATAATTAAACGCCGATTTTCATCGATTTTAAAATTTCAACCCCGAAGAAGGTTAAAAAGTGGTGGTGGAAAAATTCCAAACTTTTTTTGGACACATCATGTGACAAATCATCGGAAAGCCCTTGGACCATACTTTTATATTATGAATGTAAGCATGCACTAAGACGGAATTTTTTTACATTCTCCTTCTAAGGGAGACAAACGGGGAGCTGAAAATTTTCCGACCTGAAATTTTCTCCCCCCCTCCCGGAGGGTAATTTTTGAAATCGTAGCGTTTTATGATTTTAGAAAGGATTTTTCTACGGGGCCACCCGGTAAATATTATTTATAATATATGAAATAGAGAGAATAAAGAGAGATAAAGGGTTTATTCTGAAGGGCGTGATAGTTGGAACTCTGGGGGGGGGGGGGGGGGGTGGAGGCAGTTTTCTAAATTTGGCCTGCACCCCTCAAGTGTTACATCATTGGAAAGCTCTCTGACCACTGTTTCATATTACACTTCCCCTGTCTCTCCCCCTCTCCACCCCCGCGGGGAGCCACTTTGGTAAATTTAGCCGGCATCCCTCATGTGATATATCGTTATAAAGGCCTGTGACCATTTATTCAAATTATGAACTTCCCGTGCTTGGGAATTATGAACTTCCCGTGCTTGGGAATTATGAACTTCCTTTCTCCCTCTTGGGGAATGCGAATATCGTATTCCCTCAAGAGATCTCCTAGCAAAGGCAAAATTATAAAAATAATATAAATGACTAAGAAAAATCAATAAAAAATGTTGATTCCATTTATCATCCATTTTATTTCTATTTTTGCCACCAGGGGTGCCTTTAATATTTATTTCTTTATCTGTTTTTCTGTTAATTGTCGAAAAATTGTAATTTTTTATACTTGAAGTTCCTTATCTTTTTTGTACTTACTCGCGCCTTTTCAATTTTTTCTTACTAGAGGATGACATCACAGCGATTATTCCACTATTGTGGCTCCCTTTCTTCGGTTTGAGTGTGTGGTTTATTTGTTATTATTATTACTTATTCTATCTATATTTTTAGTTGCCATGTATTTAATAAAATCCTTCATAAACACGTAAAAACAATTATTTTGAAGACTGATTATAAGACATCTTAATTGTAGATTCTCAAAAGTAATGGATGACTATAATCGACTGTGTCTTTTACACTGTCTTTTTTTTTTTTTTTTTCGATTTGTAAATCTGCGAGCATCGCCCATTACTAGCCATATCCTGGCAGCAGTTTTAGGTAGAAGCATGAAAATCAAAATAACAATATTATTAAAAATATACAATATATATTTGTTTTGGGGATTTTAGAAATCCCCCTTCCCCCCCATCCGAAGGGATCAAACAGGAGGTACGAAAATTTAGGTCATGCGATAAAAATTCAAATTACCTAAAGATATGGTAAAATGACTGATAGTGTACTTGGAACTAAGTTGAAAAGTTTGTTAAATGAAAAAAAAAAAAAAAAAAAGAATAAGAATAAAAAAAAATTAAACGGAAGCAAATTACTAATCTAAAAGTAAGAAAAAAAAGAAAAAATAAAAAGAAGGACCCGGAATAATTAAACATTGAAAAGGTGTCCTTAGATCCCTAACAGGAAATTGTTTTATATATACTTTAGAACTAAATTGAAAAGTTGTGAAAAAGAAAAAAGAAAAAGAAAAGGAAAATGAAAATAAAAATAAAATAAAAGCAAAATTTCTGTATATCAGCTACTTTTTTTTAATGTTTTTTTAACGTAAAAGTAATTTTTTCCTCAATAAAATATAAAGAAAATATAAAGAAAAGAAAAAGAAAAAAGAACGCAAACGAGTTAATTATTACGAGTTAATGAGCTCTGCGGAAACCGAATTGGAAACTCCTTTCATATATTTTTTGAAGCTAAGTTGGAAAGTTTTGAAAAATGGAAAAAAAGAAAAAGAAAAAGAAGAGAAAAATACAACAGAAAAAAATTCTTTTATCTGGGATACTTTTATTTATTTTTATTTTTTCAATCGAAAGGAAATTTTTAACTAAAATATAAGAAAATAAAAAAAAAGTAAACAAGAAAAAAGAGAAAAGAAAAGAAAAGAAAGCAAAAAAAAAAAAAAAAACCCAAAAGATTTTTTTTTTTTTTTTTTTTTTTTTTTCAAGAATTCTTCGGATTTCTATTTGGAAATAACTCTTATAAATATTTTAGATCTAAATTAAAAAGTTTTGATAAAAAATGTAAATAATAGAAGCTAAATTACTGTATCGCCGCTACGTTTATTTACTTTTTATTTCTTAACTAGCAGCTTTCACTCGCTATGCTGGTCGGTTTCTCTAAAAGAATCTTGAATCAAACAAAATATATCTAGTAAAAAAAATAAAAAATGTAAAAACTTAATAACTAATCAAACATCCATAATTGTTGTCTTATTCGTATAATCTGACATTATCCGGTTCAAAATCGATGTTAACGATATAATGGACAAAAAAGCTCTAAAATGACTATGTAAGTACCTATGTTTAACTACTTTTTTAGTAAGTGTGTTAGTTTTAATTTCTCGCTTCTACCTAAAACGATGAGTCAACCACTGGTGGTATTAATTTTTGGCTTATATGCACCACGTCACTTCCGGCAGACATGAATCCTTAATTTCCCTATTTCTTACTCTTCTATAAAATAAAGGGTTTTTCCTTGTGCTCGATAACATATAGGGTTTTGTGATGTCGGTTCTTATTAAGTCATAAAAATGAAATTTAATATCATTTCGTGTAAGTGAAATGCTTCAAGTCATTTTTTTTTTCAGATTTACAATTTTTTATATTTTCACTTTAATCGAAATGGTAAGGCTTCTAAAATAAAGCAAATTGTCTGGATTTTTTTAAAAAGTATCTTTAGACCCTGTGGTGGTGTAAATAATCGGATTTTTGATATATTTGTTACTAAAGAAGCGTATGTCTATGTATATAAAAGAATAAGAGATGGGTGGAATGCTTTTGGGAAGAACAGTATTATTCTAAAGAATAATAATCCTCTTTGTTTGAAAAGAAAGGTGTTTAAGTCCCCAAACTTTTTTATAGTCACAGAAAAAGACCCATGATAAAGCAAAGTCTATGGGAGCGTTCTTTTCAAATATCTCGCTCAAACTTTAGTATTTGTACATGATTTTTTTTTTTTTTTTTTTTTTTTTGCACAGGATAGCTGAAGACAATCTACAACCGACCTAGTTTTTACTTTTTCGATTTTGCTTATATATTTTTTATATTATGATAGTTTCAATTTCAGAACCGGTTAAAACTGGTTTTGAAAATAAAAGTAATTAAAAAAAATGAAACTAAAATTGAAAAAGTAAAAACTAGGCCGGTTGTGGATCGTCCTCAGCTATCCAATGCAAAAAAAAAAAAAAAAAAAAAAAAAAAAAAAAAAAAAAATCATGCATAAATTATTAAAATTTGAGCGAGATATTTGAAAAGAACGCTCCCATAGACTTTACATTATCATCCGGGTCTTTGTCTGTGACTAGTGTGGGGCCTTAATCAATGTGTTTTGCCTGCACTAACTTGCGGAGCAGAAACATGGTCACAAATAAAACGGAGTGTTCAAAGACTACAAACAACACAGAGAAGTAAGGAAAGACCAAAGATCCTGAAATGTATAATAATCTAGTTTCTTTGGAAAAGATGTGTGCTAGGCATAACCTAAAGAGACAGAAAAAAGTATAACCTGGATAAGAAATCAGACAAAAATTTTTGACATCATTGAAAGAATTAAACAGCTAATTGGAAATGGGCATGGCACATTGCAAGAAGACAAGACAATAGATGGAGCACAAATATACTACAGTGGTATCCTAGAGATGTAAAACGACCAAGAAGACGACCACAAGTAAGATGGAGTGACGAAATTAGAAAAGTGGCTGCTGTAAATTGGATGACGAAACCACTAGACTGGAAACAATGGGAACATTTGGAGGAGACTTACATCCAGCAGTGGATCGAAAACGGTTGATGATGCCGATAATCATGGTATAAAAAACATGCTATTTTCACAAATTTTTCCATTTACATTCCCTAATTATTATTATTATTATTATTATTATTATTATTATTATTATTATTATTATTATTATTATTATTATTATTGCTGCTGATTTAATGGACTATTAAAAAATCCGATGCTTAGATTTATAGAGAAAAGTACTCATGAAAAATTAAAAAAAAAAGAAAATCAATTTCCAAATATAAAAAATGAATAAAAAGAAAATAATTTTAAATTATTATTATTATTTTTTAATTCAACTTTAAAAAAAAAGATATTACTATATTGAGAATTTAACACTTTTTTATATGCTTTATTCAAACACGAACTTAAAAATATAATATTGTTAATTCAGTAAAACCCCGATAATTCGGATTAATTGGGACCGGATCCAATCCGGATTATCGAAAATCCGGATTATGAGGAGAATTAGAAAAAAAAATGAAATAAAATATAACATACTAACAGAAAATCACCTTTATGTTAAACTTATTAAATATTTGCAGACAGTAATAATGTTTACTTTGCTTAATTATTCCGAAAACATGTCAGAAAAAGTTTTTTTATTTCGAATACGACGATGAAACAAGTTAATGTTATGAAAATTAACCAATCGCTTCTCAAACTTGAAAAAAAAATGACCAAACCGAGCCGAATTATCCGGAGATCCGGATTATCGGGGTCCGAATTAGCGGGGTACTACTGTACTAATTTTTTTTTTTTTTTTTTTTTTTTTTTTTTTGTATTGAATCCTAATAACCTTTGCAATCAATTTATTTCCCAATAAATTCATTCTTAAAAATTTCATTTGATTAAACAAAATATTCGTCTTGTATTTGTGTTTTGTTTCGAATATATTACGGCATTTCCAGGAAAGTTCAATCGCACAATCTGAACTTTTTCCTAGAAACTAGTTGCCTGCACTAATAGTTAAACGAGAATGAAGAATTATACTATTAGGCGGAGTCACTTTAATATTTAAATGAACTGAAGTGAAAAAGGAGTGATAATTTGTTCTGCGTGTTTTATTTGTCTTAATGAGTTAATTACGGTAGTGCCCATGGGTCAAACTGTCTCATATGAATCCATTTGGGATGTTTTTGTCCCGTTGTTAATTAGTTAGATGGGTAGTAAAAGATAAAGCAGCCGTTAATAATGTCAAGGTTGAATAATATTGATTACATAATAAAAAGAAAAAAGAAGACTTGTTTTATTATTCTAGTCTTCCATGATGAAAACATTAGGATTCAGCAAGTTTTTATTGAAGACTAGGGAATCTAACCAAGGTGTTACCGAGGTAAAAAAAAAAAAAAAATAAATAAATGGATCAAAGCCATTTTTTTAACTTAAGATTTCAATTAATATTTTACATTATATTTTTAGATTGCTCCAACAGCACGTAAAAAAAAAAAAATATGAAAAATTTTAATAAAGTATTAATATTATCCGAATACCAGAATTAACTGCTCATCCCTTCTTAATTGGTTTCACGCTTTCACGGGCAGATAAAGTTACCGTTAATATTGTCAAAGTTGAAATATTATGTATTTATATAAATATATATACTAGTATATATATATATAATATTATATTTCATAGTATATTTCATAGTAGTATATATATTTCATATATAAAAAATGCAAGTATAGAAATTCAAGAAATATAGTGCATATCTATATGTTAAACAATTAATTATGAAATATTCAATAAACTATTTAACAAACAAAAACAAGATACAGGCAAGAAAAGTCGGTCTGTTCTCATCCAATATGCGTAAATTTAAAAAGATGGCTCTAAATTAAAAATATTCTTAATTAAACTTTATTTCTTAATATTCCAAATAAAACTCATTTTTTCCCGGTTTTTATCAACCCTTTTTAAAAAAGTCTTATTAAATTTATTCCAAAACCATACCTTTCAAAAAATATCATTATTTTTATTTATTTATTTCCCCCCCCCCCCTTCAACGTTTGATATTTTTTGCGTATCAATAAATTCATTTCTTTTCTTTTTTTGTTTCAAAATATCATCTGCAGGATTACAAATTTAATTTTTTTTTCGCCAAAATTAACTTTTATACTATATTAATTTTCTTTTAAAAATATTCCGTACTTAGTTCAACTTATTAAATTAAAATCTTGTTTCTAGATCTAATCTATTAATCTGTATGGAAACGATATAAATTCTTAATTCGCCTTAAAAAACATTTATTCCAATATGCATAAATTTAAAAAGATGGCTCTAAATTAAATATATTCTTAATTAAACTTTAATTCTTAATATTCGAAATAAAACTCATTTTTCCCTGTTTTTATCAACCCTTTTTAAGAAAGTCTTATTAAATTTATTCCAAAACGATACCTTTCAAAAGATATCATTATTTTTATTTATTTATTTATCCTCCCTTCAACGTTTGATATTTTTGCGTATCAATAAATTCATTTCTTTTCCTTTTTTTTTTTTTTTTTTTTTTTTTTTGTTTCAAAATATCGTCTGCAGGATATCATTCAGCAGAGCTGTTGCAAACCGCACGTATTCGTTAACATATAACGGGTATTCTCTAAAATACGAAATACAGAATTGTTTCTTTAAAATATCACTCGCTCGTAGTTACTGCCAAAACGCTACCGAATAAAACGTAACTTCAAACACAGTTTACGTACGTTTGTGCAATTCATGAACGAAGCCAGACAGTCGACGCGGTAAAAGATGCGAATTAGGCGCCCGCCTGTTCAGTTCTTTCGGTATAAGTGTATGCTTATCGTTCTGTTTGAATGTATCAGTTATTCTGAAATCTCAAATGATTTGGATTTCGTAGGTCTTATTTATTTATTTATTTATTTATTTATTATGGAAAGAAAAAGCAGTAAATTGTGGACATATTTTTTCGCAGCATCAAAATGTGAATTATGCAAAATTAAAGCAAAATGTGATTTATGCTAAATGAAAATATTATATGGTAAAATATTTATTATATGATACACAGATGATAAATATTTTATTACCGTAATTTCTGGCGTATAATCCGCGGATCAAACAATTATTTTTAGATCCAGAAATTTTTTTAATGAAATGTAACGTATCACATCGTCGAAAATATTTGTCTGCAATCCCTAAATAATATTTCTGGGTCCAAAAAGAATTGTTTGATCTGTGAATTATACGCCGGAAATTACGGTATATAATTTATAAAATTATTATGTTTATTTTGGATAAATTTCGGATTTCCCAAGAAAGTTCATTTGAGTAATTTGAACCGTTTCGTAGAAACCATTTTGATTATTAATAGTTAGACGATAATAAAGAAACATATTATTATATGAAGTGTCCTTTTAGTATTTTAATGAACTGGAGTGAAACGGGGTTGATAATTTGCTCTGTTTTTTTTTTTTTTTTTTTTTTTTTTTTTTAGTTTTAGTTTTAGTTTTAAGGGTGTATTTTGATTCAAACTGCTTATTTTCCTATTTATTTTTTAATTCATTTTTGCTCTCAAATGCATCAAACTGGCAAATTGTCTTATTTAGAGAGTACACAAGGTGCCGTGATTGTCGGTTCTTTGATAAATGCAAAAAATATTGCAAAAAATGCAGTCAAAAACAGCATTTTGAATCAATTTTTCCGAAGCGGTAGATATGGGAACGAAAAAAAAGTGTCCTGCTGCGAAGGTAATTGTTTGTAAATCAAATTCTAATGAATCGAGAGCAAAAAGACATCACACGGCACCTCATACGTCTCTTCAAAAATCCCCTCAGCAAGTTTCATGTTTCTACTTTTAAAAATGCGTCTGAAATTCTATCGAAAAATTTCGAGCTGTTGAAGGTGGAAAAGCGTTTTTTCGAATACACCCTTAATGAGTTGTTTATGACAGTGCCCGTAAGTTGAAATGCCTCATATGAAATTATCTCGGTTGTATTTGTTCCCTTCTTAATTTGTTGGGTAGATAGTAAAATACAGGGTGTCCAACGAATAAGACCCTGATTTCAAAATTAAATTTCTCAAAAACAAAGATCGATAGAACTATGTGGTGAACGGTTTGTTTATTAGGTAAAACTTTAAAAATGTTATACAGAAGTTTCGAACGGTGAATATTTTGAAAAGATTGTGTTCTGATTGCAAAGAATGCTTGATTTGACATTTTTTTAGTTTTAGATTGCTTGCAGAGCAAGTTTTTCGGCTTTCACTGAAATATTTTTCAATTCTGAATTTGTTTTACCATAATTTTCGGTGTATAATCCGCGGATCAAACAATTTTTTTTTGACCCAGAAATTTTTTTAAAAAATGTAACTTACCAGATCGTCGAAAATATTTATCTTCAATTCTTAAATAATATTTCTGGGACCGAAAAGGATTGTTTGATCTGCGGATTATATGCCGTAAATTATGGGAATTTAGTATCCACTTCAAGTGCTTTATTCAATTTGCATTTAATTAAATAGTTTATATTTCTAACAAAAATCGCAAAAAACTGAAATGTATCCTTTTTTTAGGTGCGTTCGTAATTATGTAAATACGTAGCACCTATTGTTGTCGCTCAGTCCGTCCGTCTGTCTGTCTGTTTCTCTGTCTGTCTGTCTGTCCGTCCGCATATAACAACGCAAAAACTACTTAACCGAATCGTTTGAAATTTAAAATACATAATTATTACATAATTTTATCGAGTCATTTCGAATTTTATGAAAATCGGATGGATAGATCAATAACAGGGACAATCAAAAGGATTCCGTTACATTACGGTCAATGGGGAAAAAAGTTTCAAATGCATTTTAATGGTGTTACACTCATTTGAATATAATAGAATCGAGATGAATCTATGAAATATGTACTAAAAATACATTTTGTATAATCTGTGATGCAAATAATATTTATTATTAAATTACAGGGCCACACAAATGTATTCCACTCAATAATGTTATACGGGGAAACATTGTTTGGGGGGGTGTTTTAATTATATTAAACTACTTCACATTTTATGAATAAGATATACGTTAATGAAGTATAATAAGAATTACTCCCTGCATATTTACAGGAACACAAAGATTTCGACCACTATACTGTATCCAAAGTACGCTCTACTATATCAGCAAGATCTGAATATTTTAAAACTTCGTTATCAACGAACGCACCTCATTTGCTACGCTTTACGTGCAATTTCCAACTAGTTTTTTTTAGAAACATTTACAAACCTACAATCACTTAGTACGGAAGTGAGTGGGTTTGATTATCAGTTTAAGTTGAAACAGAAGTGCTCTGTTTTGCTTCTTACCATTCCGACTGTTGTAACATTTGCATTTCAGTATCTCGAAGTATTACTTTTACCATGTTAGGTGTTACATTTTATTCTTTCAATGAAAAAAATTAAAATATGAATGTAAATGAACTGGTCAGATGTAGACAGTATATATTAAGTTGGATATAGCGTTTGAATGTAATATGTATGTTAAAAAAAATCTTATCAGTCATCATAATTTATGGTTTATATTTGTTTTTTAGGTATGTTTGTAATTACATAAACACGTAGCACAATAGTCGTCCTCTGGTCTGTCCGTCCGTCTGTCTGTATATAACAGCGCAAAAAATCAGCTAACCGAAAGGCTTGAAATTTAAAGTATAGAATCGTTGCAAAATTTCATGTCAAATTTCAAATTTATAGTACATTAATTTTCACAAAAGTTGTAATTTTAAAACGTTTTTCGCTATTGCATCCTTCTTTTTATAGTGATACCGACATAAAATGATAACATATGTTAAAAAAAGGGGGACTGTCACAATCAATTTGCAACCATTATTTTTTAAATCAGGTCATTATTTCCTAAGATTTCAGAGAAATCGTAATTAAGAACATTTTAAAAAACATTTCGGCTCATTTAAATCTTTTAAACTTCGGATTATTTAGAATGTTTTTAGAGAATATGTATATCGTATAAGAATCTAACATGCCAAATTTTAAGTTTTTAACTTTAACAGTTTCATAGTAATCGCAATTTAGGACGCTTTCCGTGCATTTTCGTTCTTAAATTTCGATTTTTTTTTTGTTCAACTGCTGTTAGGGAACATTTACATCTGATAAATAATAAACATACCAAACTAAAAGTTTCTAACTTTAACAGTTTCAAAGAAATCAAAACTTAATAAAATTTTTCGAGCACTTTCCGATTAATTAAAAGTTTTTTTAATTTGTAAATTTGATATTTCTTACCTTCATAGCATGCATGGTCACAGTGACGTCACAATGACGTCACTGTGAGTCACTTTGATCACATCACATCTGTGACCAAAATACCACCACTCAGTGACATCACATTGTGACTGAAATGTGACTTTCTTAAAAATCTTTAAAAAATTACAAATATTCTTCAAAACATGTTATTTACTTTTAAAAACATGTTTCTGGCAATTTAAATATCGTCGCTTTTGTCACAGTTTCGTCACAATGTTAATGTCAAAGTAGTCACAAATGACACATTTTTCGCAAATTTGTCACATCGTGGTCACAATGTGACGTCACAAACGAGCTCAAAAACGGCCATAATGACTTCACATTTTAGTCACTGTGACTTCACATCGACGTCACGTGACGTCACATCGATAATCGATGGTCACAAAGTCACAATGTGACTTCACAACGACGTCGCAGTGACGTCACCATGCCTTACGGGTAGAAACTATTCTTAGAGAATAGTTACATCTTATAAGTAACATAAGCTATGTCAACTTTCATATTTCTATGGCCAATTAATTTTCACAAAATTGCAATTTTTGAGCGTTTTTTGCTCCTGCATTCTCTTTTTATAGTGGCACCGACATAAAATATAACGCAAATTGGAGAAGGAACTGTCACGATAAATTTGCAACCAGTACTTTTGAACCAGGTTATTATTTCCTGAGATTTCATAGAAATTGTAATTTAGAACATTTTTAGAAATTTTTCTGCTCATTTAAATCTTTTAGACTTCGGATCATTTAGAATTTTTTTTTATAGAGTATTTACATCTTATAACTATCTACAATGCCAAATTAAGTTTTTACCTTTAAGAATCGCAAGAAATCATAATTCGGAGCGTTTTTCGCTCATTTTCACCCTTTTTTAATTTCGCATATTTTTTCAACTGTTTTTTTTAGAACATTTATGCCCACAAAGTAACTATCATGCCGAATTTAAAGTTTCTATCTTTAAAAATTTCAAAAAAATCAAAATTAAAAAAAAATCTTTCGAACGCTTTTCCCTTTTTTAACCTTTTTAAATTTGAAATTTTTTATAAACTGTTTTTAAAGAGCATTTACATCTTATAAGTAACTATATTATACCAAATTTTGAACTTTTAGCCCCTTCATTACAATAAAAATAGCAATTTTAGAACGTTTTACCTTCCTGTATCCCCTAGGCGCCGACATATAATATAGACTATATTGGAGAAAGAGCTGTCATCACCAATTTGCAACCATTACTTTCAAATTCAATTTAGTATTTTCTGAGATTTTATAGACAGCATAATTTACAACATTTTTAAAAACGGTTTTTTTTTTTTTCCTTTCAACCATTAAAATTTGGAATTTTTTAGAAACTGTTTTTAGAAAGCCTTGCTTATTTCATCCCCTTTCAAGGAAAAATGATTTTTTGATTTGTTGTTGGCTTTTCCTAATGTCTTTATTTCCCTTCTGACCATAAATTCTTATTTGCTGATTTTAGAAATTTCTAGCTTATTTGATTTTTTTTAGAGAAAAGTAATTTTTTTTATTTGCTATTAGTCCTCCCCCCATTCTTTTGGCCTTCCGACCATAATTAATTTTTATTTGCTGATTTTAGAATTCAAACTTATTTCATCGCCTTTATGAAAAGTGATTTTTTGATTCATTGTTAGATCCCCCCCCCCTTTTTTTCCCTTTTTGACTATATAATACATTTTTATTCGCGATTTTAGAAATTTCTAGCTTATTTCATTGCCTTTAAGTAATTTTTATTATTATTATTTTTTTTTTTTTTTTAAGTTTGCTGTTAGCCTTTTTTTTTTTTTTTTTTTTTTTTGAATTTCTCTCTCTCTCTCTTTTTTTCTTGCTTTTTGACAGTTAATAAATTTTTATTTGCTGATTTTAGAAATGTCTAGCTAATTTTGTTGCCTTTCTGGAAAATTGATTTAAAAAAAAAAAAAATTAGTTGTTCGTTTTTCCAAATGATATTTACATTTTTTGCGTCTGATGGTAACAAATGTTGACTTACTATTTTAGAAATTTTTAAATACCAATTTGTTATACAGGGTGATTCAAAAAAAACGTGGACAAATTGATATGACGAATCAGGCATACGACAAGGATAAAAAAATCACATAGGAACATAGGGCTGCAAACCATTTATTGAGTCACAAATACAGGGTGTTTCCATCCTAACTCAATTTGGGTTGACGGTAATAAATTTCAGAAAACTGAAGTATATTTTAATGAAACATTTAACAGACATTCTCACCTTTATTTTAAATGTGATAACACCAAACAAAAGTGGTAGAAGTTTGCATTATGCGCACCAGCAATATACAATTGGCACCTCACATTTTGTACTGTGATAATCAGTTTATCATCGATACCATCGATTATACGGTATCATCGATTGCTTGAGCAATATGTTTTTCCAGTTCTTTTCGTAACGTTATCATATTTCACACAAAATAAGGTACATATCTTTGCATTTTCATTACAATGTTTTTATTTTCTTCGAAATTATTACTTTCAAACCGGGTTTAGCTAGAATGAAACACCCTGTATTTGTGACTCAATAAGTAGTTTGCGTCCCTATGTTCCTATGTGATTTTACTTACCCATCATACGTAGTATAGGGCAAGTCTTGCAATCGTTTTGAAAATCGAAAAAAAAATTTTGACGGATTTACACGTTTTAGATAGTGGAGATTCCGAAAAACATATTTTTAGAAAAAAAAATTTGCCGTTTGTCTGTCTGTCTGTCTGTAAACGCTCTATCTCCCGAACAAATTGGGATAGAGACTTGAAATTTTGTATGTAGTTAGTATGTAAGAATGGAACGAAGCCTATTTAATATCAGCAACCTCGATTATCCGGAACTACTTTTTTTCGGACTCTCAAAAAATTCGTTCTGATGAAAAGTACATAAAAATTTTCGAATTTTTTTGTTCTAAGGAATGGGCGTAAAAGGCAATAAAATAACACACATTTTGCATATAGAACGAAGTCGATCGGATTATTAGTTGCCGAGATATTTTTAATCCTGTTTTCCACATTCTTCGATTTTTCATGACCCTGTATTTCATTCAAATTTCAATTCAGAGGTATATTTTAATTGGAAATGAGACGCTTAATCCGACGCAGTTAATAGAGTTATTATTTTTGGAGTTATAAGGATGTTTCTTTTACGCAGTTCGGTACAACTTGAGTAGTTTGGTGTTTTATATAATTTTGTCGAAATTGGTACATCAGCAGTTCTTTAATAAAGCATTACTATGTATATTAACAATATTTAAATTTTGTTTATGAATTGCAATGCATTGTATAAATAGTTTTCACATGTTTTATTTTCATATACATATCCATGATGGGTAAGTATTACGGTGGCCCCCAACGACTAGTTTTATCCTTGTCGTATGCCTGATTTGTTATTTCACTTTGTCCACATTATTTTGAATCACGCTGTAATGTTTTTAGGTGTGTGCCAGATATGGCACGTGGAGGCAGTAAAGGGTTAATAATCGTATAGTTTCTTATTAAAAAGAAAATACAGTCGAGTCTCTATATAACGAAATCCATTGTTCTAGTAAAATATTCGTTATATAGAGAATGACGTAAAATTCCCATTTTATGTGTAAATTTTGAACAAAAATTATTTTTGAGGTGTTTAATTTAGATTACGAAATGTTTAGCAATAAATATTAACCTAATATTGTATTTCTGAATTATTTAAATACAGTCGAATCTCTCTTTAACGAAACTCCATACATCGAATTTCTCTATATAACGAATTTTTAGTACGAACGGTCTCGTTTTCCTATGATTACATTAAAAACAGTCTCTATATACCGAAATATCTATCTCCATATAAAGAAAATTTTCATAAAATGCTCTTTATTTATTCAGTTTTAAAAAAGCTTCGAAATTACATGGAATCAATTTTCCATCATTTATTTCTGATTTATCGTTCATTGCTGAGTTTTTTATATTGCTTCTATCTTTGTCCAACGAATTAATCCCCCCCCCCTCCCACCACCTTTCAGCATTCTTCTCAAAATAGTGTCAATTGGATCTTACACATATAAGAGCGGGAACAATGGAGGTAATTTTTGAATTGGTGGTAAATTTGTAATTTTTGAGGGGTAATTGCTAAAATTTGAACATTTTTTCGAGAGAGAAACAATTTTGAAATCATAACAACAAAAAATTACAGATTTTTTCTTCTAAAATTAATGCATGTCTTTCTTATTTGATTTTCATTAAATGTCTTTTTTCTTTTTTGAAACTATTTAAATATTAAACTAGTTGTTGGGGGCCACCGTAATACTTACCCATCATGGATATGTATATGAAAATAAAACATATGAAAACCATTAATACAATGCATTGCAATTCATAAACAAAATTTAAATATTCTTAATATACATAGTAATGCACCATTAATGAATTGCTGATGAACCCATTTCGATAAATTATGTAAAATACCAAACTACACAAGTAGTACCGCATTGTGTAAAAGAAACATCCTTATAACTCCAAAAATAATAACTCTATTAACTAACAATTAATTGCGTCGGATTAAGCGTCTTATTTCCAATTGAAGTGTACCTCTGAATTGAAATTTGAATGAAATACAGGGTCATGAAAGATCGAAGAATGTGGTAAACAGGATTACAAATATCTCGGCAACTAATAATCCGATCGACTTCGTTCTATATGAAAAATGTGTGTTATTTTATTGCCTTTTACGTCCATTCCTTAAAATAAAAAAATTCGAAAATTTTTATATACCTTTCATCAGAACGAATTTTTCGAGAGTCCGAAAAAAATTGTTCCGGATAATCGAGGTTACTGATATTAAATAGGGTTCGTCCCATTCTTACATACTAACTACATAAGTAGTAGGGGAACGACAGTTTAAGGACAGCCGGAGGGGCAGAGGGGCCGTCCCTCCGGCTGTGCCTCCTGCGGTGCCTCCGGCTGTCCCTGCGGCTGTCCCTCCTGCGGCTGTCCCACCACCACCATCCCTCCTGGTCCCTCCTGCCCCCACTATGCATACTCCTCCACGAACGCCCCCTAGTGGAAAAAAGGAACATTCTATTATAACAGGAGAGGTGAACAACCTTACCTAATTAAAAATATTATCAATCACATCTTAACACAGAATCATACTATATGATGAAGATTAAATTTATATTTGAATTTTGAAGAACCGTAATTTTAATGAGTATTATTAATTAAGCGAAACAATTAAAATTTCAGTTTTCAGCCATTTTATTTAGATTTCTTCAACTACAAGATGAGATTATCAATTTAACACAAGAAAGTTAAACATATATTTGAATTTTGCTTGATAGACAACTTAATGAGTAGTATTAATTAAGTAAAAACAATGGAAAATATCAAGTTTTATAGAAAAAGACTGATTTCTTACTATTTTTATCAACTTAAAAGAGAAAACTTGTCGGAAATAACGAATCGCGTGTACATGTTTTGTGTCCAATCAGACCGACGATTATTTGTTTGTGAAATGTGCAGCGTGATAGTTTGTGAAATGTGTGACTTTTCTGTGAGGCATGCTTATAACAGAACTATTAATAATCAAGAAAGAAAGAAAAAAAAAACATCTGTGGTGAAATACCACGGGAAACGCTCCTTCAAACTGTGAAGGTTAGTATATTACACCAGCGCTAGGTGGCAGCACCATACAGGCACTTTGCGTCGGAATGTTGTCGTCACAGGAATAAACAGAAATTAAAAGAACTGCTGATATATGCAACTTTCTATTGTGTTTTCTGACTTTAAGACAATGTAACGTAGCTTTTCTCCTCTGTAATTAATATTTTAATATTGTACTTCCAAGCCTTAGTGCTGGAAGAGTATAGTTATAATAATTAGCATCTATTGTCGATGCTGTGGTAATGTATTCAAGAATTTTGTCATATTATCCAAGAATTAAATAAAAAGCAGCTTCATCTTACAACGACGTACTATCTGGACCAACATCGAGCATATCAACTAATGATTAATTTGTCTAGTTATTTTACAGACACAGATGTCAGTCAGAAGACGAAACAGCTCCCAGTCTGAAAGAAAACTTCAAAAGGTAGGAAACCTTTTCCCATTAACTATTCAGTTTTAAATTGATCGAGTGATAAATTACAAGTAGAACTCACTACTATCCCTTCATTTTAAAAGATTATAGAGCCTGAAAAAGAGGATTAAAAATAAAATAAATCACTCCATTTACGAAAAAAAAAATACATGAAAAAAAAATACATGGTGAATAAATGAATGAATCTAATATTAATAATTCATGTCTTATGTATACATATTAATGAATATTGAAATTACATATTTTATGTTTTTCATTTTATACTGAATATTGAATGAACATTTAAGTGCCATATAACGTCGAGTTATTTAAGATATAAACTAACAACAACAACAAAAAAATTACTTTCATACGACGCATCATGACTACAAAAGAGATAACCGCCGTAGAAAAATTAAATGACCAAAATTATTCAATATGGTCATTTAAGATGGAAAATTTATTAATAAAAGACGACCTCTGGAAATATATAACCGACGATCCACCCGTTACACCAAACGAAACTTATACCAAAAACTCGGCTAAAGCCAAAGCGGTACTATGTCTCTGCATCGAAGATGCACAAATAGTCCATATCCGAAGCTTAAAAACGCTTAAAGAGATATGGACTAAACTAAAGAACCTCCACCAGCGTTCCAATTTAGCTTCAAAGCTATATCTGCTCAGGAAATTGTACTCGCAGAGGCTGCAAGAAGGGGGGGACCTCAATAAGCACATAAATAACATCTTGAGTATAAGAGATGATTTGGCGGCCATTGACGAAGTCGTGAACGACTCACACATCGTGGCGTTAATGTTGTGCTCCCTTCCTAACTCTTACGCGCCGCTGATTACCGCTCTGGAAGCGAGAGAAAGTCAGCAGCTAGATATCGAAACTGTAAAAAATAAACTGTTAGATGAGTTCTCTCACCGCAATGAAGACAAAAACTCGAATACACGTAGCCGAGAAACGGCATATAAATTAACAAATAAATTTAATAAAAGCAAAAAATATTGTGATCACTGTTGTCGCAGCAACCACTCAAGAGAAGATTGCTATTATTTAAAAAACAAACAGAGAAATATGCCCCAGAGGGGTGAATTCAACAGATTCAGACAATACAATAATAATAATAACAACCCGAAAACACACCCTAGAAACTCAGGGCAAATAAAAGGGGAATCCTCAAACTATTGTTTCAACAGCAACTCAAAGATAGAAGATGACCTGAAAGAGACGATCATTCCTCTCTTCCCAGAGGAAAATAATTATGAGAGCGAGTCAGCAGAGGTTAACCATACACAAACAAAAGACACACACAAATACATAGTTGACTCCGGTTGCACCAGACACGTCACCTCCACAAAAGAAAACTTTGCGACATTCACCGCTGGTAACTTCGGAAACATCACAATCGCTAACGGTAAAAGACTTATTTCACTAGGTATGGGGGACGTAAAGTTAAAAACAGACAAACAACACTACATTACTCTGAAGGATGTGCTGTACTGCCCAGAACTAAAGAGCAATTTATTGTCGGTTAAAAAGGCCACCGAAAATAACATAAAAGTGATTTTCGAAAAAGATGCATGCTTATTCGTCAAGGATAATAACATATTTATGACAGGAAAACTCAACGACAATCTTTATGAAATAAATCCCCAAGACGAATACGGATATTCATTAAGTACACAAACGCACTGCAACAATACAAATTGCATATCGATTTGGCACAGGAGATTGGGACACAAAAATTTCGACGATATAAAATATATAGTTAATCACAATTTAGCAGAAGGTATAAAAATTAACAACTGCAAGCACGACACATATTGCACTAAATGTGTCGAAGGAAAACTCTCGACAAAACCTTACCCCAAGGTCGCCTCAAATAGAAGCAGAGAAGTCGGTTCTCTGGCGCACTCCGATATATGCGGGCCTATGCAGACGGAAACTTTGGGGGGAAAGAAATATTTCATAACGTTCACAGATGACTGCAGCAGATTCACAAGGACATATCTGCTCGCGCATAAATCGGAAGCCCTTGCTAAACTAAAAGAATACGTAGCATTAGTAAAAAATAAATTCGGTAGACCAATAAGATCAATCAGATCTGACAACGCACAGGAATACATAAGCGATGATTTCGAAAACTACTTAGCCGAAAACGGAATAGAACGACAGCTAAGTGTTCCCTATTCTCCCCCCCAGAATGCCGTCTCTGAAAGAAAGAATAGAACAATAGTAGAAATGGCTAGAACCATGTTATCAGATGCAAAATTACCTAAACATTTTTGGGGGGAAGCAGTAATGACCGCTACGTATCTAATCAATCGATTGCCAACAAAAGCCAATGAAAACAACGCGACGCCCTACGAACTATGGAATAAAAGAAAACCGAACCTTTCAAACATTAAAACATTTGGATGTAAGGCATTTGCCTATGTCGACAAACCTAAGAGAGGGAAATTAGATGAAAAAGCAATCGAGGGAATCATGTTGGGCTACGATCCTAAAAGCAAGGGTTATCGGATCTACACGGGGCAAAATAAAATAATAATTTCTAGAACCGTGAAATTTATCGAAGAGGGCGTTATGAGCGAAGAAATTACTACTACCGAACAAAAACCAGACGATCAGAAAAGGACAGCGGATAGCGTGGAAATTGAGTTAGAAAACGACGATGAAAATTCAATTCAAGCCTCAGCGCAAAAACCGCCCGAGCCTAGAAGGTCGGAAAGACAAAATCGCGGAGTACCTCCTAATCGTTTCGGCATAAGCGCAAATCTATGCCAAATTCAGGAACCGAAAACGTGGACGGATATACAAAACATTAAAGATGATGAAGTTAGGGACAAATGGTTAGAAGCAACAAATGAAGAGATAAATTCGCTGAAACAAAATAATACATGGAAATTAATTAAACCAATTCCGGGAAAGCGAGTAATTGGATGCAAATGGACATTCAAAGCGAAAAGGGGAGCAAATGGATCCGTAGAACGGTATAAGGCTAGACTAGTTGCCAAGGGATACGCTCAAAAATACGGTTGTGACTTCGACGAAACGTACGCGCCAGTCGTGTCTCACACGACACTGCGAGCATTTCTGAACGCAGCAGTGTACAAAAATCTGAATGTTACTCACCTAGACGTCAAAACTGCCTTCCTACATGGCGACCTTGAGGAGGAGGTCTATATGTATCAGCCGGAAGGATACATAAAGAAAGGGGAAGAACATAAAGTGTGTAGTCTTAACAAAGCGATTTATGGCCTTAAGCAAGCGGCTAGGGCATGGAACCTAAAAATTAATAAATCACTTAGAAATCTAAATTTCGAAGAATGTGCATCGGACAAATGTCTGTACAAAAGGGTTAAAAACGGAAAGGTTGCATACATAATCGTTTACGTGGACGACATCCTAGTAGCAGGTGACAAACAGGACACCGACGAAATTTACACACAACTGTCAAAACAATACGAAATTAAAAATCTAGGAAAGGTAACACAATATCTATCTAAGGGATAAACATAAGACAATCGGAGAACGGAAACCTAGAATTAGATCAGGAACACAAAATCATACAGATCGCAGAAAAGTTCGATCTATTAAACGCGAAACCAACCTACACGCCGATGAGCACTAACTATTTCAGTTTAGACCCTAACGGAAAATTAATGGAAGACAACACAAAATACAGGCAGGCTGTGGGGGCGCTTTTATACATCGCGACCTTAACTAGACCTGATATAGCATCAGTTGTAAATATCCTGGGAAGAAGGAATGAATCGCCAAGAGAGGTCGATTGGGAGGCAATAGAAAAAGTAATCAGATACCTCCTAACCACAAAAAACCTTAAATTTGTAATAGATAGAACAGAACCCCCAGTATTAACTGCATATAGTGATGCAGATTGGGGGAACAACAGAATAGACAGAAAATCAACCATCGGAAATCTATTCAAACTAGGAAACAATGTCCTGGCATGGGCATCGAGAAAGCAAAGCTGTATAGCACTGTCTTCCACAGAAGCGGAGTACGTGGCTGCGTCAATCGCCAGTCAAGAAATCATATGGTTACTTGAGTTATTAAACGACCTAGAATTACGCCAGCAAACCCCCGTTACATTATATGAGGACAATTTATCCGCCATAAAACTTACCGAAAATGAGAAGGCACAAATAAAGACAAAGCACATACATGTGAAATACCACCACATACGCCACTTAAGTGAAACAGGCACCATTAAGCTAGTCTACTGTCCCACGAAAAGAATGCTAGCCGATATCCTCACCAAAGCCTTACCAAAAGCACACCTGGAGTATCTGCGTGAAAAACTACAAGTTAAGCAGTCCTCAGTTGGACACAAAAAGGAGGAGTGTCGGAAATAACGAATCGCGTGTGCATGTTTTGTGTCCAATCAGACCGACGATTATTTGTTTGTGAAATGTGCAGCGTGATAGTTTGTGAAATGTGTGACTTTTCTGTGAGGCATGCTTATAACAGAACTATTAATAATCAAGAAAGAAAGAAAAAAACAAACATCTGTGGTGAAATACCACGGGAAACGCTCCTTCAAACTGTGAAGGTTAGTATATTACACCAGCGCTAGGTGGCAGCACCATACAGGCACTTTGCGTCGGAATGTTGTCGTCACAGGAATAAACAGAAATTAAAAGAACTGCTGATATATGCAACTTTCTATTGTGTTTTCTGACTTTAAGACAATGTAACGTAGCTTTTCTCCTCTGTAATTAATATTTTAATATTGTACTTCCAAGCCTTAGTGCTGGAAGAGTATAGTTATAATAATTAGCATCTATTGTCGATGCTGTGGTAATGTATTCAAGAATTTTGTCATATTATCCAAGAATTAAATAAAAAGCAGCTTCATCTTACAACGACGTACTATCTGGACCAACATCGAGCATATCAACTAATGATTAATTTGTCTAGTTCTTTTACAGACACAGATGTCAGTCAGAAGACGAAACAGCTCCCAGTCTGAAAGAAAACTTCAAAAGGTAGGAAACCTTTTCCCATTAACTATTCAGTTTTAAATTGATCGAGTGATAAATTACAAGTAGAACTCACTACTATCCCTTCATTTTAAAAAAACTTAAACATACATTTCAGTTTTTCAACAGCTATAACCTTAATAAGCATTCATAATTAAGTAAAAAACAATGGAAAATATCGATTTTTATAGAAAAAGACTGACTTCTTACGATTTTTATCAACTACAAGATCAATGTATCGACTTAAAACTTAAACATACATCCTAGTTTTTCAACAGCTATAATCTTAATGAGTATCGTTAATTAAGTAAAAACAATTGAAAATATCAAGTTTTATAGAAAAAGACTGATTTCTTACGATTTTTATCAACTGCAACATCAGTGTATCGACTTGCAAGTTGAAAGTTAAACATGCATTCTAGTTTTTCAACAGCTATAATCTTAATGAGTATCGTTAATTAAGTAAAAAACAATGGAAAATATCAAGTTTTATAGAAAAAGACTGATATCTTACGATTTTTTCAACTCAAACTTCAGACTATCAATTTGATAGAAAGAAATTTAAGCATGCATTCCAGTTTTGGACGACCATTTCCTTCATGAACATTATTAATTAAGCAAAACAACAGAAAATATTAAATTTTTAACTGATTTCTTCATATTTATTTATTTATTTATTTATTTTTTTAATATGAAATCAGAATACACAACTTAAAATAGAAATTTAAACATATTTTTTAGTTTTTGAACAGTCGTTACCTCAAAGAATTTCAATAATTGAACAATTAACAAAGGAAACTAATGATTTTTTAACGAAAAAAGACGAATTAAACGAATTTGGTTAACTTTTACTCTAATTGGAAATTTCATCGTACTTTATATATACCAACTAAGTAGAATTTTAATACATAAACGAATAATTTAAAGAAATCCTCAACACACAAATGTGAACCTGCAGAGCATTTCTTATTACGTCATATCTAAACTAAAACTTTTTTCTGCAACCCCTCCATGCATGCATTCCAGGTAGGGGAACATAACAAAGAATTTTGACGTCACAACTTACAAAGGTATACAACAAAATGTTTACGTTCAAGAAAAAATATCACATAGAGAGAAAAAAAAGAAGAGATTTAAGCTATTTATCCATTCTAGTTTTATAACAGTTACCACAACATCTCCAAATTAAAATTTGGAAGTCATAATGAGTGTAATTAATTAAGCAAAATAATAGAAATATTAGTTTTTCAGAGGGGAAAAGACGAATTTAAACAAATTTTATTAGTTTTACACTAGTTTAATAATAATTTTAAGAGGAAAAAGACGAATTTAAACTTTTTTTTTCTTTTAGTTTTACACTATTTTTTCTCATCTCCAACACGGATATATCAATTTTAACAGAAGAATTAAACGTATATTTTAGTTTTTAACAACAAAATCTTAACAAGTATCATTAATTAAACAAAAATAAATATCAGTTTTAAAGAAAAGACGAATTTGAATAATTTTACACTAGTATTTTCAAAAGCAACATGGAAATATCAATACTTATTCACATATTTCACTTATTCACTGTATTCAATACTATATTTAATAAATTTGGATACACTTTAAGAATTTCCTAATCTATAATTATATATTAGCTGTATATTTAATGTTACCCATGTTTTCAACATTAGTTCATAATCGCGAATTTTGTATTTTAAATACCATGTATTCAGGTTCAGATTATTTTCACTTGAAATCATACAGAATTTTTTAACAGAGTTTGTTTTTGAAATCATTGAAGCAACTGTATTTAATATTTTTAACACCAATTTTCTCAGATTTTCTAACATTTTCCGATTATACATTCCCCATAAGTACATTTCTAAATGCTACAATCACTTTACATATCGAAAAGATATCATTGAAGCAACTGTATTTAATATTTTTAACACCAATTTTCTAAGATTTTTTAACATTTTCCGGTTATACATTCCTCAAAAGTATATATTCTAAACAATAGAAAATATTAATTTTAAGAATAAAAAGACGAATTTAAACAAATTTTATTAGTTTTACAATATTATTTCTCATCTCCAACACGGATATATCAATTTTAACAGAATTAAACGCATATTTTAGTTTTTAAGAACAAAAATGTAATAAGTATCATTAATTAAACAAAAAATAAATATCAATTTTCAAGAAAAGACAATTTTTTACACAAATTTTCAACTTTGAAATACATTTGTTTACATATATTGTTACAATATATTACTAAACTTAAACTTTTTAAAAAGTTTGAATGTCTTTACAAAGGGTTCATATTTATATTTTTCACGTCTTGACTGCATTCGAAATCTTACAACAAAAGTATACTTTTATTATTTTTATTATTATTATTATTCTAGAAAACCTAAAAAGTCATTTCTTGCTGCTTTAAACACTTGACATATTAAAACTACTCTGAGATATTCTACCCATATAATTAATCAAATTAGGACATGATTCATCTTACACTTCAAAATTTCTGAATTTTTACAATACTTATTTTCATCAAACTTTATTCTTGATCCTATATATTTTAGGAGTACAGAATTTTAACATCTGTTTTTATCTACTTATCAGAAAATTATTAAAATACCCAACAACATTTTCCAAATATGAATATTATCTTTACAGTTTAATAATACAAAACATACACGAATACAAAGTTTAATTTTTACAAACATTTCATATTTCAAATCAAACTTTTCGAAATTTTCACATCATAAGAGCAAACATTAGACGAACTTTTTAACTTTTTAACTTTTTTTATTGCTTAGATCTTTTCATCATAACTTTTAATTATGATAATTATCCATTTTTAGGTTGATTGTCGAAAAACTGTAACTGAAATTACATAAACTTAATGTAAAAAACCATGTTCTCACACAATTTCTTGAAATTCAACAAAGAATTGACTTACTTATCTATTATTATTCTTATTAAATACTTATCTACATCAATATCGACTCTCGATAGTATATAGATATTTCATCATTACACACTTACAACTCTTTTCAAACGTTTATCAGAAAAATAAGTCAATCAAAGTCTAGTAGTTATCACACCTGTTCCTCAGAAATATTACTATCATATGAAACAGAAAAGAAAATTAATAGATATTTAATATTTAATAACCTCATACGTGAAATTACTGTCGAATGAGAATACTAATAATCTATAAAATCAACTGTTGAACAAAAAAATAGTACAGATTACCGAAAATTCAAATGTTTTTTCTGCAAAAGTTACAAAAATTAACAAATGAATGACAAGTTAGAGAAATAACTAAAAAAGTTAATGAACGTATTTACAAATTTATTAAAATCACACCTTTTTCTGGATTACAAACCGCAATTTCTTGAAAAATTTATCACCGAATTTGTAAGATTTTAGTCCTAGTATTACATACACTCAATAAATATTCAAAATTAACAAAAATATAATTTTTTAGTCTCATCAATAAGCAGAAATTCTATATTAAAAGATCATTTTCATAGTAGTACTTATAAAAATGAGAGTTTACAAACTGATTTTCATAATTTTATCACATTTAAACTTAATATTTTACATAAAACATTATTTAATCAAATTTTATGCTTTCTAATTCAGTAAAATTCAATACTTTTTTAGTTTTTAAACCAATACCACAATATTTATTTACATCAAACTTGATTCTTCACCTTTTATATTTCCACATTACACACGTGAGATAAATACTAACTTGGATCAGGAGTTGAAGTCAATTGATTCCATTCGATTTTCATCATGTACGCATTGCTCCTACACGAAATTTCTTACTGCTATAATCATCTAATGTATTAAAACTAATCTACTCATATTTTTAATCAATTCACCAGATGTTTCATCTCGCACTTCTGAATTATCGTGCATCAAGTTGCTTAAAATATAAATACTATCTTTATAGTTTTAATGATATATAGTATACATGGTTTATCTTGAGTTAGCACTTCCATACTATTAATCAAATTATATGTTTCATCTTGCACTTGATCTTAATGATTTCATCTTGCATCTGAATTATCGTCCATCGAGTTTTTTTTTTTTAAATAATAATATATTTATAGTTTTTGATTATACATAGCATGTACAAATACAATCTTTAATTTTAACATTTCATATTTCAAATAACCTATTTCCGAAACCAAGCTATGTGAATTTTACCACAATACTTATTATCATAGAATAATTTGTGTTTCACACTTTTCTAAAAATTATCAGATATGTACCCCTCAGAGAAATTACTATCATATGAATAAATGAAGAAAATTTAATTTATATTAAATGTACACGAAATTGATTGCAATATACATGTATTTAATAAAAATAAATAAATAAGCGATTATTTATACATTAAACCTTTACTAAATATATATTTCTTTCATTATACAGACGTTTCAACAAGATGAACCAAAACAGCAGCAAACTTCAGAAATTAATGATCCGAATGATTCATCCCTAGCACATGTAGCGTTAACGAATAACACATATGTGAGTACTTATATGAGAAATACTAAAATTCGTATATGAAACGTAATTAGAGTAAATACAAAATGATTTGTCTTACTACCTACACTTTAACAAGTGCTTTTTACCTATATTATTGAAGAGAATCCTAACTGTGTCCATTTATTTCTACTACAGATGTGCTCTATTTGCTACAAACACTTCTTAAGTAAATGGAATTTAACAGAACATACAAAAATCTATACAGGTGAAAAACCTTACACTTGGAAAGATTACCATAAATGCTGTTTTCAAGGAGACGTGAATCAAAAATGCGCACATCATCATATAAAGCATCGTCAGATATATGTAAACTTAGCGAAGATATTCAAAAATTAGTCAGACTTTTGTAGAATTTAGAAATAAAGGAAGATATTTAGGCTATTTATCCATCATATTTTCACAACACTTACCACAATATCTCAAACTTAAAATTTGGAAGACATACACACTGCTGAAAAGTAATTTTGTGATTCTTCTAACCAGTATGAATGTATAGATATTATTTTGCAGTGTATTCTTTAAATGCTCACATTAAATATTCTTTTATATGCATATATCGTTGTGTTTATTTTTCTAATACCTATTACATTAATGAAATACATAACATTTTAAGTGAAATAACACTCTCACAACTTAAAAAATGCATCAGAACATACAAAAAATAAGCAGATGTATGAAAAAATATGCAAGTTTACAAAATAATTTCATTGTTTTCTAGAAATATTAACAAAAAATATTTACAATATGAAAAAATTGCAAAAGTGAAAAGAAAAAACACAAATGTAAAAACAAAAACCACAAAGTGAAAAACTCATAACAAAGTTTTTGAAAAAAAATATTTACAACAATTTTTTTTTTTTTTTACAAAAACCAAAACTTCCAAAAATATTTTTTTCAAAAAAGTTTTTTTTCAAAAACATTTTTTACAAAAAATTTTTTTTCAAAATAAGTTTTTACAAAAGTAAAAAAAAAGAAAATCACAACGTTAAAAAAATGAAAAATTTTTGTTAAAAAAAGTGAAAAAAAATTGCAAAAAAATGTTACAAAAATTTTAAAAAAGTTATGAAAAAAGTCTCAAAAATTTCGTTGGTTTTAATGCAGTATGCAATGGCGAAACCATTGCATTTGCTATTAAAAACAACAAAATTTTTGAGACTTTTTTCATAACTTTTTTGAAATTTTTGTAACATTTTTTTGCAATTTTTTTTCACTTTTTTTAACAAAAATTTTTCATTTTTTTAACGTTGTGATTTTCTTTTTTTTTACTTTTGTAAAAACTTATTTTGAAAAAAAAATTTTTGTAAAAAATGTTTTTGAAAAAAAACTTTTTTGAAAAAAATATTTTTGGAAGTTTTGGTTTTTGTAAAAAAAAAAAAAAAATTGTTGCAAATATTTTTTTTCAAAAACTTTGTTATGAGTTTTTCACTTTGTGGTTTTTGTTTTTACATTTGTGTTTTTTCTTTTCACTTTTGCAATTTTTTCATATTGTAAATATTTTTTGTTAATATTTCTAGAAAACAATGAAATTATTTTGTAAACTTGCATATTTTTTCATACATCTGCTTATTTTTTGTATGTTCTTATGCATTTTTTAAGTTGTGAGAGTGTTATTTCACTTAAAATGTTATGTATTTCATTAATGTAATAGGTATTAGAAAAATAAACACAACGATATATGCATATAAAAGAATATTTAATGTGAGCATTTAAAGAATACACTGCAAAATAATATCTATACATTCATACTGGTTAGAAGAATCACAAAATTACTTTTCAGCAGTGTGTATGTCTTCCAAATTTTAAGTTTGAGATATTGTGGTAAGTGTTGTGAAAATATGATGGATAAATAGCCTAAATATCTTCCTTTATTTCTAAATTCTACAAAAGTCTGACTAATTTTTGAATATCTTCGCTAAGTTTACATATATCTGACGATGCTTTATATGATGATGTGCGCATTTTTGATTCACGTCTCCTTGAAAACAGCATTTATGGTAATCTTTCCAAGTGTAAGGTTTTTCACCTGTATAGATTTTTGTATGTTCTGTTAAATTCCATTTACTTAAGAAGTGTTTGTAGCAAATAGAGCACATCTGTAGTAGAAATAAATGGACACAGTTAGGATTCTCTTCAATAATATAGGTAAAAAGCACTTGTTAAAGTGTAGGTAGTAAGACAAATCATTTTGTATTTACTCTAATTACGTTTCATATACGAATTCTAGTATTTCTCATATAAGTACTCACATATGTGTTATTCGTTAACGCTACATGTGCTAGGGATGAATCATTCGGATCATTAATTTCTGAAGTTTGCTGCTGTTTTGGTTCATCTTGTTGAAACGTCTGTATAATGAAAGAAATATATATTTAGTAAAGGTTTAATGTATAAATAATCGCTTATTTATTTATTTTTATTAAATACATGTATATTGCAATCAATTTCGTGTACATTTAATATAAATTAAATTTTCTTCATTTATTCATATGATAGTAATTTCTCTGAGGGGTACATATCTGATAATTTTTAGAAAAGTGTGAAACACAAATTATTCTATGATAATAAGTATTGTGGTAAAATTCACATAGCTTGGTTTCGGAAATAGGTTATTTGAAATATGAAATGTTAAAATTAAAGATTGTATTTGTACATGCTATGTATAATCAAAAACTATAAATATATTATTATTTAAAAAAAAAAAAACTCGATGGACGATAATTCAGATGCAAGATGAAATCATTAAGATCAAGTGCAAGATGAAACATATAATTTGATTAATAGTATGGAAGTGCTAACTCAAGATAAACCATGTATACTATATATCATTAAAACTATAAAGATAGTATTTATATTTTAAGCAACTTGATGCACGATAATTCAGAAGTGCGAGATGAAACATCTGGTGAATTGATTAAAAATATGAGTAGATTAGTTTTAATACATTAGATGATTATAGCAGTAAGAAATTTCGTGTAGGAGCAATGCGTACATGATGAAAATCGAATGGAATCAATTGACTTCAACTCCTGATCCAAGTTAGTATTTATCTCACGTGTGTAATGTGGAAATATAAAAGGTGAAGAATCAAGTTTGATGTAAATAAATATTGTGGTATTGGTTTAAAAACTAAAAAAGTATTGAATTTTACTGAATTAGAAAGCATAAAATTTGATTAAATAATGTTTTATGTAAAATATTAAGTTTAAATGTGATAAAATTATGAAAATCAGTTTGTAAACTCTCATTTTTATAAGTACTACTATGAAAATAATCTTTTAATATAGAATTTCTGCTTATTGATGAGACTAAAAAATTATATTTTTGTTAATTTTGAATATTTATTGAGTGTATGTAATACTAGGACTAAAATCTTACAAATTCGGTGATAAAATTTTCAAGAAATTGCGGTTTGTAATCCAGAAAAAGGTGTGATTTTAATAAATTTGTAAATACGTTCATTAACTTTTTTAGTTATTTCTCTAACTTGTCATTCATTTGTTAATTTTTGTAACTTTTGCAGAAAAAACATTTGAATTTTCGGTAATCTGTACTATTTTTTTGTTCAACAGTTGATTTTATAGATTATTAGTATTCTCATTCGACAGTAATTTCACGTATGAGGTTATTAAATATTAAATATCTATTAATTTTCTTTTCTGTTTCATATGATAGTAATATTTCTGAGGAACAGGTGTGATAACTACTAGACTTTGATTGACTTATTTTTCTGATAAACGTTTGAAAAGAGTTGTAAGTGTGTAATGATGAAATATCTATATACTATCGAGAGTCGATATTGATGTAGATAAGTATTTAATAAGAATAATAATAGATAAGTAAGTCAATTCTTTGTTGAATTTCAAGAAATTGTGTGAGAACATGGTTTTTTACATTAAGTTTATGTAATTTCAGTTACAGTTTTTCGACAATCAACCTAAAAATGGATAATTATCATAATTAAAAGTTATGATGAAAAGATCTAAGCAATAAAAAAAGTTAAAAAGTTAAAAAGTTCGTCTAATGTTTGCTCTTATGATGTGAAAATTTCGAAAAGTTTGATTTGAAATATGAAATGTTTGTAAAAATTAAACTTTGTATTCGTGTATGTTTTGTATTATTAAACTGTAAAGATAATATTCATATTTGGAAAATGTTGTTGGGTATTTTAATAATTTTCTGATAAGTAGATAAAAACAGATGTTAAAATTCTGTACTCCTAAAATATATAGGATCAAGAATAAAGTTTGATGAAAATAAGTATTGTAAAAATTCAGAAATTTTGAAGTGTAAGATGAATCATGTCCTAATTTGATTAATTATATGGGTAGAATATCTCAGAGTAGTTTTAATATGTCAAGTGTTTAAAGCAGCAAGAAATGACTTTTTAGGTTTTCTAGAATAATAATAATAATAAAAATAATAAAAGTAAACTTTTGTTGTAAGATTTCGAATGCAGTCAAGACGTGAAAAATATAAATATGAACCCTTTGTAAAGACATTCAAACTTTTTAAAAAGTTTAAGTTTAGTAATATATTGTAACGATATATGTAAACAAATGTATTTCAAAGTTGAAAATTTGTGTAAAAAATTGTCTTTTCTTGAAAATTGATATTTATTTTTTGTTTAATTAATGATACTTATTACATTTTTGTTCTTAAAAACTAAAATATGCGTTTAATTCTGTTAAAATTGATATATCCGTGTTGGAGATGAGAAATAATATTGTAAAACTAATAAAATTTGTTTAAATTCGTCTTTTTATTCTTAAAATTAATATTTTCTATTGTTTAGAATATATACTTTTGAGGAATGTATAACCGGAAAATGTTAAAAAATCTTAGAAAATTGGTGTTAAAAATATTAAATACAGTTGCTTCAATGATATCTTTTCGATATGTAAAGTGATTGTAGCATTTAGAAATGTACTTATGGGGAATGTATAATCGGAAAATGTTAGAAAATCTGAGAAAATTGGTGTTAAAAATATTAAATACAGTTGCTTCAATGATTTCAAAAACAAACTCTGTTAAAAAATTCTGTATGATTTCAAGTGAAAATAATCTGAACCTGAATACATGGTATTTAAAATACAAAATTCGCGATTATGAACTAATGTTGAAAACATGGGTAACATTAAATATACAGCTAATATATAATTATAGATTAGGAAATTCTTAAAGTGTATCCAAATTTATTAAATATAGTATTGAATACAGTGAATAAGTGAAATATGTGAATAAGTATTGATATTTCCATGTTGCTTTTGAAAATACTAGTGTAAAATTATTCAAATTCGTCTTTTCTTTAAAACTGATATTTATTTTTGTTTAATTAATGATACTTGTTAAGATTTTGTTGTTAAAAACTAAAATATACGTTTAATTCTTCTGTTAAAATTGATATATCCGTGTTGGAGATGAGAAAAAATAGTGTAAAACTAAAAGAAAAAAAAAGTTTAAATTCGTCTTTTTCCTCTTAAAATTATTATTAAACTAGTGTAAAACTAATAAAATTTGTTTAAATTCGTCTTTTCCCCTCTGAAAAACTAATATTTCTATTATTTTGCTTAATTAATTACACTCATTATGACTTCCAAATTTTAATTTGGAGATGTTGTGGTAACTGTTATAAAACTAGAATGGATAAATAGCTTAAATCTCTTCTTTTTTTTCTCTCTATGTGATATTTTTTCTTGAACGTAAACATTTTGTTGTATACCTTTGTAAGTTGTGACGTCAAAATTCTTTGTTATGTTCCCCTACCTGGAATGCATGCATGGAGGGGTTGCAGAAAAAAGTTTTAGTTTAGATATGACGTAATAAGAAATGCTCTGCAGGTTCACATTTGTGTGTTGAGGATTTCTTTAAATTATTCGTTTATGTATTAAAATTCTACTTAGTTGGTATATATAAAGTACGATGAAATTTCCAATTAGAGTAAAAGTTAACCAAATTCGTTTAATTCGTCTTTTTTCGTTAAAAAATCATTAGTTTCCTTTGTT
This sequence comes from Maratus speculifer, assembly GCA_964019185.1. Lineage (NCBI taxonomy): Eukaryota > Metazoa > Arthropoda > Arachnida > Araneae > Salticidae > Maratus > Maratus speculifer. The sequence continues at coordinate 242,633,122 of OZ025302.1, read as the reverse complement.
AATTGTTCAATTATTGAAATTCTTTGAGGTAACGACTGTTCAAAAACTAAAAAATATGTTTAAATTTCTATTTTAAGTTGTGTATTCTGATTTTAAATTAAAAAAAATAAATAAATAAATAAAAAAAATATGAAGAAATCAGTTAAAAATTTAATATTTTCTGTTGTTTTGCTTAATTAATAATGTTCATGAAGGAAATGGTCGTCCAAAACTGGAATGCATGCTTAAATTTCTTTCTATCAAATTGATAGTCTGAAGTTTGAGTTGAAAAAATCGTAAGAAATCAGTCTTTTTCTATAAAACTTGATATTTTCCATTGTTTTTTACTTAATTAACGATACTCATTAAGATTATAGCTGTTAAAAAACTAGAATGCATGTTTAACTTTCAACTTGTAAGTCGATACACTGATGTTGCAGTTGATAAAAATCGTAAGAAATCAGTCTTTTTCTATAAAACTTGATATTTTCAATTGTTTTTACTTAATTAACGATACTCATTAAGATTATAGCTGTTGAAAAACTAGGATGTATGTTTAAATTTTAAGTCGATACATTGATCTTGTAGTTGATAAAAATCGTAAGAAGTCAGTCTTTTTCTATAAAAATCGATATTTTCCATTGTTTTTTACTTAATTATGAATGCTTATTAAGGTTATAGCTGTTGAAAAACTGAAATGTATGTTTAAGTTTTCTCTTTTAAGTTGATAAAAATAGTAAGAAATCAGTCTTTTTCTATAAAACTTGATATTTTCCATTGTTTTTACTTAATTAATACTACTCATTAAGATGTCTATCAAGCAAAATTCAAATATATGTTTAACTTTCTTGTGTTAAATTGATAATCTCATCTTGTAGTTGAAGAAATCTAAATAAAATGGCTGAAAACTGAAATTTTAATTGTTTCGCTTAATTAATAATACTCATTAAAATTACGGTTCTTCAAAATTCAAATATAAATTTAATCTTCATCATATAGTATGAGTCTGTGTTAAGATGTGATTGATAATATTTTTAATTAGGTAAGGTTGTTCACCTCTCCTGTTATAATAGAATGTTCCTTTTTTCCACTAGGAGTGGAGGAGTATGCGTAGTGGGGGCAGTAGGGACCAGGAGGGATGGCGGGTGCAGGAGGGACCAGGAGGGATGGTGGCGGTGGGACAGCGGCAGGAGGGACAGTCGCAGGGACAGCCGGAGGCACCGCAGGAGGCACAGCCGGAGGGACGGCCCCTCTGCCCCTCCGGCTGTCCTTAAACTGTCGTTCCCCTACTACTTACATACAAAATTTCAAGTCTCTATCTCAATTTGTTCGGGAGATAGAGCGTTTACAGACAGACAGACTGACAGACAAACAGACAGACAGACAGACGGACGGCAAAATTTTTTTCCTAAAAATATGTTTTTCGGAATCTCCACTATCTAAAACGTGTAAATCCGTCAAAAAAATTTTTTCGATTTTCAAAACGATTGCAAGACTTACCCTATACTACGTATGATGGGTAAGTAAAAATGGAATATTAAGATAATATTTACAGCGAAACATTTCAAATTGTTAATTAAACACATCAAAAATAACATTTGTTCAAAATTTACACATTAAATAAGAATTTTAACTTCATTCTCTATACAACGAATTTCTCTATATAACGAAATTTTTACTGGAACAATGGATTTCGTTATATAGAGACTCGACTGTAGTTTCTAAACTAGTCGTTGGGGGCCACCGTAATACTTACCCATCATATATATGCATATATAATATATGGAAATAATACATTTGATAACTATTTATAAAATGGATTGCAAATCCAAAACAAAATTTAAACGTGTATTTTTATTTTTACTGTGCATAGTAATGCTGTATTAATGAACTGCTGATGAATCTCTTTCGATAAATTATACAACACGCCTAACTACTCAAGTAGTACTGAATTGCGAAAAAGAAACATCTTTATAACTCCAAAAATAATAATAATATTAACTCACAGTTTATTGCGTCGGATTAAGCGTCTCATTTCCAATTAAGATATATCTTTGAATTGAAATTTGAATGAAATACAGGGTCATTAAAAATCGAAGAATGTGGAAAACAGGATTACAGATATCTCGGCAACTAATAATTTGATCAACTTCGTTCTTTATGCAAAATTTCTGTTGTTTTATTGCCTTTTACGATCACTCCTTAAAATAAAATATTTCAAAAATTTTTATATACCTTTCGTCAGAACGAATTTTTCGAGAGTCCGAAAAAATAGTTCCGGATAATCGAGGTTACTGATATTAAATAAGCTTCGTCCCATTCTTACATACTAAGTACATACAAAATTTCAAGTCTCTATCTCAATTCGTTCGGGAGATAGAGCGTTTACAGACAGACGGACGGCAATTTTTTTTTCTAAAAATATGTTTTTCGAAATCTCTAGTGTCGAAAACGTATAAATCCGTCAATTTTTTTTTTTTTTTTTTCGATTTTCAAAACGATTGCAAGACTTACCCTATACTACGTATGATGGGTAAGGAAAAGGGAACAGGCATTTGTTTGAAAGCTTAATAAAAATCAGATAAGGAAAACTTACATTAATGTTAGACGAAGAAATCTGTAATTTTTATTTGTTTTGCTTTCACAACTGTTATATTGTAGCAAAAATATTCACACTTTAGTAATGAATGAAAAATTGTATCGGGAACATTTTTCTCCTTTTGAAATTCTCTCTCCATAGATAAAAAGAACTCCATTTCGTTGCGTGATGATTTTTTTCTCTTGTGTATGTTTTAGTTTTCATGCTCTGTCACTCTCAGGGCCGTAACTATAAACTTGGGGGCCCCGGGGCAAAATCTCCGGGGGGGCCCCCAGGGAGGGCAAATTGAAACTTTGCCCCGGGCATAGTTTCTTTTCTTGCACACCGTTGTTTAAATGTGCATAGTATGATAAGCCCAAAATTCACTAAAAAATGTAGAATTGGGCAACTCTACTTGACAGGCACTTGGCGGCGATACCATTTTTGCCGATCCCACTGAAGTTAGCATAGGGAAGAAAATACGGACTTCTGATTGGTTGAATACTTTAAAGAGCATTTTATTTAGGTTCATTTTTGAGTACATGTAACTTAATCATGCGTTTCTGTTTAAAAACCTTTTGAAAGATGGATTGTGATAATTTTTTTTCGATTTTATGTATTTATTAATAGATTAGCTGACCCATCCGGCATTGCCCGGGACCTATTATGATAACCTTAAGCAAACAATTAACACTTTAGATCTACAATTAGTCAAAATTAAGCATAGGATATGAATTATTCGTTAAATAATATTTTAAAGAAATGCATAAAAAAATGAGTAAATGCTTTAAAAAAGGCCTTTGGACATGAATAAAAACATCAGGGTGTAGGTCCTGAAATGAGAGTCCAAAACTCAACTTTAAATTTATCCATTGAGAAGATTTGATAATAGGTGGGTGAAATATGCATGGAGAACAAAAATATCAAGGTGCCTGAGCCGAGACCATAGGGAGTCTCAGGCTTTTAAATGGAATGTAAGAACATGGGAATAACTAAGTGAAAAAATAGTTCCAAAAATGAAGATTGGATTAAGAGAGGGCAGTTTAATAGCAATTTATGGTACAAAATCTTCAAGGGGCCAGGAACTTATTTCGCATGTAGTTGGTATAAAATATTTTTTGTAGTTATTAAAGTAATGGGAGGACGCTAAAGCAATGTGAAAGAAAAATGCAAGCAATCCGGATCATTTTTAAAGAAATTGCACCAACGGCCCCAAGAACGCGATTAGTATTCAAAATTGGTGGTAGCTAGACTATGACGGTTTCTTAGTAGCTGATGGATTTAAGAATTTGTTTTAAAAAGCGAGTTAATTGAACCATTTTAAAGGGATTTATAATAAGGGCCCAAAAAGGACAACTGACAGTTAAAAAGAGGGCCCCTAACAGGAAAACATGTTAAAATATCTTAGTACTTAGCTCTTTAGATCTACAATTAATCAAAATTAATCATAGGGTATGAATTATTCATTTTAATAATATTTTATCGAAATGCACAAATTGATTCGGAGAATGTTTAAAAAAAGGGTCCTAGCCGCGGATGAAAATTTGAGAATCTTGTACCTGAAAGAAGAGTCCAAGACTCAAATTTAAAAATTTTGCACTGAGAAAGGGAGAAATTTAAAGAGTGAACTATGTTTGCGTCACAAACTGTTCAGGGGCCCTAGACTGAGCCCTATGATTCTATGACAGGAGGCCCAAAGTGTCTTATATGGAATGTCAAAACATTAAAATATCTAAATGAATAAAGAATCCTAAAAATGAAGATCAGATTAAAAGGAAACAATTTATTAACAATTTATTATTACAAAAACTTCAACGGGCCCACAGGGGCCAGGAATTTATTTTGCATGTAGTTGGGTATAAACAGTGTTCTCGCTGACATTTGACCAACGTTAGTAATTTGGCTAACTGAAAATGAAAAACATTCGCCAAATGAAAAAAGTATTAGCCAAATTAAAAAAGTATTAGCCAAATAAATTCGCCGTGTAGCACAAAAATAAATAAATAAATAAATAAAATAAAAAAATAATAATAAAAATAATAAAAATATTTTTAATCCTTTAATGTACCCCTTTTTTTTTCAATATTTCTAAAATAACCTAAGTTTTTATAACTGCGACAAGATTGTTATTAATCTAATTTCAACTATCCGTTACATATATATTAAAAATATGTATATATGCATAAGTATGAAAAATGAAAATGAAAAGAAAGAAAAAGCAAAAATCGAGCACTAGCAATTTGGCGAATCTAATCGCTTGTTTACTCGCCAAATGAAGAATTTAGTCGCAATTTGGCGCAATGGCGAGCGACAGCGAGAACACTGGGTATAAAAATATTTTTTTGTAGTTATTATAATGATGGAAAGACGCTATAACTATGTTAAATAAAATTGAAAGCAATTTGGTTCATGTTTAAAGAAGCTGCACTAAGGGCCTCAAGAAAGCAATTGACAAGCAAAACTAATGGTAGCTGAAGTCTGGGAAATTCTTTTGTCGTTCATGTAATAGGTAGAGAACATACAAAGTTGTTAGAAAAAGAAAAAAAAAAGCTAGTGAACTGGACCATTTTTAAGGGAGCTATAATATGGGGCACCGTAGGGACCAACTGACAGTTAAAACCAGGGCCCTAATATGAAACCATGTTAAAATATTTTAGTGCATAGCGCTTTAGATCTTTAATTAGTTAAAATTAAGCATATAGTAGGAACTATTCTTTGGGATGATATAATTTTTTAAATGCACCAATTGATTGGGCAAATGTTTAAAAATGGGTCCTAGGGTCCGAATAAAAACATCAGGTTTTCTGGATAGGTTCTGAAAGAAGAGTCCCAGGCAACTTTAAAATTTTGCACTAAGAAGATCAGAAATATCTGAAGTGAAATATGTTTATTTCACAAAATGTTGAGGGGCCCTGGGCTGGACCCTATGATTCCACAGGAAAACACGGTGTCTTGTATAGAATGTCAAAACATTAGAATATCTAAATGAATAAAGAATCCTAAAAATGAAGATCAGATTAAAAGGAAGCAATTTATTGACAATTTATTATTACAAAAACTTCAAGGGGGCCTGTACCTGGCCCCAAAAGGCCAGGAAATTATTTCGCATGTAGTTGGGTATAAAAATATTTGTGTAGTAATTAAAATAATGGGAAGACGCTAAAACTATGTTGAATAAAATTGAAAGCAATTTCAATGATTTTTAAAGAAGCTACACCAAGGGCTCCAAGAAAGCGATTAATATTCATAAATAGTGGTAGCTGAAGTCTAAAAAAATTTTTTTTGTTGTTCATGTCGTAGTTGGAGGACCTAAAAAGTTGTTAAAAAAAGCTAGTGAATCCGACCATTTTTAAGAGAGCTATGATAGAGGGCCCCATAGGAGCCAACTGACAAATACAATCAGGGCCCTAACATGAAAACATGTTAAAATGTTTTAGTACATAGCGCTTTAGACCTTTAATTAGTCAAAATTAAGCATAGAGTATGAATTATTTGCAAGAATAATATATTTTTTAAATGCACCAATTGTTTTTGTAAGCGTGAAAAAAAGGACCATAGGGCCCGAATAAAATTATCAGGGTGCTGGTCCTGGCATAAGAGTCCAAGATTCAGCTTTAAAAAATTGCACTAAGAAGGTGAGAAATTTAGGGAGTGAAAAATGTTTAGCGCACAAAAAGATCAAGGGGCCTGGGTTTGCCCTATGATTATCTAGGGGGCCCCAGTGTCTTATATGGAATGTAAACATTTGAAAATATCTAAATGGAACAGGTATCCCAAAATAAAGATCGAAATTGATGGAAGCAATTTATTAACAATCACAAAGACTAAAAGGGGCTCTAAAACAGGCCCCAAGAGTCCAGGGTCATAACTGAAAAGTAAAAAGGCGAAAATATCTAAAAGGAGAAAGGTACCTCAAAACGGAAAAGATTAGATAAAAAGGCGTCAAACTATTAATAATTTGGCGCATAAAAAATGTAAGAGGCCCAGGGCCCTGGCCCTTAAAATATTAAAAATCTGAGCCTCAGGTGCATCAGGACCTGTCTTGGACTATCTTCACCTAAATTTTCAGACTTCTACGTGTGGTAGATTTTGGTAACCATCGCAGTCACACACACACATATGCAGACATACACAAACAGAGCGTTTTGTTAACTTAGTATAGATAAGAAGAAAGATCTTCTAGAATTTTTTTTATGCTTTTTATATTATTCAATCGATTAGAAGTCCATATTTTCTTCCTTATACTAGCTTCGGTAGGGTCAGCAAACATGCTGGCGCAACATGACACATTCGACTCGACATTTTGCTGTCTGCTGTAAAACTCCTTTTGCATGCGAAGCGTAAGGAGTGTATTGACGGACACGCAAAATCATCTATTCTAGCACTTTGATTTTTTTTATTACTAACTTTTAGGCATGTGCTGGGCATTTTATAGGAACTTAGACTAGAAACTAAATTCAATAGTTTTTTTAACCATCAGTTTGGGGCCCCTCAAGCTTGGGGGCCCCGGGGCAGTGCCCCGGCTGCCCCGGCGGTAGTTACGGCCCTGGTCACTCTCACCATCATTGTTCATAACACTGCTCAAAACATTACTATCATAAGGATACTGTGCAATAGTGAGATTGTCATCCACTTAAAAAAATCAGAGAGAGCAACATTCTCTTTGACATTTCCGCGTACCTTAATTATGTGATATGCCAGTGAATCTCGTGAGATTAAGGCGTGTGAAAGAAAAAGGGGGGGGGATGTCTTCCTTGGACATAAAGAACAAAGAGAGATTAAAAGTAAAAGATTAAAAAAAAAACTCAGCATTAAACGATAAATTAGCAATTAGTGATGGACAATTCATTACATGTAATCTCAAAACTTTTTTATTATAACTGAATAAATACAGAACATTTTATTAAAAAATTCGTTATATGGAGATAAACATTTCGCTATATAGAGACTGTTTTTAACGTAATCATGGGACAAGGGGACCGTTCCTACTAAAAATTCATTATATAGAGAAATTCGATGTATGGAGTTTCGTTATAGAGAGACTCGACTGTAGTAAAAAAAAAAAATGTCTTATCAGCAGGTAATTTTTTTCTGTCATAATTATGGTTTTTTGTTAACTCTATCGAGAAATTACAAAGGAAAAATTCTGCATCATAGACAGAGGTGAATTGAAAAAATATCAAACATTGCAACATTTCATTTATTTTTTTCATCATCCGCAATCCAGATTCGTTCTTCGTTCATTTACCACAAAAATGAAGATTTTATCTCATTTAACCGCCTTGCTGAAAACTAATGTTCAGATTTGTATAGCAAGAAAGAAGCGTCAAAAGAAATTCCAACGTATGTCATGGTCGAACGTAGCTTAAAATTCCATCCACCCCGTAAATTTGATAAGTTTTCAGCAGTAACGGGGATTACTGGAGTTCAACAACCGCACACTGTCATAAATTTGAAGATTACAGTGTAATAGAAGTCAATGAATATAAAGAACGGGCTAGACATGGTGTTTACTAAAATACCCACTTGGAGAAGAAAATATTTTTTCCCCTTCCTTTTCGATTACTTTTTTTTTTTTTTTTTTTTTTTTTCATGGATTCAATGAAAATTATTTTTCGATGGATTAAAAATTAAATATTTATCATGCACTACATAATAAGATTCAGCAGTTTTCTTTCTGACACATAAAAAATCGTTTGGCAATAAATTCTTCTTGCAGACATGAACTGGCAATAATATATAAATAAATCTGAAAGTTTAGGTTGTAAAATCGTCTGCGCGTTTCCTTTTCTTTCTATTTTTTTTTTCCCTATTTACTCAATCAAGTTATGTACTTGTTTGTTCTAAACTATGTAAAGCTTAGAAAATTTCTGCAATTAGTGTCTCACATAAGTGATGGGACACTTGTGCTTTACAAAAGGAAACTAATCAAATAAATTAAAAAAACATGTACACATTTTTTTGTGGGTGTGTTTCATACTTAAATTTAGTAAAGATTATTACATAACATACATTTTGTCAAAATATTAAAATATTAATTTAATAAAAATACAAATGTTTAGAACGGAGCAAAAAATAGCTCACATAAGTGATGGGACACCATTATATATGCAACAAAAATCGTCTGAAATAAGCAATGAAAATATTTTTGGGGGTTTTATTTTTACTTAAAAGCAATTGGAAATAATTTATAAAATCGTCTGCAGTATTTCTCTCCAGTTTGTTTTGGAATTTTTGAGTTTTTTAGCTCTGTGTAGCCATGAATGCTAAACGAAAAGAAACTTCGCCTGAAATTCGAAAATTAGCTATTAATTTGCATATTGAACGTGGAAAATCTATTAGAAAAACTGCTGAAACAGTTAACTTGAGTCGTTCAACAGTTTTCCATATCATTAAACGATATAAAAAGAATCATATGATTCAGGATAAAAGAAGACCTGGCCGACCATCAAAGCTATCCAATGGAATAACGCGAATTATCGTTCGAAATATAAAAAAAAATCCATGAAATAGTGCTTCAAAAGTTGCTGCTGATTTACAAGCATTATATGGAATAATTGTTAATACTGAGACTATTAGAAGGGTAATTCGATCTGCTGGATATCACGGTAGAATTAGCCAGGAAAAAATTCTTCGTAAGTGAAAAGAATAGAAAACTCAGACTAGCTTTCGCAAAATCCAACATAAATAAGAATTCTGATTACTGGAATAAAGTTATATTTGCTGATGAGAGTAAATTTAATATATTTGGTTCTGACGGTAGAATCTTGGTGTGGAGAAAACCCAGGGAAGAATTTCGCAAACAGAACTTGGTACCAACAGTAAAACATGGTGGAGGAGGAGTTATGGTATGGGGGTGTATGTCGTTCGCTGGAGTTGGTAATCTTGTTTTTATTGACAGTATAATGGATCAGTACAAGTATATTGTTATTTTAAAGCAAAATTTGAAATCTTCAGCACGAAAATTAAACCTTCATAACGATTTTAAATTCTACCAGGACAATGAACCCAAGCACACTGCTCTGAACGTTAGACTCTGGCTGCTATATAACTGTCCTGAAATAATAAAAACACCACCACAATCTCCAGACTTAAATCCCATAGAGAATATTTCGCAAGAATTGGAATCAAGAATTCGCAAACACACCATTTCTTCAAAACAACAACTAAAATCGGTGCTTCAAGAAGAATGGGGTAAAATCACTCCAGAAATCACAAAAAAATTAGTCGAATCCATCCCAAAAAGATTAAATCATGTTTTAAAAGTAAAAGGAAATCCAACAAAATATTAAAACCTTTTAAAAAAGTAAAATTTTTGGATAAATATTTGATGGAAAAGTAAGTGTCCCATCACTTATGTGAGCCATTTTTTGCTCCGTTCTGAACAATTGTATTTTTACTAAATTAATATTTTAATATTTTGACAAAATGTATGTTATGTAATAATTGTTACTAACTTTAAATATTAAACACACCCAAAAAATTTTTGCACATGTTTGTTTATTTATTTTATTGCAGTTTCTTTTTATAAAGCACAAGTGTCCCATCACTTTTGTGAGACACTGTAAATTTGAACTAAAGAAGGCCTTAATCCCAAAGAAATACAAGAACAGCCATAAATTTGAAATTTATCGGGTAACGGAAAAGACATCAAATGTAAAAAAATGGGCAGAACTTTGTATTCACTAAAATTTCCAAATAGAAATTTAAAAAGTTTTTGTCATCATATAATTCTCTCTGAATTAAATAAAATTTATTTTTCAGTGAGTAAAAAATTAAATATTTATTAAATATTACATAGTATTATCCCAAAGTTATTTGATAAAAAGAACTTTGGGTTTAGCTTCGGTTTGACAAGACCCATGGAGAAGAGAAATCGATGGAGTTGCAGCATACCGTAAAATCAGTTTGTAAATTGATGCGCGTTATCGCTCAAATTTAAATGCTGTCATTCAACCCAAACAAAACAATCACGTAGAACAGGGGCCGAATTCTTTGACATCAGCCGTGCATTTTTCCCCCTTAATTGTATCCCTCTGCTTATAATTAAGTATTCTAAAGTAAAATTTTAATTGTATTATACATTTAAATAAAAATAATATTGCCCAGTTAAACTGATGCATTGATCTCACAGGCTACGCATACTAATTGTACATTACAGCCTTGTATTTTCGTTAATTCCGTTCGAAAAAAAATTAAGAAGGGGAAACAGCTCTACCCTTTCTCCTTTTTTATACTTAATCATTGAACCTCCTAAATTATCAAGGACATGCTTTATCATATAAAAAATCTATATCAAAAATTCAGAGCAAATCGGATAATTCTTAATAAAAACCCATTTAGCATTTATATAATTTAAGAGGAGTTATTCCCCTCTTAACCATTAAACTTCAAAAACTATCAGAGATTTGAACGAAATCTGACAATTCTGCTTGAAAAATATATTTATACAAGTTAAGGGGAGGGACATTAGAACCCTCGTTCCCCCTGTTTATACTTATTCAATGAACACCTAATAACAACCACGGACTCGCCTCATCAAAAGGATCCTATATCTAAATTTTGAACGAAAACTGTTAATTCGGCATGAAAATCCCGTTTCTATCAATTAAGGGGAGGGGCATGAGCCCCCCGTTCCCCCTGTTTATACTTATTCAATGAACACCTAATAACAGCCACGGTATCGCCTCATCAGAATGATCCTATATTTAAATTTTGAAGGAAAACTGTTAATTCTGTATGAAAATCCCGTTTCTACCAATTAAGGGGAGGGGCATAAGCCCCCCGTTCCCCCTGTTTATACTTATTCAATGAACACCTAATAACAGTCACGGAATCGCCTCATCAGAATGATCCTATATCTAAATTTTGAACGAAAACTGTTAATTCTGCATGAAAATCCCGTTTCTAACGATTAAGGGGAGGGGCATGAGCCCCCGTTCCCCCTGTTTATACTTATTCAATGAACACCTAATAAGAGTCACGGAATCGCCTCATCGGAATGATCCTATATCTAAATTTTGAACGAAAACTGTTAATTCTGTATGAAAATCCCGTTTCTATCAATTAAGGGGAGGGGCATGAGCCCCCCGTTCCCCCTGTTTATACTTATTCAATGAACACCTAACAAGAGTCACGGAATCGCCTCATCGGAATGATCTTATATTTAAATTTTGAACGAAAACTGTTAATTCAGCATGAAAATCCCGTTTCTATCAATTAAGGGGAGGGGCATGAGCCTCCCGTTCCCCCTCTTATACATATCGAATGAACTCCAAAAACTAATCAGAGAAGTGCCTTATCAGGATGTACCTATATACAAAATTTCAAGTGGATCCGATATTTTTATCATGAGTTATTGCGTTACGCACGAACGAACGTACGAACGTACATACAGAACGGACGGGCACATAAGCTCTCAGGCTATGATAGCCTGGGAGCTAAAAATGTATTTTTAAATGTTTTCTTCTTTTTTGCGAAATCACGTGGTTGTATTTGGGCCTAATATAGCAAATTTTAGTGTTACATTTTTAACGTCGACTCCGGGAGCTATGCTTCCTCCCTATTCTTTCTTTTTACTTTATGGAGAAGACAGGGCCTGACTAACGCAGGGGCATGTGGGGCAATTGCCCCGGGCCCCCCAAGGAGAGAAAAGATTTCGTTGAAAGGGTGCCAAATGATAAAAAATGGCGAAATATGACCAAACTCCTTTTTTTTTTCTATTTTTAAGGGGCCTTTTTTCTTCTACCCCTTTGTTTCCGTGTCCCACGCTCCCTTACACTCTAAAACTGGGAGGAGTGAAAAGCTCACTTTTTGTAGGAGTGATTTGCATTTTCACTCTTTTTAGAGTGAACTTTATACAAATACACTCTTTAAAGAGTGGAATTTCCGACTCCCTAAAAAGGAGTGAAATATCTCACTCCGTTGTCGAGAGTGAAATATCTCACTCCATGGTCGAGAGTGAAAAATCTCACTCCGTTAAAGAGAGTGAAAGCCCGGCATTATACACTTGAAAAAAATACCCGCTCAACTTTGAACCACTATATGGAGTAAAACAATGAAAAGTACCAAAATATGTCAATTCTTACTTTTCAAAAACTACATTTTATAATATAACCTATAGAATTGCGTTTATTTGCTATTAAAACGCACTCGTTTTCAAAAATGAGTGTCACTCCTTTGAAAGAGTCAACGGTCACTCTTAAAAAGTGACTTAGATATGTATTACGCATCAGCCAATCAGAAATCGTCTTCTCAGTTGTGATGATAAAAATGTTTCCGCCGTTTTATCGTGTCCGCTATGTGTCCGTTACGTTTCGTTTCCTCGGTCTACAAATGTGGATCTTTAATTTGTATTATTAATACTGAAAAGTAGTTTAAATTTCGGTCTTGGAATGATATACTCCGATATCTTATGATTCAAAATAATCCACATAGATTAAGTTTCTTGATCTGGAGTCAAAATGGAGAACAACTAATTCAGTAAAAAGCAATAATACTCCATTAGTACTCACTGACGAAGATGTTGCACTGCACATATCTTATTAATCAAACAAAGGATTATTATTCATCAAACAAGGGATATTTAACATAAAAAACGGTAAGTCAATTTTAATTTCAACTTTTTATTTTCCGAAAGTAAATTCTAGACTGTTGAGTTAAACTTTACACAGGAAGTTGTCTTCTATCTCTGCTCGGAGAAAAAAAAAAGAAAAGAAAAATCGCTGACGCAAAGATTGCAGAATAAAACGCTTTAGTAATTTTTAAAATTTGCAGTATGACTTATATTAGCTGACATTTATTTATTAGAGATAAATAACTCATTAAAATTGTTTTTCCAACAGTAAGAACAAAACATATGTAGCAGTGTTGAATTCAGAGGGTGTCTCGGGGGAGGTATTCCCCCGGAGCATTGAAATGCCCCCGGAAATTTTGAGATTTTGTATTTTCAATGATCAAAATGGGCAATTTCCCTCCCCGGAGCTCTATAATGTCTCCCCCGCAGCCAGAAATATCCCTTCCGGAGAAAAATGTCTTAATTCAACACTTATGTAGTCATTTCTTTTATTTTATACTTTCTTCATTTTTCTTTTTCCTACACAAGTATATTTTTTATAAAACTTTAACTCACATTCATAGAATACTATAGGGTAGATGTAGCAGTATCATAGGGTAGAAGCAGCAGTGTACACGCCTGAATGTTTTTGGTTTATAAAAAAATAATAACTAATAAAAATTTAGCTTTTATTTTTTTTTTCGTAACTCGCCCTTGCATATTTTATAATTTAGCACTATTGTTGACACTCTTAATTAAACCAATCAGGAAGCAAAAAATAATGTTTTTAAGTTTCACTGTTTTTCATTGAAAATCATACTAAGAGCTGGCTTCATTTAATAAATTTATGTATTCCTTATTTTATTACAAAATTTGCAACTTTTTGTTTTTGTAGCTGAAGAAAGCTTTGAATTTTATGTATTTAATGTCGTTTATAAAATTTCATTAATTTTTTAGAGAGGAGTGTCCATTACTGGAATACTTAAGTAGTCATTTTCCAGTAATGTACACCTCATATAGTCACTGTTAAAAAAGCAATTATGGTAATGTTTATAGTGCATAAAATATTTCGATTTAATTAAAAACTTAAGTAATCAATTTTAATTTTTAAATTGCACTTACCAAAATAAAATGACACCAAAATTTTTATAAATAGTTGTTTTTAAGTTATATTAATATGATTTATAAAATTTCAATATCTTCTTCATTTTATTATTATTATTTTTTCAAAATGAATCTAACTATGTTTTGCCTATTTTATAATCTGGCAATCAAACCACTCATGAAGCCGAAAAAATTTTTTAAGGGCACAGTCAAAGAGGGGCTTATAGGGCTTAATCGTTCACCATTTAAATAAAAACACTTAAGTTACAGAAGTCGTCAAAAACACATTTTCTCTCTTAAATATTTGTTTATTTTTACTTTTTCAATTTTGTCTGCAGATATTTTTTTAAATAACACTTTCATTTTTGGTACCGGTTTTGAAAGTAAAAGAAACTTTATAAAAATATCTGTGACCGAAATCGAAAAAGTAAAAAAGATGCGATATAGAGACGAACTTCAGCTATTCAATGCAAAATAAATAAATAAATAAAATGTCAAAATGCAAACGAGATATTAGAAAAATATCTCCCCATAGGATTAGCATTAGCTCGTGAGTGTCTTCGCCGGCAGGTACTACATGCACATCTACTCTATATACGGGAATAAAAAATTGAAATTAAATATGACTTACCATGTCATTTTATAAATACGGCTTGTATTAATATATATTTTTCAGAAATAAGATTTTAATTACACATAAAAAAAAAAAAAAAAAAAAAAAACAGATAACGTGCATTATGGATTTATTTAAATAATATGTAAAACTTAATAGGTATTTGAAAAAAAAATGTATGTTTAATATTTTAAAACTGTTTAATAACTTGTGCTTATGGGCATTTTAAAACTATCATATATTTATGGGACTACCAATGAAAGCAAACACAAGGAGAAAGATTGGAATAAAATAGTTTATTTCTGTCAATAATCTAATTCATATGTAACTTTAATTACGTTTTCCCTTAAAAAGTTCAATTAATGTTACATACTTTGAATTAAATAAATATTGTCAATAAAGTATTTTATTCCAATCTTTACCACGTTTGTATTTATTTTCATTGTATGTTCTAAAAGACAATTCTTTTAAAATGTCCATAATAGCAATAAAAAAAGAGAATTCATTGGGGAAAAAAAAGAGCATTCACTCCTATGAAAAAGTGTCTACTCACTCCTACTAGGAGTGAAAAAACGCACTCCTTTAGTAAAAGTGAATAGTCACTCCTCAGAAATAGTGATTATTGACCCCTGTGTAGAGTGAATATTCACTTCCTAGAAGTGAGTATTCACTCTTTCAAAGAGTCAATGATTCCACTTTTGCTCAAAGTGAATAGTCACTCTAACTAGGTTGGGCATATTTTGAGTCTGCGATAGAGTGAGTATTCACTATTCTGGAGTGACCATTCACTCCTTTTTATTTAGAGTGTAAGTACTAGTTACATCATAAAGAAAAAGCTAATATTTAAAATTACCTAACTTCTGCTATTATGTATATTAATGTGAATAGCACTTGGTACAAAATTTATGCATGCATACATACAATAGGTTTGAATTTTAATTTTAGTCAAAAAATCTGTTCAAAGACAGATTCATGAACAATTTTAAGATAGAAGGGACCCCCCCCCTAATAATGTTTGCCCCAGGGCCCCCCCGCTGTCTAAGTCGGGCCCTGGCAGAAGACCTCCTGCAGCCAATTAGTGGCAATGTCAAATAAATTAATTTGAGGGTTAAGTAATAAGATCGTCAGTGTTCATTTTCATGATTTCGGTTCCTCTGACAAAACCCTATTCGTATCACTCCTCTGTCTACCTGTCCGTTACAGAAGTTGTTCTCGGGAACTGCATAAATCAGAGACTTGAAATGTTGCATGCTTATAGTTGAATACCTCCGATTGCCTAATTGATGTCAATGTCAACGTTTTGAACCAAATTTTCCTAAGCGGGAGATCTGGGAACGAAAAGAATGGTCATACTGAGATAATAGTTGTTTATAAATCATATTCTAATGAAATGAGCGAAAAATGAAAACACATGGCCCATTATACATCTCTTCAAAAATCACCACAACAAGTTTCATGTTTTTACTTTTAAAAATGAGTCAGAAAATGTCTAAGAATTTCGAGCTGTTGAGAGTGTAAAAATATTTTTTCGAATACGCTCTTAAGGCTGCTGTTGCTAAAAGAAAGACCGCTTGTTATTTTGAGTCGAGATGACGGTTTTGCCCCACTTTCTAAAAGAAAGAGGCATGAACTACCTTAAACGCATATTATCGGTTTTTCAAAATTCTAACATTGTTTATTTTTTCACTATTTCTTTTAAAATCTATGTTATTTATATCTTTATTTCAATTCGACATCGTTCCTGCCTTTGCATCTGGCTACGGAATTTATCCACATTCCGTTAAAAATTAACGGCCCCTTAACATATTTTTTATAAATCTCTCAATTGCGACACTGAGCAACTCCCGAAATTAACGCTCTGCTAAATCAGTTTCAATAAACTTAACTGCATTTCCGATTCGTGCTGCATTCCAGGCACGTAGCCAGGGAGGGGGCTAAGGGGGCTGAAGCCCCTCCCGAAAGTTTGAAAAGACTTTACAAAATTATCTCTATTATAATAAAATAAATTTTGTTTGTCTTTATTTTTCATTACATTAAAATTAATTGTATTTTTAGCTGTACAAATATCCATTTATTCAATTACAGTAATCCTTCATTATATCGGTCATTTGGATATATATATTTTTTACATCGATATTTATCACAAAAAATATAAAGTTTTTTTTAAACGCAATTTTAACTAAGTGTAATTCCGTATCATTAATTTGACGAAGAAAAATTAGTGTAATACACATATGGCGTATTAACTTTAGAAGACAGATATAAAAAATTTACTTGCATGTTATGATCTTCCTTAATTTTCTTTATCCACATGCATATAAACGAAACTTATGTGTACTATGCAGTGGCGCAGCCAAGGGGGTGGTTTTAGGGTTGAAACCTCTCCCAGATCTAAGAAAAATCGCTGTAATTGCCGGTTATATGAATCAAAACCAAACTTAATATTTAAATGTTTTGGCGTATTTCGAAATCCACCGCTTTACTGAATCAGATTTCATTCAATAAAGTGATTCAATTAAAGGTTAAAGTTCTACTTAAAACTGTGAAAGTGCATATTACATGCATTAGTTAAGTAAAAATTGGTCATTTAAACTAAATCACTTTTCTGAGACATGCTAAAAGAATGATGATTTCCTGCCATACAGATGCTCTTTGAGTTTAACTATTCGACAGTGAATATTCTATTTAGTACTAATTCTATTAACCGGTGATTCAAATAACCGGCAATCAGCTTTATTAGAAACTCAAAACCCCCATTAGAACCGAATTCTGGCTGCGCCACAGGTACTATGTACCGAGCAATGCTAAAATGTTTTGCAAGGGAGCCAAAAACTTTAATAGCCGCCTATAATGTAAAATCACATGAAAAAAATATAATTTTAAAGAAAGAACCTTTGATAATGATGTTATAACTGTAAAACGCTTTTAATTAAAAAGAAACTATTAGAATGTACTTTTGAAAAATAATGATGCGAAGAAAAACGACATGGTATCGAAAAACCTTCAAAAAACGCATCGGTGCAATCTCCCGACCTCTTCACTGAACAAATTTTCTGCGAATTATTTGCATGTGAATCTTTAATAGTAAGAAAATGTGCATAAAGTAGCTGCTTTGGCTGGTTAATTTTCTTTGTATTTTGTAGAACTTTCAACTTCAGGAATGGTTACCTCTATGTAGGATTTTTTTTTTTTTTTTTTTTTTTTTTTTTTGAATTTTTCATAGTACCATCGGAGAGAGTTTTATATCCCGTCGGCACACGTTTTTGGATAAAATGTACACCAATTGTGAAGCCAGTCTACAGATGTAGGCGGGTGTGCTGATGGGCTAGGGGGGGCTATTTGTAAAATCATGTATAGAGACATTTTGAATTGTGTCTAGGGACGAAGTAAAAATTTAAACAACAACACTGACTCAGTTTGCAGCCAAAAATTTAATTTAGTAATTGAAGTGAAATGTATTCTGAGTTAAAAAAAAAAAAAACGAATTTTATTAAATACAATTTCTGGATCTGACATAAACGTTTTTAACCACGAATTTAATGACGGAAAATATAGTATTTTGTCAAATGGCTAGATACGATGGAAAGAAAAAAAAATGTTAATGATTGTTAATGAAATCTTTTAAGTAACTAGAAAATATGATATGAAATGGCAAAAATATTTTTTCAGACATGTACTTTTTTCTTGAAATTGCAAAATCACAAAACAGCACCATGGAGGCACTAAATCTTGAACTGACTTACGTAAAGCCAATTCCAATAATATCAACTTTTTCTGGCGGCAAATCTTATTTGGAAATTAAAATTTACAATTGTTTGGATGTTAGTGTTCGAAACAAATTAACTTTGGTGGGGATTCGTCAAATACTCGTTATGAGCTTACAGCATGGCAAGCAACTCGATTTGTTATTGCTATCTAACTTAACTAGGTAGCGTAGTGGTCATAGCTTCGAACTCCAGACTGAAACGTCCCGGGTTCAATGCTTCACATCACCAAAGACCCACCGAGTGTATGCAGTGTACCCGCTCGTTAAATAGAGGGGTTCTGAAAGTCCTGTGGTTGGTCGTAGCAGTTACCATGAGTAATGATCTCTGGAGAAACTTTTCCTCTCCTTCAGAGACATATTGAAATTGAGGCGGTGGCGATGTTTCGTGCTGCTATCTATCGAGACTTTGGCGAACATCTTCCGGTGCAGAAGTCTGTCTTTCTAACCCCTGGGTGCAGTTCAAAGAAAGCTCCAGCAACCCTCCTGCCCTTCAGGAACATGTCAACAACAACAACAACTTAACTTGAGATGACTTAGATGATGCCACGAAGATAAACATGTTTGGTTCAATTTTACTTTCCAAAAAAACATAGTTTTCCAATAACTGTATAGGAAAGAAACAAAAATAAGAAAAATGGAAGAAAGATCCAGAAATAGTATTTTCTTTTCTTACATATTCCCAAACGCATTTATTGTAACCTTGTATTTTGTTTTTTCACGAAAAAATAGGTACAGAAAGGACACAAAAAACAGGAAGACTAGTTTCTACATGTTTTAGAAATTGTAAAAAACTAAATGTGTTTTCTTATGCAATTTTTATAACATATGCAATTAGATTACCACAAACCGATGTTATTTTAGCAAACAAAAAGTAAAATTTCTTCAGGAATACAGCTAATTAATATTTAATTGTTGAGTTTTCAAAGAGCTTCAGGAAAAGAAGAAATCAGAACAGCTCTTGGACTAATACTTGAAACAATCTTATTTTGTGCAAAGAAAAATACGCCACTTTGAGATTACCACGATGATGATCTTATAACGGTAGATAAATCGATATAAAAAAGACTGTTAGCTAAGAGTTTTTTAAATTTTGAGCAATGTCTGGAGAGAATTAATTGAAACGCGATATTATAAATATCCGTAGAAATGTATTTACTTCAGCCAACGCATTTTGAATAAAATCACTCAAATATCCTCGGATACAGTTACCGAAGAATTTGTTATCAAACTAAATAACGTGATCTGTTTTGTTAGTACAAACAAAACGCGCAGTTTAATTGCTGATGAAACTCAGGCGCAGAATAGCTTAACCTTTGTGTTAAATATGTGGACTATTAAAAAAGTCACAAAACAAAATAATTCAAAAAATTCTTTTAGGTTTCATTCCAATAAATGTCTTCTCCGCCAAAAATTCAAGAAAAGTAATATTACAACATTGTGATGAATTTTGTCTTGACATATATAAATGCATCACAAAGGCGTATGGTAAAGCAGCTAACAAATCTGATCTTAATAAATCTTAGCGGGGTCCATTCTGAAATTTTTCAGAGTATCCAAAAATTAGATACGTTCGTTTTGAAAGCCATGTGTTAAATCTTGCCTTGTCTAACAGCATGCTGATTCCTATAATCCGAAAGTGTCATGGACTAGTTAAAGCAGTGACACATGTTTTTAAAAATCATTTAAAGGCAAATTTAGGGTTTCAAGAAGCAGTTGCATAATATACCCCATTAAACAAAAGAAAAAGACTTCTCCGCATTTGTGCTACAAAATTTATCGAGAGGCATGAAAGCATATTAACTTTTGTTGAGCTACATATAATTGCATTAGCTCAGAAAATATTTTGAAAAACACGGATTTTCACGGATTCCCCAAAGATTTGGGAGATTTCTTTGGAAGCTGGAGCTGTTTTGGCAGGCGAAAGAAGAATGGTTTTCTCATAAGCCTGTATGTTTGTGAGAAAGTTTTCTGTCTGACAAAGTTATAGCGAGTTCTTCAAGAAAAATTTCATGACATGATATCGGCTGTAACTTAAATTAAAAATGTCCTAATTGTTTTACATAAATATAGCGAAAATTCAATAGAAATCTTTTGCGAGATATTTTATTGTGCATCAAAACTTCAGAAAGACATCTTCCAAACTGAAATAAATATCCCAAGACAGATAATATTTAGATAATTATCATTAGATAATACCATTAGATAATATTTAGACAGACAAATTTTCAAAATACATCCGCTGAAGAGTATTACAATATCGCAGTCTTTATTCGCCGTATAGAAAGTCTTATTGAAATTTTTCATGATAAAGTGTCAATGTAGCAAGTTGAAGCTGAATATGAATTAGGGTGCAAACAAATTTTTGACATCAACACAGAGATCCTAAAAGTTTTAGTACTGCGTAATGTGACGATTTCAATAATATCAAACGCTTGTTCACAGTCTTGGTTGAAAACCCCGTAACAACAGTCAGTGCTGAAAGATCTTTTCCGACAATGAAAATAATTAAATCTTTGTTTCAAATCATTATGACCAATGAGAGATTGAGTCACTTTGCAATGATTTTCATTCATTGGGACATTCCAGTAGATCTTGATAAGTTAATCAGCACCATGGCTAAGAGGAAATTACGATGATTGCTTCCGTTGTATTAGTAAATTTATTGTAACAAGAGTACTGCATTTATAATTATTATAATAAGAGATTATAAAATACAAGGTTGATTTTTATGATTAAATATTAGTTTTTCTTTGGAAAAAATAATGCGAAAGAAATTCATTTCATTTGGATCAATAATTTCAACACCGCGCACTCGCAATGACATGGAAAAAAATTAAATATGAACTATCAATATTTGATATGGTTATATAGTATCCTATGCACAAACACATTTTAAGTTTGTTTAATATTTTTGCTGTAAATTATACAAATTATTTTTGTAAGATCAGAAAAAAAAATGTCAAGATTCAGCCCCTCCCGAAAGGAAATCCTGGCTACGGGCCTGACTACTTGTTAAACTACATTAACCAACAAAAAGGGTGTTCTTAAATCAAAAAGGGCAATTTCGTGACACATGCTTTAATTTATTTTTGTTCGGAAACGCATGAAAATAGCAGGTGTTGTTATTCAGAAACTGTCCAATTGCACTCAATTTTCTGTTTTTTAAAAACACAACAGATTTTTCATAACAAGCCTTCAAAGTTGACACTTTTGAGCACATTTCTCGACGAAAGCAGAAAAACCGGTCGAAAAGCAAGAGAAAAACGGGTAATCAAGTGATCGAAATAGCTTGGAACTGGATAGGTAATTTAAATAAATATCATGAAATGGAAAAATAAGTTCGATTCGAAATCGCTTCCATAGTCAGGCATTCCAATTTTATATCTTTCTGTTAAAAAATGAATTTGTAAATGTGTCAAAACGTTCTGCGCTTGTTGAACGGAGCAGTTAAGAACACCCTTAACAGAAACAGAAATAACAACAACAACAACAAAAAAGCATGAAGTAAAACAAAGTGAAGCAGGAGGGAACCCTGTCTTCCCAATTAATACATCTAATGACGTCCGAGGTTGTATTCTCCGTTTACTGACACTCAGTGACAAATTGTTGTCCCGAAATATCCTCCATAATGGTCTCTAATGATAGGGTATGAGCTCGGGCATCCCCTCCCCGGCCCACGTTTCGTGAGACATAGCCCACAGCGATGCTCTGGCCCGGCATGCCGCGCGTAGTCGGAGCGACGACGTCTTTTCTGATATACCTGTGACGCATCCGTAACGTGTGCGCTGGATGTTGTCATGGTATTCCCTCTGCATTCTCTTCCGTGGTTTATCCAACAGGTGTCATACGCAGGTTTAAGTTTTTTTTTTTTTTTTTTTTTTTTTTCAGAATATTTTAAAAGGACTTATTACACTGTTTTAATGGGGGTGTTCATTATAGAGGGAGATTGGAAATGCATTACTACTACTACTATATACGATGAGCGAAGCAATACTTGAACAATTAAGATCAGTGCTACGGGAGTTTTACTGCATTTCCTCCCTTTTTAGTTTTAAAAGTAAACTAACATGATTGCTAAAACCCTTAATGAATGTCCTATAATGGGCAAAAATGAAATCTGCTGAAATTAAATAACAACAAAATTATAAGCAAACAGTTTCTTTAATTGCCACTTTCCCAGTAGTTGATCATTCGAAGAAATCAATCAAATTCCAAAATTATCTTTCAAATGTCATGCTTAAGCTGTGGTTAACAATAATTCATATAAAACTATTATTTGAAATAAGCAAGACGGTTATGGATTATTTTAACTTACCATAATTGTCTCTAAATAATCAAAAACTAAATATTTACACTTTCTATTAACAAAAATCATAAAATGGCTTATTTTTATAGCAAGCAGCTGACAACAATGTGACAAGTGCTCCAAACTTTTAATTGAAGATTTTATTTAAACTATTTAAACATATAAATTGCAACTTATCAAGCATATCAAGTATATACTTAAAATCTAGCAGTTATTTTGGGTGTTTATTTTTTAATAGAATTCGTTGAACCTTTTTGTTTTTCTGTAATTTCCATGATAGTGAGAATTTGAGTTCCGATTGCAAAAACATGTTCAGTTTACAGAGAGTTGGAGTAGAAACGGATACTAAAAGTAGCGTTCATAATTGCGGGGTGTTCAGATTAGAGAGTGTTCAGAATACAGAGAGGTCATCTTTTGTTAAGTCTATGGAGTTTCGCCGGGACCATCAGAATGTGTTCATAATAGCGGGGTGTTCACATTAGAGAATATTCAGATAGAGAGAGTTCACGGTACATACGCAATAAATTCGACTTATCAGTGTATAATAGATGTTACAAAATTTTAATTAAAATTATATACTACTTACAATACAAAGTAGAATTATTTTCCTACAGTTTCGAACAATAAAACTTGTTCAGCTTCAGGGAAACATTAAGAGACAAAACCAACACGCCACAACGTTTACATCCTAAAAGAGTATAATGTATAACGTTGTATAAGAGTATAACGTTTAGTATTGTATAATGCAAACGTTGTGGCTGTTGGTTTTGTCTCTTAATGTTTCCCTGATGGTGAACAAGTTTTATTGTTCGAAACTGTAGGAAAATAATTCTACTTTGTATTGTAAGTAGTACATAATTTTAATTAAAGTTTTGTAACATCTATTATACACTGATAAGTCGAATTTATTGAGTATGACTTTTACAGAAATACACGCAGGGTCATAGCTAGAAGCTATGTATTAGAAGGGAAGTGAATAATAGGGTGGGGGGAGGGCTGATATTTTCTCTGTGTGTGTGTGTGTACGTGTGTGACGCAGAAACATAAATTAGTGCATATTCACAATAAAGTTACTACAGGGTGTTTCACAAAGGACCCCTAACTTTAAAAATCTATAACTCGGAAACGGTGATAGATAGAAACATGAAACCAGTGGTGTGTTTATTAAAAAACCCGTAAGAATCTTATACATAAATCAGAAAATTTAGTTTAAAATAGCCCTCATAGGTGGCGCTGAGAGCGTTAAGACCTGCATCGTCACTCCATCGCTTTTATAGAATATCTCTATTTTGATGAATGAGAATCTTCCATAATACATTGAAGTAATCGTTTTCTATATAAGTGGTGAAATGACGATGCAGCAAAAGTTTCAAATTTTTAACAGTGTTTCTTTTGAAGGTCTTAACGCTCTCAGCGCCATCTATGAGCGCTATTTTTAACTAAATTTTCTGATTTATGTATAAGATTCTTACGGGTTTTTTCATAAACACACTACTGATTTCATGTTTCTATCTATCACCGTTTCCGAGTTTTAGATTTTTAAAGTTAGGGGACCTTTGTGAAACACCCTGTATGTTTCTCATTAAACTTTTGTAATAACTTCATTTTATGCTAAGAAAAGAATAGGATGATGAAAAATTGGAGTGTATAACGAGTGCAAAATTAAACATCATGTTAACTTCATTATCTGCAAATAGGATGAGCAAGTGTTGAAACTCTTATTTTAGTTACAATTTGGTATTTCTGCAAAACAGTGAAAGAGCCTCAAAACTATTTCGAATTGAACTTCATTTGGATTTTCGGAACATACATTCATTGAGTGACCTTGGAATATTTTCCATGTGAGGCTCAAAATGTTTTAAGGCGGGGGGGGGGGTAAGCCGTCTGTAGCGCTTCCTTAACTACGTCTTTGAGTATAAGCAGAGTTTATCTCGTATATGCAGAGTGCTGCAGAATTCGATCGACATATTTTAAGGGGAGATAGTACCTATCTAGAGGATGAAAAATTATCATAGGATATGGAATCGCCAAAAACGTATACTTAATCAAAAATACAGGGTGTTGTACCTCAACTCAACTGTGATTCGCAGGAATAAGTTTTAGAAAACTGAAATATATTATAATAAAACTTCAATGTCAATTAGAAAATGGCATCAATGAGGAGAAAAAGAGAGTCGCTATTACAGAAATGTCATTAAAATTTAAAACAAATATCTATTTTTTATTTCTTAATATTTATTTTTTAATATTTCAAATTTAGAAATGTTAAAAGCTATTATGAGACCTTTAAATCCACGAGGATATGTCATCATAGACATCGCAGTAAACATATACATAGAGACAGTGTTATCGCTGATATTTGATCAACGTTAGTAATTTGGCTAGTTGAAATTAAAAAACATTCACCAAATGAAAAAAGTATTAGCCAAATAAATTTTTCGTGTAACATACATATATATATATTTAATCTTTTAATGTATCCCCTTTTTTTCAATATGTTTTAAAATATGTAACTTAAGTTTTTATAACTGCGACAACGATTATTATTAATCTAATTTCAATTATCCGCTACAAATATACAAAAAATATGTGTATATTAAAAATATGTATACATGCACATATATGAAAAACGAAAAAGAAAAGAAAGAAAAAGCAAAAATTGAGCACTAGCAATTTGGCGAATCTAATCGCTTGCTTATTCGCCAAATGAAGAATTTTGGCGCAATGGCAAACGAGAGCGAAACCCTGCATAGAGATGACATCAGCTGAAGCAAGTTTATTTCACAATAAAATATTTTTAAAATGATACATGAAGATTATTATTTTAAAGATACAAGGTAGAACCCGTCAAATTTTGACGAAAGAAAATGTTTAAGAAGGAACTGTTTCATTAACTTACAATAAACCTACAAAATTAGTTATAGAAACGCAATTGTAGAAATTGTTAAAATTAAACTTTAATCGTATATGTATTAATATACGATTTACTGATTATTAATACGTATATGTATTAATAAGCAGTAAAAAATAATAAAGATATGTTATTATGATAAAGTTAGCAATTACGGTTCTTATGCTAGTATTCCAAAATGATAAAAAGCAAAATTTATTCAAATTTGACTCAATCATCGAATTTTTTTCCCCGTGAAATCTAAACCCGGCATCATTTTCACCATATCAAAATTTACAAATGTACATTTCACATCTGTATTCACGTTTTAAAAAAATGGCATTTTAACTTGATAATTTTGATTTTGATTCAAAACTTGAAGTCTCAATGCTACTAGATGAAATAGATATTAAACTGTTGATATTCTTTTACGTGTAAATACATTTTGAAATTAATTCAAAATTCACCGGGTTTTATAACAGAAGATATTTAAATTTCTATTTTTTCTCTTTTAATGAGAAAATGGCAACATAAAGACACAGCACTCAATTTGTTCCTTTGCTTTAAATAGAAATGGAGTACTCCTGTTGCCACGTTTAGAAAAGAGGTATTAAAAGCTACAAAAAACTAATATTTCAAAAACAAATTAAGATATAGCTTTCAAACAAATTTCATTTAAAAGTACATTTTTTTTCCTACACGATGGTGTAAAAATTGAAAATGCGCGACATTAAGAAGTTTAAAAACTTTTAGTAGCAAAAATTGCAATACCGAAATTCATTTAAAATTTGAAAGTGTTGTCATGTGCAAAATGACGTATGCGTTACGCACAGATACTTTTGGCCTTTAAAATATAGATTTTTCTCTTGCGTTCTGAAATGGGAAGGTTATGGGATGCTGCACCAAAAGGGTATTTTGTTAAACCATTTTTTTGTGTACAAAAAATATTTAAAAGAATGAAAATACGTGTAAAATATTCCGTTATTTTATTGAGTTAATAATTCATTAATTTGAATTAAGAGTGCAGTCTTAAACAACATCTATAGTAAGGTATGTACTATAAGACTGCACTATTGCAAAATCGAGACTAACAGACCGGGAAGCGACAGTGCAGACAATCACCTCATTGAGTTTACGGATGAAATTTTAGGATTAGTTAAAACACCATTCGCACATTAAAACGCAATCGGTATGCCAAGTAATAATTTGGTGGAAAATATCTAAAAAGCCGACTTTAGTAATTGCCTCGTAAGCTTACCATTTTGTTTTCGTTCACTTAAGGATGTGAAAACATGAAGGACTGAAAACAAAAAAATACAATGGTAAACCTAGGAGTCAACTGCTAAAATTGGGACTGAAGGTGTTTTCCACCAAGGTATGATTTGGTAGACCGATTGCATTTTGATAGGCGAATCGAGATTTCATTAATCCTAGAATTTTATCCGTGAACTCGATGAGGTGATTGTCTACATTTCCGCCTCCCAGTCTATAACGAAATAGATAGGCTGCCGCTGTGCCTTTCACTTTAAACCGCTAGAGTCACGTGATGCTCTTTTTGTGTCCTTTCATTGGTGGATTTGAGCATTACGTGACTGAAGCCTTCTGAAAAAAAAAAAAAGACATGTGGTACGTACTGCGGTAGCCTTGTCTTTTTCGTTAGCCTTGCACAGAATAATTAGGCATGAGAATTTTCCGCGTTTTTTTGCGTCTTTTCCCACCAGTATAATCTTAGAGAAAATGTTATTTTAGTCAATCGAAAAATGCTGCGATTTAACAGAACAATATTTTCTCTAATATTATACTGGTATGAAAAAACACGGAACACTCTCATCCCTAAATAATACACAGACTCAGCGCGAAAAGCGAGTTGTGAACGTCATAAAAACAACAACTATCTAATGATTTATGTACCTTAATTTGTTTGTAACATTAATACGGATGTTTAATAAGTGAGTATCACATTGAGCTAAGTGTAGAACAGAGTGAAAAAATGTCCAAGCCCTGGAATGAGCTCAGAACCCTTGAAATAACACTCCAAGTGCTCTACCATTTACGCTACGAGGACAATGCCCAGCTTGGCATTTCTCACTCACATTTTATTGGTAAGGTTACAACTACAGCACGAGATGGAAACATCTACATGAGCACACAATACTTCGGCGAAACATGGGACACAAATAAACCCAGCATCGGTAAATACATGTAATACAAAATAAACTTTTTTTTTTTTCCGGTCTCTCGAAATATTCGTTCTGATCAAAGCTGTATAAAAAATTTCAAAATTGTTTATTTTAAGGAGTGACTATAAAAGACAATAAGAAAAACGTAATTTTTTCATAAAGAATGAAATTGATCGGATAATAAGTTATTATCCGATCGATTTCATGAGTTATTAGCCGAGATATTAGTAATCTTGTTTTCGTCACTCTTCGTTTTTTCATGACCCTGTATTTCATCGAAACTTCAATTCAAAGATATGTTTTAATTGGCAATGAGACGCTTAATCCGACGCAATAAACTGCTAGTTAATATGGTTATCATTTTTGGAGTTATATACAGTGGTAAAGTCGAAAAAAAAAAAAAAACAGAGGCTCTAAGCAGAGGGTATACGATCAATGTAGAAGATATTCCCAGAGTGTACGTACTATAGCTCTTTTTATAGAAACAGAGGGTATCCAGTGTTCCTTAAAAATCCAGAAGGTATGCACAGGGGTGTAGTCGTTAAAACAACAGAAGTTATACGCTCTAAGCAGAGGGTATACGCTCTAGACAGAGAGTATACCCTAGAGTGTATATACTATAGCTTTCTTGAGAAACAGAGGGTTACGGTAGGGTATACGGCGTATACCCTTGTATACCCTCCTATACACTCCTGGGTATAGAGTATATTAAGGTCATATACTCTCCATTACATATATGGTTGTAGAGATGTTCTTTTACGCAATTCACTAATAGAGCATTTGATATTTATGACATCCTCAAGCCACAATTGTAAACACTCTGCTACCGAAAAATTTGAGATAGAGGCTTGAAATTTAGAGGAGAATGTAATAGTGAGACCAAGTTTATTAAATTTAGTAACCTTAGTTATTTGGAACTATTTTTTCTGACTTTCGAAATATTCGTTTTGATGAAACGCATATGAAAATTTTCAGAATTATTTCTTTTAAAGCAGGAATGTAACATAAACTAATGTAACATAAAATACGTTTAAGTTTTATTTAGGAATTTCAATGCATTTCATACATAGTTTACACAAGTTTTATTTTCATATTTTATATTTTACATATCTAGGTTATAGGTAAATATTACGGAGGCCCCCAATAACTAGTTACGTGCGTTTGTAATTACATAAATACGTACCACCTACAGCTGTAGTTCAGTCCGTTCTTCCGTCTATCCGCATATAACAGAGCAAAAAATATTCAACCGAATCGTTTAAAATTTAAAATATATAATTTTTGCATAATTTTGTAGAGTCATTTAAAATTTTATAAAAATCAGGTATATAGTTTAATTACAGAGAAAATCAAAATCATTTTGTTACATTACAGTCAATGGGGAAAATAGTTTCAAGTGAATTTTAATGATACTAGATTCTTTCGAATATAAGAGAATTGAATTGCATTTATGAAGTATGTACTAAAAAATACATTCTACACAATCTGTGGTGCAAAGAACATTTGCTATTAATTTACAGGGCCACACAAAAGTATTCCATTACACAATGGTATAAGGGGAAACACTGTTTAGAGCACGTTTTAAAACTATTACAGTCGACTCTCGTTAATTCGAAATCGGATAATTCGAATCTTCGCTTAATTCGAACTAAACATAAAGTCCCGAAATTTTCAATGGCAGAATAACGTTACAAAATTTCATTAATTCGAACTCATTTTCTCTTGCCTTCGTTTAATTCGAACAAACGAGAATTCCGATTTTTCATTTTTCTTTTCTTTCTCACGGATTTCAGATCATTTGAATAACTTTCTTTCTTTGATTTTTGTGAAAATTGTTCCGAACGAGTATACATATAATGCAATGCATTTGAATCCACTTTCTTACAGCCCCGTCTGTTCATCAGTGACGCTTTAATTTTTTCTTCCATCGTGCTTGTTTCTAATTTTTTAATTAGTTTATGTATTTACACATTCTAAATTAATATTAAGTCATATTCTAATGATAAAAGATGAAACAAGTTTAAGAAACACTATAACATTAATTCCTTTGTAATAGTACCATATTAAGCATGTTTTTCTTAATTCGAACTTCGGATAATTCGAACATTTCTTGTGGTCCCGACGAATTCGAATTAACGAGAGTCGACTGTATATTATTTCAGATTTCATGAAATTGATATACGATGCTGAGGTTTACTAAATATTACTTCCTGTATAACTGAAAGCAGATAGTATTTACAGGGACGCACAAAAGATTTCACCCATTATACTGTATCCAATGCACTACATACTATTTCACCAAGATCTGTATATTTTTAAAAACTTTGTTATAGTACGATACGCATCTCATTTGCTACGTTTGACATGCAATTTCCAACTAGTTTTAATTTCATTTCGCCTTGTTCTTGAGAAGAACGGGTTAACCCTTCCACAATGAGTGTGAGTAATAGCGTTGTTCGGAAGCTGTCGCATTCTTTCTTCCTTTTCCCAAATTAGTCCGGATCTCGCCTTCCGATCTTCTAATTACATGTTTACCGTCTCGAGTTCAGAAAACCCATAAATTCAGCGACACTGACCTTCACTTCGGTTCGGATTCCGCGTTGTTTCCATTTCTCGTCGAACGGTGATTAGGAGAACCCCTTTTTTTTTATTATTCTCCTGAGGTTGTTCGACCCCTGCAAACAAGGAGGTGCCTGGACAAAAAGTAACGAATAAATTAAAAAGCTTCCATGTTTGACCACCTCAATATATGTCGCGTTCAGATTAGGATTGGGAATTAAAACGGCCTATTGGGAACAAAAACGGCCTATAGAGGCGCTGCTCGCAGCCTTCGATACAGGATAACTGTCCCTTTAATTTCACTTTAACTAATGTTAAAGTCCCATTGAAACAATTCTTTATTATAAATGTTTTTAAAAGTTTTAGATATTCAAATTTGTATAATATTTACTTCGTCATATAAGACAGAACACAAATATCACAGGAAATCTGAAATTGTTCAAAAGAATAATTTTTCTGAACAAATTTAAAACGCATGTAATGCAATGAGCTTACACGGGATTATCCTGAATGGAGAAGTTACATCTTTTCTCCACCAGATGGCGTATTCGAGCGCTTGAATCGCCAATAGAGGCGCTGCTTGCAGCCTTCGATTCAAGAAAACTGTCCATTTAATTTCCTTTTAATTAATGTTAAAGTGCCATTGAAATAATTCTTTATTGTAAATGAATTCGAAAGGTTTAAATATTCAAATTCGGATAACTTTTACTTTGCAATGTAAGACGCAAGACAAATGTCACAGTAAATCTCAAATTGTGAAAAAGAATAATTATTCTGAACGATTTTAAAATACGCGTAACGCAATGCGATTTCACGGCATTATCCTGAAACGAGAAGTTGCATCTTTTTTCCACCAGATGGCGTATTCGAGCGTTTGAATCGCCAATAGGTAAGTTACTTGAAGTTTTTTGAAATGGACAACCCGGAATCAAGATTTTCTACTTCATCAAGTTTCTGAAATTCAATTAATATTTATTTATTTATTGAACACATGCATCTGACTTGTAGATTGGACATGAAAGCCCGATTATAAGTCATCGTCAATATACAGGGATGAGACGACGTTCGTCTGACGCAGGTAACGTTCGACCCCTTGCGAACAAGGAGGTGCTTGTGCAAAAAGTAACGAATAAATGGGAAAGCTTCCATGTTTGACCACCTCAGTATCTCGCGTTCAGATTAGGTTACTTGAAGTTTTTTGAAACGGACAACCCTGAATCAATATTTACGACTTGAGTAAGTTTCTGAGATTCAATTAATATTTATTTATTGAACGCATGCATCTGACTTGTAGACTGGACATGAAAGCCCGCTTATGTCATCTAACTTATGTTATCGTCAGTTTACAGGGATGAGACGACGTTCGTCCGACGCAAGGGACGTTCGACCCTTGCGAACAAGGAAGTGCCTAGGCAAAAAAGTAACGAATAAATGGGAAAGCTTCCATGTTTGGCCACCTCAATATCTCGCGTTCAGATTAGGATAGATAAGTTACTTGAAGTTTTTTGAAACGGCTAACCCGGAATCGAGATTTTCGACTTGAGCGAATTTCTGAAATTCACTTAAATTTAAGACTCTGATAATTGTGAGTTGAATGGAAATCTGCCAGCTGAACTCTTTTTTAACCGACTTCAAAGGAGGAAGTTATGAATTCGACCTGTATGTACTTTTTGTTCACGCATAACTTTCGTAAATATGAACTGATTTTGAAAATTCTTTTTTTTTTTTTTTTTTGAAAGCGTAAGACACCAGTGTGTTCCCATTCTAATTTCATCAAAATACAATGATTAGAACTTTATTTTAAAATAAAAAAATTAAAAATAAATTTTTTTAAGCAATCGACCAATTAGAAGTGTTTATTTTCCATGCTTTTATGTTACTCTTACACAGATACATGAACTTTTCAAAGTGTGAAATCCTGACTGGATAAGGTCCGGGATTCACATAAATTTTGCACTTATACACAGTCCAGTCACATTAATGTGACCACCACGTACTTTCTACGTCGACGTTAAATAACCAATCACAGGAGGCAGGTGGCAGCACAGTGCAGTTGAGGGTATATAAAGGGTGTGTGAGGGCTTCGGAAAACATTTCAATCGTTGGCGTAATGCAGAAACGAAGCGATTTATCCGACTTCCAAAAGGACATGATCATTGGCTTTCGGGCCAAGGGTGGAAGCATTTCCGAAACGGCTGAGTTTGTGAACTGTTCGCGTGCCGTCGTGGTAAAAGTGTACCGTTCATGGCAAAATGGGACTGTCCAAAATCAGCGACGTGGCAAATGTGGTGCACCACGGACCATAGATGACAGAGGCGAACGACGGTTGCGGAGATGCGTTCGGGCAGATAGACGGGCTACCGTTGAGCAACTGACCACCCAAATGAACCAAGGGGCTACCAAAAGTGTCTCCCAAACTACTATTCAGCGAATATTGCTGCATCTGGGCCTCCGAAGCAGACGCCTGGTTCGTGCACCTATGCTGACTGCTGTTCACCGACGACGAAGGCTGGAATTTGCACGCCAATACCGCAGCTGGACATCCACTGAGTGGCGACAGGTAGCGTTTTCCGATGAATCGCGCTTTATGCTTCGTCGGACAGATGGACGTTGGCGTATAAGGCGTGAAACCTCTGAAAGCAAACATCTTGCAACTATTGCAGGAACGGTTCAAGCTGGAGGCGGGAGCATTATAGTCTGGGGAATGTTTTCCTGGCATTCTCTGGGTTCACTCATCATTGTAAAAGGCACGATGGATCAATACAAGTACGCATCTGTCCTTGCGGACCATGTTCACCCCTACATGCGCATTGTTTTTCCTCAGGATGATGGCATCTACCTGCAGGACAATGCGAAGTGCCATACAGCTGCCAGTATACGTGCGTGGTTCGAAGAGCACCAGGATGAGTTTACCGTCCTCCCCTGGCTAGCAAACTCACCTGATTTAAACCCAATCGAGAATCTGTGGGACCATCTCGATCGGGTTGTTCGCGCCATGGATCCTCAACCCCGTAATCTAGCGCAGTTAGCCACGGCATTAGAGTCGGCATGGCTCAATATCCCAGTGAACACCTTTAGGAACCTTATTGACTCTCTTCCTACACGTCTCGCAGCAGTCCGCTCTGCGAAAGGAGGATATTCTGGCTTTTGACAGGTGGTCACATTAATGTGACTGGACTGTGTAGTGAAACGATATGTATTAATAAGAAAAATTACTTAAAACAGTGACAATTTCGCAAAATGCAGGCTTTCATTGAAAATTTACTTCTTAGACTTACTTCTTAATTTAATTCAAAATTTGCTTCTTAAACTAGAAGAAGTAGGTATGTCTGAAATGGAATCTTTTGCGTTTCCTAGTGGTTCTGTTTTTTTTTTTATTTTTTTTTTATTTTTTTTTTTTTTTAATCTTTATTCTACTTTATTCAGTAAACCTTGTGTAAAGGAAATTTGTTTATAACGGAATTCGGTTTTGAAGGTAAATATTCATTGTTTGTAAGATAGAAATACGGTACCTGCTAAATTGGAATTTTGTTTCACTCCCTAATGATTTCCTTTTCGAAGATTTTACTAACAAGGAAGGTCTCCATACGGGCAAACCCCGAAAAATCTGAAAAAATTACAGAATGTTCTTCTCGTGTGGATAGATACGTTTATAAAAAAAATTTCGTCGGAATCACCATTCAGTATCCGTAAAAAAATAATGAAAATTTCGTTATTTGGCGATTTATCGCCGGTTGGCGAAGGAATGTAATTTCAAAAAATACTTTGTGTCAAATATACTTCAAGAAAAAAAAAAGTTTCATGTTGAACTTGTTTTGATAAATTTAATTTAAATAACTTTAGTTTTATAAGTTTTAGTTTTTTTTAAGTATAATTTTGTTATATCGATATTTATATGTATTTATATTCAAATTTAATCATCAAAATTTGAAATTTAAAACGAAATTCATAATTTAAATTAATTAAATTTGTTTCCTCCTCAAAGTCCATTTGAGAATTGTCGATTAGATTTTGTTGCTATGGAAACATGTGGCTTTTATTTTTGAATACGCTTAAATGTATGAAGATAATTTTTCTCAATATGATTTTTTTTTATCTATGAAAACATTTTTTCCAGTGATTAATTAAATAGCTACTTCAACAAGTAATATATATATGAAATACAATATGTATATATATATGTATATAATATATTAAAGTCTCTCATTGTTTATGTTTAAATTCATTAAATACGATTTACACGCATTCTAAATATCCAACAGTTTTGAGTTGCATAATAATCGTTTGCTTTTGGCGAGGAAAAGAGCTGCCCGCCAAATCGAGAGACTCTTTCGTCTTTTCACGCCAAATATTCGAAACTATTTTATTTTTTTACATACATTCTAATGTGATTCCGCCGCTAATTTTGACTGATCCTTTATTACATACATAAGTACTTTAATTAGTATTTTTTTCATAAAATTCTGAGTATGCCCAGTTTGGAGACCTTCCTTGTAAGTATTTTTTATTTGTTTATTGTAATAAAACCTGTTATGATGTAGTCGTAAGGGACCGGCAGAATTCCGTTTTAAAGAGATTTCCGTTAAAATACGTATAGTTAGACCATGTGGCGGTTGCACTAACCACCAACGTATTGAGTTGACGACTGAAATTCCGAAAATAGACAGAACTCGGTTAACATATTAAAATGCAATCTATCTTTCAAGTCATATCTTGGTGGAAAACACTTGCAAAACCTGTTTTAGTTGTTAATCGGTAGGTTTAGTATTGTGTTTTCTTATACCCAGTCCTTCATGCTATCATAACTTTGTGTGCGGGAAATCACAATAGTAAACCTACCAATCAACTACTAAAATCGGATTTTGCAAGTGTTTCCCACTAAGGCTACTATAATCGGAGCTGACGTATTCTCTCGAATTTGGCACCCGAATCGGTACCCAGTTGGAAAACCAAGCTAATTTCCACCATTTGGCAACCCAAAGCTCCGACCTAACATTCGGAACTTTTGAGGGTTACACTCTGGCTCGGTAGATTAATGCTTAACTGGGTATCAATAATCCGAAACAAAAATGGATTTGCGTCAGCCTGTATTATAGAAGTTCTATTTTCCACCAAGATATGACGTAGCCCGTAAGACATGGTGACGTCACTGCAACGTCGTTGTGAAGTCACATTCTGACTTTGTGACCATCGATTGTCAATATGACGTCACGTGACGTCGATGTGAAGTCACAGTGACTAAAATGTGAAGTCGTTGTGGCAGTTTTAGAGCTTTTTTGTGACGTCACATTGTGACCATTTTGTGACGTCACAATGTGACCAATTTGTGAAAAGTGTCATTTGTGACTACTTTGACATTAACATTGTGACGAAACTGTGACAAAAGCGACGATATTTAAATTGCCAGAAACATGTTTTTTAAAGTAAATGACATGTTTTGAAGAATATTTGTAATTTTCTAAAATTTTTTAAGGAAGTCACATCTCAGTCACAATGTGACGTCACTGAGTGGTGGCATTTTCGTCAGAGATGTGATGTGACCAAAGTGACTCACAATGACGTCATTGTGACGTCACTGTGACCATGCATGCTATGAGGGAGCAGACCAGTTGCATTTTAATATGCTAATCAAGTTCCGTCTAATCCCGGAATTTCTGAATTCAACTGGATGAGATAATAGTCCGTGCAGTCGCTTTTAGGTCTAAATTGTATGGTATTCCTATGCAATTTAGACCATAGCATAGGAATCGTAAGGATAATGAAATTTTAAAGTTTTTAAGACAGCATTCCGTTATAGACAGGTTCTATTTTCATGGGATTTACTCCATTTCCCGATTTAGAAGTCGTTGTCTCATTTTTCGTGATACTGGACCTAGTGACGCTACTGTAATTCCCTCAAGATTCAGAAGTTAATCGGACTCTATGGACTGGGTCGATAATTTTCATACGGGCCATGTCCAAATCGAGATTTTTATACCTGGCAGAATCTGAAAATTTTGACTCGTGTAAACCTTTAGAAAGAATGAAGTCCAGGCACGAATAAAAGAAATCTGGTCGGGCCCGAGTCCTCGGAAAAAATAAGATTGGACAACAGGGCCTTAGCTAAGAGGGTATTAGGGGAAATTCAACCCCGCTTAAAACATTTTGAGCCTCCCCTGGAAAAGATTCTAAGGTCACTCAATGAATTTCTGTTCTGAAAATACAAATGAAATTCTGTTAAAACAAGTTGAAAATTGCACGTGAAGCGTAGCAAATGAGGTGCGTTCGTACGATAATGAAGTTTTAAAAATATTACTCTCATATATCAATCTCATAAAATTGTAAATAGTGAATTACAATTAAAACGCTCATCAAACAATGTTCTCCTTATACCATTATGTAATGGAATACTTTTATGTGGCCTTGTAAATCAATAACAATTGTTCTTTGCACCAAAAATTATGTAAAATGTATATTATAATATGTACTTTATAGTTGCATATAAATTTTATTAAGTTCGAATGAGTGTAACACCATTAAATTGCATTTGAAACATTTTTCTCTATTGACCGTAATGTAACGGAATACTTTTGACTGTCCCTGTAATTGATCTATGCATCCGATTTTCATTAAATTTGAAATAACTCGACAAAATTATGTAATAATTATGTATTTTAAATTTCAAACGTATAAAATACATTTCAAACTTTTTCTCCATTGACCATAATGTAATTGAATACTTTTGATTGCCTCTGTAATTGATCTATGCACCCGATTATCAAAAAATTTGAAATAACTCGACACAAATATGTAATAATTATGTATTTTAAATTTCAAACAATTAAAATGCATTTGAAACTTTTTTCCCCATTGACCGTAATGTAATGGAATACTTTTGATTGCCCCTGTAATTGATCTATGCATCCGATTTTCATAAAATTTGAAATAACTCGACAAAATTATGTAATAATTATGTATTTTAAATTTCAAACGTATAAAATACATTTCAAACTTTTTCTCCATTGACCATAATGTAATTGAATACTTTTGATTGCCTCTGTAATTGATCTATGCACCCGATTATCAAAAAATTTGAAATAACTCGACACAAATATGTAATAATTATGTATTTTAAATTTCAAACAATTAAAATGCATTTGAAACTTTTTTCCCCATTGACCGTAATGTAATGGAATACTTTTGATTGCCCCTGTAATTGATCTATGCATCCGATTTTCATAAAATTTGAAATGACTCGACAAAACTATGTAATAATTATGTATTTTAAATTTCAAACGATTCGGCTGGGTAGTTTTTGCGTTGTTATATGCGGACAGACGGACGGACTGAACGACCACTATAGGTGCTACGTATTTACATAATTACGAACGCACCTAAAAATCTACAATACTAAAAATCTACAATCCTAAATACAGTTTTGTGGG
Source organism: Maratus speculifer (assembly GCA_964019185.1). Lineage (NCBI taxonomy): Eukaryota > Metazoa > Arthropoda > Arachnida > Araneae > Salticidae > Maratus > Maratus speculifer. The sequence continues at coordinate 242,595,168 of OZ025302.1, read as the reverse complement.
ATCTTTCACAGATTTGCAGAGTTACTAAATTGTATCTAAAATAAGTGTTTCAACACTCTCTCAACCTATTTGCAGATAGGAAGCTAACATGATGTTTAATTTTGCACTAGTTATGCACTCGAATTTTTCATCATCCTATTCTTTTCTTAGCATAAAATGATGTTATTGCAATACTTTAATAAGAAACATAGTACCAAAGTAAATATGCACTAATTTATCTTTCTGCACCAGAGAAAGAGAAAGAAAAAATATGAGTACTCCTTACATTCTCTTAAGCCCGCCCCACGCCTTGAACCATTGTTCACAGTGTTGAATTCAGACACTTTTCTCCGGGAGGAACTTCAGTGGCTCCAGGGGGGACATTATATAGTTCCGGAGGGGGGGGGGTTACTTTTTGACCATAGAAAACGCAAAATTTCAAATTTTCCAGGGGAGGGGGGAATTTTATTGCTCCGGGAAGAATGTCCCCCCGGGCCACCCCCTGAGTTCAACACTGATTGTTCACTTCTAGCTACGATCCCACTCGACAATGGACCAGCCCGAAAAGTGTGATGACCAGGCCCGGGCCGTGCAAATCTCTTCATTGCCCTATTCCTGACTATTTACATAACTAATAATAAGTAGTTTTGGGAGGGGGGGGGGTCTTTGAATCTCGTGCTTTTTTTAAAATTTCCACTTCATCCACCCTATATTTAAGCTACTAGACACAACATATAATTTTCATTTTTGAAAACCTTCTTCGCGTCGTATTATACGTATAATGCTTTTTAACCGCATCGTAAAAGTAGCAGATGTCATCATCGATGAAAAATGGTTTCTTGAATTAATAAGCCTATCTGTAACCGCAACCAGACTAGTATAACCATTACGAGATCCTAATGCCTTAGTAGCATAAATGTTAATTACGTTGAGTGTTCCGAATTCTAGTTAGCCATAACGGATGGTTTTAGGCGGTTAGAAAAAAAAACTACATCACGAAACTTTCTGACGCATTTTCAGGTGTGTTCCTAATTATATAAATACGTAGCATCTATAGTCGTCGTCCAGTCCGTCCGTCCATCTGACCGCATGTAAGAGAGAAAAAACTACCCAACCGAATCGTTTGAAATTTAAAATACATAATTATTACTTTTTTTGGTACTGCAAATTTTTAAACTTCTAAACATCGCACATTTTCAATTTTTACACCGTCGTATGGAGAAAAAAAATTTACTATGCAATTAAAGTAAATGCAATTTGTTTGAAAGCTGTATTTCAATTTGTTTTTGAATTATTAATTTATTATTAGTTAATATTGTTATTAATTATTACATAATTTTTTTCGAGACATTTCAAATTTTATGAAAATCGGACGCATAGTTTAATGACAGCGACAATCAAAAGTATTCCTTTACATGACGACCAAATTGTTTAACGTGCATTTTAATGATGTTACACTCTTTCGAACATAATAGAATTGATTTGCATCAATAAATACAACTAAAATACAAATTCTGTACTATCTGTGTTGTGAAAAATATTTGTTATTTATTTTCAGGGCCATATAAAAGTATTCCATTGCACAATGGTATTGGGAAAACACTGTTTGGAGGGCGTTTTAATAATATTAAATTATTTTACATTTCATGACATTAATATACGTTGCTGCAGGGGTGTCCAGAGAAGGGTTTGGTGATGCAAGATGCGTCATACAATTTAGTTTTTTTTTTTTGGGGGGGGGGGAATTTGAGAAAAAGTACATTTTTTTGGGGGGGGGGAGATTTTTAATTTTTTAATATTTCAAAATTTAATTCCAGAAATGTTCCTATGTTTTCTTTCTTTAAATTCTAGGTAAGGGCAATAATAGCTCATTCTGCTATTCTCATTTCGCTATCTCTTGAAGGTGCAGTAGATTATAAGTAGAATATAATTTACAATTTGTATTATGTTTGGGGGGGGGGGATGTTAAAGTATGAAGGGGTTTTTTTGGGGGGGGGGGAATTTGCGCCATTAGATTTGGGGGGGATGGTCACCACTGCGTTGCTGAGGTTTACTACAAGTTACTTCCTGTATATTGAAAGCAGATAATATTTACAAGGACACACAAAGGATTTTGACCGCTATGCTGTATCCGAAGTACTGTATACCAGCGGTTCCCAAACTTTATCGTTACGCGACCCACCTTTAAGTAAAAGCATTTTTCGTGACCCAGTGAATATAATGGTGTATATCAGTATGGAAAATGTTGTATGACATTCACAGACTATTCGCTATCCCATCCTACGAAAAAGGCAAATTTTCGTACGAAGGATATCAATGAAAACAAAAATTCGTAATTCCAATGTGTGTCAGTGGAATAATAATTGACACAACACACAAACTAGAAAGATAATTAAAAATACATTACTATCAAAACATAACTTTATAATCAATGCGTTTTCTGGCACAGGTGTTTACCGATGAAAGCATCTATATCAGGGTTCACATTTGTTAATTTCAATCTTAATTCACTTTCAACACAGTTTTTTCTATACTTGTTTTTTCAGAAACAGCCCAGCACATAAAGTTCGTTCACATGACTATGTTGTATTGAACTCCATCAAGGAATTCAAAGTTCATTGAGATGTTTCTGGATATTCTGCTCACATACTTCTTTATATGGAAATTAAGAAATTTAGCTTGAAATATTATTTGGTGGTGAAATTGTTATATTATTTTAACAGATTAGATATGAAATATATTTTGTGACAAATCTGGATTATTTCCGCGACCCACTAAAAAAAAAAAAAAAAAAAAAAAAACCCGCGACCCATAGTTTGGGAACCGCTGCTGTATACTATTACACCAAGATCTGAATATCTTTAAACCTCGTTATAGCACAAACTTACCTCTTTATTTACTACGCTTGACTTACAATTACCGACTTGTCAAATATGAAAATATGAAGCTTGCGCTGGAATAGGCTGTATTTACATAAGGTTATCAACTATCTGGCAATTTCTGACCCCCCCCCCTTACGCTATCATACGTGAACACCCCCCCCCTTCCAGATAAACTACCTCCCGGTCCCCCCCAGACTAAAATTTTTGTGGACCCGCCTCCCCATCTTCAAAGCGACAAATTTCAGTGTTTTCTGACACTAAAAATGAGAATGAAAACTTTTAATGTAGGTACACTATGAAATTTCATAAAATTAAAAAGTTTCAAATAACTAGGGCTATATAAAAAATATATTTTCATACTGTCATATACATACAGCCATTTATAAACCAAAGCTGAACTTGATTTAGAGCGGAGTACGGTCCGAGATTTACAGATACGACAAATTTCTAATATTTCGAAAAAATCCAGATTATTATCGTATAATTAAGATTCCTTTAAAGAGCACTGCATACATATTTAAGAGATGATTTTACAATATATTTTATGGAAAACACACAATAGCAACGTTAATGATTACTTAGATTCTTAGGCTTTCAACATTCAAATAAAGATTCGTTAAAAAATTAATATCGTTTAGAATAAAAGAAAAAAAGAAAGTTAAAAACATCATATTTTTTCAAACTGTATAATAAAAAGTAGATTTATGAAAATGTTTCTATATCATTTTATTAAAGATTTTCTCAAATCCAAAGGAGCTACTTTCTGATACATTTCTGAACTCATTTCTTTTCGGAAACGCATAAGATTAGCAGCAAATGTTGTAAGATTTACAGGAAGACGTAATCATCATCAACTTATGTCAAGGACTGACTGAATCTGAAGTTTGATGAAAATCTGTGCATCAGTTCTCGCGATATAGGAATTGCGGAAATCAGGAAAAATGCAGCATAGCACCATCACCTGATGGTCGATTTACACCAAAAATTAATCAGCACCAATTTATACCAGGGATTAACTAAAGTTTTATTTAATTTTGTGCATTCGTTCTTGAGATAGAGCGCCCACAAAAATTGGTCTCAGACTCATGGACAGATATTTTGTAAAAACATGATTTTCGGTATCTCTGACCCCTAAAAATTCGCAGAAAACCAGAATCCGAAACGGTTCACAAATCCAATACTTTATTCTTATGTAGATAGAAGAAAGTAAAAACGATATAGATAGCTGGGAACTCTCTGTATAAAAGAACTTAAGAAACAGTAAACTATATTAAAGATAATCCAGAGAACTGTTAAAAATTTGCATTAATTAGTCAGAGCACGGACAGGCAGACAGACAGACAAACCAAATTCATAAACACTTTCCAACAATGTTGGAAAGTGTTAATAAAAGAGTGTAACAAGTCTGAAACTGTGCATCAAACATGGCGACGTACGTTCATGGTACGACAATACGTCCGTACCATAACTAGTTTTATAAATAGTCAGATCTTGGTACGATAGCTATTGCACTTTAATAGTATGAATACAACATTTATAAACATTCTTATTTATTAAATTCAGTCATACGGAAATAATAGAACTCCATCTTCAATAAGACACCATCACCATGACAACTTGGAATCATGACCTATTACGGGATATCATTGAATAAGCTACTCATAATAGGATTTTATAGAATGAAGAAAACTTTTATTAACATTTTTCTAAGCTTTGATTCGATTTTCATAAAATTTGAAATGGCGAGACAAAATTCTGCAACGATAATATATATATACAAGTTTCGAATCATTCAGTTGGGTGGTTTTTGCACTGTTATATGTGGACAGACTGATGAACTACTACAATTGGCTCTCTTTAATTCGAAATCGGATAAATCGAATCTTCGCTTGATTCGAACTGAACATGAAGTCCCAAAATTTTCAATAGCAAAATAACCTTCATTTTCATTTTAACGTAATTTTCATTTATTCTAATTCCTTTTCTCTTGACTTCGTTTAATTTGAACTAACGAGATACCGATTATTCACTTTTCCTTACTTTCTCCCAGACTTCAGATCCTTGAAATAACTTTATTTCTTTCGTTTTTGTGAGAATTGTTCTGAACAAGAATACAGATAGTCCCATGCATTCGGTATTCGCTTTTTTAGTGCCGCGTCTGTCCATCAATAACACGTCCACCCCATCTTCGATTGTGCTTTTTCCTAATCCCTTAATTAGCTTATGTATTTATATCTTTTAATTTAATATTATGTCATAGTCTAATGATAATAACCGAAATATATTGGGTTGGGGAAAAAGTATTTTCGCTTTTTTCGTATTTTTCAAAGTGAATTTATATTTATATAAATTTAAAAACTAATCAATAATATATGTGCCGTTTTGTTCAATGACTTTTTACCAGTTTTGTAGTAAAACCATAATTCCATCACTGTAGAACTTCTGAGATTTCTGGGCAAAAATTTGAACAAAGGGATTTTTTCAAGCCTCTTTTGAAGCCTGCTTAGCACCATTAAGAGAGTTCTGCAGAAAGCAGAACAAATGGTAATCTGTTGGGGCCAGGTTCGGACTATGCGGTGGGTGCATTAAAACTTCCCAGACAAGCTCTTTGAGTTTTTGCGGAGTGACTAAAGATGTATGTAGTTTAGCGTTGTTGTGATGGAAGACAACGCCTTTCCTATTAAACAATTCTGGCTGAGTTCTTTAATCACCTGCTTCAATTGCATTAGCTGTTTACAGTAGATAGTTGAATTAATGGTTTGGCCAGATTCGAGCAGCTCATGATGAACAATCCCTTTTTAATCCCACCAAACACTCAGCATCACCTTCCTAGGCGTCAATCTGGGCTTTGCCATCGTTTGTGAAGCTTCACCGGGCTTCGACCACGATCTTTTTTGCTCATTGTTGTCGTATGTGATCCACTTTTCATCATCCGTAATCATTCGTTTTGAAAATGGCTCGATTTCGTTCCGTTTCAGTAGCTATTCACAAATGGAAACTCTGTCCATTAAATTTTTCACTGTAAGTTCATGGTGAATGCAAGTACCGAGTTTCTTTTGGTATCCAATCTTATGTAAATGGTTCAAAACTGTTTTATGGTCAATGTTTAGTTCCGTAGCAATGTCGCAGGAAGAAACATGTCGGTCTACCTCGATTTTTTTTTTTTTTTTTTTTTAATTTCATCGACTTTTTCAACGATTGGCCAGCCAGGGCGAGATTTAATCTTTAACATCGAAATTTCTGGAACGTAAACAAGCAAACCTATTCTGACACTGGTGTTTTTCTTAAACACTGATCAACATAAACACCACACAATTTTCGATCAGCCTGCGCCACATTTGTCTCTTTTTGGAAGTAAAAAAGCAAAATATGCCGAAAATGATCTTCTGGAAACTCCCTTTTTAAAACGCAACAATTTATGACTGATTAAACAGATGATGCGACCTTTACATTTAGAATTTTCTAGATACTGTTGTCTATTAAACACTGTATAGTATGGCTTAATTGAGTAAGTATTACTCGAGACATGCGACTTTAAATCTATCTATTCGGAAAAAACGAAATTACTTTTTCCCCAACCCAATATTTTAAAAAATGCTATAATATTAATTTCTTTGTAATTATATTACTTTAAACACCGTTTTCCTCTCATACTTCCCATAATTCGAATTACGGATAATTCGAACATTTCTTGTGATCCCGACGAGTTCGAATTATCGAGAGCAAACTATAATTGACGACCTCGGTAGCCAAGGGTTACAAGTGACAAAAATGTTATTAGGAGTAAATTGAGTTTAAAAATACTTGACGTTAAATTTTGACCATTAATATTAATTGACTGAATTGAAATAAGAAACAGCCGCTTGTTTCATTATGGTCTTTGAACTGTTATTTTAAAAATTGTAACAATAGTAGGGTATAATTTTCTTTAAATTTATAATTAATGAATACTGATTATTTTTCGGAAAAGTGATTTATCTCTATAACGCAGCACAAAATAAAAAAATCACTCAAATTTCTTTACCTGGAAAGAAAAAAACATTTTCCAGGTGATCTGTGCACTTAGTTCATTTGAATTTTGTCACTTATAAACCTCTACTTCTAGAGTCCTCAATTACGATCACGCCTGACTGGGATTATGCCAATTACTCTGGTCAAAAATGGCGGGTTGTTGCACCTTGAATTTTCGAAGGATTTAGTAATTAGCAATTTTCTTAGATCCCCATTTTCTGTCGACACCACCATAAACCTCGTATGGAATTGCAGAAAGGTCTGGCAAAACAAACAAGATGTTATTTGCAACGCACATTATTCCTCCTGGCGTGGAAGTCTAGACACCCTTAATTGAAGGCCGAGTTCATATTTACAATGGACGGGTGATTTTTCATATCAGCGGTTCTCCAGCTATCGCTTCTTCTTGCTACTGATTTAAATCATAGAAATAATGGTAATAATAGGGTACTTCTCAGCAAAATTGCTTTCAATTTTGATAGGGAACCAACTCTTCGCTTCCATAAGGGGGCACACACCATTTAAGGTATGGTATCGTTCAAGTATGACGTAAGCATATTTTTAGTCATTTTGTACCCTCCCTCTCCCTTGCAAGGAAAAACTATAGTCGTTGGGGGCCACCGTAATACTTACCCATCATATATATGCATATATAACATATGAAAATAATACATTTGAAAACTATTTATAAAATGGATTGCAGTTCCAAAACAAAATTTAAACGTGTATTTATATTTTTACTGTGCATAGTAATGCCGTATTAATGAGTTGCTGATGAATCTCTTTCGATAAATTATACAACACGCCTAACTACTCAAGTAGTATTGAATTGCGAAAAAGAAACATTCTTATAACAGGGTCATGAAAAATCGAAGAATGTGAAAAACATGATTACAGATATCTTGGCAACTAATAATTCGATCAACTTCGTTCTTTATGCAAAATTTGTGTTATTTTATTGCCTTTTACGATCACTCCTTAAAATAAAAAATTTCGAAAATTTTTATATACCTTTCATCAGAACGAATTTTTCGAGAGTCCGAAAAAAATAGTTCCGGATAATCGAGGTTACTGATATTAAATAGGCTTCGTCCCATTCTTATATACTAAGTACATACAAAATTTCAAGTCTCTATCTCAATTCGTTCGGGAGATAGAGCGTTTACAGACAGACAGACGGACGGGAAATTTTTTTTTTTCTAAAAATATGTTTTTCAAAATCTCCAGTGTCGAAAACGTGTAAAACCGTCAAAAAAAATTTTTTTCGATTTTCAAAACGATTGCAAGATTTACCCTATACTACGTATGATGGGTAAGTAAAAACTTAGTCGTTGGGGAGCCACCGTAATATTTACCCATCATGGATATGTATAATATAAAGTATGAAACTAAAACATGTGTAAACTATTTAATAAAATGCATCGCAATTTCAAGTATCATTTCAAACATCATTTGTAAATATTTTTAATATGCATAGTAATGCTCTATTTACGAATTGCTGGTGAAACAATTTCGACAAATTAGATAAAACGATAAACTTTTCAAGTAGTACCGAATTGCGTCAAAGAAACATCCTTATAACTCCAAACATTATAATCATAATAACTAACAGTTTACTGCGTCGGATTAAGCGTATCATTTTCAATTAAAACATATCTTTGAATTGAAATTTGAATGAAATACATGGTCATGAAAAATCGAAGAATGTGGAAAATAGGATTAAAAATATCTCGGCAACTAATAATCTGATCAACATAGTTCTTTATGCAAATTTTGTGTTATTTTATTGCCTTTTACGTCCACTTCTTAAAATAAAACATTTCGAAAATTTTTATGTACCTTTCATCAGAACGAATTTTCCGATCGCCTTCGTTCTTTAAGCAAAATTTGTGTTATTTTATTCTCTTTTACATGCACTCTTTTAAAACAAATAATTTCGAAATTTTTTATATACCTTTCATCAGAACGAATATTTCGAGAATTCGAAAAAAATAGTTCCTGATAATCGAGGTTACATATAATAAATAGGCTTTTTCCCATTATTATATACTAACAAGGAAGGTCTCCATACGGGCATACTCAGAAAAATCTGAAAAAATTACAGAATGTTCTTCTCATACAGTTATATATGTTTATAAAAAAAATTTCGGCGGAACCTCCTTACAACGTCCGTAAAAAAATAATAAAAATTTCGTTTATTTGGCGATTTATCTCCGGTTGGCGAAAAAACGAAATTTTGAAAAATACGCTTTTACGCTTCGAATACTTTTTAAAGAAAAAACTTTCTATGTTCAATTTATTTAAATAAGTTTAGTTTAAGTAATTTTAGTTTTGCATTTTTACTTTACTTTAAGTGTAATTTTGTCATATACGTTTATATGTACTTATAACAAAATGAAATTAATATATTTTATCATTTAAAACACAATTTAAATTGATTAAAATTGTTCCAAACTGAAAAATGCACTGTTAAAATCTACTGCATTTCGTTGCAACGCACTCCCTTGCTTGTATAGAAAACGGTTACTTGGCCGTGAAATGGAGCTTTCTCATTGGTTGAAATAGAGATATTATATACAAGCGGTGGAGTGCGTTGCAACAAAATGCAGCAGATCTTTAACAGTGTATGACACGGTCAATTCGCCGTGCTATGGAGCATTCTCATTGGTCAGAAGAGAGATATTCTACAAAATTAGTGGAGTGACGTTGCAGTAAATGCTGCAGATTTTTAACAGTGAAGTCAATTAAAATCAATTTTCAGATTCGTTAAAATCGTCTGCTTTTGGCGAGGAAATGCATTGCTCGCCAAATCCCGCGTCGCTTTCAGCTTTTCACGCCAATTATTCCAAACTATTTTATTTTTTTTACATATCTAATAATGTAATTCCGCCGCTAATTTTCACTGATCCTTTATTACCTACATGTGTAGTTTAATTCGTATTTTTTTCAAAAAATTCTGAGTATGCCCCCAATGGAGACCTTCCTTGTAAGTACACACAGAATTTCAAGTTTCTATCTCAATTTGTTCGGGATATAGAACATTTACAGACACACAGACAAACAGGCAGACAGACCCACAGACAGAGAGACGACATTTTTTTTACTAAAAATATGTTTTTCGAAATGTCCAGTGTCTAAAACAAGTAAATCCGTCAAAAAAAAAAAAAAAAAAAAAAAAAAAAAAAAAAAATCCGACTTTTAAAACGACTGCAAGATTTACCCTATAGGAGTAAATATGATAGATAAGTAATAAGCAAATGATAGCCCAACCCCTCCTTTCTTTAAGTAAGATTGTATGACATGCTAACATCATAATTGTTTGAAATAAAAAGTTACAGTTAGCGATAAATTTTTTTTTTATGAATCCAGTAAATTTACATAGATAGGGGTTGCGATATCGAACGAAAACTAAATCGGTTTATTATATTATTACTTATTGCTTTAAACAATTTGTAGAATACAAAATAGTTTTTAATACATTATTATTTACGACTTTTGAACAAAAAAAAACAAAAAAAAAATTAAGAAATACAACAGGCTCTAATTTATTTAGGCATACACCTAAAAATTTTAACAATAATCATTGGAATATTATGTGTTCACATTACTACTCTGGCGTTCAAGATCTTTGAATCCATGTTCCTGTATTGTCTATTATTACGTTTTCAATGTAGTAGCCGGCTAGAATGTTCCTCGTTTTTAATCCTTGTTTATTCTATATATATTTCTTCAAATCGTCCAACATCCGGAGAACATTCATTCAAATAATGGTCGTTAAACTATAGTTTCCTCGTTTTCTAATGCCTAGGTAAGAATTATCGTGACCCCCCTCTCTTTGTCAGCAAAAATAAGCAGACACTGGACCCCCCCCCCCCCTCTTTCCTTTACTGCTTACGTAATACTTGAATGACCCCAATGTGCCTACTCTCGAATCTCCGATTTTGCGAAAATTTTCGATTTTATTTTTATTGCTCTAAATTAAAGTTCAAACATTTAGGATTTCAAAGATGTCTTACTTTCGATATAAAGATAATTTAGAAGCAATAATATAGCACAAAATATAAACCGGAAATGAACTTTCTGAAACAGGAAGTGACCGTTTAAAAAGCCAAAGAAAGATAAATAATGCATTTTAACACACAAATATATAATACATACAAAAATACATAAGCACCTTCAAGTAAGATGGACTTAAAAGCTGCAAACTTTATACATAATTTTTTGTGTTATATCAAAATCTTAATTTGGGTTTTCTAAAAACTGCATTTTTCATTGCGTACGTTTATGAAAAACATCATTTCTTAATCCCTTGAAGGACCCCACTAGTGGCTGAGAGGTTCTGCTTCTGAAACTGGTAGACGCCAAAGGCTGGGTTCGAACTCGATCGCGGCCGTCGGCCTAACAGTTCGGAGTAGTTTTCCGTGGTTTTCTTCTAACCTTGGATTTCTTTGCGTAAATAAGTGTTAGGTTCCCTTAGTGAGATCCCCACAGAGGGCATCCCCCCCTCCTTTAGGGCTAACATCCCAATTGTAGATAATTGGCCGCCATAAACACAAAAAAAAAAAAAAACTTAACCCCTTGAGGGGTGGTAGGAAGTATTTATCCCACCTACGATTAATGAAGATTTGTACTGGAAAAAATTTATTAAATTTTAATTTTCTAACTTTGATGGGGGAAAAAAAGTCGTGAAATTGCTTTTTTATAAAGTTTTTTTTTTTTTTTTTTTTTTTTTTTTTTTTTCAAATTTCCTGTCGGAGTAATGAATTATACAAAAACATTTGCATGGCAATTAAAGGGTTAAAAAGTTTTTAAGACATTGAAATAAAATGTTTTTATAAGGTTCTGCTCATCTGCTGCTTTATACCATTGGCATGGTATAAAACAAAATATAGCTTGTAAGTCAGTATATAATTATTTAAGAACCATTTTAATAAAAAATGCGCTTTATTATTATTTGTTTTGTATACAAAACAGTGGCGCCAACTTATATGGCTCCATGTGACCCGAGTCCACCCAATAAAAATGAATCATAGCGTACAAAATTTTCATTGCTCTAGTTATTTATTTCATTATTCCCTTTTTTCTTTGGAATAAAATTTATTTTGCCAATGACCATATGTTTTAATTTCCCGACTTACACAAATGACTGATATGTTTTGCATCCATGTTTAACTTCCTTCTAATTCAATTTGTATTCATGTTCATGATATAATGACATTACAATAAGTACAATAAAACATCGTTTATACGACGATCACTTATACGACGTTTTATTGTGGTCCCGATTCATTTCTATTCATTTTAATGTAAAAATATATCTTTTATACGACGCCCAAAATCGTTTATACGTCGATTTTTCGATTTTGTATAGGTTTATTTTTGTTTATTCTTGTGTATTTTATGAACGAGCGGAAGTTAGCAGCTATGAATGACATCAAATAGAGTGCTTATATGCACTCCACATTATAAAAATGTGGGCTAGTGTTCGATTAGTCTGAAAAATCATCTTACGTGTAACAGATTACACTGGGAGGGGTCATTCTTTTTCGAGGATGGCCAGCTTTTCCGACCTGTTTTAAGTTGCGAATAGACTACCCTTCTAACTGTTATCAATATTGGCGACTTTTAGTTGGCCACGTGTGGTTTTTGATCTTAAACTTTAAATGGAAAGGAAATGATGTACAGTAAATTAGGAACCTTTCGGTGAAACATAGATAAAGGTATGCATATTTAAATTGCTTACTAACCCCCCTCCCCATTTTTAAGATTACTTGTTTATCTTGGTTTGTTTAATTTAAAAATTCAGGTAAATCATCACGTTAAACATTAAAATTAAGTGAAAACAAAATTAATTCTAGTTTTGGAAGTGAAAATCGATTATACGTCGTTATCGTTTATACGACGTTTTTCGGTAGTCCCTTCTGCGTCGTATAAACGATGCTCCACTGTATAAGTATCTTTATAAGGAAAAACGCATGAGAATATAATTTAATAAAATTGAAACTTTATTAAAACAGCTTGACTTAAAATTCTCATCTTTTACCGTCTGTCAACCCTTTAATGAAAAACAAACTGGTGGCAAGATTTTACAAAAATATTTCTGAGCCAACCCAATATTTTTCAAAAGTTGACGCCACTGCTGGTGTTCCAGGCCAAAAGAGACAATTCTTCATATGGGAGGGGAACTTTTTCCCTTATAAATAGCTGGAGGCAGGACTTTAGCAAATTCATGAAATCAGAAACTTTTCTACGGGAAACAGCCCTGACAGGTTTATAAAGAAACATAAGGTTAAGTTATTCTGTTTAATACTTTATAAACTACAAAATTCTTTTATTTTAACAGTAAAATTAAAGGCCTCAATCACTGGAAGATTCGCAAACCAGTGTTTTATAATAGTTATCAAGCACTAGATAAATTGAAAGTTTCTAAGCCAGAAATTGAAAGTCCCTTCTTTGTTTTAAGGTTAGGACTAGAAACCAAAAACTTAGACTATAAGAAAAAAGAATTAAAGCTTTACGCAATAGTATGTTCCATTATTACCCAGTTATTTAAATGTCAAAGGTAAAAATAGATGTAACAAAACTTACCTCTCAGATTTCTAATAAGAACTGACAGTAGTGACTGCAAAACTCCAGACAAAGTTTTTAGCAATTTAATTCAAAACAATTTCTCAAAGGAGAACATTTTAATTATTTATTGTACAACATACACCTGACCTGTGTGCTCGACATGAAGCCTGCTTATAAGTCATCGTCAATATACAGGGAAGAGATAGAACAAGGAAATTTTTACAACACAAGAGATATACAACCAGGAGCTCCATACAAAGATTGCGTGCAATGGAGCCAGTCGGATTCGAACCCACAACCTCCTACGCTCGAAGGCAATTAGTGGTGTGGTGCTTTGACCACTCGGCCACGGAGGCCCAAGAAGAACAAAACTTAGATGTATATGAAGCAAAACGTATGAACTATCTCATGGAATGAAAAATAAATGCTTATATGGTGTAAACCTTAGAATAAGTAATTTTGTTGAAAATTATCATACACTGGGTGCTTTACCCTACTGAGGAATTAATTTTTGTTTCTGAATCAAATTCTTATTCAGCGAAAATGTAAACACACGGCCTCTTATACATCTCTTCAAAAATCGCGTCAGCAAGTTCGATGTTTTCACTTTTAAAAATGTGTCAGAAAATGTATCAGGAAGTTTCGAATTGTTGAGGGTGAAAAAATATTTTTTGATTAAACTCTTAACCGTTTGGGGACGAACGACACGTATACAAAAGGCTTAAGAATCCTTGTTTATACCCACTAATAAAATTTTACTGTATTTGCTTTATTCAATCGGAGCATTGTCTCGATTTAATAAGGCATAATTTCTGGTTTCAAAAACCGGTGACAAAATATCAAAAATTTCGTAAAAGGCCCCCGCCGTGAAGGGGTTAGGCTGTGCACAAACATTAATACTTTCAGTTCAAACTAAAAAAACAATAAATCTAATCTTTGAAGAAGCAGTGTTTTCGACTATTGGTGGGACGGGAACAAAAGTTTGCTAGTTTTGGAACCTCTTTAAATGATTTTTGAGGGACGAATCCTATTGAATTGACAAAAGAAGGGAAAGTTCCTAGAGCAATTATCTCCCCCATCTTCAGTCGTAAAGCTGTCAATTGATTTCGCGTTCGATTTCTCTCTTGAAGTTCAAATTCAGGGCACTGAAAGAGCAATTATACATCAAAGCGCCGACTCGAAAGATCAGAGACAGCGACGCCTGACCACAAGAAGTTAGTCAAATGTGTTTGGACCTTTAATGAAGCTCGCATTCGTATCAGAAGAAATGGTGATTTTTTATACCAGCGGTTTTCTGCTATTGCTTCTTCCTGCAACTGATTTAAATCATAGAAATAATGGTAATAATAGGATGCTTCACAGCAAAACTGCCTTCGATTTTGCTGTAGAAGGAATTCTTTGTTTTTAAATTACTAGATGAAGCAACCGCCACTGAACGGGATTTTATGAATGTGGGTTTGGATAAATCAATTTTAAAATTAAGCTTTGCGCGGAACTAATAATTGACAACATATTTTATTTTACTTTAATGTACGAATACTGAGCAAATAGGTTCATTTTTTAGGTGTATTCGTAATTATACAAGAACGCAGTACCTATAGTCGCCATTTGGTCCTTTCATCAGTCTGCCCGCATACAACAACGCAAAAACTTCTGAACCAATAGTTTAATGCATAGCTAATAGTTTCGCGATTTGTGTAATTTGGCGAAATTGGTCGACGGGATGACCAAGTAGTACCGTAATTTTTTATGATGCTGCTGCTTGGAAATAAGTAAAATGTTTTTGAACAGTTAAGAAATCATTTACATATTTAAGTAAGATTTAGCTAAAGGTACTGGAAATTAATTGATCGCTAAAATTATTAGAAAGTAATTATTAATGTTATTTTTTTCTCTCTCCTTTTCTCTTTTATTAAATATAAATTCAAAATATTAGTATCAAAAATAAAATTCTAGGAGTTT
Source organism: Maratus speculifer (assembly GCA_964019185.1). Classification (NCBI taxonomy): domain Eukaryota; kingdom Metazoa; phylum Arthropoda; class Arachnida; order Araneae; family Salticidae; genus Maratus; species Maratus speculifer. Next base: position 242,579,764 of record OZ025302.1, on the reverse strand, counting down.
CTTCAAATAAACTTTTCTTGTTTCTCAATAAGATGCAAAAATAATGAATAAAATGAAGCTCTTCTTTGAATTTCTAAATAATAATAATAATTAAACATGGATTTTTCCGCGATTAGCCGTAAATTTTTCAATTTACTACATGACATCATAAACTACTAAATCCGAAATAAATTTCTTTTCAGTAAAAATAAATAACAAATAAAGAAAACATGCTAATATTAACAGACGCGAGTCCTAAGTCAAGATGCAAAACATAACTTCGCATAAATTAAATATTTGGTATTAAAATATCTCTTCCCCCTTCTCTTTTTATTTCATTAATATTACTTTAAAAAGTTTTTATTTTAAATTTACTAACTTATGATGTCGTATCATTAAATGAAAATGTTATGAACGGCTATCAAATATTCGATGTAGAAACATGCATACAAATTCTTCCGTTCTCGTAAATTTTAGAAGTGCGTTTGCCTTGACTTTTCAACTAATTTGCGCCCCACAATCAGGGCCTGATTAATGCACGGGCCTCGGCCCTGGGCCAACCAATTTCAGGGGCCGCGCAAATTATGTGGCTGATTTTTTTCCCTTAATCAAATACTTTTCAAAAATATTTTTTTTATAAAATATGAAACGTAAAATTTAAATATTATGAATGATTCAAAAAAATTTTTAGAAGCTAGGCACTTTTCACCCAAACAACTTTGTCAACTTATCAAATAAACCTTCCTTTTTTTTCTGAAAGCGTCCTTGAAAATGGGTAGGTAGGGGAGCCCAACTTTTTAACAGGCCCTGGACCCAACTTCAACTCGTTCGGGCTCTGCTCACAATAAAATGGAATGTTAATAATTCTTCGATTTTTGATATTTGGAAAAATAAAAAAGTTGCGATTTCTTTTCAAACTTCAAAGATGGCAGCACCAAAATAACAAAAAAAAAAAAAAAAGCAATAGAAAATACATAGGGCAAAACTAATAGTGCTGCCATCTGTTAAATACATATTTAACTATTTCTGAATTAAATTACCTATAATTTGCTAAGTTATTAAATAATTTTAAAAATCAATTGACCAAAAAGATAACAAATCATCGATGATAGAGAGAAAAATTCAGTATTAAAAAAAAAAAATTACTTCAAAGAATAATTACGAAACTGCATCCTAAATTCTACAACCATTATTCTAAAGGAGGGAAACTTTTCCCCTTTCAAATCATATAAAAGTCCTTTTTTTTAAATTGTTATACGCTCCCATGGGACTAAGTGAATTGCAAATTTTTATGGCTTTTCAAGGATAAAAAAAAATCAGTACTTTGTTTTATTTATTTATTTTTTTTACCTTAATCTATCTTCAATACAAGAAAGTAATCGAAATTTTTTTTCGACTTCCGATTTTCAATGGATTTACACGTTTTGGGGCTCCGAGATTTCAAAATACATGCTTTTACAAAATGTCAATCTGTGTGACTCCTGTTGCGTATTATCGCTGCTTCCATGGTTTAATTTAATCGTTTTTACTTTGCACCTCGCGCAAACGAATTTTTTTTTTTTTTTTTTTTTTTTTTTTTTTTTTTTTTTGTTTACATTTTGAATTTGCTGGAACTTTTTGAATGGAACTTTCTTTGAACTGGAAAATGGAGTACGAATTTTATTAAGATGTTAAATTCGAGAAAAATATATAATGTGCACAAAATGTCATTTTTTGTATTGTGAAAGTTAACATATGTGTTGTTTTTTATGTTTTGTGCTTGAATTTACTACAGAGATATGAAAATTTATCTACTTAAGATACAGAATTAGCCTGATCTCCCTCTATACATGATAATAGGTAAGCTGAATACATTCATGCTTTAGTTAAGACAATTTTAATTTTTGAAAATGAATATTGTTAATTTAAACATCAGTATAAATAATATTGAAGAATTTTATAAACAGGAATAGATTCAATAACTCCAGTGTACCAACGAAGAGTGTATGACGATATTCATATAATTGAATCAGAATTTATGTGTATGTTTTCGGCTATTGTCAGCAGATCTTCCTTGAATTTGGAAATATACCGTGGGAAAGGACAATGAGATAGATCTTTTTGTATCATTTCCTCAATTCTTCATCGTTCTATTGTTCATCGGTTCGTGCAGAGATGGGAACTCGCGTTCAGCTATTTGCAAACAGTGGCGCAGTCAGAATTTGGTTCTAGGGGGGGGGGGGGGTAAATTTCTGATAAAGGTGTTTGCCGGCTATTTGAATCGCCGGTTAATAGAATCAGTACTAATTTAGAATATTCACTGCATAATACTTAAACTCAAAGAGCATCTGCGTGACAGGAAATCATTATTCCTTTAGCATAATACGTCTTAGAAAAGTGATTTAGTTCAAATAACCAGTTTTTACTTAACTAATCCATGTAATATGCACCTTTACAGTTTTAAGCAGAATTTCTGCCATTTAATTAATTGACTCTATTAAACGAAATCTGATTCAAAAAGCGGCGGATTCCGAAGTATGCCAAAACATTTAAATATTAAGTTTGGTTTTGATTCATATAAGCGGCAATTATAGCGATTTTTGTTAGCTCTGGGAGGGGTTTTAACCTCAAAACCACCGCCTTGGCTGCGCCACTGTTTACAAATAGCTGGTGATAACAGAATAAAAGTTTGGTTTATTTATTTTATGTCAGCCGATTATGTACTCGAATGATTTAGGTCCTTAAGGGTGTTCTTAAATCAAAAAGGGCAACTTTGTGGCATATGCTTTAATTTATTTTTGTTCGGAAATGCATGAAAATAACAGGTGTTGGTATTCAGAAATTGTCTAATTGCACTCAATCTTCCGTTTACAAAAAAAAAAAAAAAAACACAATAGATATTTCATAAGAAGCTTTCAAAGATGACGTTTTTGAGCACATTTCCCGACGAAAGCAGAAAAACCGGTCAAAAAGCAGGAGAAAAACGGGTGATCGCGTGATGGAAATAGCTTAGAACTGGGTAGGTAAGTTAATTATCATAAAATGGAAAATTCAGTTCGATTCGAAATTGCTTCCATAGTCAGACATTCCAATTTTATAACTTTTTGTTAAAAAATGAATTTGTAAATGTGTCAAATGTGTCAAAACGTTTTGCGCTTGTTGAGCAGAGCAGTTAGGAACACCCTTAAGGGAGTGGTGTGCCTCCGTGGGGGTCTTTCTAAGGGATCCCCCCTTAGAAAGTTTTTAATGGAGGTTCCTTTTAAGGCCCCCTTTTTTAAGAGATACCCCCACGGAAGGCACCCATGAGGGGTCTTTCTAAGGGAACCTTATCCGTATTTAAGCAAGGAAATCGAAGATTCGAAGAAAACCACGGAAAACTCCGAATGATTAGGCCGCGATTGGATTCGAATCCAGCACCTGTCGTCTACGAGTAGAAAGGTTAGGACCTCTTTGCCACTGATGGGGGCAGAATAAAGGAAAACTGTTGATTTTAATAAAAATATCTTCCACATTAACTCGTTTTTACTCCGATTAATTGACTGAAGCAGAAATTTAAAATGAAAATCATAATAGGTGCAGTATTGAATTAATAATATTAAAGTATTAACATGTTAATTAATTTTTGAAACATCAAAATGTACGTGTGGGGTAAAAGATAGTTTTGAGATTGACACATCAAACTAGTTTTCTTTAAATAAATAAATAAATAAATAAATAAATAAAGAATGGTTAAGAATAAAATGATAATAACTAATAATAAATGATAATGGTTAAAAATAAAATGTATAATCTTTAGAAAAGCAATCAGAAGAGGCTGGAATCTACACTATTAAAATCCGACCGTATGTATGTGTGTATGTGACGCTATCTCGTCCGATCCCGGAAACGGAGAAACGTCGCGTTTGTTTTGAATTGAAGGGAAAAAATCCCGGGATCCCGAGTTGATCATTCGTCTGTCTGTCTGTCCGTCCGTCCGTCTGTCTGTCAGCATATAACAACTCAAAAACTACCCAACAGAATCGTTTGAAACTTAAAATATATAATTATTAGATAATTTTGTCAAATCATTTCAAATTTTATGAAAACCGGATGCATAGTTTAATTACAGGGACAATCCAAAAGATTCCGATACATTGCAGTCAATGGAGAAAAACGTTTCAAGTGCTTTTTAATGGTCTTACACTCTTTCGAACATAATAAAGTTGATATGCATCTATGAAGTATGTACTATACTAGGACTTCCCTCAGAGGGATTAGTCTGAGCGATATTGCTGAGAACATAGATTTAATAATAACTTGCAAAAAGTAAAAGAAAAAAATACGATGCTACCTTTAATTGACCGTATACTGCCACAAGTTCAAATGACGAAAATGACCAAATTGAACTATAGAATTAGAAAATAGTCTATATAAATTCGTATACACGGTTAAAAAAGAGAGAAGCAAACTATGCAAAACAGCCACGCGCGGTTATAAAATGGAACGTACGCAATATATTAAAAGAAATGCACATAATAAAACACTAAAATATCTTGTATCGAAATTTTAACGCTTTGAAATTACGCCAAGAAGATAAACAGACACTCCACACCAATTTTAGTACATAAAAATGGCACAAATCATGATGGTTGAAAAGCAAGAGAGAATTTTTTATATGGTGTGTGAACCCCTTAAATAGTTAATATATATAACAATATAAAATCTACATCTGATTTCTATTGATGCGATGAGGTTCTCGATAAGAATTTAGGCTCTCTTCAAAAGTGGTACATAAAAATCGTGAAAACGCCGACAAAGGAATGCGATGCGTCGTTTGAATGTGTTCTAGATATGATCAATTGGATTTAAATAGGTAATGCATGCTGGCCACTTCATACGCTGTTTTGTTTTCTTTTCAAACCCATTCTCAAGGAGTTGAGCAATATTTCGCTTTGGCATGCGTTAAATAAAAGGATTTGGCAATATTTGTAGCATAAGATACGACATGAGATTCAAATATCTCGTCTGCATAATCTTTGAACTGTCAAAGTATCATCACAAATGATTTAGAAATTTGAACACATTTTTTCAGCAAAACATGCAGGCTCAATATGCCAAAGTGAACTCTATTATACAGTTTTACCTGAATAAATTACTATTTAAAAGACTTTGTAATGTCAAATGAGAAAATGATTCTACAATAAAAATCTGTTGATTGGAAAAAAATAATGCCCCCCCCCCCCCCCCCCCCACATAACATTATGCTTCGGAATTCTTTTATGGTACCCTCTAAATGAAAAATAAGTATTCTTTCTGTGGCATATTCTACAAAATTCGTATTCTAGTGTCCTTCATAAATGCATATCGATTTCTTTATGTTTTTACGGGTGTTCTAATTAAAAAGCACTTGGAATTATTTCAACACATCGGCCATAATGTAACGGAATATTTTTAAATGACTCAACAAAATTCGGCGCCAAATATATATTTAAAATTTCAAACGATTCGGTTGGGTAGTTTTTGTGCTGTTCTATGTGGACATACTGACAGATAAGTAGACAGACGGACGGATCCGTCGACGACTGTAGATGCAACGTATTTATATAATTACGAACGTACCTAAAAATAGTTAAATTTAAAAGCACATGCCGAAATTGAAAACTCATCTCAGCAATTGTTACTAAAAGACAGCATTGTAGCTGATTTCTTTTGTGTGTCCCGATAAATGGATTAAAAATGCTATGAATATCTTGTTCTAACGTAATCGTTCTGAAACTTGGTGATTTATATCAGATTCAATCCATCTCAATAGGGTAATGTCATTAAAATACTCTGTAAACATTTCTTCCCATAGACCATAATGTAATCAAATTCTTTAGGGTGTTCCTCTAAAGGAATTTTAATCTAACATGCATCATATACAATATAAAATATGCTTAGGGGACGTTAATAAGATTTACCGATTGCATTAAAATAAACGTATATTTACGGGTATTAGAGCGAGGACAGACAAACCAAATGCATAAACAATTTTCAACTTTGTTGGAAAGTATTAAAAATTCAAACCCAAAGCTGAATATTGAAATCACATCGATTCATTTAATGCCAAATAAATAATTTAAAATGCTCGCCAAAATGCTAGAAAAGAATATAGAACTTTTCCGCACATGGGCGTGCGAAAAGAAAACTGCGCCAAGAAACTGTTTCAATTTGACACCCTCCCACATAACTTTTTCTTGTAACAGGCCAAAAATGACGTTGGTAGTACTGTAGCTACCGATTTTAGTAGGTGTAGCTAACAAGAGTAATAACTTTTATAACTAATCTTTAAAACCAATCTTATTTACACTACATACTTTTTAAATAAAAATAACGATAAAATTAAGTTTTTAGAACAAGCACGCAAACTTTATTAGGTAAAAAATGTTAACTGGTAGAAGGTACAGTTACAGTCAAAAGATGCACAATAATACACATTTAAATAAGTGAAATATAAAAATACAAATTATTTTACAAAAACTATTTTAAATATTAGAAATGCATTTTAAAGTAAAGAAACATTATTTTAAATTATTATGTTAGCAAAGAATTATTATAAAACATTTTAATTTGAAAAGATGAATATCATTTTAAAAGTTACTATTTGCGATGCGACACAGCTTACGATTCCAGTTATTTTTGCTGGACCAGTATCGCCATCTGTCGGCATATAATAGCCCGACATTACTCCCCTACCAGTAACTAAGTTACGATAACAGAAATCATGGTAGAGAATAATTAATTACATTTCAAAATAATAATGGAAATAATTTAATGAAAATAATAATAATAATCGTATATATCCACAAAAATCTACTTCTGTTTTCAGTGAGACATTAATTTTAAACTAGTATAGACTTGTTATTAATTTAAATGCAATAACTATAAATGCAACTTTATCCACCATTGGGGGAAGAAAAAGAAAAAAAAAGTAATATTTATAAATTATATCATAAAATTGTTATTACTCAGAGTAACGTCTTGTAGTAAGTTTAAATAATCTCATATAAAAGAAAATTATCTGAAATCTATGAGATTATAAATATTAATGGTTACTAAAATTGAAGACTATTTACTCGACTTAAATACTATATGAAACCATGCTAATTTAAACATGTAATTCAATATTATAAATCATATCATAAACTAAGCAAGAATAGGAGAAATATAAAAAGTATATGTAAAAGAATTTAAGAAATATTATAACACAATCATAAATTTATCAAGAATAAAAAAGTGACAATCAATCTTTAAAGCGAACTGGCAAATTAACTTTTCTGCCACAACGTGTTGTTGAAGGCAATATTTGATCATCAGAAATGACTTGTGGAGTATGGGAGTGACTAGGCATGTTAGTATTCTCTGGAATTTCATCATGTGTCAACAATATAGGCTGGCTTAAGCCGGTCAATTGAAATATTGACATTTTTGCCTTTTATTTTCAAAGTATAATATTTATCATATTTATGGACTACCAAAAAGGGTCCTTGGTAGGCCGGTTCTAGCGGTTTTTTTACTCGGTCTACCCTAATAAACACCTGGGAGCAAGATTTTAAATCTTTATGTACAAATATTGTTTTTTGTGTTGCCTGTTTTGTAGGCATAGGTTTTAATTGCTCCATATAATTGTGTAGCTGAGTCACAAAAGTGTCAGAATCTGTACTGACTGTTGGTTTATCAAAAAATTCACCTGGCAGTCTAATATTTGTACCATAAACCATCTGTGCTACAGAATGATTCGTGTCACTTCTGATAACTGATCTTAGTCTTAAAAGCACTGTTGGTAAAATTTCAGCCCATTTCACATTGTTGTGAGCTTTAATAGCTGTTTTTAAAGTTCTGTGAAAGCGTTCAACTTTGCCCTGACACTGTGGATGGTATGGTGTTGATGTTCGAAGTTTTGCACCACAAATTTCTGCTAAGTTTTTGAGCAACTGAGACTTAAATTGTTTACCTTGATCTGTTACGATTGTTCCTGGCACACCGAATCTACAAATCCAATGTTCATAAAATGCTTTGCTCACTGTTACAGCACTATTTTCAGACAAAGGGACAACTTCTGTCCAACAAGAAAATCTATCGATGCAAGTTAAACAATAAATATGTCCATTAGATGGAAGCAAAGGTCCAATTAAATCAATATGCACAACATTAAATCTTTCATCAGGTTCTTGAAAAGTAGAAAATTTAGATTTGGTATGTCTATTTATCTTGGTCTTTTGACAATTAATACAGGTTTGAGCCCATTCTTTTACTTGCTTGTTGATTCCTGGCCAAATGAACCTGGCAGCCATCTCTTTAACGGTAGATTTTATGCCTGGGTGTGACAAGCCATGGATTTGATGAAAGAGTTCACTCCTGAATTTGAGAGGAATATATGGGCGAATCTTGTTGTGGGAGGTATCACACCATAATGTTTTTCCAGATGCCAGAGTGTAAAGTTTGAAGTCCAAAGATGTGTCACTAGAACGTAATTCTTTGAATTCTGCATCATTACTTTGCTCTTGAGCTATTTCATCATAGTCGATAACACAGACTGTTTCTATTCTGGACAAGGTGTCAGCAACCACGTTATCTTTGCCACTAATATGTTGGATGTTGGTAGAGAATTGAGAGATGTACTGGAGCTGGCGCAACTGTCTTGGAGAAGCCTTTTCATTTTTCTGTTTGAAAGCAAATATTAAAGGCTTATGATCTGTCCAAACTGTGAATTCGCGACCTTCCAAAAGGCATTTAAAATGTTTGATGGAAAGATAGATTCCCAATAACTCACGGTCATACGTACTGTACTCTTTCTGAGTTTCGTTAAGTTTTTTCGAATAGAAACCAATTGGCTTCCACATGTTGTCTTCAAATTGTTCTAAAACTGAACCAATTGCCCAATCTGAAGCATCTGTGCATAGAGATAATGGGAGTCCAGGTTTTGGAAAACACAGAAGTGCAGCATTAGCTAGATCAGCTTTGCACTTTTCAAATTGCTGGATACTTTCATCTGTCCAAGGGACTTTTCCGCGATCCCTTTTCTTTGCACCTTTTAACATCTCATGAAGCAGTGCTTGGGTTTGTGCTGCATCTTTCAGGTTTCTGCGATAGAAATTAATCATACCAAGAAAGGTACGTAGATCGTGCAGGGTTTCTGGCAATTTATAATCTAGGATAACTTGGACTTTAGCTGGAAGGGGTGAGGAACCTTTCTCATTAATGAGGTATCCCAAAAATTCAATTTGGTTAACTCCCATTATTGATTTTGCAACATTAATGCGCAGGCCATACTTATTTAATCTCTCAAATACTATTTTTAGGTGCTCCTTATGCTCGGCTTCTGAGCTCGAAGCAACTAGCACATCATCCAAATAGGGAAACAAAAAATCTAACCCCTGAAAAACTTGATTAATAAATCGCTGGAACGTGGCAGGAGCATTCCGGAGGCCAAAACTCATGACATTGAACTCAAACAATCCGAATGGGGTAATTATTGCAGTTTTGGGCTTGTCTTCTTCAGCTATTGGAATTTGATAATATGCTTTGATTAAATCAAGCTTAGAGAAAATAACTGTATCTTTTAATATGTTATGAAAATCTTCAATTCGGGGTATGGGGTATCTGTCTGGAATGGTTTTGTCGTTTAATCTTCTGTAATCCCCACAAGGTCTTAGGGTGCCATCTTTTTTATTAACCAAATGAAGGGGACTGGCCCATTGGGATTTTGAAGGTCGGATTATGTTATTGTCAAGCATGAATTGAAACTCCTGTTTGGCCAACGCAAGCTTTTCAGGATTTAGTTGTCGTGCCTTGGAATGCACTGGTGGACCTGTTGTTTCAATGTAATGCTTAACTTCATGTTTAACTGATTTATTTAAAATATTAGGTTTCGTAATATCAGGATATAAATTTAATAAATCACTAAATTGGGATGTACGATCAAACGTAGTTATAAAACACTCATCAGAAATTGTTGAAATTTCACTTTTTACAGACAATTGTGTGATGCCATCAATTAATTTACGTTTATGTATGTCAATAAGCAAATGAAAATGATGCAGAAAATCAGCACCAATGATTCCTTTACTCACCTTGGCTACTATGAATGGCCATTGAAATGCACGTCGTAAACCAAGATCTAGTGTCAGTGTTTTTATACCATAAGTTGGTATTTCAGTACCATTGGCAGCATATAATACATATGAGCATGGCTGTTCTGCTTTTACGTTTGCTGGAACCAAGGACACATCAGCACCACTATCGACTAAGAAGCGCACACCAGTTTTTTTGTCATGAACAAATAGTCTGTAGTTGCGGCAATCTATGTTCTTTGCAGCAGGACTTGCCGCTGACTCTACTGCTGGGAGGAGTTTTCCGCTTGTTGACAACTACAGGGTTGTTTACATTTCTCAGGAAGACATTTTTTTCCAAATCTCAAGTGGTAATAGCAAAGCTTACCATCAGGATCATAACGCTTGCGGAATTGACTTCTGTATCTGCCAGCACGGCGATGAGGAGTACGACTACGAGCTCGTTGAACATGCAAACTTGCAATCTGCTGCTCCAAGCTGGAGATCTTATCCAAGAGGGCTGCATAGCTGGGAGTCTCTTTATCAACTTTGGCAAGTTCCATATTAGGGTTCAGTTCAGTGATTTTATCAGCCATTTTGGCCAATTTTTCTAAATCTTCATCACTGACAACAATTATGTTTTTCACTGAATCCGGGAGCTTTTCTAACCAGAGAGTTCTGAGCACTTTGTCTGAAACGTCCTTCGTATCGCCCAATGCTTGCATCTTACGTAAGAGTTGGCTGGGCTTCAAATCTCCTAATTCCAGTTCAGTGAGAAGTCGTTTGATGCGCAAATTTTCGCTTTCTTTAAAAGTGCTTAAAAGTCTGTCTTTCGCGGCTGCATACTTATTTGGAGTGTCATTTTGAATTATGTCCCATATATTCTCCATAAACTTCGGGTCCAACTGTGCGATCAAATAATTGAACTTAGTTTCGTCGCACGTAATTCCGGCTATCTTGAATTGCGCTTCAATTGTAACAAACCACATTTCAGGTTTTTCTGTCCAAAATGGGGGAATTTTGATGCTAACTTTGCTAGCTTCTGCTGATCCGGAGTTTTGGTCGGTAAGAGGCATTTTGAATAAGTTATGTTAACGAGGGTCACCAATTGTAGCTACCGATTTTAGTACGTGTAGCTAACAAGAGTAATAACTTTTATAACTAATCTTTAAAACCAATCTTATTGACACTACATACTTTTTAAATAAAAATAACGATAAAATTAAGTTTTTAGAACAAGCACGCAAACTTTATTAGGTAAAAAATGTTAACTGGTAGAAGGTACAGTTACAGTCAAAAGATGCACAATAATACACATTTAAATAAGTGAAATATAAAAATACAAATTATTTTACAAAAACTATTTTAAATATTAGAAATGCATTTTAAAGTAAAGAAACATTATTTTAAATTATTATGTTAGCAAAGAATTATTATAAAACATTTTAATTTGAAAAGATGAATATCATTTTAAAAGTTACTATTTGCGATGCGACACAGCTTACGATTCCAGTTATTTTTGCTGGACCAGTATCGCCATCTGTCGGCATATAATAGCCCGACAGTACAAATTTGGCTCCACATAAATTTCTGGGGCATTTCTCCCCATAAATTTCTGGGCAATTGACCAGGTCAATTGCCCCCCTTCGCCCCCTTTTGCACGGCATTGCTTTCGCATGATTGGCGCCAAAATATCGTTATTTTGCATGGCCTGGTAACACGGCTACTATTGTTTATTTATTAATAAATTGTTTAATTTTTTAATCAAATTATTTCTTTCTTTATTAATTAATTGTGTTTTTAATTATTATTATTTTATTTTTAAAATAATACAAAATAATTAAAAAATACATTTGTAACTCATATTCAAAAATGATTTTCGGCAAATTTGCCCCAAACCCGATCCGTATATGATATACCTACTCTAATTTCATGGTACTTTTCCAATATTACCTTTACCTTGGCGTTTTTATAAATCTTCGTCCTGTGGAGACTTCAGAAAGTGATATTAGTTGCAAATATATATGAACAGTTACATAAATAAACCTGATGAACATTTATGCTTATTTTTACGTATAAATATAGCACGGATGTCGTATATGCAATACGTGGCGCGATTTCTTCTCCTGTAAATTAGTAGAACCTTTGTTTCGGTGAAAGTTTTTGAATATTTCTCTAATACGATGTCTTGTCATATTTATACTTTTTATTCTATTTATTAATAAGTTTATTATTTATAACTGTATATTTATTGCTTCCACCATTGTTTATTTTTTAAATAAAGTGATGGAACAAAACAAAATAAACGGGTAACCATTGTGAGACATGAAATCGCCATTTTGTTGCAATCGCATCAACTTGGTGCATGTGTATGTTTTCATAAAATGTAGCCATAATAAAATGCGTGCAATAAAGCAATAATCACCGGGGAACACAGGTTGCTTAATGAGAAATAATATTAAGTAATCTATGTAACCAAAATAACATAATATAATATATGATTAAGGGGTGTCAGGAGTTTTAAATTTAACGCACTTCATGAAAATGTGCTTCCGCTTCGAATTCGCATAACTTCATAAATATTCAAAGTATTTACTTAATTTTTTGTGGTATATTTGGGATAGGGTTTAGGTCTAATAATATCATAAAATAAAGACTCACAACAGACTAAAAAAAATATAGCAAGAACATTTAAGTAATGCAATTTTCATGTATTTTTCAAAACAATCCGTAAGATTAAGAAAAATCTATTTGAAGTATCATCTGGAAATTTCTCACATATGTTTATATTAACATTCCCTATAAAATGAATTAATTTTGTAAAGATAATTTAAAATTTAATTAATTTTTTAATGATTAATTAATTGTAATTTTAACGATTTTTCAAATTTTCAAATTCATATGCCATTTTAAATTAGTTAATTTCAAGCAATGTTTATATCCTTAATTCATTCTATAAAATAGAGTTTAGAGATCATTTTAGTCTATGAATGAAGTTTATAGGTCTACTCAAAGTTTAGTTATCTTACGGATAGTGATAGCCTTTTTGAAAAAATACATGAAAATTTCATTACTTAAATGTTCTTGCTATATTTTTTTTAGTCTGTTGTGAGTCTTTATTTTATGATATTATTAGACCTAAACCCTATCCCAAATATACCACAAAAAATTAAGTAAATACTTTGAATATTTAGGAAGTTATGCGAATTCGAAGCGGAAGCACATTTTCATGAAGTGCGTTAAATTTAAAACTCCTGACACCCCTTAAAAGTAATATCTAAATCACTCATGTCAAACTCGTATTTTATTTAAACACGAAAGAATTTTTTCCTAATTTGCACGCGTAAAATATATAAGGTGCCAAGCAAAAGATGCGATTACAAAATGTTATTATAAAAATTATCGCAAAACCCCGAATACTAAGTCATTAAGTATTATGTTTTTTTTTTCTTTTAAATAAATAATATAATAATAATAATAATAACAGTTTTTCTTTTCCAATTTGTTTCTTAAACTTAAATATGTTTTATTGTATTTAAATAAAAATTGCTTACGTATTATCTTTGCTCCATGTGCTCAAATTCTGGGATGTAACAAAAACATTCAGCCAGTGAAAAGTGACGTACATCAAATATCTGAGACGTATGCAAATAAATCGTACTTTTTTATCAGTTTTTTTAATATAATTTTTAAACTATTTGGCACAAATTTTTGAGAGTAGGTGCATTCAGTAGGTTACCCTTATAGGTACCTTCTGGTACAATCAAAATCAAAATCCGTCATGTATTTTTTCAGATTTGATTGCCGAAAGAATTATGCCCAACTTTTAATATCATTACATACTATGTGTATTAGCCTTCGCTCCGCTCAAACAATTACTATTTACTCCATACACTCTGATACGGTTCTCTACAAAAATATCCAACCGTTGAAAAATGACGCACACCAAATTTCTGTGACGTATGCAAATAAATTGTGCTTTTTTATCAGTTTTTTAAATATAACTTTTAAACTGTTTGGAACTAATTTTTCGTAGATGGTGCATTCACCAGATTACCTTCATAGGTACCTATTTGTACAAACAGAATCGAAATCCGACAAGTACTTTTTGAGATTTGCTTGACGAAAGAATTTTTTTGATTTTTAATATCGTTACGTACTCTGAGTATAAGACTTCGCTTCGCTCAGACAAATATACATTCTGTACAATCAGTGGTGCAAATGATATTTCTTATTGATTTGAAGCGCCACACAAAAGTATTCAATTGCATACTTATATATTGAGACATTATTTGGTATGCATTTTAATAGTATTAAACTATTTAATACTAATAGTGAAACTATTTAATGCACGTAATTAATAAACTATTCAATGCCCGTCTGTCCGGCTAAACCATAGGTTTCCAACCTTTTTTGAACCACCGCCCCCTTTACAAGAGAAAAAAAATTGCATCGCTTCCTCTTCCATAATAATTAATTACACAAAATATTAAAATATTGTAGTATATTATGTATATTTTATCTGTCTAGCTATCTATTAAGAATCACAAAGTTGGTGTTAATTAAAACAACCATCAAATGTAGTAAAAAACTGTTTATTAAAAATTGAAAAATTATCAAAACCCACAATATTTTTTAAAACAACGAAATGGTTGAGGCTGATGGAGTTTTATTAATTTGTTCATGTCGGATTCCAATTTCTTTAACATATGTCACAAATAGTTAGATTCAAAGATGCCTGTGCCTTTTTTAGACTGTAGATTAGCTACTGCACGGAACCCACTCTAAGCTAAATCTGATGAAGGAAAAGCAATTAAAATTTTATGTACTCTCATCCAAAATCCAGGTTAGAGAGCTGTATTGGTTTTTGAGATTAGAACTCTTGGTATCCATTTCCGAATTTTACTTTTGATTCTCGTTTGCTGTGAGTTCCTCTTCCAAATATGATGATACTGCTGTATCTGTATTTGCGAAATTATCTAAAAAGGGTCTTTGAACAAGCAGTGGTGACCATCCCCTTCAAACCCAATGACGCAAATCCCCCCCCCCCCAAAAAAAAAAATTCATACTTTAACATTGACCCCCCCCCAAAAAAAATTCATACTTTAACATTGACCCCCCCCCCCCCTCCTCCTCGTAAAAAGAATATCAATTGTAAAATATATTCTAGTTCACATTCAAAAGATAGCGAGTTGAGCATAGCGGAATAAGTTCTTATTGCGCTTATCTAGAATTTAAAGAAAGGGAACAAAAGGACCATTTCTGAAAATTCAATGTTGAAAAAATTTAAAAGTGATATTAAAAGAATCAAGATTTACAAAAGATAGCGAGTTAAGTATAGCAGAATGAGTTCTTATTGCTTTACCTAGAATCTAAGGAAAGAAAACACGGGAACATTTCTGAAAATTCAATGTTGAAAAAATTTAAAAGTGGTACAGTGGAGCATCGTTTATACGACGCCGAAGGGACTAACGAAAAACGTCGTATAAACGATAACGACGTATAAACGATTTTCACTTCCAAAACTAGAATTAATTTTGTTTTCACTTAATTTTAATGTTTAACGTGATGATTTGCATGAATTTGTAAATTAAACAAACCAAAATGAAGAAATAACAAAAAAAAAGGGGGGGGGATTAGTAAGCTATTTAAATATACGTACCTTTAATTATGTTTCCTCATAATTAAAGGTTCCTCATTTGCAGTACATCATTTCCTTTCCATTTAAAGTCAAAGATCAAAAACCCCACGTGGCCAACTATAAGTCGCCAATACTGATAACAGTTAGAAGGATAGTCTATTTGCAACTTAAAATAAGTCGGGAAAGCTAACTATTCCTGAAAAACGAATGACCCCTCCCAGTGTAATCTGTTACATGCAAACTGATTTTTCAGGCTAATTTAACACCAGCCTACATTTTTATAATGTGGAGTGCATTTAAACACGCTCTTTGGTGTCATTCATAGCTGCCAACTTCCGCTTGTTCGTAAAATACACAAGAAAAATAAACAAAAATAAACCTATACAAAATCGAAAAATCGACGTATAAACGATTTTGAGCGTCGTATAAAAGATATATTTTTACATTAAAATGAATAGGAATGAATCGGGACCACATTAAAACGTCGTATAAATGTAAGCGTCGTATAAGTGATCGTCGTATAAACGATGCTTTACTGTATTAAAAAAATCAAGATTTCTTTTAACCGTAAAAAAAAGGAATTTAAAAATCTACCCCTCAAAATGTATTTTTTCTCAAATTCCCCCCAAAACAAAATTGTATGACGCATTTTGCGTCACTAAACCCCTCTCTGGGCACTCCTGTGAACAAGTCAGATGTGGCAAGATCAAAGCTTTCATTTCATGCATGTTAATACTTCAAAATCCACTATCACAGTATCAAAATTAAATAACAATCTATGCTCATCGTGAGAATTCTGATGGTATGAAATTCCGTGCATTAGTTCTAGAAAAAGAACTGTTGCAAATATCGAGAAAAATGTAGAATAAATGCGCCACCTGTTGTGCGGTTTACGCCAGAACATAATCAGCAATAATATTTATCAAGATAAAATTGAATCTGAAGTTTGATAACATTCGCGCATTAATTCTTAAGATACAGCTTTTACGAAAAACGGGAAATTTTCAGCATAGCAGAGATAACTATTTCTTGATATAGAGCTGTTGCGGAAATCGTGAAAAAGACAGCATCGCCGCGGCATCCTTTGAGAGATTTTTAACAAAATGTAAACAGAATCTATTCATGTCAAGGAATAACCAAATCTGAAGTTTGGTGAAAATCCGTGCATTAGTTTTTGAGATAATTCTTTTGCAGAAATCGTGAAAAAGGCAGCCTAACAGTGCCACTTTTTCTGCAATTTCGAACAAAATGTAAACAGTATACATACTTGTCGAGGACTAACAGAATCTGAAGTTTGATGAAAATCTATGTCGCAATTTTTAAGATAAAGCTGTCGCAGAAATCGGGAAAAAACAGCATACCAGCGCCACTTGCTGAGTGATTTGCAAGAAAAACAAAACAGCATCAATTTATATCAGGAACTACCTGAATATAAATTTTTGCTAAATTCCGTGCGTTAGTTGTTGAGGTAGAGGGCCTACAAAATTTATATCACATGCAAACAGAGTCATAGACTCACAGAATCACAAACATACATTTTGTAAAAACATGTTCTTTTAAATCTTTGACCCCTAAAACGTGTAATTCCGTCAAAGACCAGAATTTGAAAATTTTCACGAATCCAAAATACTTTTTTTTGTAAAGATAGAAGAAAGTTAAAATATCACATATCTTTGTCTTTTCTAGTTTCTGTCTTTTTTACGTATTTGTCCAAATGCTCTTGTAGCCTAGAAGGCTTCTTGGCTTCATTTGAAACAAGTTGGAAAATGCACGTGAACGTAGCAAATGAGGTGCGTTCGTACGATAACGAAGTTTTAAAAATATTCAGATATTGCTGATATAGTAGAGCGTACTTTGGATACAGAATAGTAGTCGAAATCTTTGTGTTTCTGTAAATATGCAGGAAGTAATTTTTATTACACCTCAGAAACCTATATCTTATTCATAAAATGTGAAATAGTTGAATATAATTAAAACATGCCTCAAACAATGTTTCCCCGTGTAGCATTATGCAGGGGAATACTTTTGTGTGGCCCTGTAATTTAATACTAAATATTCTTTGCATCACAGATTGTACAGAATGTATATTTTCGTACATACTTTATAGATTCATGTCAATTATGTTATGTTCAAATGAGTGTAACACCATTAAAATGCATTTGAAACTTTTTTCCCATTAATCGTAATGTAACAAAATACTTTTGATTGTCCCTGTAATTGTTCTATTCATCCGATTTTCATAACATTTGAAATGACTCGACAAAATTATGTAATAATTATAAGTTTTCAATTTCAAACGATTAAAATGCATATGAAACTTTTTTTCCCATTGACCGTAATGTAACGGAATCCTTTTGGTTGTCCCTGTAATTGATATATCCATCGGATTTTCATAAAATTCTTTGCATCACAGATTGTACAGAATGCATATTTTAGTATATATTTCATAGATTCATGCCAATTCTATTATGTTCGAATGAGTGTAACATCATAAAAATGCATTTGAATCTTTTTTCCCATTAACCGTAATGTAATGGAATACCTTTGATTGTCCCTGTAAATGATCTATGCGTCCGACTTTCATAACATTTGAAATGACTCGATAAAATTACGTAATAATTATATGTTTTAACGTTCAAACGATTAAAATGCATTTGAAATTCTTTTCCCATTGACAATAATGTAACGGAATCCTTTTGATTGTCCCTGTAATTGATCTATCCATCCGATTTTCATAACATTTGAAATTACTCGACAAAATTACCCAATAATTATATGTTTTAAATTTCAAGCGATTAAAATGCATTTGAAAATTTTTTCCCCATTGACCGTAATGTAACGGAATCCTTTTGATTGTCCCTGTAATTGATCTATTCATCCGATTTTCATAAACTTTGAAATGACTCGACAAAATTATGTTATAATTATGTATTTTAAATTTCAAACGATTCGGTTGGGTAGTTTTTGCGTTGTTATATGCGGACAGACAGACGGACAGACGGACAGACAGACAGACGGACAGACAGACGGACAGACGGACGGACTGAGCGACAACAATAGGTGCTACGTATTTACATAATTACGAACGCACCTAAAAACTGTTTGGCAAATTAAGCCCATAGGTAACGATTGGTTTGTAGGAAAGTGCTTAGATCCACATTTCAAATGTTCAATACTGCCGACATTTTTTCTTCGATTAAGATATTTTGAAACATAAAATTTTCTCCTATTTAAGTTTAAATAAATTTATTTTTGAACAAATTTATAAATACAACGATTTTTATCACTTTCACTAAGAATAAACTAATTTCTTGAACTGATTCAAGTCACGGGTTCATTTAAAAATAACTTTTCAGGCATACGGCGTCATACTTTTTCGAAAATACAGGTTAATAAAAAAAATTCTGTTTAAAACTTTTATCTAGCCACTTATCGCGAATTCTGTACTCCACAATTTTTGAATGCATAATGATATTTAATCCGCGTCATAGCGATTTTTCGTGTTCCACTGGAATATTTTGACATTCTTGAAAGAATTGAGCTACAATATTTTTCGCCTTATAAAATAAATTTCTGTTCTACTCGATTTTATCCCTTCTTCGTGTTCCGTGTTTTTTTTTTTTTTTTTTAACATTAGTAAAATAAATTCAATTCCTACCCTACCCCCTTACCCCGCAGATCTAGGTTCGTTTGTATAGATTTCCATTTAAAGGTGCAGTTAAGGTTTTTGTCACGGATTGGGGCCCTCTTACAATAGAGGCTGACGCAAATTCATTTTGTTTCGGATAATGGTACACAGTTCAGCATGAATCTACTGCGCCGGAGTTAACTAACCCTCGAAAGTTCTGAAGGTTACTGCCGGAGCTGGAGTTGCCAAATGGAGGATCTTAGCTTGGTTGTTCGACTGGGTAGCAATTCGGGTGCCAAATCCGAGAGTGCAAAGGAGATCAGCTATTTTCACTATATTAGTTCCTAAAT
The DNA here is from genome assembly GCA_964019185.1 of Maratus speculifer. Classification (NCBI taxonomy): domain Eukaryota; kingdom Metazoa; phylum Arthropoda; class Arachnida; order Araneae; family Salticidae; genus Maratus; species Maratus speculifer. The sequence continues at coordinate 242,560,117 of OZ025302.1, read as the reverse complement.
AGGTAGGTACGCCATGACCGCCCCCCCCCCTTGACTACACTAACGCCCCCCATTTTTCTCCAGACCCGCTACCGCCCCCCTGGAAGGCTCCAACGACCACTGGGGGGCGGTACCGCCCCTTTTGGGAACCTATGGTCTAAACCATAGGTTCCCAACCTCTTTTGAACCACCGCCCCCTTTACAAGAGAAAAAAATTCCATCGCCCCCTCTTCCATAATAATTAATTACACAAAATATTAAAATATTGTAGTATATTATGTATATTTTATCTGTCTAGCTATCTATTAAGAATCACAAAGTTGATGTTAATTAAAACAACCATCAAATGTAGTAAAAAACTGTTTATTTAAAATTGAAGAATTATCAAAACCTACAATTTTTTTTAAAACAACGAAATGGTTGAGGCTGATGGAGTTTTATTAATTTGTTCATGTTGGATTCCAATTTCTTTAACATATGTCACAAATTGTTAGATTCAAAGATGCCAGTGCCTTTTTTAGACTGTAGATTAGCTACTCCACGGAACCCACTCTAAGCTAAATCTGATGAAGGAAAAGCAATTAAAATTTTATGTACTCTCATCCAAAATCCAGGTTAGAGAGCTGTATTGGTTTTTGAGATTAGAATTCTTGGTATCCATTTCCGAATTTTACTTTTAATTCTCGTTTGCTGTGAGTTCCTCTTCCAAATATGATGATACTGCTGTATCTGTATTTGCGAAATTATCTAAAAAGGGTCTTTGAACAAGTCAGATGTGGCAAGATCAAAGCTTTCATTTCATGCATGTTAATACTTCAAAATCCGCTATCGCAGTATCAAAATTAAATAACAATCTATGCTCATCGTGAGAATTCTGATGGTATGAAATTCCGTGCATTAGTTCTAGAAAAAGGACTGTTGCAAATATCGAGAAAAATGCAGAATAAATGCGCCACCTGTTGTGCGGTTTACGCCAGAACATAATCAGCAATAATATTTATCAAGATAAAATTGAATCTGAAGTTTGATAACATTCGCGCATTAATTCTTAAGATACAGCTTTTACGAAAAATGGGAAATTTTCAGCATAGCAGAGATAACCATTTCTTGATATAGAGCTGTTGCGGAAATCGTGAAAAAGACAAAAGACAGCATAGCCGCGGCATCCTTTGAGAGATTTTTAACAAAATGTAAACAGAATCTATTCATGTCAAGGAATAACCAAATCTGAAGTTTGGTGAAAATCCGTGCATTAGTTTTTGAGATAATTCTTTTGCAGAAATCGTGAAAAAGGCAGCCTAACAGTGCCACTTTTTCTGCAATTTCGAACAAAATGTAAACAGTATACATACTTGTCGAGGACTAACAGAATCTGAAGTTTGATGAAAATCTATGTCGCAATATTTAAGATAAAACTGTCGCAGAAATCGGGAAAAAACAGCATACCAGCACCACTTGCTGAGTGATTTGCAAGAAAAACAAAACAGCATCAATTTATATTCAGGTTATATCAGGAACTACCTGAATATAAATTTTTGCTAAATTCCGTGCGTTAGTTGTTGAGGTAGAGGGCCTACAAAATTTATATCACATGCAAACAGAGTCGTAGACTCACAGAATCACAAACAGACATTTTGTAAAAACATGTTTTTTTAAATCTTTGACCCCTAAAACGTGTAATTCCGTCAAAGACCAGAATTTGAAATTTTTCACGAATCCAAAATACTTTCTTTTATAAAGATAGAAGAAAGTTAAAATATCACATATCTTTGTCTTTTCTAGTTTCTGTCTTTTTTACGTATTTGTCCAAATGCTCTTGTAGCCTAGAAGGCTTCATGGCTTCATTTGAAAAAACTTTTTGGCAAATTAAGCCCATAGGTAACGATTGGTTTGTAGGAGAGTGCTTAGATCCACATTTCAAATGTTCAATATTGCCGGCATTTTTTCTTCGATTAAGATATTTTGAAACATAAAATTTTCTCCTATTTAAGTTTAAATAAATTTATTTTTGAACAAATTTATAAATACAACTGTAACAGGGTGACTGCCTTCCCTAAATTATAGTATCTATAGGTGGCGCTATTGCCACCTTCGGCAAAATATCCGGAGATATTTTGCCTTCCTTTTCTAAAAAGACATGAAATGAAGTGAAGTAATTGAGTTGGTAGTTAAGATGTAAGATTGGAATGTGTGTTCCAATACATCTCTCTTAGAGATGTTCTTTGTGCTAAGTAATTTTTATGAATATTCAATTGATTGAGAAGCGCTCGTCTTGCGATTTGTATATAGTGTGTTTTGTGCTGTGACGTCTACAATAAAAATGTGTCTGTAACATTAACATCTCTGTTCTATATTTTAAGTACAGAACGACATCCCACACTGGCGCCCAACGTAAAATGGAGTTCTTTCGGAAAATTTTTGTGCTTTCAAAGTCTTTGTGTCAAGTTCGCTGTTGTCATCCTGACAAAAATTCCAAAATTATATTTAAAGTAGGGTAATCCGTACCCACTTCTAAATTATTGTCATCTCGGCAATAAAGGAAATTTTGTGTTCTCAAGTGCCGTGTTCGTCAAGAACAATTCATCCTGTGATTTCCAAAAAGTTCTATTATATAATGTGCCATATCAAGTATCAAGATATACTCCAGTTTTGTGCTAATTTCTTTAATATCAGTTATGTGTGGTAGTATCATCGCGACAAAATTCAAGAAAGTATAAAAAAAGGGTAATCCGACTCATTTTAAAGGTGTTGTCAAATCTACAATGAATCAAGCTTCTGTTCTTATTTTTAATAGTGCTTTCTTCTTCTTCAATCGTGTGTTTTAAGTGCGTCATCCTGACAAAAAAGCAAGAACATGCATTCAAAAAGGGTAATCCGTACCCTTCACATTGGAAATAATTGAAAAATATTGTCGACATGACAATAAATAATGTTCTTCAGTCTTCATAAGCAACAAAATATCTTCTAGTTTTTAAACATAACTGGTGTTTGTGATTGAAACTTCTTTATTTCGTCATATAAAAGTATTCTACTTATAATCTGATTTTGTTCTTAGACGTGTTCGATGCCTATTTACTTTTACGTGCTTTAATTGTTATGCGAATCATCGACAACCTTTATCTAAAAATAGATTTTTATTTTATTTGTTTTACCGGTAAAAGTTGAAATTATTTTTTTGATTGTTTGTTTCTCTTTTTTTTGCTGGCCAGCTGCGGAAAAAAGTTTTCATTTTCTTTTATTTATTAAGATAAATGCTGTTTCATATATATATATATATAATTTTTTTTGTTTGTTTTGTTTTATGTTGATTTTGAGTAAGATTATTAAGAAACATTAGTTTTCTGAAATTGAAAGTGATTTCTTTTTATATTGTTTTTAAAAGCAAGGATTCTGAGTAAGTGAATTTTGTGTTATTACTTTTTTTTTAATCTGTGCACAGAGTTTAAAAAGGATTTTGATAAATTTTATTATTTCGTATGTTGTTTATTTTTTAGATGTAAAGTAAGTTCTTTATTCATATTTCGAGTTGTTTTCATATTTATGTGTGGTTGATAATTATTTCGCAATGAATTACCTATAATATTTCATATATTTAAAATGAATGATTTATGTCATTGGTAAGCTAATTTGGTAAAAAGGTTGAATTTTAACGTATAATAATATTTCTTCTAAATATTTTCATGAGCTCATGATTAAATTAGGGGTATATTTTAATATGTTTTAAATTATTTCCTGCATTTTTTTAACATTTATTTATGAAAATTTATCTATATTTACATGTTTTATTTACCTGTAAGGGGAAGGTAGTCATTTTGTTCTTATTATTTAATGGGTCACGTATCTAATAGTTTTCTAATTTAAGCATAAATCAACAATATCAACAACAATTTGGGAAAAATGGCATTTCTTTCTAAAGGAAAAAAAATCGATTTGTTTAATTTGGGCACAGAATTAGAGTTAGATGTAGATAAAGATGATGAACTATCAGTGTTACGTGAGAAAATTATGAAGTGTCAACTGCTTAAAGACGACGAACAATTTGTTAAAGAGGCATTTATTGCTATCGTGGAAGATCGCAAAAAACAAGAAATTGCAGAACAACAAATGATTCAGGATAAACGTATTGCAGAGGAAAGAGCATATGAGCTAGAAAAGCTTAAGCTACATGCTCAAAACCCTACCGCGACAACAGTACCACAAAATCAAATAGACCAGATGCGTATAGATATTAAAAATATCTTGCCAACATTTATTCCTGAAAAGGATGATATGTCTTTGTTTTTGACAATGTTTGAACGTCAAATGAAAATGCTTAATGTCTCCAAAGAATTTTGGGTTTCTCAATTAATTGCCGTACTTCCGAATGACATTGGTAAACTAATCGCCAGAGAACCAGAAGAAATGTTCAAAAATTATTCTTATATTCGTGACATATTGCTTAAAAGATTTAAGTTGACAGCAGAAAAATTTAGAGTATTATTTAGCCGACATCAAAAAAGAGAAAATTCTACTTGGAAGGATTTTTATTTTGAACTTAGAAATTATTTTGAGGGTTGGTTATCCGAATTAGAAATCAATTCATTTGAAAAACTAACTGAACTAATAATCGCTGATCAGATTAAGAAAAAGTGTCCACATGAATATAAAAATCATTATTTAGATAGTTGGGACAAGTTAAATGATCCTGTCGTGTTGGCTGAAAAGCTAGACATTTACGAAAACATTAAACCTTCTTCTCAAAAGTCAGCAAGTTATCCAAAAACGCGTGAAGCGCAGAAACATGTTTTGCCGAAAAATTCAAATGGTCAAGAATTCTGGAAAAATCAAACACCCAAACATGAAACTAACGAACATTTTTCAAATTATAAAAATAATCATTCTACTTCAAAATATACAAATTCAAGATACGAAAACAATGATAAGCGTCCGATTATAAATTGTTATGGCTGTGGTAAACAAGGTTTTGTCAAAGCCAAATGTCCTAATTGTTCTCCATCTACGCAGACTCAATCAGCAAATTTTCGTTCCCTTCATCTCAAATCTTGTTCTATCAATACTCAAACAACACCTTTGTTGTATATTAAGGTAAATGGTGTTACAGGAGTTGCTTGCGCAGATACAGGAGCTACTCATTGCATTGCTGGGGAAATGTTATACAAGATTCTGTGTGACCAAGGAACTGTGTTCGAAGACACCGGTGTAAGCATAACACTTGCTGATGGCCTACAAAAAGAAACCAACGTTCTTCAAGCAACAATCACTGTTGAAATAGAAGGTCGTACAACTAGTACAACGATTTTTGCCTTACCCGAAGCCCAGGGAAATAGAACATTGTTAGGCATAGATTTTTTAAATAAAATGGGGATCGTGCTAGACATGAGAAGCCAAAGTTGGTATTTCCAGAACAATCCTAAACGTAAAATTCCCTTTTCTGATGATCCTTTCATTACGACACCTGAAATCTCAGCACCAACTGCCACAGTTAACTCGGTTATGTTAAGAGAAACAGAAGGTCAGCATCTATCTGAGATACAAAGAAAAAGGCTTAATGACTTACTTGAAAAGTTTTCCAATACCTTTCGACCAGGGGGAGAAGCAACACCCGTCGTCGAACATCATATAAATACCAGAGACCATCGTCCTATTTCACTACCTCCTTACAGGTTATCACCGGCAAAGAAAGAATTGTGTAAAACCCAAATTGATGATCTTCTAGCCAAAGGAATTATTGAAGAATGCGAGTCTCCATACTCTGCACCAATAGTGCTCATTCCTAAGCCAAATGGTAGTGTTCGCTTATGTGTAGACTACAGGAAGCTGAATGAAGTTACTATACCAGATACCTATCCACTCCCTCGTATGGACGATCTTTTGCATCAGGCGAAAACTGCTCAGTTCATGACAACGCTGGATCTGAATGCTGGTTACTATCAAGTGAGTGTCTATGAACCTGATCGAGATAAAACTGCTTTTGTATGCCCTCTAGGAACATATCGCTTTCGCAGAATGCCGTTTGGTCTCCGCAATGCCCCTGCAACGTTTCAGAGGACAATGGATAGCTTTCGCAAAGGACTCCCAGATGTAAATATTCTCACTTATCTTGATGACTTAATTGTTTTATCATCAAGTTTTGAACAACATCTAGCTGATCTTGAAGCTGTTTTTAAAAGATTAGACAAATGGAAACTTTCTGCTAATAGAGAAAAATGCAATTTTGCTTGTACCAGAGTAAAATATTTAGGACACTGGATCACACCAAATGGCCTAGAAGTTGATCCTGGGAAAGTTGATGCTATTGTGAGGATCCCACCTCCGAAGAATATAAAACAACTGCAATCCTTTCTGCAGACATGTTCATGGTATCGCCGTTTTATACAAGACTTTGCACAAATATCCAGACCACTTAGTAATCTCACAAAAAAGAATGTGGAATGGCACTGGGGTGCCGATGAAGAAAATGCATTTCAAACCTTGAAGCAATGCCTCGTTTCAGCTCCAATATTGAAACAAGCTGATGAAACTAAACCTTTTTTCATTCGAACTGATGCAAGTAGTTATGCTCTGGGAGCAGTACTTCTACAGGGTGAAGGTGCTGAAGAGCATCCGATTGAGTATGCAAGTAGATTGTTGACTGCTGCAGAACGCAACTATCACACCACAGAAAGAGAAGCACTTGCTGTTGTCTGGGCTCTTAATAAATTCAGAGGATATATTGATGGAACAGAAGTTACTGTGGCATCCGACCACCAGCCTCTCCGATGGCTCATGAGTTTAAAATCACCTTCTGGAAGACTTGCCAGATGGGCTTTGCAATTACAAGAATTTAATTTGAAAATAGAATATATTCCAGGCAAAGCTAACGTCATAGCTGACATGCTTTCTCGTCCTGCTTGTGATCACACCAATAAAGAAAGTTGCGATATTTGCGCTATAGTAGTTGATATTCCTTCTAAATCATCAAGTGATTTACGTGCTGAACAAATGAAAGATGAAGAATTAAAGAAAATTATTAAAAGTTTCGAAAATGAAGAAAAAACCCTTGACTATACTAACTGGACTGATCGCGGTTATATTATGAATCAAGGAGTTTTATACAGGTATTCTCCAAGTTCGGAATCAGAAGAAGCTCAACTAGTTGTCCCATCACATGAAAGGGAGAAAATTTTAAAAGAACACCACGATTCACCTACGGCTGGTCACTACGGTGCTGAAGGAACGTTAAATAGAATATCCAAAAGGTATTATTGGACTGGAATGCGTTCATACATTTCAAACTATGTCAAAAATTGTGCGGAATGCAATAGGTATAAACCTTCTAATCAAAAACCATCCGGTTTGTTACAAACACCAGTGTATTCGCAAAGATTTGAAGTTCTATCAATTGATCTTTTTGGTCCTTTACCAAAAAGTAAAAACGGTAAAAGGTGGATATTTATAGTAGAAGACTGTGCAACAAGATGGGTGGAATTGTTTGCCCTTACACATGCTACTGCAGCGCAGTGTGCAACTACGTTGCTTGAAGAAGTTATCCTTAGATATGGTCTACCGAGACGTGTAATATGTGATAACGGACCCCAATTTGTTAGTAGTGTGATGCAACAACTTTGTTTTCTTTTAGGTATCAAACAAAATCCAACTCCCATATACCATCCCCAGGCTAATCCTGTGGAGAGGAAAAATAGAGATCTCAAGCCGAGATTAGCTATATTAGTAGAAAATGATCACTGCTCTTGGGAAGAAAAGCTTCCAACAATCCGTTTTGCACTAAATACTGCTAAGTGTGACACTACTGGAGAAACAGCAGCATTCTTGCAGTTTGGAAGAGAATTGAGAACAACGGATGATGTTCAGCATGACATTCGTGCTGTAATTCAAAATGATAATTTTGTGCCTGAGATTACTCCATATCTCAAGAAATTCGCAAAATTCACCAAAGAAATCAAAGACAAAGTTGAATCTAAGCAAGATCGGAGGAAAAAATTTGCTGACCGTAGTCGGAAACCGGGACATAGTTTTGTTCCAGGAGACAAAGTTTGGGTTGACTTACATCCAGTAAGTAAAGCCTCTAACAACAAAACGTCGAAGTTCATGCCTAAACGTGATGGACCTTACATCATTTTAACTCAAAAATCACCCACCACTTTTGTCATAGCAAGTATGGACAGTCCAAATGATCCACTTGCTACATGTCACACTTCTGCCTTAAAACTATGTAATGACTCTGACATAGTGCCTGTCGCACCCATTAAGAAACGCGGTAGGCCACCAAAGAAAGTTACTGGTTCCACACCGGGACGTTCGCGGAACCAGAGGGGGAGGCTGTAACAGGGTGACTGCCTTCCCTAAATTATAGTATCTATAGGTGGCGCTATTGCCACCTTCGGCAAAATATCCGGAGATATTTTGCCTTCCTTTTCTAAAAAGACATGAAATGAAGTGAAGTAATTGAGTTGGTAGTTAAGATGTAAGATTGGAATGTGTGTTCCAATACATCTCTCTTAGAGATGTTCTTTGTGCTAAGTAATTTTTATGAATATTCAATTGATTGAGAAGCGCTCGTCTTGCGATTTGTATATAGTGTGTTTTGTGCTGTGACGTCTACAATAAAAATGTGTCTGTAACATTAACATCTCTGTTCTATATTTTAAGTACAGAACGACATCCCACACAACGATTTTTATCACTTTCACTAAGAATAAACTAATTTCTTGAACTGTTTCAAGTCACGGGTTCGTTTAAAAATAACTTTTCAGGCATACGTCGTCATACTTTTCTGGAAATACAGGTTAATAAAAAAAAATTCTGTTTAAAACTTTTATCTAGCCACTTATCGCGAATTTTATACTCCACAATTTTTGAATTCATAATGATATTTAATCCGCGTCATAGCGATTTTTCGTGTTCCACTGGAATATTTTGACATTCTTGAAAGAATTGAGCTACAATATTTTTCGCCTGATAAAATAAATTTCTGTTCTCCTCGATTTTATCCCTTCTTCGTGTTCCGTGTTTTTTTTAACATTAGTAAAATAAATTCAATTCTTACCCTACCCCCTTACCCCGCAGATCTAGGTTCGTTTGTATAGATTTCCATTTAAAGGTGCAGTTAAGGTTTTTGTCACGGATTGGGGCCCTCTTACAATAGAGGCTGACGCAAATTCATTTTGTTTCGGATAATGGTACACAGTTCAGCATGAATCTACTGCGCCGGAGTTAACTAACCCTCGAAAGTTCCGAAGGTTACTGCCGGAGCTGGAGTTGCCAAATGGAGGATTTTAGCTTGGTTTTTCGACTGGGTAGCAATTCGGGTGCCAAATCCAAGAGTGCAGAGGAGATCAGCTATTTTCACTATATTAGTTCCTAAATAGGTAGGTACGCCATGACCGCCACCCCCCCCTGACTACCCTAACGCCCCCCATATTTCTCTAGACTCGCTTCCGTCCCCCTGGAAGGCTCCAACGTCCACTGGGGGGCGGTACCGCCCCCGTTGGGAACCCTTTGGTCTAAACCGTCCAGCGTAGCGGGCAAAGGCCACTAGTTATTATTATTATTTTCTCTTTTGTTGTTGTTGGATATCTGTCTTAGAATGCATGGATTGTCTTCAACAGGTCTGATTATTTTTCCGTTAAAGTCAGAATCACGTTATAGGCAGTTTCGTTTCAATTTCTTCTGTATAAATACTTGGTTCCACTTCATAAGAAATTTTAATTCGTCAGGTGTATGTATACAGGGTGTATCTAAACTACTGGGCAAACCTTTAACGGGTGATAGTACATATAAAGACAAATAATATTAAATAGGAAACTAAGGGTCCCAAACGTTTTCCGGAGATAGACGCCATCAAAGTTTAGGGTCCAAAATTTGGAATTATTATAAAAAACGGAAAAATTGGTCGATTCGTTTGCGGCTTTCACGAAAACTATTCTTTATGTCAGCATTGTCTTGAAAATAAATTATAAAGATAAATTTCAAAAAATGCCGATAGAGGGCACTTTATACTTTGGAGTAACGAACAACTATTTTTTACCGTTATTTTTTGTATCTCATTAAATTTTTTTAGAAGTTTAGACAAACTTAAATTTTGAGCTCAAAATCTGTGATTAAGTAGGGCAAACTGAACTATGTTCAATGGGAGTAGGTAGGCTCAAATTTCAAATGATTATAAAAAACAGAATTATTGGTCAATTGATTTGCAGTTTTCACTAAAACTATTCTTTAAGTCAGTATTGTCTTAAAAATAAATTATAAACATGAACTTCAAAAAATGTCGATAGAGGGCGATTTAGACTTTGGAGTAACGTACAACTATTTTTTACCGTTATTTTTTGCATCGCATTAAATTTTTTTAAAGCTTAGACATAAACTTAAATCTTGTGCTGAAAATCTGAATCGTTGAGGGTGGTTAAGTAGCGCTAACTGAACTATTTTCAATGGGGGTGGGAAGGTTCAAATTTCAAATGATTATACAAAACGGAAAAATTGGTCGATTCGTTTGCGGTTTTTTCTAAAACCATTCTTTATGTCAGTATTTCCTTGAAAATAAATTTTAAAGATAAATTTCAAAAAATTCCGTTAGAAGGCGCCTTAAACTTTAGAGTAACCAACAACAATTTTTTACCGTTATTTTTTGTATCTAATTAAATTCTTGCAAATGCTTAGACTTAAATTTTGAGCTCACATTCTGAATCGTTGGGAGGGGTTAAGAAGTGCAAACTGAACTGTGTTCAGGAGTTGAAATGTTACCCTGCCCACCCTACGAACACAGTTCAATTTTTCGCTAAATTATTACTCACAACGATTCAGATTTTAAGCTCAAAATTTAAGTCTAAGCTTTTAAATCATTTATTTAGATTAAAAATAATAATAATAATAATAACGGTTAAAAATAGTTGTTGGTTACTCTAAAGTTTAAGGAACTCTAACGAAATTTTTTTTAATTTATCTTTAAAATTTATTTTCAAGGAAATACTGACATAAAGATTGGTTATAGAGAAAACCGCAAACGGAATCGACCAATTTTTCCGTTTTTTATAATCATTTGAAATTTGAACCTCCCCACCCCCATTGAACACAGTTCAGTTTGCGCTACTTAATCACTGTCAACGATTCAGATTTTCAGCTCAAAATTTAAGTTTATGTCTAAGCTTCTAAAAAATTTAATGAGATGCAAAAAATAACAGTAAAAAATAGTTGTACGTTACTCCAAAGTCTAAAGCGCCCTGTATCGGCATTTTTTGAAATTTATCTGTATAATTTATTTTCTAGACAATACTGACATAAAGAATAATTTTAGTGAAAACCGCAAATCAAGCGACCAATTTTTCTGTTTTTTATAATCATTTGGAATTTGAACCTATCCACTCCCATTGAACACAGTTCAGTTTGCGCTTCTTAACTACAGATTTTGAGCTCAAAATTTAAGTTTATATCTAAACTTCTAAAAAAAATTTAATGAGATGCAAAAAATAACGGTAAAAAATAGTTGTTCGTTACTCCAAAATCTAAAGCGCACTCTATCGGCATTTTTTGAAATTTATCTTTATAATTTATTTTCAAGACAATACTGACATAAAGAATAGTTTTCGTGAAAACCGCAAACGAATCGAGCAATTTTTCCGTTTTTTATAACCATTTAAAATTTTGGACCCTAAACTTTGATGGCGCCTACCTCCTTCGGAAGACGTTTGGGACCCTTAGTTTCCCATTTAATATTATTTGTCTTGATGTGTACTATCACCCCTTAAAGTTTTGCCCAGTAGTTTAGATACACCCTGTATGTATTCAAAATTAGTCGTTGCGGGTCTAAAGTTCCACCGTAGTACTTATCCATCATGGATATGCATATTATAGACTAGGAATTCTCTCAGAGGGATTAGTCTGAGCGATATTGCTGAAAACATATATTTAAAAATAATTTGTGAAAAGTAAAAAAAAAAGTTCCACATAAAAATAAAAAAAAAAATTTAACAAATTACAACGACTATTTTAAAAATAATATTTTCAAAGACTATAATTTTAGGCTTATGAATGATTTCTATATTAGAAAAAAATATAATATGATCAAAACATAGTTTACGTAATAACAGAGTTATATTAATATGCCTGGACATTTAAAGTCACATTAATATTCCTGAGCCAATCATAAACAAATATTAAATGAAATTTCAGTTTAACAATTTTCAGTACTGTAAATTTTTTAATTTCTAAACATCGCACATTTTCAATTTTTACACCTTTAAAGAAAGGAATTTACTTCTAAATACAACTTGCTTGAAACCTGTATTTAAATTTGTTATTGAGTTATTAATTTTTTATTAGTTTTTAATACTTTTTTTGTCATCGTGGCAACAGAAGTATTCCATTTCTAGACATTAAACATGGACCAATCAGAAAACAAATGAAACAAAAGGCAGAAGTATTTTATTTTTCGACATTAAACATAGATTAATCAGAAAATGAATAAAACGAAATAAGTTGTGGAATTCAACCAATAAAAACGTTCAGATATACTTCAGATTTTCCAATTCTCTATCGAGAACAACAACTATTTTCCAAATAGTTAATTAAAAAAATGAGATGTTATTTTCAATTGATTATATAGTGTCACAAATTTAAATGATAAAAATGGGCAAAAAAAAAAAAAAAAAAAAAAAAAAAAAAAAGGTAGAAATGCAAAATATTAAATACGGTGCTGTTATATGCGGACAGATAGACAAACGGTTCAGACGACGACTATAGGTACTACGTATTTATATAATTGCGAATGCACTTGAAAAACAGTTAAATTTCAAAGCACATGCCGAAATTGAAAGCCCATTTCCAGCAATTATTGTTTAAAGACAGTATTGTAACCGATTTTTCTCTGTCCCTGTAAATCAGGCATGTCAAACATCTGGCCCGCGGGCCATAATTTGCCCGCTGACAATGTATTTGCGGCCCCCCAAGAATTTCGACATTTTCCCTATGTTTGATATACACTGCTCAAAACAATTAAAGGATATTTGAAGTTTTATATAAAATAAAGATATAAACGAATTTTTTTTTGCCGAAAATAGAAGAAGAGAACCACAAATGCAAATTTTCTGGTTTTCAAACTGTGGAGTATGCAAATTTTGAGTTCGACGTCAAAAACGTCGCTTCAGCGGCAGTGAATGAAATTTGACTTTCAACTGGATAAAAGAGAATGAAGACAAGGATGATCGGCATTCAGTGATTGCTTTGTTTCGATGAGTACGATGTCTCAGCGAAGTCATTTGACAGATTCAGAAGCTTGGAGAATTGTTGGTAGGTTAGAAGGGGGCCAAACTCAAGCCGAAGTAGCGCAAGCCATTGGAGTGTCACGAAGTGTCATTTCCAGGATCTGGAACCGTTTTTTGGAGAGTGGATGTGCAGGCCGAAGACCAGGGCAAGGTCGTAGACGGGCAACAACGCCCAATGAAGATCGGTATTTAGCGTTAACAGCTCGGCGACACCGAAACATGAACGCTACTCTTCTCCAACAACACCTTCGCTCGGCTACAGGCACCACGATTTCAACTCAGACTGTCCGAAACCGGCTCCATGCTGTAGGTCTGTATGCTCGCCGACCGATGGTATGTGTTAGATTAACATCAAGGCATCGTCGCGACCGCAGGGAGTGGGCAACCGAGCATGTCAACTGGAGGAGAAATGAATGGAGCAATATTCTGTTTTCTGACGAGTCCCGTTTTTCTGTGCATCCGGATAATAGGCTTATTTTCATCTGGAGGGACCGTGGCAGTAGGAATAATCCTGTGTTCGTGCACGAAAGTGTCAGATTTGGCGGTGGAGGAGTGTTGGTGTATGGTGGCATCTCCATTGACGGGAGCACTGACCTCTACATAATTCGAGATGGAGCTCTGACTGGTCGCCGATATAGGGATGAGATCCTCAGACCTATTGTAGTCCCTTACGCTGCAGCAATCGGAAATAACTTCATTTTTTCATTTTAATGGACGATAACTGCAGGCCACATTGTGCAAATCTGGTGGAGGATTTCCTTTTCGAGGAAGGAATCGTTCGAATGGAACGGCCAGCGTGTTCTCCAGACATGAATCCAATCGAACACGTTTGGGACGCTCTAGGAAGACGAGTTTCTGGCCGCCAACAACCCCCACAAACTCCCCAAGCACTGGAAAGAGCTCTTCTGGAAGAGTGGGGCAGAATACCCCAACTCGTCATTAATAGCCTCATTGAGTCCATGCCTCAAAGGTGTTCAACGTTGCTGGCCGCCCGTGGAAACCATACCCCCTACTGAAAATGATTTTCTTTGAAGAAAACACCTTTTCTTATTCTTTTTTTCTCATATGCACAAAATGTGTTTTTTTTCCTTTTGTACAGAAATGCGCAATAAAATGCATTTTTTTCTGCCAAACATGTGTAATTTATTCTCATATAACCTACTATGTCTGTCGACCATGTATCAATCAGCTAAAAAGTTTCCCAGATACAAAATCCACCTAAAACTGCAATATCCTTTAATTGTTTTGAGCAGTGTAGTTTATGATTGATGCAGGGAATCAGGGCCTGACTAAGGCAGGGGCATGCGGGGCAATTGCCCCGGCCCTCCCGGCTTAGGGGGGCCCCCCAAGGACAGATAAATTTTTCGTTAAAGGAGTGTCAAATAATAAAAAAATGGTCAAAAGTGACTAAAATTCTTTTTTTTTTTTCAATTTTAAGGGTCTCTCTTCTCCTAACCCCTCTGTTTCCGTACCCAATGCCTTCTTAAGGCCTTACATTTATCCTCATATTTCTGTAATCGATAAAAAGCCTGTATTCTATAAATTTTTTAAAGTTGTCTTTCTTCTGCTTTTATGTATATAGATGTGAATTGTACTTGGTACGAAATTTACGTACACATACAGTAGTTATGAACTTCAGTTTTAGTCACTTGAGTATAAATTACGAAAAATTTTAAGATAGAAGGTGTAGTGTGTTTGCCCCAGTCTAAGTGTTTGCCCACTGTCTAAGTCGGGCCCTGCAGAGAATACGCTTTTTAAAAAACACTTTCGCTAGTCGTGGCTGCAATGTTACGAACTTGACTTTTTTTTTCTTCAAAATCTGTGCAATAAACACAGAATAGTTAAATGCACTTCATATTGTTAGTACAATCAGCATAATTTATATTTGTTTGCTTGATTCTTAAAAGCGAGAGCGAATAAAGTTTTACTTAAAAAAATACATTTACAATGCAAATAATTGTGCTCCTACAACGATTGGCTTTTATAAAATGAAGCAATCACAAAATTAAAAGAAGAAAAGTAAAGATCAAATTAATAAACTTAACCTTTCGTCGGGTTCATCACATGGACGGGCGCGCGTTGTATATTGTACAACAGGTGAAAAACAATCAATTATTGCTACTTTATTTTAATTCTACACATAATTTAACTTACAAATATCATGTAAGTTATCTCTAATCACAATTTACGAAGATATTCCGCAATACACTTTTTTTTGTTATAACATATTAAAGCAGAAGTTTAGATGTAAAAAAGCTACTTGCTGCTACAATCACAAAGGAATAAAATAATAATGAATTACTAAACATAAATTAAGTGAATTCGGATTTACAGAATTAGTCCTATATTTCATCTATATCATCTAGATTTCGAAGTTAGGTACAAATTTCCCCAACAAACACTGAATCAATATAAGAGATAAACCCAGTTTTATCATTAAGAATAAAATCTAGAGACTTAAACCGTTATTAACTAGTTGGATGTGTCAATCCCAAAACTTTCTTCTATCTCATAAGTACATTTTAATATTTATAAAAAAAATAAAAAAAAAAGTGGTGACCCCAAAGTTACCCACTATCGAATTTCCTCGAACATTTGACCTAGCCTAATGAGATTCTGGTATTCAAAAAGCCTAAAACGCAAAATTTAATTAATATTCTGAGAAAATGAGCTTAGTAGTGCCTCATGTTGGGTAATTTATACTAAAACATAATAAACATCTATTTATGTCAAGACCTAACAGAATCTGAAATTTGATGGAATTTCGTCCATTAGTTCTTGAGATATAGTTATAACAAAAAATTTGCAAAACGTAGCACAGCAACACCATATCTTGGACAATTTATGCCAAAACGCAAAAAAGCGTCTAATTATGTTATGGTGTAAAAGAATCTGAAGTTTGATGAAATTCTGTGCATTAGTTCTTGAGATATAGCTAGTTAAAAAAAAAACGTGTAAAATATAGCACAGCAGCACCATCAGTTGAAGAATTTATAACAAAACGTAATCATCGTGTAATTATGTTATATGTCATTTTGTAACAAAATCTGAAGTTTGATGAAATTCTGGCCGTTGGTTGTCGAGATATAGCTATCGGAAAAATCGTGCAAAATGCAGCATAGCTGCACCACCTGTTGCAAGGTTAAAACCAAGATGTAATCAGCGTCTAATTATGTTATATATTCTAGTGTAACAGAATCTCAAATTTGATGAAGTTCTCTGCATTAGTTCTTGAGATATAGCTATCGCAAAAATCGTGCAAAATGTAGCATAGCAGCGCCACCTATAGGGCAGTTCACACCAAAACATTATCAGCAGCTATGTATCTCAAGGTACTGCGGAATCTGAAGTTTGGTGAAATTCTGTGCATTAGTTCTTGAGATATAGCTATCATGAATATCATGAAAAACGTGGCACAGCAGCGCCACGTGCTGGCCAATTTACACCAAAACTTAATCAGCGTCTATGTATATCAAGGGGTCACAGAATCTGAAGTTTGGTGAAATTCTGTGCATAAGTTCTTGAGATATAGCAATCTTGAAAATCGTGAAAATCGTAGTATAGCAGCGCCACCTGCAGGCCAATTTTGACCAAAAACCAATAGGCATTAATTCATATCAAGGTCTAACTGAATATAAAGTTTTATTAAAATTCGTTTATTAGTTCGTGAGATAGAGCGCCCACAAATTTTTTGTCACATACAGACAGACATACATACAGACAGACGGACGGACAGACTCACACACAGACATTTTCTAAAAATAGTCAAAACGTGTTCAGGACCTTCTAAAACGTATAAATCCGTCGAAAACCGGAAGTGGAAAATTTTCATGAATCCAATACTTTCTTCTTGTAAAGATAGAAGAAAGTAAAAATCCTAATATATGCGCATAACACGCATATACACAGCATTTACATTTTCTTAAACACCTAAAAAAATACTGTGAGAATTATCCTGAAACTTTAAGTGTTTAAATAAAATAGTACAGGTCACACATTTCTGTGAAGATTTTTTCCCGAAACTTCATAGGGGACCGTCAACAAATTGAAAGAGAACGAATATCATTTGGATAACTCTGTCAGAACTAATGAATCAAAAGAGTTCAAACTGTAGCGTGAATAAATGGCTTATTTAAATAAACTGTTTTCAAGAATGAATACAGTTTATTTCAATACTCGTAGAAAAATTAAGGTTTTTATAAAAACAATCCCAATTTTTTCTAAGTTTTTTGCACATAAATTGTTGAGTTCTTAATACAAAGTAATGTTTTTTCCTAAAATATGACAAACAACATTGTACACAATACCCTCTTATCAGAATTAAAAAGGAATAAAAATTGTAAGAAAAAAGAGCAGGTTTACTAAATAATTTTTCATTGCGCATGCATAGACGCTATCAAACTTTCATTTGCATAATTATGTTAGCTAAAAGTATAGAAAGAGCAATTTTTGTGAAAGCCTCAAAAATATAGCTTGAAAATTCTGAATGTGTTCGTCAATAGAATAAGCTCAAAATCCGTTGTTCCCAAAATGAAGTAAAACAATGAGGGGTTGTATCCAAATATAATACGTGTCATATTGTGTATTCTATATTGACACTAATCAATGGATAAATGGATACAGTCCCTCATCTTTTTGCTTTATTTGGAGAATAACGGATTTTGAGCTTATTCTATTGACGAACACATTCAGAATTTTCATGCTTTGTTTTTGAGATTTTCACAAAAGTTGCTCAATACTTTTAGATAACATAATATGCAAATGAAATTTGATAGCGCCCGCGAATGCACAATGAAAAATTATTTTGTAAACCTGCTCTTTTTTCTTACAATTATTATTATTTTTTAAATTCTGATTGCATGGTGTTATGTACAATGTTGTTTATCATATTTTTGTAAAAGAAGATTATTTTATATCAAGAACTCCGCAAATTACAAGCCAAAAACTTGGAAAAATTAGGGACTGTTCTTATAAAAACCTTAAACTCTCTACGACTATACATGTTGTTCGCATAAAAATGAACACAGTTTATTACAATAAAAATTTTTTATCATAATCTACAGTTTGAACGCTTTTGTTACATTAGTTTTGAGAGGATTATTCAAAAGATATTCGTTCTTTTTCAATTTTCTGACTGTCCCCTAAGGATTTTGAATAAAAAAAAAACTCCACGGAAATCTGAATGGCTGTCAGTTGGTATATTTACTGATATTTTGGTCTATTTTACCTGTAAAAATATGAGAGACAAATGCTGCCCTTTTACGGTGCGCCCTGAGGCGATCGCCTCACTTGCCTTACCCCTGGCGCTGGCTCTGTATGGAAGTGCATCACACAGTGACTAGAGGACACATGCAAACTGCAAGAGGTGCATCTCGTATATTGGATACTAGCTGGCCCGCCCGGCGTTGCTCGGGGCGGTGATAACCGTGATGCATAGACTAACCTATAATATTGACAAAAATGAAAAAAAATATTGATTCTAAAAGCACAAAAACTGGAAAAATCGTTAAAAATTACTTCGAAAAATATTTAAAATTGGTAAAATTCAAAAAAAGTAGCAGACAAAAATTAGTAAATTAGGCTAAAATTTTAAAATAATTTTCTTTTTATCAATATTAAAAAATAGTCACAAAATGCAAAAAAAAATGCCAAAACTCGCATTAAAAGATTCGTTAAAAATTCAAAAATCGCTACACGAATTCCCAAAAAAAAGAAAACTAAATTTATTATGTTCAGTTAAAAGAATGAAACCGTATATACCTTTCACTAATCTGGGAAAATCGCTTCGAAACTTAAAGAGAACCTAAAAAATTAAATTAGAAAATACAATCCAAAAACCGAAAATCGGGCTTCGAGGTGCAAAACTTCATATACAGAGATACCTTCCCTCTAAATTTTGCAACTCTACGTGCAGCGGTCTCTTCAGAACAGCGCTGACACACTTACAAACTTGTCTCTTTATTATTATAGAAGATACCGAAATCAATGGTCCTAAAACTACTGCGGTCTGTAATTCGCATGTTTCTTTATCGGTACATGCGCGTCCAGATGTTGGAATTGGAGGTCCATCAACAATGTATAGACTTTGCTAATGGATTTCTTATCCAATATGATGGAGATAACGACTGGCCTCTTCGCATATTACGGACGGACGAGGCACATTTCACCTTAACTGGCAATGTCAATACCAAAAATTGTGTGCACTGGGCAGACATGAATCCGCATGCTGTGACACTTCTACCTTTACACAACGTCAAAGTTATTGTGTGGTGCGGCATTGCAGGCATAATAATTCTCGGATCGTACTTCTTTCAGAAAGCGACACCACCGGCATTTGTTACTTGCTCTGTAACAGGTTCCCGCTATACAGCAATGCTGCAAAATTACTTCATACTAGAATTGTTGCAGCGAAATGCACTGAATAACTTCGTTTGGATGCAAGATGGTGCTCCTCCACATATAGCGAAGTCTGTTCACAGGATCCTAGAACAGCATTTTGTCGACCGTGTCATCTCACACCATTTTTCATTTCATTGGCCTCCGCGATCCCCCGACCTCACTCCTATGAATTTTTGGTTTTTGAGATATCTCAAATATAGAGTGTACATGTGCAATTCGCAAATTTTCGCCGGATTTGAAAGATTCTATCGAACGTGAGACTGCAAACATCCCTGATTCAATGTTACGTTCGGCTGTATTGTCAACATCCACCCACATGCAATATGTAATTGCCTGTGATGACACCCATGTGGAAAATGTGTAATCTTAAAAGTTTTCTTTTCTCCGATCTGTGTTGTAATCAGTGATTTCTTCTGTGCGTTCCTTCTGTTTTAGTCTTTTTTTGGGGGGGGAGGGGGGAAGAGAGAGGCGGTTTCCAGAGCTGTTTTTTGTGCGTGCATAACGAGTTCGTTTCTTGCGATACATGTACGGTTCCAACGTGTTTTCGCTTGCGCTGAACATTTTGCGACAAAAAAATGGGCATTGCCATTGGAAAATTTCGAGTTTCTGTACCTATAACTGTAACCGTGAGCACTGCTTTGTTGCCGTTCACAGAATCCTGAGCTCTTACCTCTGAATAACTATATCTGAAATCACCTCGATCGGTTGAACGGACCAGCCGCAAGAGCTCGATATATCGGCAAAGTTTTTTTATGACCACCCTTTATATTAAAAATATACAACAAAATTGGCCTTTTTGGAAAATCGATTAAAAAGACGTAAAAAAACTTTATATATGCTCTTTACACTCAACATAGTACAGTACTCATAACAAATATACCTTGAAGCTGAAATGCAAAATGTCTTCATTTACTCATTGTACAAAACCCTCGTGTTCTTCTCCAGAGTGTTTTTCCATGCTACACTCATGCCGTTTACAATTTAACTAAAAATGGAGGTTGAATTTTATTTATCAACAACTATAGACAGTTTGTGGTTTTATTTCTAAAATGACATTGTTATGTATACAAAAGTTCATCATAATTCAACAAATGCTTTCAGTTATTGTGTAGATTAATTTCATGATTGCTGTAGATTGTTTGAATGTGCTGATTTTCATTCTTACATCAGTACCAGAACTTATGATTATGCTAAATATTTTCATTAAGACAGTCAAATACATGTCATTTGACAGTCACAAGTATTTGTCACACACAAATTAACACGTTCGCTGCCGTTTACGTGAACATGTGATGATAGTTAATGCCGCACTGTAGAAGTGGATTTTTCCCAGAAACCGGTTTACTTTTTATAACAAAGAATCAGTGACAGATTTTCCCACGCCAGCGCGTGACTGGCTATTGGATATCACCCCACATCACGCGCTTTCGCGTGAGCGGCAGCGAACGTGTTAATTCGTGCAGCAATTAAATGCACCACAGCAGTCTCACTTGTATGCCGATTTAGACATAATAATAATTTGATAAAATAATGTCTACATAAACATTTTTACATACAATATTTATACAATTGCATACACTATTTGTACAATTACATACAGTATTTATACAGTCATTTATTTACACCTGTATGGGATAACAAATGTTTGTTTAAAGAACTCTTTTGAGTAAAACTTTTATTGCATGTCTCACAAGAAAATGGTTTTTCATTTGTATGAGTGAGTAGGTGTTTAGTTACACTACCCTTCTCAGAGAACTTTTTATTACATATCTCACACGAAAAAGGCTTTTCACGTGTATGAATGAGTCGGTGTCTGGGTAAACAAGATTTGTCAGAAAATTTTTTGTTACATATCTCACAAGAGAAAGGTTTTTCATTGGTATGGATAATTAGGTGTCTATCTAGACTATACTTTTGGAAAAACTTTTTATTGCATATTTCACAAGAGAAAAGCTTTTGGTCTGTATGAGTGCGTAAATGCGTTATTAAAATACTCTTCCGAGACAACTTCTTATAGCATATCTCGCAAGAGAAAGGCTTCTCGCCTGTATGGGATAATAAATGATTTTTTAAATCATTCTTCAGAGTAAATTTTTTATCACATACTTGACAAGAGAAACGTCTTTCACCTGTGTGAGTGAATGAGTGTCTGGTTAGATAAGACTTCTGAGTAAATTTTTTATTGCATATTTCACAAGGAAAAGACTTTTCAGTTACTGTATGAGTAATTAAGTGTCTTCTTAGATTACTTTTATAAGAAAATTTTTGATTGCATATCCCACAAGAGAAAAGTTTCTCATTGGTATGGATGAGTAGGTGTTTATTTAGACTAGACTTAAGGGAAAAATTTTTATTGCATATTTCACAAGAGAAAAGCCTTTCATTTGTATGAGTGAGTAAGTGACTGGTTAGATGACTCTTCTGAGAAAATTTTTTACTGCATATCTCACACGAAAATGGTTTTTCATTTGTATGAGTAAGTAAATGTTTGGATACATTACTTTTCACAGTGAACTTTTTATTACATATCTCACACGAAAAAGGCTTTTCATGTGTATGAGTGCGTAGGTGTCTGGGTAAAGAAGATTTGTCGGGAAATTTTTTATTGCATATCTCACACGAAAAAGGCTTTTCATGTGTATGAGTGCGTAGGTGTCTATCCAGACCACACTTTTGAGAAAACTTTTTATTGCATATCTCACAAGAAAATAGTTTTTCATTTGCATGAGTAAGTAAATGTTTGGTTACACTACCCTTTGCAGTGAACTTTTTATTGCATATCTCAGAAGGAAAAAACTTATCACGTGTATGAGTGAATAGGTGTCTAGATAAAGCAGATTTGTCAGAAAATTTTTTATCGCATTTCTCACAAGAGAAAGGTTTCTCATTGGTGTAGATGAGTAAGTGTCTATCTAGATAATACTTTTGGGAAAATTTTTTACTGCATACTTCACAAGAGAAAGGCTTTTCACCTGTATGAGTGAGTAAGTGATTTCTTAGACAACTTTTCTGTGAAAAGTTTTTATTGCATATCTCACAAGAGAAATGCTTCTCGCCTGTATGGGTTAATAGGTGTCTAGTTAGATAACTCTTTTCAGAAAATTTTTTATTGCATATCTCACAAGAGAAAGGTTTTTCATTTGCATGAGAGAGTAGGTGTATGGTTAGATTACTCGTTTGAGAAAATGTTTCATTGCCTATCTCACAAACAAATGACTTTTCTTCTGAAGAAATACGAAAAGGTACCTTTATTTCGTCTTCTGAAAAAGTATTTTGCAGCATATTTTGCAAGTTTTGCCTGATGAAATGTTCTTCTTTTGAGTAAAATGCTTGATTAAAAGGCAACAACAATTATATCAAATTTATTGCTTCAATCTGTGTCTTTTCACAATGCATTGTCAGAAGTTACAGGTTTTTCTTGGTGGGATTTTAGGAGACACTATCTGCAATTAAAGGGTATATATTAATATTTTATTTCAAATAAAGAAGCTATCAGATGTTACTATTTTTGTGACTTTCAAATGAATGCATATATTCAATGTTATTTTTTATGTAAAATAAAAAAAAGTCCCTTAAACTGTGCTGGAAAATTTGGTGATGTTTCAAAATGGTTCTTGCAATCGAAATTTATAAATAAAACATAAATATATACAAAAAATAATAATATAATATAATGATATTACAAATGTATACATATATGAGTTGGTTAGTTTCAAAACTCAGCTTATCCAGAAAATGAAATTTTGGGAAATCTCAAAATCCTCTGTGCACATTGATTCTTAACCAAGATTTTACAGTATCAGAAATGTAGGATAAAACTTGTGATTACTTTTGTGCAAGTTTACCATTTGAACGGTTAGTTGGTATGTTGAATGAAATATTATAGCACTAAGTCCCTTTTGGGACATGCTGCGCCAAGCCAAACACAAAACGAGAATAAAAAGTTATAATTAAAAAGTGATCAAAAAGAGAGAAATTAAAAAGAAGTTAATGATGAAAACAATACAATTAAGTGTAAATAATAATGATATACAGTCGACTCTCATTAATTCGAATCTTCTGTTAATTCGAACTAAACATGAA
Source organism: Maratus speculifer (assembly GCA_964019185.1). Classification (NCBI taxonomy): domain Eukaryota; kingdom Metazoa; phylum Arthropoda; class Arachnida; order Araneae; family Salticidae; genus Maratus; species Maratus speculifer. Next base: position 242,536,397 of record OZ025302.1, on the reverse strand, counting down.
GTCCCGAAATTTTCAATGCCAGAATAACGTTAAAAACTTTCACTAATTCGAACTCTGTTTCTCTTGACTTCGTTTAATTCGAACTAACGAGAATTCCGATTTTTTATTTTTCTTTTCTTTCTCACGGATTTCGGATAATTTGAATAACTTTCTTTGATTTTTGTGAAAATTGTTCCGAACGAGTATATATATAATCGAATGCATTTGATATCCACTTTCTTAGTGTCCCGTCTGTTCATCAGTGACACCTCAAATTTTTCTTCCATTGGGCTTGTTTCTAATCATTTAATTAGTCTATGAATTTATACATTCTAATTTATTATCACGTCATATTCTAATGATAACAAACGAAATATATTTTAAAAACACTATAACATCAATTCTTTGTAATAGTACTATATTAAGCATGTTTTTATTTCATATTTTCCATAATTCGAATTTCGGATAATTCGAACATTTCTTCTGGTCCCGACGAGTTCGAATTAACGAGAGTCGACTGTATATATTATAAAACAGTCCGAAGACCCAAGATTAAAAATTGTCAAAATATAGTTAAAATAAAAGTGTTAAAGTATAAGGAAAGCATAAAATGATGCACAAAAAATATATAAAAATAATTTAAAGAACACAGAATTAAAAAAAGTAAGACCAGTTTGGCTTGTATTCATCAAAAACAATATTCTGCTTTTCACTCAAGTTGTAGGATGCTGGCTCCATAGCCTCTTCCACATACTTATTCAATTGTTTCGGATTTTTCAAATTGGTTACAGATGGACTATAACATAATTTACTCTCTTTACTCATCACAGTTTTTGTCAGCGTGAAGAACCCCAAATAGTCTTATTCTCCTTCGTTTTTTGGATTGGTTTTACTGTTTGACTAGTGTCAGGTTTCTGGAAATTTGATACAGATGACACAGGAGTTTTCTCAGTCTCATGTTTGGTTTACCTTTTTAATTGACGTGTGATTGACTAGTTAGGTATTCAATTGTTACAGATTCTGATGAAGGTTTACAACGCTCTAATTTTGGCCAAATTTTTGTAGCAACGGTTAGAGCAGGGCGCGAAATTTCCACTCGCCAGCTCGCCATTGGCGACTAAATATTTAAGGTTGGCGAGTAAGTTTCGTCTTTTAAAATGTTGTGCTTCAAATCAAACTATGCACAGCGATACAAGGAAGTATTTCAGAAGTAATGGTATTTATTTTCCAAAAGATGTAGAAATGCTCCATCGCCCATTTCTTCGCCTTTCCTAAGGAGGAATGAAATTTCCCTGTCTGCGTACCCCCCCCTACTTTTGTACCACCCACTCGCCAATATCGAATCAGATCGCTCTACAGTCCTGCGCGAAGAGATTCTGGTTTCGTCACTTATGCGCAGCTGCTTGAAATACGGTAAAAAATATACATGCTCTCTCAAATTTTTTGTTTCTTTTGATTTATAATTTTTGTTGTTCTGCGGTAGTTGGCGATAATTAAAGTGTTTTTTTAGTTAATTTTTTGTTATTAATGCCATGAAGACAAAGGAATAATACAGTCTTTTTTTGCTAAAAATAATACATCAAACGAAAAATGTGATAAAGATGCGATCACAAATGTTGAAAGTGAACTCAAATTAAACAAACTCAAAAAAAAAAGTGAGAGAGAGAGAGAGCGAGAGAATAAATCTGATAGTAACAACAATCTCCTTTTTCCAGTTCTGCTGGAAGGAAATGTGGCAGTGATTTCGAGTGATTTGAATATAGAAACAGGTGTTATATTGTAGACTTGGATACTGATGATGCTCCAAATATGGTTGGATACAAATCAGATTTAGTTATGAAAATTAAATCTATTTGTCCTAAATTGATAAACATTCACTGCCGTGCACACCGTTTGCAGCTAGCTGTTTTGGATGCTTAGAAGTATGGATTGTTAGAAGTATTTTTAAATTTTACCATGCCTCTGCTAAAAGACTTCATATGTTAAAAGAAAGAGCAGAAATTCTTTAATTGAGTGATATTCACACGATTAGATGGTTATCCAGCAAATAAAGTGCAGTAAAAGCTTTCTTGCAATCCTGGAACACTGTTGTAAGCCATCTTGAACAAGTGGAAAAACCATGGAAAAGACAATGACAATTGTAAATGATTATAAATTTCTGAAAGTTCTGTACTTCCTCTTGGATTTCTACCGGAGATTGAACCCTTTAAGTGTGGTATTACAAAACAAGGAACTTCTCATTTTATCTTTGAAAATAAAAATTGAACATCGCATCTCTGTTCTAACAGATCTCGAATCTAGTGTCGAAATAATTCTTGAATTTGGGATAGAAGAAATAAAGAAGTTCCTCATGTATTTGAACCCAAATCTCTTTAATGAAAAAGTAGATATAAGAAAAGGGCATGTTTACAAACAAACGCTTCTTTCAACCAATCTACCAACTACATTTTTGCTTTAGCGATCTTTACAGGAATCATCATGGCGACGTCGACCAATCATACAACAGAGCTTGTAATCGCAGACAAATCAAACCAATCTGGGACCAATCAGATCGTCTTGACTCCTTTTGTACAGTAGGAGTCTTAAAGACGGGCAGGAAATTACTGTGGATCCACAGTAATTTTGCCCACAGTGACGTCAGCTGCCCTTTCCTTATTGTATTGGCAGAGTAGGCAGAATTTAAATTTATGTTCCAATCACTGACACAGAAAGAGATGCTGGAGAAAGTTTACACTGAAAAACATTCAGCAAGATTCCCCAATTTTCTCCAGATCCTAACATTTTGTACTGTTTTACCAGTAAGCACAGCTTCATGTGAGATAGGGTTCAGCTGTCACAACAGACTCAAGATAGCACAGAGGAACTCATTGAAGACTGAGACAATGAATGATTTGCTCAGAATTTCTGCTAATGGACCCATCCGGACAGAGTTTGACCCTACAGCTGCAATTGATAAGTGGTATTTTAGTACAGAAAGACAGCGCTACACAAACCTGAGTACAGGAACTTATCATAGTACAGGAACTTACCACTGATATGTATTTCTGTAACCACTGAAACCTTATGGCAAGCTTATTTTGAGTTAATGTTATTTTTTTTCTTTTTGCAGTAAATATGTTCCGTTTTATCAATTTCTGCATTTTTTTCGGTTAATAGAAAGTTTTTCATACTACATCCTTTAATATTTTAAAAATATCCCATATTTTTCATAAATGTAAAATATTCTGGATTTATGCAGACAGCTCCTTCTGACATTGTTGTTTAAATGAATGTAAAATAGTGGCGAGTAAAAATTTTATTCTGGCAAGTTCCTTTTAAGCTGAAATTTCATGAAAGGGTTAGAGTATACATCACAGGTCTTTTTCCTTATAATGCAAGATGATGTTTTTCCAGATGAACAGCTTATTGAAAAAGGGGCCCCAGCCTGGGTAATAATGTGCCTTACAGGTTTTGCTTGCTGCTTGAGTATAAAACTCCGACAGATGGGGTTCCTGATTTGACAAGTCTACGGTCATAAGGGTAAGACAGTTTTTGGTAAATTAGACTGCAAGAATTTCCTTTTCACGATTCCAATTAGGACAAGAACGAGAATATGTAGTATGGTCACATGTACCATTTACGCAGCGTTCTGAATTTTTGCATGATTTACCATCGTGGCTGACTTCTGCACAACGTGAACAGGTAACGGAATCACGCAGAGCCGTAGCTAGAAGTGAACAATTGGGGGTGGGGTGGGGTGGGGCTCATATTTTCTCTCTCTCTCTCTGACACAAAAAGATAAATGAGTGCATATTCACATCGTAGGTACAATGTTTCTTATTAAACTGTTATAATAACTTCATTTTATGCTCAGAAAAACATGATGATGAAAATTTCGAGTCTATAACTGGTGCAAAATTAAACATATGTTAGCTTCATATGTACAAATAGGAATGAGGAAGTGTTGAAACACTTATTTTAGATACAATTTAGTAATTTCGCAAAACTGTGAAAGGGTCTCAAAACTAAATTAGATTTTTGAACAGCATTTCATTTGAATTTTAGGAACAGAAATTCGTTTAGTGACCTTGGAATCTTTTCCAGGGGGGGGGGGCTGAGCCGCCCATAGCGCCCCCTTGGTTACGGCCCTGGAACCACGGCAGATGCTTGTAGTAAGACCATAATGCTGTCATTTAAAGCAGAGGAGGGGTTTAGGAATATAAGGTGGAACAGGGTAGCAGGCAGCTTTTATTCTAGTAGGTAGATTAAGGCTATTGAATGTCAGAATGATGTGCTTTGTGGGAAGCACTATCTCATTCCGATGAATTGTTATATGATGTACAACTATGATCTTTTAAATTCCCTAAGAGTTCTTCATTTGTAGAAAATAAAAGTTCGGGTTCGGCTATAACACCATGTTAGAGTTTTGTATTCCTGAACAGAGACAGAAAATGAGCATATTGTAGAGCAACTTTAGATTAGTTGTAACTGTTTGGCTGTAGAGACCTCAACAAGTAAGTCTCCATATTGCAATATTTTTGAGCATATGGCCATCCATCTATTAATGTTTTATTTATAGAATATTACTCTTAAAATTTAACTGATAATATAGACATTGACTGTTTCAAAACTCTGACTACTTTTCTATTTAATACTCTAAGTCTCTATCATAATTATATTTTCCAAAATAATGCTATTTTTCAACAAATACAAGACATACTGCAGAGCATCATCCTCCAGTATGATTTTGGATTTATATTTATATTTACATGAAAGAAACTTTATTAACAATAATATTTTGTTATTTTTTCTCTTTAAATCTATATCAATTCCTATAAATTATACCTCTAATCTCGAACGAACAAGGAAGGTCTCCATACGGGCATACTCCGAAAAATCTGGAAAAAGTACAGAATGTTCTTCTCATGAGGATATATACGTTTATAAAAAAAATTCGGCAGAATCTCTGTACCCTGTCCGTAAAAAAATAATGAAAATTTCGTTATTTGGCAATTTATCATCGATTGGGATGAAAAGCAATTTCAAAAAATACTTTTTGCAAATGCATTTTAAAAGAAAAAAGTTTCATATTAAACTTGTTTAAATAAATTAAATATCTTTGATTTTGTCAGTTTTAATTTATTTCAAGTATAGTTTCATTATATCGATATTTATAAGTGTATTTATATTCAAATTTAACCATCAAAATTTGAGATTTAAAACGAAATTCACATTTAATTAAAATTGTTTCAAGTTCAAAGTCCTGTTGAGTATTGACAATTCGATTTTGCTGCTATGGAAACATCTGGCTTTTATTTTTGAGTGCGCTTAAATGTATGAAAATAATTTTTCTGGATAAGAATTTTTTACATATGGAAATATTTTTTTCTAGAGGTAAATTAAATAACTATAACAAGAAATATTATAAATATGCAATACAATATACATATATGTATATAATATATTAAAATCTTTCATTGTTTATGATTATATTCATTAAATACCATTTACACACATTTTAAAAATCCAAAAGTTTTCAGTTGCATTAAAATCGTTTTGCCTTTGGTGGGGAAAACTGCTGCTCGCCAAATCGCGTGACACTTTCGTCTTTTCACGCCAAACATTCGAATGCATTTTACTTTTTTTACAGGGTTTCTATGTGATTCCGCCGCTAATTTTGACTAATCCTTTATAAAATACATGACTAGTTTAATTAGTATTTTTTCAAAAAATTCTGAGTATGCCCAGTACGGAGACCTTCTTTGTAAGTACTACATATCTCAATATTCTAGTATTGATTTTACATTTTATAGATGTTAACATCAATATTTCACGTAGTAATACTCTAACATTTAATATTTATGATAAACATAATGATTTTTCTTTTAAAGTAAGTTATCAACTTTACTAATTTCTACTCCTGCTTACATATTTCTGTTTACAGAAATATTCTACTAAATCACTGCCTTCATATTAAAAGTATTTCCGTTTACAGAAATATTCTTCTAAATCACTGCCTTCATATTAAAAGTTTATTTTTTCCCATTATATAAAGGCAAACCTTTCTAATTTTAAACGCCTAGCAAAATCTTATAACTATCCCTTTGCATTCACTTTATCATGGATCAAACATTAAACCCTTTAAGTCGGGCATATGGTACATAAAAATTTAAAAAAAAAAAAGTTTATAAAAAATAAACAAAAATGTAAAATGTACAAATATATATATATAAATCATAAAATCGAAACCAATATTATCAGAGGTTGGGTAGCGGATTGCTGAAAAAATTATTAAAACATTTTCCAAAAAAGTAATATATATAAGAAATCCCTGCCGGTTCGGCCTACAGGTACATTTCGAAGTTAGATACACATTTCACCGACAAAAACTAAATGTTATTTAGAGATAAACTATGTTTCATCACTAAGTATTGTAATATACACACAGGCATGTGTATATGGAATAGATTTAAAAATGGAAAAACAAAATCAGAGAACTTCAAAATATTAAAATATGACAATATTTCCATAGTGTGGTTTTCATCATGTTTCGGAAAGTTTTTACAAACTCACACGACGTTATATATTGACCTGCTTTTCGTCCATTATATTTCAAATGTGACATAATTTTTGCATTTAAAAAAAAATCAGTCAAACTATTAATTTCATTAACTGTTTTCATGCAGAAATCTTGCTATAGAAAAATTGCGATGTATTCAATTTTTCTCAATTTTGTCAAACTATTTTTTTTTTCATTTTTCAAATCTTACAATAATTAACCCTTTAATTCCCATGCTAGAACGCGTTCTAGAAATTATGTAATTCATTTCACACCAGAAAAATTCAATGGCTAATTTCGTTTTATTTAAATACGGAATGTTCTGTTATTGATTAAAGAAAATATTGTTGTTTTAATTTTCTGGTGGGAACTGAAATATACGAATTAAAATATCTCGGGCGGTCTCGGGCGGTTTGGGATCCAGAGGGTTAAGTAATTGTTGTAATAAGAATTTTATTTTGTTTAACTCGGTACAATTATTATAGCGAAAAATGTTTATTTATTTCTGTCATTTTTCTGTTGCAGCAGGATTTGTCAGAGTCGTGTGTAAGAATAATTCAAATTTTTTAAACCACCCCATTTCCATCCCCTTCGACTGATTTTTCCCTCCCAGTTGTAATGCCCACCTAGATATTAACCATCTCAATGTGTCTGACACGAGTTTCAAGATGATTCATACATAATTGCAACTTTTATCATGCGGACAAATTTTAGTACATACACATACATACATAAGCTTTTTAGATGGTGCTAGTTTTGGATTCATGGGGTCATATAAAGAACAGTTATGAAGAAATTTTTCAAAAGTCGGACCACGGTAACGATTGCAATAAGTAGTATTTCTTACAAAATCTACTTAAAACATGGATTTTTGCATTTTATACATGCATTTGTAAACTTATTTTTTAATTATTACTACCTTGTGCAATGCTAGGGTGTTCACTATTGTATTTTTTTCTTGTTTGTTATTTGAATAACTTGCCTTGCACTCTTTCATTTGCTCCTTTTCTTTTATTTCTTAATTACAGCTTGATTATATTACATACTTTTATTGTTGCATATTTCCACAAATCCTAGATATGAATTTTTGTATGTTTTTTATGCATTTTTTCATGAGTTCTTAAAATACAGCACAGTAGATTGCAGTTTTTTAAAGATTTTAATGTTAGTACTACATTTCTTTATATCACACATTCCCAACCTTTTATGGTCCCCCCCCCCCCCCCCCGAGAAGAAAAAAAATATTCCAACGTCCCCCCATCTTCCATATTAGTTAATTATACCAATTAAAATATACTTGCACATTATCTATACCTATTTTTTGTCCATTTACTAAAAAAACAAAGTAAAAATCATAATTAAAATTGCTATCAGACGTATTAAAAGTTATTCATTAAAAATTTAAAAAATAAACACAAAATAAAATTAAATAAACTTGCTAAAAAGGTGCATTTAATGCGTTAAAGATGTTGTATATCTAAAAGACGTTTCAGGGGTGTAGTCGTAAAAAAATCAGACCCAGCAGCAGAATTTTTTTCTGCAGTTTGCAACACAAGCAAAAACTTAAAAAACAGTCTGCAGACCAATGCCTCACATTACATTATATGCACACAAACCTTCCAAGTATTTGTGATAGACATAAAAGAAAAGAATATTTCTAAAAAGAAGTTGCCTTTGTTTTCAGAATTAACACCTCATACATTGTCCGAAAGAGGGTGAGGGGGGAGGGGTCTTTCCTTTGACAAAAATTGCAGGTATTTCTCGATCTTATGACGCGATGTCATTTTTCGCGATCTTTTGACGGAATTTGTTTTTTATTCGAGCTTTTTTCACAAAGTTTGACGTTTTTTTCTGATCTTTTGCCAAAAAGTGCTGATATTTTTTGCGATCATTTGAATAAATTTGCCATTTTTTGCAATCTTTTGAAGTAATTTGTCGATTTATACAAGTCTTTTGACGAAAGCTGATGTTTTTTCGCGATCTTTTGATAAAAAACTGCCGTTTCATCGTGATCTCTTGAAGAAATTTGCCGTTTTTTCGCGATCTCTTGATGAAATTTGCCGTTTTTTCGCGATCTCTTGATGAAATTTGTCGTTTTTTCGCGATCTCTTGATGAAATTCCGTTTTTTCGTGATATTTTGAAGAAATTTGCATTTTTTAAAAAAGAAAACTGCAGTTATTTTCGTGATCTTTTGAAGAAATTTGCCGTTTTTTCGCGGTCTTATGAAGAAATGTTCCGTTTTTTCGCGAGATTTTGATGAAATTTGCCGTTTTTTCGCGATTTTTTTTGACGAAATTTGCCGTTTTTTCATAATTTATTGAGAGAATTTTCTGTTTTTGTGTGATTTTTGGACAAAAACTGCCTTTTTTTCCTGATTTTTTGAAGAAATTTGTCTTTTTTTGCGATGTTTTGAAGAAACTGGCCTTTTTTTCGTGATCTTTTGAAGAAATTGGTCGTTTTTTCGCAATTTTTTGACGAAATTTGCCGTTTTTTCACAATTTTTGGACGAAATTCGTGTGGTTTCCGCGATCTATGACAAAATTGATTTCTTTTTGAAGACTATTTATCGAAATTCGGGATACATTTTACATCTGAACTTTTGGATTTAGGACCGAATTTTTTTAATTTTTGCTAAATTTTTAACAGTTGAAAAATAGTCTGTAGACCTTCCCAAGACTCAGCATTGCGCTGATTCTGCTCCTGGGATAACATAGAATATATGTATACGCACTAAGCAGAGAGTATATGCTCAAAGCAGATAGTATGCCTTAGAGTGTGTATACTATGGCTTTCTCAAGAAACAAAAGGTATACGGTTTTATTTTAAAATATCCAGAAGGTATACGGCGTATACTCCCGTATACCCTCCACTACATTCGTGGATGTTATTATGCATAAAACCACAGTCTTAAGAGCTTAAAACTTCAAACATAGGCTGAACACTTTTGATCAGAACTTCATTAGTCTCAGGGCTGTTTTGTTTATGTTCTGAAATTGCTTTTCGCATTCTAATGTAACTCTAATATAAAAAAAGCTGTCCCTAGGATGATAAGGTTTTGATCAAAAGCACTAAGAGTGTAATATTTGAAGTTTTAAGTTTTTAAAACTGAGCTTTTATATGTAACATCTTTTAGATTTGTGACATCTTTAACGTGTGTTTCACAAATAATAATGTGACTAAGCAGAAAATCAATAAGAAATTTAAAAAATGAATGACATAAACATAAAATCAATAAGAAAAAAAAAATATATTAATGTGATGGTTGAGGCTGATGAAAATTTTTTAATGTCAGGCTTCAGTTTTGTTAACAGCAGTCCTAAATTGCCACTTTCAGTGACGTGCAATCTATTTCTACTCTTAGCCAATAAATTAGATACTGCACTGAATCCATGCTCAGCCAAATAAGATGACGGAAAAGCAATGAAAATTTTTTGTATTTTTGCCCCCAATTCAGGGTAGAGAGTTGGTATAGACTTCTGAAACCAGAATTCTCAGTATCCACTTCCAAATTTTACTTTTAATTCTTCATTAGTTGAGAGTTCTATGAGTTCTAAATTTGATGATTCTGCTGTATCTGCATTAAAAAAAAAAAAAAAAAAAAAAAAAAAAAAAAAAAAAAAAAAAAAAAAATCAACTCAACTTGGTATATTTATATTTAAAATGTCCTGGAATTGTTCAATAAAATCAGTTTGAAGAGCGCTCAAGGGTTGGCAGTAAGTTAATAAATCTTCCTGCTTTGCAGAGACTGCTGCTAATGTAGAAAAACAGCTGTATTCACCTCTACCTATATTTCGCTTGAACAGACCAGTTTTCTCACAAAAGCAGCTACGATATTTTTTTGTTTTAATTAAATTTAATTCATCACCTTGCAATTGTAAATTGATTTCATTGAATATTCTAAAAAGGTCTGTCAAATAAGCAATGTCATTTTTGGATGTTATCAAGTTTTCAACCAATTTTTCATCTCAGTTTTCAAGGAAGTCCAGCACTGAGTCAAAAAGATTGAAAAAACAATTCAGACACATACCTTTCGAGAGCCAACAAACTTTTGTGTGCAAGAGCAAGCAACTGTAATCTTCATCATTTTCACTACAAAGTTGGCCACATAATTTGTCATACAAACAATTGCTTCTAGTTTTATTCACTGCTGTAATAATGTAATAAAGTATTTGAACTTGCTATTAAACACATTACTAATATATTTTCTTTTAAAATAGTGCCTTTTCTGAGCAAACATCTTCCTTTTTTAGGTGTGTTTGTAGTTATGTAAATACATAGCACATATAGTTGTCGTTCAATCCATCTGTCTGTCTGTATATAACAATGCAAAAACTATCCAACCGAATAGTTTGAAATTTAGAATATATAACTACTACATAATTTTCTTGGGTCATTTCAAATTTTATGAAAATCGGGTGCATAGTTCAACTATAGGAAAAATTAAAAGGATTCCAATGCATTAAAATCAAGTGAAAAAAGTTTCAAGTATATTTTAATGGTGTTACACTCTTTCAAACATAATAAAACATATGCATCTTTGAAGTATACATTATAATGCACATTTTGTGGTGCAAAGAATATTTGTTATTGATTTACAGGGTCACAGAAAAGTATTCCATTACATAATTATATAGGGAGAACATTGTTTGGTGTGCATTTTAATTGTATTAAACTATTTAACATTTTATGAAATTGACATATGTTGCTGAAGATTACTATATAATAGAAAGCAGGTAATATTTACAGGGACACACAAAAGATTTTGGCTACTATACTGCATCCGAAATACTGTATACTATTACACTAAGATCTGAATATTTTCAGATGTATTCGTAATTATATAAACACATAGCACTTGTGGTGATTGTTCAGTCTTTCCCCCAAAAAATATTGTTTGAGATTGTTGCATAATTTTCTCAAGTTATTTTAAATTTTATGAAATTTGGATGCATAGTTTAATTACAGGGATAATCAAAAATATTCCATTACATTATCGTTTATAAGGAAAAATAGTTTTCGGTACATTTTAATAATGGTAAACTCTTTTGAATATAATAAAATTGACATGAATCTATAAAGTATATACTAAATTATACATTCTATACAATTTATGACACAACGAATACGTATTATTAATTTACAAGGCCACACAAAAGTATTCCACTACATTATGGTATACAGGAAATATTGTTTGGGATATGTTTTAACAGGGTTGGAAAAAACCCAGGTTTTTTTGAAAAAAAAAAAAACAAAAAAACCGTTTTTTTGGTTTAAACCAGGTTTTTTTTATTTAAACCTTTTTTTTTTTTTTTTAAACATGCTTTTTTATTACATATACATACATATTTATTGATAAAAATAGATATTGTTGGATTACAAATAGTATAATTTCATCTGAAAATAATTTAAATTAAATAATTAGTGAACTATGCAGAAAATTCATACAATTCATAAAATTCATACTTTAATTTAAACAATTAGCAAACAGTCTTATATGTTTCAAGAATAAATTACTCTACACAGTGAAACATTGATACTTTGAAAAATCTAATAAACAATCTTTTGATTACCAATAATAAACATTCGATGTAGCTTGATGAATATATATATATATATATATTTTTCATATATATATATTTTAAATAAATTTGAAATATTTCTTGAGGGTTTTGTTTCTTGAGTGATAATTTGAAATATACATTTTTGGTTATTAGATTCAGCAGATAACAGAGGAAAAAATTTGATTAGTGTTATTAAAATGCTATAACTAGGAACACATTTTCGAATACTCTCTTATTCAACTTCATATTTTGATTTTGATTCTTAAAAATAATCTCTCCAATCAAAGAAAAAAAAAATTAGAAAAAAAAAATTAGAAATTTTTTTTTTATTACAGTTTGTCCAAAATCTGAAAGATCATTGAGTTATGTAGTTCCATATTCAAAATCATTGTGCATGTTAAGATAGATTGCTTTAAATAATCTGCATTTTCTTTTTTAATGAAAATATTTCATACTAAATATTGAATATTTTAATCTATTTTATCTTTGATCAATTCATATGTTCTAAGCTTTGTCTTTAGAGCAAAAGAATATGTTCTCCAACGCATACTGATATTCAACCAATGCATAAAAAATGACCTAGACTCACTAGAACCAATGCTTATTGCTGAAGTAAAGTGTAAAAAGTAAAAAATATTTATATTCAATAATTTGTTAGTCTTAAATTATAAAGAAAAATGAGAAAATGTCGTTTGACTTAAAAAAAAAAAAAAAAAAAATTGGTTTTTTTGAGAAAAAACCACTTGGTTTAAACCATGATTAAAACCAATTGGTTTAAACCGTGCCAACCCTGTGTTTTAATTATACTAAACTATGTCACATTTTATGATACAGTCGGCCCCGCATAAACGAATATTGACGGTTCTAGAAAAAATATTCGATTAAGCGGGGTATTTGATTAAACGGGGAGGCATATAAATGTAATATTTAATGTGAAATATAATGACAAAATTGTTAAATATAGTATATTTAATTACCAGAATAAGAAAATCATTAAAAACTTTAATAGAATAATAATACAAACTGAAATAAAAACAAAATGACAAGTAAATACGCAATAGTTCAATGACAGTAAACACATGCATTTTGTTTACATTACATTTAATGCAGATCGTGTGAATTGGGTCCAAAATTTGTTATTAGAATTTAAATTACGTAATTTATACAGCTTAAAAAAAATAAATGACAATGGTTTATGTGAAATTTTATAGTAAAAAATGGACGAGAGTTTTTTCGAATGGTATCACAATTACCATCTTCAGCCTCTAAGTGACAACACATTATTATTATTAAAGGGCTACTTTGATCACGAGAAAGGATTTGCTGGCTAATGCTAATCCTATAGAAGAAATTTATAAAGATATCTCTATTACATTTCAATATTTTTAAATGATCTTTTTTGCAATGGATAGCTGAGATCGATCTGTACAAAGGTCGTCGTCGTTTTTAACATTCGATTTTTATTTCTGATATTTTTAATGAGAATGATTTCATTTTCAGAACCGGTTTTGAAAATGAAAGTGTTTTCATTAAAAATAACTGTAAAAAAATCGAAAAAGTGAAAAAAAAATCCTTTTGACAAACGAAAGTAAACAAAATACAAAATTGGTCGAAATTACTGTCCAATTTATTTCACCATTTTCGAAATTTATTCGATAAAAATGGAGAAGGAAGGGAACTCACTTGACCAGTCCATTATACACCTGCCAGGTGAAATCTATGCTGGTAGTTCTAAAAATTTGTTTTTTATGTAACAACCGAAAATAAGAAAAAGTGTGAAGGAAATACCAATTGAAACGTGTTTTCACATCCATTTTTCAATTTGTCTCACTCATTTATTATTCGATTAAGCGGGGACATTTTGTGAAAAGTATTCGGTTAAGCGGGGTGAAATAACATTAGCCCAATGGGATTAAATTCGGTTCCGGAGGATTTTATTCGAATAAGCGGGGTATTCGATTATCCGTTACCTGATTAAGTGGGGAGGACTGTATTGAGATAAGTTGCTGAGGTTTAATACAAGTTAATTCCTGTATAATAGAAAGTAGATAGTAATTACAAGAACACACAAAAGATTTTGACCACTATACTGTATTCAAAGTACTAAATACTATAATAGCAAGATTGCAATATTTTTAAGTTTCATTATAGTATGAACGCACCTCATTTGATACATTTCAAATGCAATTACTAACTTGTTTCTTCTAAAATGAATACTAAACTATAAATTATCACTTTAATAATTAAAGCATAAAAATGTATATGACATATCTAATTAACGATTGTTTGTTCAATAATTAGTAATTTTAAGTAGGTGTTAAAAATTTAATATTAAATGCAACTACTGGTCATTTGGATAAATGTAATTATCACTAGTACTTTAATATTAATGTGCATAAATTTATTGTATTCTACTGTAGACTACCTTAAATCCGCAACCTTAAAATCCAAACTCTCAGACACAAATTACGGATGTAAACAATGAAATATTCAAATCATAATCATCAAGACAAAATTTGACTTTTTTAGTTTTATATCAACTCCATACATGCTTTAATTTGTACTTTTTGTTAATATTACTGAATTCATGTATTTTAATAAAAGAAGAATAATTTTATTTCTGAAAAAAAAAAAAAAAATCAAGATATTACTGATATTATTAATAATCACAATTTTTTTGGCCATCATAATCTTACCAAATATATTTATGCATTAATCAAAGTTTTTTTTTGGTTATTAAGTCTGCCTAAACCTGAATTAAAACTTCATTATTTTATGATTTTGATGTGAATTAATAATGTACTTATATGAGCCAAGTTTCATTGAATAATTTAGGAAAAATACATTTCATCTTTATAATGATCATTTAATCATACATAATTAATTATTAACTTGAACATTGCTTTTAATATTTTAATCATTTAAAAAATTATCAAAATTTTTATCATTTTAGTTTATTAAGTGTTTTAATATTTTATTAGATTGCAAACATTCATAACAGTTTCAACTGCATAGTTAATTACATTCAAATTGCTGTTTAAAAAATGCAAACAAAACAATGACCAGAAATCTGCATAACTCTAAAATCTGAAAAAACTCTCGCCCCAAGCTGTGCAGATTTGAGCGAGTCTACTGTACTAATTAATGAAACTACTTATTTGCAATTTTTATAATTTCTGTAATTACTAATTAAATTTTATTAATTAAAGTGTAAAAGTGTAGATTATGTTAGTAATTAGTGATTTAATTGTTCTGGAAACATAAAATTTTTGGAAAAAATACTAGGAAAAAAAATTGATTTACATATAAAAAAATAATTTTTTTTTTATTTTTTTAAAAAGAAAATTTTTTTATACCCTAGTTCACTGTCAATGGAGGACGAAATTTGAATAAGTACCTTTGTCATTGTTCCATCTTTTAGCCTACATTCACAGCCTGCATCACATTAGTGTTGATTATATCTTATGAGCAGACTTGGTCGGTTGTAAAATTATTTTCAGCCAATTCCACCAGCAAACATAATTTTTGTAGATAATTTTGACAACCTGATTAACTTTCCAAAATATCGATCAACTGAACGGTTCTGAGCTTATAAGTCCAAAGTATATGCTAAAGACTGGAAAGCAGATAAAATCCAGAAATTGATCAATAAAATCAAGTATTGGCTCAAAATTATGGACAGCTAACTTTTATAACAACATTTAGAAAGTACAGTAAACCCTCTTAAATCTGCATAGTTTGGGACCAAAGGTTGTGCAGATTTTAGAATTTTGCAGATTTCTGATCATAGCTTTTTTTTACATTTTTAAAACAGCAATTTCAATAATGCAATTGAAATTATAATAGATAATAACAATATAGTAAAATATTAGAATAATTAAGTAATAAACTAAACTAATAAAAATTTAGTTTTTTTTTTTAAATGTTTAAAATATTAAAAGCAAAGGTCAATAAATAATTAATAATGTATAAATAACTATTCATTACAAACATGAGATGCATTTTTTCTAAATTATTCAACAAAACTTGCTTCATAAAAGTGCACTTCTAATTCATGTTAAAATCATAAAATAAGAGAATTTTATTTCAGATTTAGCCAGACTTAATAATAAAAAAAACCTTGATTAATGGATAAATACATTTGGCAAAAAGATTGTGATTACCAGCAATATCTTGAATTTCTTCAGAAATAAATTTATTCTTCCTTCATGAAAAATCATAAATTCAGTAATATTAATAAAAATTACAGATTAAAAAATATGTATAAAATTGATATAAAAATAAAAAAGTCAAATTTTGTCCAATTTTTTTTATAAAATTTTACTGTTTAAATCAGTAAATTATGCATGAATTTTAGAGTTAAGGATTTAATAGAGTTTACTGTACTGTGAAAATTAAAATCAATACTATCCAACAAAATGGTTTAATTGAAACCAGATAATAATTTTACAGACTAATGTGGTTATAAAAGTTACCTTACATTGCCGATTTGCATTATTTGTCTTGTTTTTTCATAGCCTTCCAGACAAGAAAAACTTGTGTAGATTTCTAGGAAACAGTTTTTAACAGATATCAAATACAATGTGATTTCAAAAGCTGCTGGTGTTGCAATATATTTTGTAATAACTAACAAAGATTTTAACATTAGGGTTTCCAAAATTTAAATGTTTAAAAATTCTAAACTGTTTGCTTGAATGACTTTCTAATTTGATACAATTGGGATTCAAGCACTTAAATACGCTATCTGGTGGAAAACAGATGTAACTTCTGATTTCAGGATAACGCCGTGAAATCGCATTGCGTTACACATATTGTAAAATCATTCAGAATAATTATTCTTTTGCACAATTTCAGATTTCTTGTGACATTTGGCTTTTGTCTTATATTGCAAAGTTATCTGAATTTGAATATTTAAAGCTTCCAAATTCATTTACAATGAAGAATTATTTCAATAGCACTTTAGCATTAGTTAAAGGGAAATTAAAGAGACAGTTTTCCTGAATCGAAGGCTGCAAGCAGCGCCTCTATAGGCCGTTTTTATTCCCAATAAGTTTAAAATTTATTGGGGAAAATAAAAATATATGCTGCCAAAATTTTCGTATTTTATGAACTGCAAAGTTTATTGTTTGGTAAAATTTTGGCATGAAGATGACCTTTTAAGCATATATATATTTCAAATATATTGAAAGAAAAATTAAAATAAAATAATAATGATAATATAATATAATAATGAGGAAGACCCTCATTAAGTCTTGAAAGTATTGTAATATGTTTTAAATAAAATTAATATTGACCTCTCTATTTGATTATTTTAATCACCTTTTAACGTTAATATTTTATATTTTGTGTTGAAAGAAATAATTTCCATTTTTTTTCTAGGATACTTTAGTGATCAAAATATATAGGGTATCTTTTTTTAGCTGCTTGTACATCAACAAGATATATTATAGATCAATGATTTATAAAATATAGAAAAAAATAAACTATTATAGAGAATCTAATAGACCAGAAGGCAGTAGATAATCACCTCATCAAATTCAGGGCTGAAATTCCAGATTTAGTTAAAAGTTGATTCGGATATTATAACACAATCTGATTGCCAAGTTATGTCTTGTGCAAAATACCTGAAAACCTGATTTTAGTGGTTGACTCATAGGTTTATTTATTGTATTTTCCTGTTCCTAGTCCACCATGTTTTTATAACTTTGGGTGCAGAAAAACATAATGGTAAATCTACGAATCAACCACTAAAATCACATTTTCAAGTATTTTGCATCAAGATACCACTTGGCAGACAAATTGCATTTTAATGTACAAATAGAGTTTTAACTAATTCCAGAATTTCAGCTGTGAACTCTATTAGACTGAGAGATGGCAACACAGGCAATTACTTTATCGAGTTCACGGATGAAAAGCTTAGATAAGTTAAATCTTGATTTGTATAATATAATGCAATCATTCTACCAAGATCTGTCTTGGTGGAAAACATCTAAAAACCTGATTTTTGTAGTTGACACATAGGTTTACCATTATGTTTTCCTGCTCCCAATCCTCCAACTTTCAAACTTTTGCTGTGCAGGAAAGCACAATGGTAAACCTACAAGTCAATTGTTAAAATCGAGTTTTTAGATGTTTTCCACCAAGATTGGTCTTGCCAGACTGATTGTTTTTTAATATGCAAATTGAGATTTAACTAATACTAGAATTTCATCCCTGAACTCGACGAGGGGATTGTCTGTGTTGCCACTTCCTGGTTTATATGAAGTGTTGCTGTGCTGCTGTCTCCCAGTTTATAAGAAAATAAAATACTTTTTACTACTTACTAATTTGACAACCACCATTTCAAATCAGACATGCAGTCATGAATGACACTCAACATGAATAATTTGACTCATTCTATAGACAAAGCTACAAACCTACAAGTCAATTGTTAAAATCGAGTTTTTAGATGTTTTCCACCAAGATTGGTCTTGCCAGACCGATTGTTTTTTAATATGCAAATTGAGATTTAACTAATACTAGAATTTCATCCCTGAACTCGACGAGGGGATTGTCTGTGTTGCCACTTCCTGGTTTATATGAAGTGTTGCTGTGCTGCTGTCTCCCAGTTTATAAGAAAATAAAATACTTTTTACTACTTACTAATTTGACAACCACCATTTCAAATCAGACATGCAGTCATGAATGACACTCAACATGAATAATTTGACTCATTCTATAGACATCAAAGAAAAAACATCTAGACATAAATTTATAAAAAAGATCAATCAGTTCATGGAAAAATGAAGTATGAAGCACATGGAAAAAATACATCTAGTAAATAAAATGTAAATAAATATATGAATAGTGTTTTATATATTTAGGATAAATTTTAGTATGCTGAGGGCTAACACAGAAAATTTTGCTTCTTGGACTAATGCATAATACAGTGCAACCTCGATTATCCAAGCTAATTGGGACTGCTACTACCTCAGATATCAGAAATCTTGTTAAAAAGAAATTGTATGTAAAAATGCACCATGATTGCAAATTTAACACCTCTTAGACTAAAAAACAAAACTTTTTTAAAACGATGAAAATAGTCATTTAAAAATATGTTTAACAGCTCAACAAATTTATAATGAAAATCCTCCTTTTGCAAATCTAGTGGTTTTGGGATGTAAGTGCCAACAACACATTCCACCTGTTGATTAACAGCATCACGTAGCCACTGGGAACAAAATCAGGCTTTGTTATTGGCTCAGTTAACAGAAATCTTAATTAACCGAAGCTCAGTTAATCGAGGTTCTACTGTAGATGGGTTATCCACTACTTATAAACAGGGGTGTAGTAGTAAAAATAACAGAGGATATACGCTCAAGGTAGAGAGTATACCCTAGAGTGTGTATACCACAGTTTTATTTAGAAACAGAGGGTATACAGTGTTCCTTTAAAAAACCCAGAGGGTATACAGTGTACACCCCCATATACCCTCCACTACATCCCTGTATACCTATTTAAGGAGCAATTTTTTCATTTTCTTTTGTGTTCTATCTTAGAAATTTTTATTGTATCTCAGCCTTCTCTGTAATAATAAATCTAGATACACCATTACATTGGTTGCAACACAATGTAAACAGTTATCCTCGAATTTTGCTATACAGGTTGCCATATTTTGAGTTGGTGCACATGTCACAAAAAATACCAAATCAGGTTCTTGTTTCTTCTAAGATTCTGACCATATGTTTTGTCTCCTATAGCTAAAAAAATATACATAAAAACAAACTATACACATGAAATTAATGTATGTGTTATCTATTTATTGAATACACATGTACTGTACATACTAGTATGATTCAAATAATTGTTATTAAATTGAACTAAATAACTCACAATGAACTAGAACTAGGGACTTTGGAATTAAGAACCAACATTGTTTTTGAACGCCATTAGTAAATACAGATTATTACACTCAGGGCCATAGCTAGAAGGGATCTATAAGGGGGGGGGGGGGGGCTCAAGAGATTGTAGGAGGGATTCATATGTTTTTTTCTCATTCGGATGCAGTAAGATAAGTCATTGCATATCCATATTGTAGGTACTATGTTTCTTATTAAACTGTTGTGATAACTTCATTTTATGTTAAGAAAAGTATAGGATGATGAAAATTTTGAGTGTATAACTGGTGCAAAATTAAACATCATATTAGCTTCATATGTTCAAATAGGTGAATTTAGTAATCCTGCAAAACTGTGAAAGGGTCTCAAAGCTAAATTAGATTTTTGAGCAGAATTTCATTTAAATTTTCGAAGCAGAAATTCGACCTTGGAATCTTTTCCAGCGGAGGCTAAAATATTTTAGGGGTTAGGGGGGCTGAGCCGCCCATAGTGCCTCCTTAGCTACGGCCCTGATTATACTACTATATATATCATTTATATTTTTTTATCTGATTAATAATAAAAATAAGTTAATTTAATCTTAACTTTAGGTTTCTAAATTTTGGTTGCTTATTTCTGCGCAATAAGAAGCAAAACTCAATAAAACCGGATATTAAGACCTATAAACCATGAGTAAATCGGTAGGCGGAAAAAAGCGCACCGGAAAAAAGCACCCCGGAAAAAAGCGTCCCTGGAAAAAAGCGCACTGGAAAAAAGCGTCCCTTTTTACAAATCACATATTTAAATAAGTCTGATAATAGTACACATGGTTAATCTTAGAATATAAACACTAGATTGAGAGGGTTTTATGAAATTTGAGCATCCTTGCTCTCTCGGGACTGAGATGGGCAAAGATGGGGGGTGGAGGCTTTAAAAGTTATCTCAAAACCTGTTATTGCCTCAATGAAAAAAAAAATTGTAGGATACGAAAAATAAGATAATAAACACTAGGTACTTAAATGATTTTTTTTTAAATTCAGTCTCCCTTGTTCTTCTGTGGTGGTGGTTGGGGGGGGGGGAGAGCAATTGTCTACAAACTCTGAATTTACTCAAACTCTTACATTATTTTTTTATATTATTTATAATTTGATTATTTATAATTTAAATTATACATAATTAATTTATATAATATATGATTATTATTTTTATTATTACCGTAATTTCTGGAAGAAACACCGCAGTGTTTACGTGTTTTAAACTGAAATTTCAAGCGATGCAGCATTTATGAGCATTTTTTTTTCAAACAAGCGTGATATTTTTCTGAATTTTTCTGAAAATTAAAAAAAAAAAAATTGATCATAATTCCAAAATTTCAGACATAAAATGTATCACGAATTCCGACAAATGGTTGCAAAAACAAATTAATTTCGATTTCGTCAAAATATCGCGAAAAAATGTCAATTTTCATTAAAAGACCGCAAAAAGTTACGCAAATTTCGCATTAGATTATGAATAAACGAAAATTGCATTTTCGAATGAATTTCCTGAATTTCCCCTCCCCTTCTTTTATAACTTTCAGAAAATTTGTTCTGAATCCGGTTTTTTTCCCACGTTCCAAAGATTCAGTGATGAATCATGATGAAATGAATGAATCATGAATCTTTGATGAAATGTGCTTTTTTTAAAGATTTTTTAATTGATTTCATGCTTTTTTTTTTTTACAAATTTCTCCTTTTTTCTGTGTTTTTCGACAGAATTTATGTTTTTCGACAGAATTTACGTTTTTTTTTTAAACCAATTTTTTTTTCAAGTATTGCTTCAATTATCAAAATTCATGATTCATTCAAAGATTCACGATTCATTCCTGAAAATTTTGTGAAACGATCGTGGAAAAATCCCGTGTAAGCGCCCCTCTCTAATTATTTTATGATTTTTTGTCACGTTTGGGGGGGGGGGGGGGGGGGAGGGATTAACGGTATTTAACGGAACTGTTAGGAAAAAAAATCACCGTATCCGCTGCGCCGCACTAAGCATATTTTTACTTTTAAACTCGTATGCGTCGCGGCGCTTATTCCCGAAAATACGGTACTTAAATAATATTATTAATTTTGTATTTATTTATTAATTTCTGATTAATAATTTCATTTTTATGATTTCTTAATACAGCTTATTAATGTGTTTCTGTTTAACATGTTAACCGTGATTACCGCGGAGATTTCACAAGCGGCATTTTTCGACATCTAAATTTAGGTTTTCTAAATTTTTTTGAGTGATTTTCCGCGATGCGGCGTTTCTTCCAGAAATTACGGTATTATCAAATTACATATTAATATTTTATTACATTTTATATTATATATTTATACTTATATAATACATATTAATTATTAATTTATTAATATAATATATTAATTGTAAATAATTAATAGATTAATAACAATAATAATTAATAAATAATTTATAATAAATAAATAATACATAATTATAAATTAAATATAAAATTAAATAAAAAAAATAAAAAATGTACAAATAAATATTATTAAATATTATACTCATTAACAAAAATTTATTTAAAAATGATAATATTTTATTAACTCATAGTAATATCAACTCATATATATATTTTTCATTCAGCCACCCTTGTTCTTCTGTGGGGGCGAGGGGGGAGAGGTGAGCCTACAAACTCCAAATCTATCACTGCTTTAGACGATAACATTTTTTCGGAATGTTTTTTAGAATTTAGGGAAAAAAGTGACTGGAAAAACAAGAGCGCAAAAAGTGATCAGAAAAAAGTGACAAGGAATTGATAAATATTGAACTTGTGGATAAAGAAATGATAAAAACTAAAGTGGCAACAAATGTCTCATTTATATCATTCTCGTAGGACAGCGGTTCCCAACCTTTGATACGCGTACCCTTGGGGATACGTAGCGAGATTGCTGGAGGTATATGACAATAGTATCAGTAATGGCGGGTGACAAAATATCATTTTTTAAATAAATTCTTGTCAATGTGTAGATTTTTTAATATTTAATTTTATATATTTATACACTTATTTTTATTATGTCCTATAAGTTAATAAAATATTTCATTTTTTAAATTAATTCTTGTTGATGAAACTAGATTTTTAATATTTAAATTTATTTATTAATACATTTATTTTTATTGATTTACTATGAGTTAATAAAATATTATCATTTTTAAATAAACTTTTGTTAATAAGTATAGTTTTTAATATTCAATTACATTTATTTTTAATTTTATATTTAATTTATATTTATGTATTATTAATTTATTACTTATTTATTATAAATTTTTTATTCTGTATTATTATTATATTATATTAATATATTTATTATTATATATTATGTTATATATTATATAAATATATAAATGTAATATAAAATATAATAAAATATTAATATGTAATTTTATAATAAAAATAATCAAATTATAAATAATATTAAAAAAATAAATATAAGAGATATATTTCAAAGTTTGTAGATACCCTCTCCCCGCCCCATTCCACAGGAGAACAAGGGAGACTGAATTAAAAAAAATCATTTAAGTGCCTAAAGTTTATTATCTAGTTCTTCGTACCTTACAATTTTTTTTCATTAAAGCAATGACAGGTTTTGAGATAACTTTTAAAGCCGCCCCCCCCCACCTCCCCGCCCATCTGAGTCCCGATAGAGCAAAGACTTAAATTTCATAAAACCGTCTCATTCTAGTGTTTATATTCTAAGATTAACCATGTGTACTATTATCAGACTTATTTAAATATGTGATTTATAAAAAGGAACGCTTTTTTCCGGTGCGCTTTTTTCCGGGACGCTTTTTTCCGTGCGCTTTTTTCCGGGGACGCTTTTTTCCGTGATTCGAAGAAGGAATCACACAATGAATGAATATCACAATAATAACATACTGCACAGACAAAAGGCAAGATCACTCTTTGAAGGGAGTTAAAAATGCATGCTCATAGTAAAATTTAGTTTTACTGATGACAAGTAATCAGAGTTTACTTTAAATTTAGAATGGACTACAACATTAAATATTTAAGAAATCATTGCAGCACAATTAAAACAAAGAAACAAAAATTATAAAAAATGGTTGATTATTATACTTTGAAACACGAATTCTAACTCATGGACTACTTTTTACGATGATGCTTTAAATGTACATAGATTCATTTAAATAAAAGAGATTTTTCATGATCATTATACTATACAAAATTTCAGATAACCAACAATCAAAAACGAAACGGGTTGACGTTATTAATAATTGCTGTATCGAATATTCGAATATTGCTGTTCGATATGTCTCCTGGGATATCCGATGATCTTATTGTAGGCAAAATGAAGTTAACTGATTGGTTAAACCTCTGAGATGGATAAACAGATAGGATGTGTTATAAACCGTAGAATTGTATAAATGGAAATGAGACTGTATAAGATATCAAGATTAATTAAATATTTTCCTGCAATTTCAAATGAAAGCAAATTACGAATATTTCTTTTTAAATATTACGATTTTAAATATTTTAAAAATCGATATAATTTACATCGTTATTTAAATGTGTACTTTTAATCGAATGCTACATACCACAAGCTTACTTTTCAGTATTCTTTAATTGCTCTTTAATTTATTTATTTACACCATGACATAAGATTGAAAGTCATTTTGTTGCAATTTACGTTAATTTTAAAGGGAATCTTTATGTCTTAATATCTCTGTGAGATATATTTTGCATAATTTTCTTTATCGAGATTACTCATATTACTGTTATATAGGTAATAGTTTAGCATCAATTAAAAAACCATTTCACTTTGAACAGAAATCAAAACTTCTTTTTTCGTTAGTTTGTATTTTCTTTGATAATTTTTATTACTAAACTAGGTTTGTTAAAAAATTAAGAAGAACGAATTAATGAGAATATTAGGCCTAAAAGATCTCAAATACGGTGACATATGAATTAGTATTTAGTTTTATGTTAAAAATACTTTACTAATCTGAAATATTATGAATATTTAATTCCATTTTATCAGAAATTGCATTGTTATTATAATGACTAGTGAGAAAATACTTGAAATTCAGATTCTTGGCCTAAGTTTAAAGGACAGTGACCTTTGATTTAAAGACGTTTATAGACTTGCTAAGTCTAGCCAGAGTTTGACATGTTTCGCTATATTTTTGCTACACTGTATTTTTTGTTACCCCCCCCCCTTTCTTTTCTAGAACTTTTCTGTTATAGGGTCCTTTGTGTCATAGAGATTTGTGTACCAAATGATATAAACAACTGTAATAACAAACCTGATAAAGTTTTAAAATTGCTTATATATGTAATAGTTATGTCGAATTATAATTATTCTCAATAATGCAACTTGACAAACTCAAGGGTTTAATTTAAAAAAAAAATAATAATAATATATTCAGGGTTAGAAATTAGCAGTCTTTAATCATAAAATACAATTTAAAATATTGGATTTGACTATCACAAAATTATGACTAATCATTAAATTTGATATCTGATTTCTTTCACTTTTAACAAATCCTCACATTTGTTCTGTAGCATATTTTTTTTTTCTTAATATTAACACATGGTCAAGTTAAGATACTCTTTTTAAAAAACTAAATATCTGGATTTCAGTTTTTCAAAATAATGGTGGTAAGATTGACCACCAGTAAGATTGGTAGGTAGTTAGTGGTTCCCAATGTGGGGCATATGCTGCACAGGGAGACAATTACAAATTTCTTATTAGCCAATTTCCTTTATGTATTTTTTATTGAAAATAGTGTGTTAATCTAAAAATAGAAATGATAGATTTTATAAAAATGTAAAATATTGAATAAAAATTAAATTCCAAAGTGTTCTCATTTAAAACAACTTCAAATTATACTGACATCAGAAAAATCTTAATTTTTTTTTTAAAACTTATTATATAATTAAAAAATTCTTTTATTTATTTATTTATTATTATTATTATTTGGTTTTAGTATTTTATTTATAAACACGTCTTTTTTTATCACTTATTTTAAAAAAACCTTGTCATTAATTATGGTATATTACGCACCATAAAGGAACTTTTCCATATGAAATTTTGTAGGTCATATCTAAAATTGACTAGTTGGATATGTTTAATATATAAAATATTTTTTATTATTTAAATGAGGTACTACTTTTATGAAATTAAGTATGCATGTGTTATTTTAATAAAATGACAGCATTCAATTTGTTTAAACTTGATAGGTTTAATTTAAATAAAGAATGTTACAGCAGAAACTCTTCATAGTTGTAGATAGGGCAGCTTCCACACAGCATGAGACATAAGTATATTAGAAATGCATCTACTCCATAGCATTGCCAGATCAAAAAGCCCATGTGGTTTTATTAATTTAAATGATAGACTAAACTGGCTACTTTGCCAAACATGTAATTATGTGTCATCAGGCTGTATCTAAAATGATGGACAACTCATTAAAAAAATAATTAATAGTTCTGATTTCTACATTTTTCCTACCTATATATATATACAGTAGACTTCCTAAAATCTGCACCCAATTTATAGGTGTAAACAGTAAAACATTTATTTCAGATATAGGGACAAAATTTGATTTTTTTTTAATTTTATATCAGTTTCATATATATATTAAATTGTAATTTTTGTTAATATTACTGAATTCATGTTTTTTCATAAAAAAAGAATAATTAAAAAAAAAAAAATTCAAGATATTGCTGATATTATTGGTAATCACAGTCTTCTTACTAAATATATTTATGTACAATAGACTCCCTCAAATCCGCACAGCTTGGGACCAGAGGTTTTGCAGATTTTAGAATTTTGCAGATTTCTGGTCATTGCTTTGTTTACATTTTTTAAAAAGTAATTTGAATGTAATTAATAATGAAATCATAAGTATAATGAGTGCTTACAATATGCTAAAATATTAAAATAAGTGATAAACTAAAACAACAAAAATTTAGATAGTTTTTAAAATGATAAAAATACTAAAATCAAAGGTCAAATTAATAATCAGTAATGTACAATTAAATATTCATTATAAAGATGAAATGTGTTTTTCCTAAATTATTTAATGAAACTTGCCTCATAAAGGTACATTACTAATTCACATCAAGATCATAAAAGTAACGAAGCTTTATTTCAGGTTTAGCCAGACTTAATAACTAAAAAAGCTTGATTGATATTTAAATATATTTGGTAAGATTGTGATTATCAATAATATCAGCAATATCTTTATTTTTTCGGAAATAAATTATTCTTTCTTCATGAAAAAACATGAATTCAATAACCTTAACAAAAATTACAAATTAAAAAATATATGGAATTGATATAAAACTAAAAAAGTCAAATTTTGCACCTACATCTGAACTGAATGTTTCATTGTTTACATCTGTAAAATATGTGCGGATTTTAGAGAGTTGCAGATTTTAGGAGTGCGGATTTAAGGGAGTCTACTGTATTAATCAAGCTTTTTTTTTTGTTATTAAACCTATCTAAACCAGGAATAAAACTTCCTTATTTTATGATTTTTATATGAATTTAGTAATGTATCTTTATGAGGAAAGTTTCATTGAATAATTTAAACAAAATACATTTCATCTATATAGTGGATATTTAATCATACACTATTGATCATTAACTTGACGTTTGCTTTTAATATTTTAAAAATTATCTAAATTTTTATTTTAGTTTTTATTACTTTTTTTAATTATTATATTGTAAGCATTCATTATATTATTGCATTATTAATTACATTCAAAGTACTGTTTCAAAAATGTAAACAAAGCAATGACTAGAAACCCACAAAATTCTAAAATCCGCACAAGCTTAATCCCAACTGTGCATATTTGAGGGAGTCTACTGTATTAGGTCTGATTTCTACAATTTTCTTACATATGTATTTATAAATAAATAGACTTCTTAAACCTGTACATTGTCACAGATGTAAACAATTAAACTTTCTGTTCAGAGTTCGACAAAATCACAGAATTTGTTACCTTTATATCATTCTATATGTAGTTTTCAATAATATGACAACTCATTATTTTTCATGAAGGAAATATAAATTTGTAACTAAAAAAGTCAAGATAATTGCTGATACCACTGGTAATCACAATCTTTTTACATAATTTATGTCTTAATCAAGCATTTTTGGTTATTAGGACTAACTAAACTTGAAATAAAACTTCCTTATTTTGTGATTTTTATATGAATTAATAGAGTGACTTTATGAGGAAAGTTTCATTGAATAACTCAAGGAAAATGTATATCATCTTTATGAAGCTTATTTAATTTTACTTTAATTATTTACTTGATCTTTACTTTTAATAATTTAATCATTTTTAAAAATATCTCACTTTTTATAATTTTACATATCTTAATACTTTACTATGTTGCAAGCATTTACTATAATTTTGATTGCATTATCACATTCAAATGATTGCTTAAAAAATGTATTTAAGACAATGTCCAAAAATCTGCAAAACTCTAAAATATGCACAACCTCTGGTCCCAAGCTTTGTTGATTTGAGGTAATCTACTATGTAATGTTACTTTATGTACAAACTACTGTTTGTGTATACAAATAGATAAATAGCTTATTTATGTTAAATAAATTAATGTAAATGCAGTAGAATTCTTGAAATCTACAGAAGTTGTGCTGATTTTAGAAATTTGTGGATTTTTGGTGATTGCGTTGTTTTTATATTTTGAACAGTAATTTGAACATAACAATACAAACACAAACAAAATTATAATGAATGCTTGCAATATGAAAAAAAAATTAAAATAATTAAGTGAAGCAATAATTTAAAAGGATACAAAGTAAGATAATTTTAAAAATATAAATTATTATAAGAGACTAGCAAATGATTAATAATGTATTGTTAAACATTCATAATAAAGATAGGCATTTTTTTCAAATTATTCCATGAGTCTTTCTACATAAAGGTACACTACCAATATACATCAAAATCATAAAGTAAGGAAGTTTTATTACAGGTTCAACCTGCTGTAATAACCAAAAAAGCTTCATTAATACAGTAGACTCCCTCAAATCTGCAACACTAATATCCACAACTCTCTGAAATCTGCTCATAATTTACAGATGTCAACAATGAAATTTTCATTCCAGATGTAGGGACACAATTTGACTTTTTATTTTTATATCAATTCTATGTATATTTTAATCTGTAGTTTTTGTTAATATTATTAAATTCATACTATTTGATAGAGGAAGAATAAGTTTACTTTGAAAAAATTCAAAATATTGCTGATATCACTGGTAACCATAATCTTTTTGCCAAATGTATTTATGCGTTAATCAAGCTTTTTTGATTATTAAGTCTGGGTAAGCCTGAAATAAAACTTTCTTATTTTATTATTTTGATATTAATTAATAGTACACCTTTATAAGGCAAATTTTATTGAATAATTTAAGAAACATTCATCTCATCTTTATAATGAATATTTAATAATGCATTATTGATTATTTACTTGACCTCTACTTTTAATATTTTACTACATTGCAAGCATTCATTATAATTTTGATTGCATTATTAATTACAGTTTAAAAAATGTAAACTAAACAATGATCAGCAGGGATGCCATGGACGTGCTATAGCGCGTAAAATACGCAAAAAATCAGCGACGGGATGCAAAAGAATGGAGCTTATGCATCCCGCAGGACGCGTAATTTTCGTCAAAAATTCGCAAAAAACACACATTTCCTTAAAAAATCACGAAATAACGAATAATTTCTGGCAAATTTCATCAAAAGATTCATGAAAAAACGGCTAATTTTGAAACAAAATCCCGAAAAAAAGGCAGATTTCCTCAAAAAATCGCGAAAAAACGATAAATTTCGTCCAAAAATCGTGGTAAAACGGCAAATTTTGTCTAAAAATTCGCGAAAAACGGCAATTTTCATTTAAAAAAATCATGATAAAACGGCACATTTCGTCAAAAGATCGGAAAAACCGGCACATTTCATCAAAAGATCGCGAAAAAATGACACATTTCGTCAAAAAAATCGCAAAAAGGCAAATTTTGTTAAAAAATCGCGAAATAACGAATAATTTCCGGTAAATTTCGTCAAAATATTCACGAAAAGAATGGCTAATTTATTAACAAAATCCCGAAAAAAGGGCAGATTTCCTGAAAAAATCGCAAAAAAACGACAGATTTCATCGAAAAATAGCGATAAAACGACTATTTTTGTCAAAAAAAATAGCGAAAAACAGCAATTTTCATCAAAAAATCGGGATAAAACGGTAGCTTTCGTCAAAAGATCGCGAAAACCCGAAACATTTCGTTAAAAGATCGCGAAAAAACGGCAAAATTCGTCAAAAGATCGCGAAAAAAAGACAAATTTCGTCAAAAAATCGCTGAAAAACGCAGTTTTCGTCAAAGGGGCATGGAAAAAAAGTTAATGATAGGATAGGATTTTTCTGTTCCAAATACTAATTTCCCTGCTTCCAAATAGTTTATTTTTTATTTTTGCTGCTCTAAAAGCAGATTTTCTTTCTTCACAATCTGTTTTTGATTATTTTTAAAAGTATTCTTTTTTCAAGAAGAATGTCTTTTTCAATAAATCAGTTTTACCCTTTTTTTAAAAGAAATGTGAACAATAGTGATACTTGTTATCTTCTACACTCAAATAAGCATTATTTTATAATTTAATTTGTATCTTGCACATTTATTTTATTTTTTTTTTTTTTAAGTAAAGAAAAATTTTCTTAATAGTTAAAAAGTAATATTTACTTTAATAATTTATACATTACTTTAATAATTTATACATTATTATTAAAACAATAATTACTGCATTTAATTTTTCTTATGCAAATGAACAAATTTAATTTTTGCATCTAAAAATATGACTTATTATTAGTGGGGACCCGCTTTTGTGAAAAAGGGACCCAGAATTTTAGAAGTTCTGGGTCCCTGGGACCCAGGATTTTTCAAGTCCAGCGGCATCACTGGATCAGAAAGCCAAAAAATTCTAAAATCCACCCAACTCTGGCTCTGGTCCCAAGCTTTGCAGATTTGAGGGAGTTTACTGTACATAAATAGATTTGGCAAATAAATTGTGATTCCCAGTGATATCATCAATGCCTCTTTTTAAAAAAAATGTTTTTATTTTTTATTTATTTTTTTTTTATTATTATTATTTTTTAAATAAATTTAAACTTTCTTCGTGAAAAACCATGTGAGTTTGGTCATATTGTCGAAAATCACACCTTAAAATTAAAAATACATATTGAATGGTATAAAACTAAACATTTCTGTAATTTTATCTCTATATCTGATTAAAAGTATCATTGTTTATATCTGCAATGATGTAAGGATTTTAAGTATTCGCAAATCTAAAGGAATATATTGTTCTGAAAAAAAAAAAAAAAAAAAATGCTTGTGCATATGAAACAGTGATTAGGTTGCCTAAAGACATGAATTATCTCTTTCTTCTGCCAAAGCCATTTCCTTTTTCTCACCAAGGTTCCTGTAAAAAAATAATTTCCTTTTGGTACACTGACAAAAAGATAGGTTGTCAAAGAGCATTGTTAATCACCAATCATGTTCAAAACAATAAGTAATTTAAATTAATTAAATACTTTGCATCAATTAAAAATGATAAATGATGTTAATTTAATGTTTTGAACATAATTGGTTATGATAAACAGATTTTCCAATTGCTAACCTTTTTTTGTTAATTTATTTCTTGGCCTGAATAATCCATTAATACTTATGTATATATGTGCATACTCTATGTATAATACCATATCTCTATATCTATACTAATATTGTAATGCCTGTTTGTTTGTTTATAGGGGTGTAATATCTTAACCTACTCTGAATCATTTTTCTAAGCAGTGATGGAAAATTGATTGTGACAGTCCCTGCTCCAACATAGATTATATTTTATGCCATGCCACTTCCACGTATGTCAGTTGCTTAAAGGTTTTTAAATTTATAATAAAGTTATTCAAGCATTACTTGAAAAAATTTATATTGTATTCCGATATTGTTGTATGGATACAAATACCAAAAATTACAGATATTAAATATAATTATTTATTTATCAAAGCTTGATTTCATATAATTAGGATGAGCGAAGCGAATCCTCTACTAGGCCACTCAAATTACATTTTGTCGTACACTTTACAAAAACACTATTCAATATTTTGACTTGAAATTACATACAAATATAAATTATGATCTGTAGATTTGCACAATATATTTTTTTTACAGAATAACCTTTAAAAATATTATTATTTTAATAAATTTATTTTACATATTTTTCCTTTATGGACTCATTTTTAGAAATAAGAAATTAAACATATATATTTTCAGAAGAATAAATAAATCATGGAGTTAAGAATTATAGATAGAATCGTGATTAATTAATTAAATAAAATGTATTTCTTTATTCCAACAAAATCATTTACGCTGATAACACTTATGCATATTAAAAGAAACATATTGTGTTTTTTTTTTCGTAAAGTGGCAACAAAAAAATTATGAACAAATAAAATTAATTGTCAAATTCAATATATAAAGAGTTATTTGAATTCGAAGGTTGAAAATTTAACCAAATGAAACATATATATTATTATTATGATATATGTAGTATTATTTTTAAATGGTTTGCAAAATGGTTAAAAACAATTTATAGAATGTATTATTTCTATTTTAAAAAATGTCAAGAAAACATATACTTAACTGGTTGAAAAGATTATAGCTTTAAGGCAAGAAGCTATATATCAGCATAAAAAACGACGGCAGAGGATGTCATATACACACCACATTGGCGCGAATTTTTCAGACGTCAATTTAGCAAAAACCTCGTTTTTGATTACCAGTTGCCATACATATTTTTAAAAAGATAATAACAATAAATTTAAGAAAAAATTTGACACAGATGTCATATGCGCATCACATTGGCCTGATTGAAAAAAAAAGGGGAGTTAATTTATGCCTCACATGATAACCCGGCTATTAACCTGGTTATTAAAATAAACTGTTTACTTAGTTTTAATACCTTTTTAAAATTGATATAAATTGTTTTGGTCTGTAATTACTAGCTAAAACTTTTTTTTAATTTATTTTTCTATCTTTTTTAAAATAATAGAAAATAATTAAAAAATATATATGTAACTAATATTTGAAAACGAAGTTTTTGCCAAAATAGCATTAGAAAAAAAATCTCAGTACTACTTGGTTATCTCATCAACCAATATCGCCAAATTATACAAATTGCCAAACTATTAGCCTAATTAAACAAATTGACATTTTTTTATAATGAAAGAACAAATAAATTAATAAAACATTGAGAATACAAATAAAACTTTATATTAAAAACCATTTGATGGCGTAACGAACACGTGATACGAGTTTAATGTTATGTGAATGTGACATTTTTTATCATCATCATTGGCATTTAATATTTTAGTTTGTCGGTACCTTTTTAATCGATGGGGTAATCAAGTAGTACCAAATAGTATAAGAAAAATATTGTTACTTTCAAATAGTTATCTAATGAAATAATGCTTCGCGAAACCAAACAAAGCATATCTTTTGCTAGTTGTAAAAAATCTATGATTAAATAAAAGCAAAGAAAATAAAATACTCTATAACCTTTGGCATCTTTGCTTCTAATATTTAAAGGTGGAAAAATGTTCTTTAATCAATAAAAGTTTTCATTTCGTATAGAAAAAAAAAAAAAAAAAAGAACTTGTGATTTTTAGAAACTTCAACTTTGTAACTAAGGGGACTCAGAATCTTTATGAATTACCTTTTTATTTGATAAATTTATAATATCTTTTTGGCTATTATTAAATGATTTTATGAAGTAAAATTATTTAAGACTGTTTGCAAATCTAAAGGAGCTACTTTAACACATTTCTTAATTTATTTTTGTTCAGAAACATTTGAAATTCACAAGTGTTCTTATTCAGAAACTATGCAATCGAATGGCCTTTTCCAATTTTTAGATCTAACAGAAAATGCTGTCAAAGTGGATTTTTTTAACCTAATTTTTACATGCCACAGTGTAAGAAAAGAAAAAACTTGCTATGCTTTTCTTCTAAATAATTTATTTATAAAAAAATGCAAAATGCTATGCAATTCCAAATCATTTCAATAGTCGGATCTGTCAATTTTATGCCTTTACAAATGTAAATGTACAAAAGAGATGTGTTAGAAAGTTTTATGTTGTTGAATGGAATTTTGAGAATCACTTTAATAAGCAAAAATGCAGTTATTGTGGTGCTTATAGTTTGAAAATTTTAAAATTAGATTTCTCTAACAATTTAGAATGTTTTAAAACTTTTTTTTTTTTTTTTTTTTTTCATATTTTTATTAGACAATGTTCTATAGTTGTATGGACAAAATTTTTTAAAATAAATAAATAAAATGTCATGACTTATGTAAAAAATGTCTATTTACTTTTTCAAAAAGTTTAATTTCTTTTAATTTTCAAAAAATTAGTTTCTTTTAAAAATAAATAAATGTCATGACTTACGTAAAAAATATCTACAGTATGAAACCATTTATCCAGAAACCAGTTAACCGGAAAACCAGTTATCCAGAATGATATTTCTAATAGACTGATGATGGAATCTTTGCAGAAAAAAGTGTCATACACATCTAATTTCACATAAACATTGCTTGAAACAATTGTATAATTTGATGACTGCATCGTATTTGAGATTTGGAAATGTATTTAGTTGTACTTTAGATGTTTTCTATTTTTATGCAGAGGAAACAAGAATTTTTGTTCCTAAAGCATTCCCATAAATTATATACTATCAAATTCTATTTTTTAATCTTGCTTGCATCTTATTCTTAATTCAAGTAATTTAATAATTCATTTAAGATTAGAAGTAATACCACAACCACATATATTCCACAAAACTTATCAAATGGATGCTGCTTTAATGCCCAACCAGTTAATCGGGAAAACCATTTATTTGGAATATAATCTGACCAGACTTCGAGTAATCGTAATCGTGTAATCGTAGTCGATTATAATCGATTACAAAAACCGTGTAATCGCACTGTAATCGTATTCATAGATTTTGGTTTTTGAAATAATCGCAACATAATCATAATCAAGAGATTTCATCTCGATTATAATCATAATCTAATCATAATCGAACCCTAATGTAACTGCAATGTAATCGTAATCTTAAATAAATATGCGATTACGTTAGGATTACGTGTTCTTTTTTCCCTTCCTTTCTCTTCCAAACCAAAATATACTTGGTTGGTTTGCTAAACATTGTACCACCGGAAAAGGAATAGTTCGGTTCATGTTTTCAACTCATTAAATGGCCCTAAAGTAGGAGTGTGAAGGTCAGAGGTCATAAGAGATAGAGATAGCCTTTAATGGGGTAAAGTGAAACAGAATGTATACCGCACACTGTAATAGGATATAGGAATAGTATTTGACTTGAGTTTGTCAGTGATATGGGAAGTGAGAAAATAAAACAACATGTGGTCAATCCAGAGGTATGGGTCATTGATTGGAAGTAGTGAAGGATAAAAAGTAAAAAAGAAAAGAAAGAAAATAATTTTATTTATGGTTTTACTATTGAACATTATATCCTGCATTCCCACACCCCTTAAATTCTGTCCTACTAGAAGACAATGCGCTTTTTCTTCCTTTAAATGTTCTTGTACAGAGTCATAGCCGGGGGGAGGGTTCAAATGCTCTTCATACCATTAAAATCGAAAAGTTTATTCCGCCTTACTAATAGCTTCAAATTCTCTGATTAGATATGGCAAAGAAAACTTTATAAAATTAGTGATACCAGTGCATCTGTATTCCCCCCCCCCCCCCCCACATCTTCTACGCCGCTGTTCATGTAATTGAAATTTATTTTAAAATTTATGAAATTTGAAAATCATTAATATCAGTATATATTTTTTAGTTTGTATTTCTTCATTTTTTCTCCGAAAGCAATGTAATTATTAATTTATACTTTAGTAATCCCAAAACATCCCTTCGCTAATGTTAATTTTATGGGCAAAAAAATTATGATAACAAATTTACGATCACTTGCATTTCAATATTTTTAAATGTTTTCTCATTGAACAACTAAAGTCGATCTGTATAATAACGGATTTTTTTTTACCCTTTCAATTTCCACTACGGTTTTTATTTATTTATTTATTTATTTTAATGAGTATATTTTCAAAACCGGTTCCTAAAGTAAAAACATCTTAAGGGTGTTCTCAAGCGCAAGACATTTTGACACATTTACAAATTCATTTTTTAATGGAAAGATAAAAAATTGGAAGGCTGAGTATGGAAGCGAATTTGAATCGAACTGAATTTTCCATTTTGTGACAATTAAATTACCAACAGAATTATGAGATATTTTGGTCACGTGATCTCACGATTGTTTCCCTTTCATTGACTGGTTTTTCTGCTTTCGCTGGAAAATGCGTTCGAAATATAAACTTTGATGGCTTGTTCTGAAATATCCATTGCGTTTGCCCCCTCCCCCCCCCCCTCCCCAAAAAACAGATAAATGAGTGCAATTAGATAGTTTCTGAATAACAACACCTACTATTTTCCTGCATTTTAGAACAAAAATAAATTAAAACTTACGTCGCAAAGTTTACCTTTTTGATTTAAAAACACCCATAATAAAAAGAATGCATACAAAATCAAAAAAGTAGAAAACGGTCTTTATATACATTGATCTGAGCTAAACAATGCAGAAAAAAACGTTTAAAAGACTAAAATGCGAAGAAGATATTTAAAAAAAATTCTTCCAAAGGATTAACATTAGTGAATGGGTGTGTTTGCCTTACTGAAGTAGCTTCTGTATGCGATGCACTGCATATTAAAAGGCACACATATACAGGGTGTTTCGCTACCAGACCGACAAACGTTGAGGGATGATAGTAGACATGAAAACAAACATTATTAAATAGGGAACCATGGGGCGCAAACGTCTTCTGTAGGAGCTAGCGGCCATTAAAGTTTGAGGTCCAAAATTTCAAACGATGATAAAAAACGGAAAAAAGGGTCGATTCGTTTGCGGTTTTCACTAAAACATTTTTTATATCACGTTTTTCTTAGAAAAAAATTTCAAAGGTTATGTTCAAAAATTGTTGATAGAGGGCGCTTTAGACTTCAGAGTAACGAACAGTTACTTTTTACCACTATTTTGTGTATGGGGTTGAAATTATTCTAAAGTTTAGACTTTAACTTAAATTTTAAGCCCAAAATCGGAAACATTGGGATCGGGTAACTAGCAAATATTAAACTGTGAACAGATGGGGAAATTTTAGACGCTCATAAATATTGGACAAACAGATCAATTTTGTTGCAGTATGCGTGTAAGTCATTAACTTGGTAATTATTTTATTCAAAATGATGTACAGCTTTGGTGCCCTCATATTTTGATAGAGGGCGCTTCCGACACATCTTTGACATTTCAAAGGCATTACTCCTGGGTGTTTTACTACCAGACCATCATACTTCCAGGAAGTGTTAGAGATACAAAGATGACTTGGAATCGCATAGAAATGTAACGTTGGAAATGCATTTTTTGCAAGTTACGGTTAAAGGAAGCAGAAAAAAAAGTAACAGAAACAGAGAGACACGTTAGTGCGAGAAGAGCGACACGTTAATGTCACAGAAACCAGTTTATTTTAAGGTTTTACTAGAAAAGGTATTTGAAATTACGACCAGAAGTAGTCCGGCAAGTTTGACAGCGACGGTAGATGGCGGTAAACGGTAATGCGCCTGCGCAAAGATCACTTTGAAGTAATCATTCGCTAACTGGTTCCAAAGGTAGCAGAATGAAGTATTTGAGCGATGAACAGCACGATAGGGTTCCTCCACATTTTACCAATGACGTTTACCGACAGTTCAAAGTAACATATGGACAGTGGTGGATAGGTCGTGGTAGCCCGGTTCATTGGCCTGCCAGATCACCGGATCTATCATGTATGGACTTCTTTTGCTGGGGTCAAACAGAAAATTGGGTGCATGAGACTCCTGTACCATCAGTTGAAGACCTCGCAGCTGGTATTTCTGTAGCTGCCAGAAAACTATCAGAGATGCCAGGAAACTTTCAAAGCGTGAGGAATTCCACGTGACGCCGCTGTCAAGCATACCGGACTACTTCTGGTTGTAATTTTGAACACCTTTTCTCGTAAAACCTTTAAATAAACTGTTTTCTGTCACATTAACGTGTCGTTTTTTTGTCTGCTGTTTCTGTTACTTTTTTCTCTGATTCCTTTAACCGTAACTTGCAAAAAATGCATTTCCAACGTTATATTCCTATGTGATTCCAAGTCGTCTTTGTATCCCTAACACTTCTTGGAAGTATGATGATCTGGTAGTAAAACACGCAGGAGTAATGCCACTGAAATGTCAGAGATGTGTCGGAAGCGCCCTCTATCAAAATATGAGGGCACCAAAGCTGTACATCATTTTGAATAAAATAATTACCAAGGGAATGATTTACACGCAAACTGCAACAAAATCGATTTGTTTGTCCAATATTTATGAGCGTTTAAAATTTCCCCCTCTATTCACAGTTTAATTTTCGCTAGTTACCTAATCCCAATGGTTCCGATTTTGGACTTAAAATTTAAGTTAAAGTCTAAACTTTAGAATAATTTCAACCCCATACACAAAATAGCGGTAAAAAGTAACTGTTTGTTGCTCTAAAGTCTAAAGCGCCCTCTATCGACAATTTTTTAACATAACCTTTGAAATTTTTTTCTAAGAAAAACGTGATATAAAGAATGTTTTAGTGAAAACTGCAAACGAATCGACCCTTTTTTCCGTTTTTTATCATCGTTTGAAATTTTGGACCTCAAACTTTAATGGCCGCTAGCTCCTACAGAAGACGTTTGCGCCCCATGGTTCCCTATTTAATAATGTTTGTTTTCATGTCTACTATCATCCCTCAAAGTTTGTCGGTCTGGTAGCGAAACACCCTGTAGAAATTTATAAAAAGAAGAAAATTTAATGTTTTATAATGTGAATGAGAAGGTTCAAAACAAAACCTCAGACTACTTTAAAGAGGTATTTTCCCAATATCGAATAATAATATGAAAAAAATGTGATTTAGGCTGAATTTTTCTTAGGAAATCCGTAAAGTTAAATCATCAAAAATCAATAAAAATAATAATAACCATAAAACATGGGAAATTTGAAATGGTTTTAAATTGTATTACAAAATGTGAATATTGCATATAGATAGTCAAACAATGAATTCGAAACAAGAGTTGTTCGTAATAGAACTCTGCACAACTCGGGTTAAACCACATCAGTCCTGGAATTTTATTTTTAGTCAATCCGAAACCCGATTCAAATTCAACATACTTCCACTCGAAACTGATTCAGACTGACTTTT
Source organism: Maratus speculifer (assembly GCA_964019185.1). Classification (NCBI taxonomy): domain Eukaryota; kingdom Metazoa; phylum Arthropoda; class Arachnida; order Araneae; family Salticidae; genus Maratus; species Maratus speculifer. The sequence continues at coordinate 242,497,063 of OZ025302.1, read as the reverse complement.
TAATTTAATGCAATTATGATATTAGCCTATAAGAAACTAATAAGAAACTCTAATAAGAAATTACTATAATAAAATACTCGAATTCAGCGGTTTCCAATCTATGGGTTGGCTCTATTGGTAATCTATTGGTTTTGGTGGCTCGCGAAACAATCTAAGTTTGTCATAAAAATACTTTATTTCTGTTTAAAAAGATGAGACAATTTCGAAAGGAAATAATGGGAGTATCCTTATTTTCCTTTTAGATTAATATACGAACAGAATATCTAGAAATATTTAAATCAACTTTGAAATCCTTGATGAAATTCAACACTTTGTGCTAATGAGAACATGTTTTTTCTACTTTGCTGTTTTTGAAAGACAAGTACTGAGACAAACTGTGAGTTAATATATGTTCCCACATTGGTAAACAGCAATTAGAAACCTCATTCATTACAAAGTTATGTTTTCATGATAATTAAACATACTTTTAACCATCTTTATAGTTTGTGTATTGTTTTAATCCATATTCATTTACACACATTGAGATTACCGATTCTGGTTTCTATTGATAATTTATCTTCCGTACGAAATTTTGTGTTTTTCTTAAGATAGGATAGCTGAGCGTATAGAGATCGTACAGAAATTGCTATACTGACATACAACTTTATCTTGGGTGGGTCGCGAAAATTTTTTTTTACTGAAAAGTGGGTCACGAAAGTTTTTCCCCTGAAAGGTGGGTCGCGTACAAAGAAAGTTTGAGAACCGCTGCTCTAATTAATTACTCTAATAAGAAATTTATCTTTTTTATAATGGAAGAAATGTACCCGATATTGCGCATATACATAAATATAATATACCTTAATATTTAATAATACAATTTTTTCTCCGGAAAAATATTTTGTTTTGTGAAAAATTGGGTAAATCCTAATAAGAGTCATAAATGGCTGAGACACAAGCCAACAGATTTAATACTTAACTGCTGTAACAAAAATTGTCGCATAACTACTGAGAGCGGTTTGTCAGACCGCCTAATATAAAGAAGAATAAAAAGTTAAATTAAATCTCGGAATACTATTTTTGTATTAAATTTTATATATAGGACAATTATAAATAAAATTCAGTTATTCAAAAGTCTCTAGAGATAGTAAAGGCTCCAAACGAAACAAAATTTGACCAGTATTTAAAGTTAAACTAAAAATTACGAGTTAAACTTCAAAACCTGAAAAACAGCGGTCTATGAGACCGCTAACAGTAGTTAAGGGTTAAAGTCAACATGACCTGCAAAAATGTCAACCGTAATCGTAATCTAAATGTAATCGTAATCCAACAAAAAAATTGTAATCGTAATCTAAACGTAATCGTAATCCAACAAAAAATATTAATCGTAATCTAAACGTAATCGTAATCCAACTGGCATAAAAAGAGACATAATCGTAATCGGTTTTTAGAAATTGAAAATAATCGTAATCCTAATCGATTACAGTCCTCTGTAATCGACTCGAAGTCTGAATCTGACCCCAACCATTCCGGATAAATGGTCCTGTACTGTATTTACTTGGCATTTTTATTTTCAAGAAATAACTTTAGTTAGTACTGAAAATCTTTAAGATCATGAAATGCAACTTAACCCTTTCGTACCTGGTGTACTATTAATAGTACATGTTTTGTTTTAACAAATACTTTTGCTAATTTTTAAATGTAGTATTGTTAGTATATGACTATGCATTTAATGACTTCATTTATGTTTAGGCATTTAGTAATAATAATAATTATTATTTGCGTAATTCTCTCTGTGCTGTTTGTGATTCTTTTATTTTAAACATATATTTCACACTTTGAATTTAAAATAAAAGTTACTATCCTGAAAGAATCATGTGTAATAAAGTGCAAAAAGCATTAGAAAGTTGCAATATAAGTTAAATCTTGTTGTAATACAATATTTTCTAAATATCTCTGAAAATTCTAACTTAGCTATTGTCATATGAATATTAATTGAACAGTATGTAAAAGAACAGCATTTGTTAAGATTCAGACAATGAAATATTCGTTAAACACTAATTAATCTACTTGGATAGTTAGTGTTAATGCTATGAACATAGAAACTGGTTGTTTGTTTTTTATTAATAATTAAGGAATTATTATGTTAAATATTGTTTTTATTAAATTATATTCTTTTATTTACATTAACTAAGTTAAATATGTTTGTTGCAAGTGTTGATCTAAGATAACATGTACTTGTAAAATATGTGCCTCATAGTTATTTCATACATAATAAATGTGCTATACTATAAATGCATATAGAAATTGTTTTTTGATAGAATTTTTATTAATAGTTAATAAATTATTATATGAAATGGTGTTCTTGTTAAATTATATACTTTTATTTACATTAAGTCAAAAGATACAATGAAAGCCATGATCAAAAGTCGTCAATTTGACAGATATGGTAAAACTTGTTATATACTTAACATCGGTAGTTCTAGTGTTAATAAACACAAGCATCATATATACTTCACATATAGTTTCTCGAACCATGATTATATAAGCATACACATATGAAGAAGAATATGAATGTCAAACATTTGGGGTATTCTATATTTAGAATGAAGTAATTTAGTTACTTTAATAATAACATTGTATATTCTTAAAAATAGGTAACAGATTTTAAAAAGTTAATGTACTATTTTGAACCAAAGACCATGTTACAAATAACAAGAATACATTTTGATTGAACCAAAAATTATAATAAAAGACAAATCCCTCCTCCCCTTAGAGATATCTTAAGATATCATGTGTTACAATATCATTATGATATATTCCCCTCCTACTCTTAAAATAACGTTATATATGCACAGCCCCTGTATGACAATTATATTTTGAGATATAGTAAATTTTGTTAATAGATCCTGTACAATTACCCACATAAATGAAAATTTTAAACTGATTTTTCTCCATGTTCATATTTTTATAACTTGCTTGTTCAATAAATACCAAGGCTCTTTTGCTAATTTAGATAGAAGTTTGAAATTTTTTTTTAACTTGTTCTCCATGGTACATTTAGAATTTTTCTGTATGGATCTAATATTTAAGTTTTTAGTTATTTTAAAAAATATATATATTTAAATTGTTTATTGAATTTCCTTCATTTTTTAGTATGCACAAGAGAAAAAAAAATCATATTAAATGTAAAATCTCATATATCTAAAAATCCATGCACAGTTTTATGTAGTATAATGCTAATAAATGTGCAAATATATACCGGGTGATCCAGAAGTTCCGGGAGTTTTCAAATGCTAATAATTAACAAACTATAAACAATAGAAGTATGCGGTTTTCACAGAAATGCTTAGAAACTTATGGGATTTGTATTTTTGATGAAACAAACAAATTATGTTAGTTACACTTTTTGCCAACAGATGGCGCTAAAATTGACAGTATTATTTTTATGGTATGATATAGCTCGCTAAAAAGAAAGAATTAGTGTCTAAGAGTTACAAATTTTCATTATGACGCCCATAGCTTATAAGTACCGCTGTGAACCGACGCAAAACAACGTGCACAGTATCCTCAAAGGAGAAAGAAATTCCAGATGAAATTTCAAATTTATCGTGATATTACAAGTGTACTGATTCATTATGAGCTGGTGATTTCCACCGAGTATTGGCATCGAATTCTACCTCATTTACGATTGCAACAGACATTTGGGATCTCCTGCTTCTATTACGATCTTTCAATTAGCCTTTTTCTCAAACCTTTCTTACCATGGCATTTCACATTACTAATGGCCATCGAATCTTTTTCTGTTTTTACTACCGTATTATACGATAAGAACACAGCTCGACATGCAAAGAAAGCATGTCTAAACATGGCAGTTACTCATCAAATTTTGTATCAAAATTCCCTTTCAATGCAATTTCAACCACTTTAAAAAAAGTGATTGAACATAAACCACCCTTAAAACGAAATCTCATTAATAGCCTACAAAAGATGTTTCGCAATGAACTCATACTCATGTGTCTATAAAGCATATTTTATAGTTACATCCAGTGTTGTACAGCAGCGCCACCTGTTGCTAAAAATTGTAACTATATACATGTAAAAAAAAATCATGCTAAACAAAATCCCACGTGTTTCTGAGCATATATCTGAAAACCGAACCTTTGTATTGTACATAGTTTCCAAATTATTAACATTTCATAACTCCCGAAACTTTTGGATCACCCGGTATATATATATATACAGTATAAGATCCGTTATCCAGAATGCTTGGGACCCAGAGCATTCTGAATAAGGGTTTTTTCCGTAATTCGGAACACTTTACCGTAAGTATAAAAAATGCACGAAATAATTTCATAAATAGGTAAATATGAATACTAATACATGTAAATACCTTAATTTATAACACAAAATAAAGAAATATTTATAATAAAGGAAAAAAATATACATATGAAATTTAATTTTGAGATTTTGAACCAGAATCTTTTGATTGGGATTTAGCAAACATTTCTATGATAGTCTTTTGCTTACAGTGTGTCTTTTGCACTAATTGTTCTTGTATTTTGTACTGAGACATGATTTGCTACTCATGGAAGTAGCTCCTCTGTTACATGCCTGAAATTAATTGTTTGGTATAAAATACTAATTTTTCATTTGATACCTTTTCAACTGATTCATTCTGCTGGTTGTCCTTCTCATCATCACTTTCATCAGATATATTGTTTGTCATCATTTCACAAATCTCACTGTCAGTCATGTGATTAGTGGCAGGAATGTTTTCATCGGCTTCTAAACAATCTTCCACTGCTTCTTGATTAAGCAATTTAGCTTCTGGACAATTAAAGCCTTTGGCATATGCCAACAGATCAGCAATAATTTGCTTCTCTTTCAAAATCTTGAAGCCTTGAAAGGCTCATTTTCATCATCGAAAAATAAAGCAGGTGGCCACAGATTGTATCATCCATGGATAAGTGTATCCTTATCCACAGCCTGCTATGCTTTAGCAGCATTCCACAAAGCATCTTTGATTGTGAAGCTTCTCTGGAAATTTTTTATCCCAATTCCTTTGTTGCACTCTGTGTTTTTTTTTTTTTTTTTTTTTTTTTTTAAGAAGTCATTTTTATAGTGAGTTTTTAAAGATCTGTTATGTACAATTTGGAGGCAAACACATTATCCATTTCTAAGAATTCTACTTCAGAATGGTTTTTTTTTTTTTCGTTTTTTTTTTTGTGATCATTTGAAGAAATTTGCCTTTTGTCGTGATTTTTTGACGAAAGTTGCCGTTTTTTGTGACCTTTTATTGAAATTTGCCATTTTCTGCGAATCTTTTGTCAAAATTTGCCGTTTTATTGCGATTTTTTGGACCATATTTGTTATTTTTTCGCGATCTTTTGGGGGAAGTCTATCTTTTTGGGGGATTTTGTGATGGAATTACCCATTTTTTCGCAAATCTTTTGACATAATTTGCCGAAAAATAGTGGGTATTTCGTGATTTGTAATGAAATTTGTCAGTTTTTTTCCAATTCTTTGACAAGATTACGCGTCCCTTGGGATGCGTACGCATAAGAGCTATTTTTTCGCGTCCCTTCGCCGATCTTCTGTGTAATTTATGCGCTATAGCGCGTCCGCGGCATGGCTAAGGAAAAAAAAAACTAATCACTCTTAATCTAATCACCCTAAAACTAATCAATCTAATATCGTGAAAATTGCTGAAAATAGCTCATTTTTAACGAATTTTGCCATTTTTCCATGATCTTTTGACAAAATCTGCCTTTTTTGGGATTTTTTTGAAAAATTTGCTGTTTTTTTTTCCGTGATCTTTTGAAGAAATTTGTCCTTAATCGCGATTTTTTGACGAAAGTTGCAGTTTTTCGCGATTGACAATTCGATGAGATACCCGTCCCTTGGGTCGCGTAAGAGCTATTTTTTCGCGTCCCACCGCCGATCTTTTACGTAATTTATGTGCTATAGCACGTCAGTGGCATCGCTGAAAAAAAAATATCACTCTAAAACTAATCAATCTAATATTGTGATTATCGCTGAAAATTAGCTGATTTTTAACGAATTTTGCCGTTTTTCCATGATTTTTTCACAAAGTCTGCCATTTTTCGGGATTTTTTTTTTGACAAATTTGCTGTTTTTTTCATGATATTTTGAAGAAATTTGCCTTTAATCGCAATTTTTTGATGAAATTTGTCGTTTTTCGCAAATCTTTTGTCAAAATTTGTTGTTTTATCGCGATTTTTTGGACCATATTTGTTATTTTTTGCGATCTTTTGGGGGAAATCTGTCTTTTCGGGGGATTTTGTGACGGAATTACCCATTTTCTCGCAAATCTTTTGACATAATTTGCCGAAAAATATTTGGTATTTCGTGATTTTTAACTAAATTTGTCGTTTTTTTGCAATTCTTTGACGAGATTACGCATCCCTTGGGACGCGTAAGAGCTATTTTTTCGTGTTCCGTTGCCGATCTTTTGCGTAATTATGTGCTGTAGCACGTCCATGGCATCGCTGAAAAAAAAAAAAAAAAGAAAAAAAAAAAAAAAAAAAAAAAAGATATCGATTTGCATTCTAGTTTTCGGAGCGTTCCAGATACCGGGACGCTGGATAACGGATCCTATACTGTATATTCATATTTATAAAATTAGTAGATTTTTTAAAAAATCTAAAAATTTTTAATTACATTTTAGTAAAATAAGCAGTTTTACAAGATTATTTTAAATTTTTATTTTTACTATTAAGTGTTGTTCTATTACAGTATAATATTACAGTATTATCCAAAATTGAAAAAATAAAAGTTTCAAAGGTACTGTGTCCCCTTAAGATATCGTGTCAGGAAATTAATCATTTTTTTATTCCTTTGCTGTAGTGGTACCCAAGGATCAATCACCAGGGAAGAATTTCATATCCTGTTCTGTTTGGGTTCTTTTTGGCAATAAACATTTGACATGGTTGTGATTTTCAGCATCTGAAATTGCTTTTTTTTATTTGAATTCTACTGGCTTGATAAGTAAGGATTTTGTATATATGTGTTTTATAAGTCTTATTTTTTTTATTATTTATAACTTTCTGGGGTTTATTTAAACAATATTTTTTGGAGTTGTATCGTGTGTATTGTAAGAACACAAAGTAGAATTGATGAAGAACTGCAGACGTCGACGCAAGGGAGAACTCATTTTTTTGTCTTTTTAAAATTTATTTCACACGTAACACACGTAGACGAGCACGACACAAATTAACAAAAAATAGAATAACATTTTTAGATCACATATTCCACAAAATACCAGAAACAATGCTACGCCATCTTACTACACCAACATCTGACTGACAGACACTAAACTGCAAAATTGTTCTTTTTTTGGGATGTTCTTTTTTTCCTCTTAAGACGTGTAGCGCCATTTATCGTAGGCTTAAGAATTAAGTTCTTTGAAATTAAGTTCTTTACAGTATATATGTTCGCCATTTTTATATGTTTTAAAATGCATTTAACATTAATCTTCATAATATAATGTTATGTTTAAATTTCACATACATAATAAATAAACAATAAAATTTATAAATTTATAAAAATGCATATAAATATTTTCTTTAAATAAGTATCTTGTTAAATGTTTTGATTTAATCCAAGATGAATATGAAATTCTAGTGATGTATATTTCATGTATACATCTTGTGGTATTAAATTAAGCATATTGCTTTAGAAATATTTTGTCAATAAAAAGAAGAAATAGACATTCTTTGAGAAGAATATTAAAAAAAAGAAGATAAAATACATTAATTTTCTAAGGAGATATTTTAGAAATAAGAATGCATTCCATCCCTTTATGTTTGACATTAGCAAGGGGAATTTTATTGACTACCACCCTAAAAGAAATATCTTTTATAAGACCCAGTTCAAAATAGAAACTTAATTGGGAAATATATGCAGAAGGCTTAGCCTTTTAATCATACTAATGATGTTGAGGAAAAAAAAAAAAAAAAAAAAAAAAAAAAAAAAAAAAAAAAACACAAATTCAGAAATGAATTTTATCATTTTGAAAGATTTAAAGAAATTTTTTTTTCCATTTTCCATGCATTGGATCTTTGCCTAACTTTTCCGTAATATACTAGGGATGTCTAAATACATCTAAGAAAAAATTTAGAAAATTAATATTAGCCATTTTTTCATAAAGTGGAGAATATCATATTTATTTTTTTTTAGCACAAACTGATAAAAAAATGAATTTAAAGAGTGCAACTCTGAATCATTTAAAAGGAATGGCTGCAATATCAATCATATTTTTCGATAATTTTAATTATTGGATTTTTAAGGTATTTTATTTAAATATGGATATATAGTGACTCCCTAAAATCTGCATAGCATGGGACCAGAGGTTGTGCAAATTTTACAATTTTGTGGATTTCTGATTATGGGATTGTTTAAATTTTTTAAAACGCAATTTGAATGTAATTAATGTTGAAATCAAAATTATAATGAATACTTACAATACAGTAAAATATTAAAATAATTAAATAAAGTCATGAAGTAAAATAATAAAAATTAATTTTTAAAAACATTTTACAGGTACTTTGTAAAACCCAAAAAACTTTTTTCTATCTCATACTTGTTAATACTTCAAAATTCGCTACCATAGTTCCAAAGTTAAGCGACAATCTATCTATGTCCATCATGAAGATTCTAAAGGTATAAAATTCTGTGCATTTGTTCTTGAAATAGGACTATTGCAGATATCAGAAAAAAATGCAACAAAAAAAGTGTAACTTATTGGATGATTTGTACCAAAACATAATCAGTAATAATATTTATCAAGGTGTAACTGAATCTGAAGTTTGATGAAAATTCATACATTAGTTCTAGAGATAGTGCTGTTGCAGGGATTGGGAAAAATTCAGCATGGCAGTATGACCTGTTGGGTGATTGACACCAAAACATAAACATAATCAGTTCATATCAAGGATTAACTAATCTGAAGTTTGGTGAAAATCCGTACATTAGCTCTTGAGAAACAGCTGTTGCATAAATCATAAAAAATGTGGTATAGCAGCTAATAAGAGATTTGCACCAAAATCTAAACAGCATCAATTCATTTGTACATTAGTTTTGATATAACTGTTGTGTAAATCCTAAAAAATGCAACATAACAGCACTACCGTTTGGATGATTTACACCAAAAACTAATCCCTATCAATTTATATCATGGGATATCTAAATATAAATTTTTATTCAAATCTGTGCATTAGCTCTTGAAAAACTGCTGTTGCATAAATCATAAAAAAAATGAAACATAGCAGTGCCGTCTATTGAGCAGTCTATACCAAAAACTAATCAGCATAAATTTATATCAGGAACTATCTAAAAATAAATTTTTATTAAATTCTGTGCACTAGTTCTTGTTAGAGAACATTCACAAATTTATGTCACATACATTCAAACAGTTAGACTCACAAACATTTTGTAATTTTTTTTTTTTTTTTTTTTTTAATATATATATATATAAAGGAGGGAAGTTTTTTTGGGCCCCTAAAACATGTAAATGCATCAAAAACTAGAATTAGAAAATTTTCATGAATCTAATTCTTTCTTTTTGTAAAGATAGGAGAAAGTAAAACATGGATGACTGGAAAATCAAGCTCTGTATGATTTATTTGTGTTACCTCAATTATACCTGCCCCACATCATAGATTAACATACAAGATGAGACATTTAGGGCAAAATCTGTAATGGTAACAATACTTGCGCCGCTATTGATAAGGAGGAAGAAATAACAAGCCTCCAAAATTTACCTATGTTGAAGAAATATGTTTACATTCTATATTTTAAATATCTATTCTTTCCTAAAACAAAGCACAGGCAGACAGTAGTATTGTATTTATGCTTTAGTTATTTAGCTATATTTATATAGCTGTTTTTATTATTATTATTATTATTATAATTCCATCATTCATCATAAACTTACAAATTGATAATTGTAGTAATATTATAAAAGAAAAATTATAGAAAATTCTGTTAAGGTTGTAAGTATGTAAGTTTTATTAGATTAAATTGTAAAAATTGGTATTGTGTTAATATTCATATCGAATAAAATTTATTCAGTGTAATGTAACTACTTCTATTTATTTAAAATTTATATAATTCTTAAATTTGCCAAAAGGAAATTTTCCGCATCTGAATTTCATTATTATTTCTGCTGTGTTAGTATTAAATATTGTTGAATTGATTATAAATTATTTACATTAAAAATAGTATTTTTATTTTATCTCTAAGACAATTAAAAATGTGTAAATTTTAAAATAATATTTTAATAATTGTTTAATATGTTAGATTTCATAAATTAGGGCTATAAAAATTTTGCTACCAAATTGGAATAATTATTAAATTTTCTCGGATTTGTAGAGTGCAATATATCATATATTTTTATATTACACTATTGCTTTTGATATATAACATTGAAGACAAAATTTTTACCTTGTTTTTTGATGCTCTTAAATCTTTTACCCAGCATATACCAAAAAAAAAAAAAAAAGTAAAATAAAAATAAATAAATAAAATGCATATTTCCATACATGAACATAGAATAGATATTAAATATATAAAATAGAATATCTATTTCATGTTCATGTATTGGTGTAAGATTCTGTTGAAAATGTAAGCATGCGACATTAAAAAAAGAAAGATCACAATAAGGTAGATACTCATTACCTTATTGTGATCACTCACTAATCAAAATATTATAAGGATAGGGAGTTTCTTCCCCATTGTCACTAAAGGTGCTATGATTAAAATTGTGTTATCGTTATGCTCTATGGAACTGTCCCATCTTGTATGTTAATCTATGCCCCACATAGGCCAAAAATAGGAGCAGCAACACCACCGTAATGATGATTCTTTTTTGCATAGCTGAGAATGTTATTAGATGCAAGCAGAGAACGTCAAACTTCTCAGATCAAAATAAAAGTAAACTACACAGTCATCAGATTTTTTTTTTTTTTTTTTTTTTTTTTCTCTCTTTTGGAGTTGGGGGGATAATGGGGTTGTTTTGGGAGCTCTAATTTTCTGAAAACTTATTGTATTTTAATAGAAATTTGGTAAGCTTCCTAATTTGCATTTGCTGAAAATTTGATTGCAATTGAATAATTAGCAATAGAATTAGCAATTATTATTTTAACAATAAATAAAGAAAAATTAAGTCTTATTTCATTCTTCTTTATATCTATAATAATATTATTACTCACAAATATTAAAAATTATTTACTTAAAGATGTATTTATTTACATAACAATTAAAAACACTCAAAAACATTAATTAAAATCACAATCAACAAGTTTTGACATCCTGTGGTCTTCATCAGGGTCAGGGACCGATTTACAAATTTAGGGGCCCTGGGCACAGATGCTTACGAGGCCCCCCCTATTACGGCGGATCTTGACCATATATATATATATATATATATATATATATATATATTGACTTTAATAATTTCTTTAAAATTTCCATTAAAAATTAGATTTGAAAATTATTAATTTACTGTTTAATAATTATTCCATTATTGTTAAATTTGATTAAATAGATGTTTTCTAATAAACTGTGTTGTTGAGATTACTGTTTTCTATGTAATTTTATACATCTACAGTGACAAAGCATGCAACAAACGATACATTTTCTACAATTCTAAGCTATAATTATTTTAATTATTAACTAGTAATCAAATAGCATTTTCTTTCAAATACAAACATGCATTGAAAAAAATTTCTTTTAATTCTTTAATAGTTAAAATTATATCTGATTTCGGACAATAATTAAAAAATTTCAGTAGCATATCAGGGCCCCTAAAAATTGGGGGCCCTGGGCCTGCGCCCCGAATGCCCTGCCATAAATCAGGCACTGATCAGGGTCATTTCCCTGAAGACCACAGGGTGGTCGAAACTTGTCAGTTGTGATTTTAATTAATGTTTTTAATTGTTATGTAAATAAAATGTCTTTAAGTAAATAATTTTTAATATTTGTGATTAAATTCAAGGCATAATAGTCGTTTATTTATTATTACTATTTCTGTTTGCCATTTAGGCTGTTGAAAAATATTTTTCCCCGCTAATGTAACAGTACAAAACTTTGACAGAATCTCAGTCATCAGCAGTGTGCTGGGAGTAAATAGTTGAAAAAAACTTACTCTAGAGTGTAGTTTTTTTTTTTTTTTTTTTTCTAGTTAAATGTAATTTATCCAAACAAATTCAATTATAAAATATTCTTCAGTAAATGTAATATTTAAAATACATTATAGAATATAGATCTTTGTTAAATATTTCTTTAAAAATATTGATTTCTTATTCTTGAGTACATTGAAAAAAAAAGAGCTTGGAATAAATAATTGTTCAACTGTTTATGGGAAGAGAAATAAAGGAGAAATATGAAGTATGAAGTCTACAAAAGTGTTCTTGTTTCATGAAAACCAAATAACAGGACTTTTATTAGATAAAGGAGGTTTTTTTTTTTTAAATTATTTTTCATAAAGTGAATAATAATATTGATGTATTAGAAAAGTACAAAAGTATAAAATTTAATTTAAAGAAGCAGCGCTGCATCATTTTATGGAAGACAGATCCTTTTTCACAGATTTTAGGTGTGTTTGTAAGGGGCCATTCAAGTATTACATAAGCATATTTTTTGTCATTTTGTATCCCTTCTTCCTTTTTGTAAAAAAAAAAAAAAAAAAAAAAAAAAAAAAAAAAAAAAAAAATGAATTGCTAGCTTCCCCTTTTTTTTGCTTACATAAGATTTTGTGCCATCCTAACATAAAAAAAATACAGTTAGTGATAAATTTACATTATTAATCCAGCAAATTTACATAGATTCTTTAGGGGTTTGTGGTATTAAAGGAAAGCAAAATCAGTTTAATATATTGTTACCTATTGCATTAATACAAAATAGTTTTTAATGTATCATTATTTATAGCACTTGAACAACAATAAAATAAAAAATAAAATAAAATAATCCCCAAGAACTTCAACTGCTTCTTACTTATTTAGGCTCATAACTAAAAATTTTAACAAGAATCATAATGTGTGTTGGCGTTCTCATTTCTACTCTGGTGCCCAAGGTCAAATGTTTTGACATTTAATATATGTAATTGTTGCAAAATTTTATGAAGTTATTTTCAGTTTTATAAAAATTAAATGAAACCTTACGGTATTCATAAAAGTTTTCTCCATTTTATTAAATCCTATCACATATCATTGATTCAGTGATGTGCCATGATAGGTAATGATTCTAGGTTGCCATGGAGATGATGTCGTATTTAAGCTAGACTCCTATTGTTCCCATATTACAGAATTTAATACAATTCACTCCCTCAAATCCGCGCAACTTGGGACCAGACATTGTGTAGATTTTAGAATTTTGCAGATTTCTGATCATTGCTTTGTTTAGATTTTTTAAGCAGTCATTTGAATGTAATTAATAATGCAATCAAAACTATAATGAATTCTTACAATATAGCAAAATATTAAAATAAGTAATAAACTAAAATAATAAAAATGTAAATAATTTTTAAAATGATTGAAATATTAAAAGCAAAGATCAAGTTAATAATCAATAATGTATGGTAGAATATAAATATTCCTTATAAAGATGAAATGTATTTTTCTTAAAATATTCAGTGAAACTTGCCTCATAAAGGTACATTATTAATTCACATCAAAATCATAAAATAAAGAAGTTATATTTCAATTTTAGCCAGACTTAATAACCAAAGAAGTTTGATTAATACATAAATATATTTGGTAAAAAGATTGTGATTACCAGTGATATCAGCAATATCTTGAATTTTTTCAGAATAAATTCATTCTTCCTTCATGAAAAAAAAAAAAAAAAAAAAAAAAAAATTCAGTAACATTAACAAAAATTACACATTTAAATACATTTAGAATTGATAAAAAACTAAAAAAAAAAAAAGTCAAATTTTATCCCTATATCTGAATTGAATATTTCATTGTTTTTATCCATAAATTATGTTTGAATTTTAGAGAGTTGCAGATTTTAGGGCTGTGGATTTGAGAGAGTCTACTGTATACATATAATCATAATAAATTTTGTATTCTTGCATTATTTCATAAGAGTGCAATAGATACTGCACCAAGATCTGAATATTTATAAACCAGTCATAGTACGAATGCATGCCATTTGCCATGTTTGACACACAATCTTGAATTTGTTAGTTATTGGATCCTAATGCATTTCGCTAGAATATACTATGGATGTCTTAATTCATTATAAAGCAAAAATTGATATTTTCGTCATTTCTTTGTAGTAAGTTGAAGGATATGATGTCTGTTTCAAGGACATTCTCTTGTAAAATCACAAAAATATTAAAAAAGAGATTTTTTTTTAATTAAAAGAAATTCTTTTGAAAATTAATTTTCTTCTTTTAAAAATCTATAACTGTAATTAATTTCTGTAAATCACCTGTTAATTTCAATAAATGTTGATAATTTTACATTATTTCAGATTTTTTAATTATAAAATTTGTTTCAATTTTTACACCATAAAACACAGTTAAAAAATCCTTGATACTTAATCACTTTTTTTTTTTTTTTTTTTTTTTTTTTGAAGTTGCTAAAACAATATTTTAAAATTAAAGGTGGTGGTATTATTTATGGCAATTGATTATCTGCACAAGGGATAATGGCTGTACAGGGTGTGCTCTCTGTGGAGGTCTTTCTAAGGAAACCTAGCCCATATTTACATAACGTTACCCAAGGTTCAAAGAAAACTATGGAAAACTCCAAACGGTTAGGCCGACGGGCACAATTTGGTTTGAACCTTGCTCCTCCTGTCTACCAGGTTTGAGAGCACAACTTCTCTTCCACTGGTGTTTTAAATTAAAGACATAAAAAAGCACATACACTTGAATTAATGCATTTTTTGTTATTACTAAAGTGATAATTTTTCCTTGACTTTTATTTATATATATATTTTTTATTTCATATTTAAAGATAAAGAGACCATGTGCACAGAAGCTTTTTCATGAAGCTTGTCAGATAATATATCAGAACTGTAACCTTAAAATAAGGTAAAATTTATCATTAAAGTCATAAAAAAAACCACCAGTCATTACATTTACATTAAAAAAAACTATAGTTACTATTTTGCCAAGATCATCGAAAATCTTATATCTAGGGTCGGCAAACTAAAGCACTTAGTCGAAAAGTGTAGTTTTCAGGAACAACAAAAAACTGAGTAAATAAGAAAGAAAAAAAATCATGTGTCGAGCATAGATTATGAAACACTTTCCAACACATTCAGAATAATGTTAAAAAATTAAAATAGTATGTCTCATTTTATCATATGGAAATGAATAATGCATTTCAAAACTGAATTTCAACACTTCCCATCTATAATCAGAAAAATTTCTGAATTTTTTAGCAGCCCTGTATATGATATAAAGATTTGTATCTATTAACAACATGCATTCTAAAATTTTGTTCATTCATACATATATTTCAGAAAATTTCCCTTCATCAAATTCCTCATATTAGGAGAATGGTAGGCGAATATATTTGTGCAACCCTGTATATGAGGTATAGAATTTATGCATAAAGAGTAATATGCAAAAAACTAATTAAGTTAAGAAGTGCATACTGAATTTTAAAATGTACTCTAAATCAATTATTATGCAAAAATTGACTGTAATAGATTTCTTTTGTGTGTCCCTGTAAATTAATAAAAAATGTTATGAATGCTCTATGTTAATGTGATCATGGTGAAATTCAGTGATTGATATCAGTTTCAATACATCTGAAATATTGTCACATCATTAAAATACTCTCAAAACAATTTTTCCTCATATACCATAATGTAATCGAATTCTTTTGAGTGTCCCTGTAAATAAACCATTAATCATACATATTTCATATTCAATACCAAACATGGTTTGGTTTCCCTAAATAAGCATTATCAATTGCATGAAAATCCAAGTATATTTACAGGTGTTAGAATATGGACAGACAAACTGAATGCATAAGCACTTTTTAATTTTGTTGAAAAGTGCTTAAAAGAAACTATTATAAAATCTAATTTATTTTTTATCGTTGGTATATTGGGATGTACTTAATTATTACTAACATGTGCTTAAATGTAATTCAACATAGTAATAACAAAAATAGATTTTTGCGACAAATAGTATTACAACACAAGTGTACCTATGTTTTAAGTATATGGATACGTTGCATTATATGTAAGTGACATGGTAGTATCAAGGGCACATTGAACAGTTTGACAAGTAAATTGAAACAGCTTTTGGGAAACATTGAACATCATGTATGTAAAATCTAGACAGAAATGGAAAAATATTAATGTAAATACACATTATAACCCATACATCAATTAAAAGAAATTAATTTCATGCATAAATTAGTTTTCAAGTATTAATTAACATTTTACTTTTTTTTTTTTTTTTTTTTTACACAATATATGTCTGTCTGGTACGCTTTTCTAAAAAACTGTTAAATATATCACCATAAAATTTACTATGGCATCAGAAAACATACTATTTAAGAATATACATGGCTTCATTTTTAATATTTTAATCTTCTTCTACATTTTTATTACTTTACATAATTATTTTATTTCATTGTTACATTAATAAATTATTTTAATAGTTTAGTTAATTTGAATGTTTTTATTTATTGTAAGCAATCATTATAATTTTGATTGCATTATTACATTTGAATTACTATTCAAAGGATGTAAACAAAACAGTGATTATACAAATATATAAGAGTAATCTGCAAAATTTTAAAATCTGCACAGTTTCTGGTTTCAAGATATGCAGATTTAAAGTGAGTCTACTCTACCCATTTTTTGTATATATATATATTTTTAGCTATTATTATTTAGCCTATTTTAATGCATATGCAAGTACATTGGAAAAAGCTTTTATATGTTTAGCTTGTTCTTGACATTTTTTTTTTTCTTTTGAGAAATAAAATTAACTGATTAACAAATATATATATTCTTTTAATTTTAAAAGTGAGTGAAAAAGTATTGAAATTTAAGATGAGCATAATTTTTAATGTTTCTCAAAATACTTTATGAAAAGTATTTTTAAAAGGGTACTAGGGGTACAAGCTTATTTTTCAATTTGATAAACTGTTAATTTGTTAAATAAAGCATTTTATTTAACAAATTAATGTTTTTAACTAAAGCTGTTTTCATTTTTATACAAATTATAACTTTTTGAATAACAAATTTATTCACTTTGCTCTATGGAATAAAATAGACAAAACAATTTGCTAAAAAAAGGTACTTTTCAATATTGGGATCTTAGTGAGAAAGAGAAAATAAACTTGGTGGCAGAAAGATATTTTTTATGTGTACTTTCTAACACCTTATTTACTGTTTCATGTACTATACGGACAATTTTTTCAGCATTTATGTAATTTATTTAATATAATCAAATCTTTTATCTATTTTTGTATAAAATATAAGTAAGCTCTATATAAAAACATTAATGTATAATAGCATTATAAGTCATGTAACTATTTTGCAGTTTTAGAAATTCACCCCTCTTAAATAAGTTAAGTTAGGGATTTGAAAGTTTTAGATCATTTTGCCATGTCTATGCAGCATTTTTAGACAGAAGCATGAAATTCAGGATAACAAATCTTCTGAAAAATAGTTAAGCATATATTTCATTGATTTAAGGTATTCCCATTGCGACAATTAAAGAGAGGGGAGTTTAAAAGTTTTAGGTCATTTTGCTATCTCTCAGCAGCAGTTTTAGGTGTGGGTATAAAATCAAGGATAACAACAACAACAAACTAGTCGTTGGGGGCCACCGTAATACTTACCCATCATGGATATGTATATGAAAATAAAACATGCGAAAACTATTTATACAATGCATTGCAATTCATAAACAAAATTTAAATATTGTTAATATACATAGTAATGCTATATTAAAGAACTGCTGATGTACCACTTTCGACAAATTATATAAAACGCCAAACTACTCAAGTAGTACCGAACTGCGTAAAAGAAACATCCTTATAACTCCAAAAATAACAATTCTATTAACTAACAATTAACTGCGTCGGATTAAGCGTCTCATTTCCAATTAAAATATACCTCTGAATTGAAATTTGAATGAAATACAGGGTCATGAAAAATCGAAGAATGTGGAAAACAGGATTAAAAATATCTCGGCAACTAATAATCCGATCGACTTCGTTCCATATGCAAAATGTGTGTTATTTTATTGCCTTTTACGTCCATTCTTTAGAACAAAAAAATTCAAAAATTTGTATGTACCTTTCATCAGAACGAATTTTTTGAGAGTCCGAAAAAAATAGTTCCGGATAACCGAGGTTGCTGATATTAAACAGGCTTCGTCCCATTCTTACATACAAAATTTCAAGTCTCTATCTCAATTTGTTCAGGAGATAGAGCGTTTACAGACACACAGATGGACGGCAAAAAATTTTTTCTAAAAATATGTTTTTCGGAATCTCCACTATCTAAAACGTGTAAATTCGCCAAAAATTTTTTTTCCGATTTTCAAAACGATTGCAAGACTTACCCTATACTACGTATGATGCATAAGTAAAAGTTAAACTCATGTACTTAAATTTTAGAGTTATTTTAGCTATTTTGCCACCAATATCGACTTTGAACTGGATAATATAAATTTATAATAAGACAAGTATTACTTATTTTTGATAAAATATTTTAAAAAAAGATATTAAGAAAATGAAATGATGTGTATTTCATCTATACTAGATGTATTTTGTATAATTCCTTTCCAGAAACCCACCAGCAAGAGCTGCTAGTATTGTATAAAGTAATGTAACATTATTAAAAAATATTTCAAATTTTTTGTTGCTCATAAAACAATGTATCTGTAGGTGTATTCATAATTATCTAAATATGTAGAACCTATAGTCGTCCGTCTGCATATAATAGAGCAAAAACTACCAGGCCGAGTTTTTGAAATTTAAAATATATAATTGTTGCCTCATGCCTATAATTGTTGCTCCTGTCATTTCAAATTTTATGAAAATCGGATGTGTAGTTTCATTACAGGGACAATCAAAAGTATTCTATTACATCACATTCAATGGGGGAAAAATTGTTTTAAGTTCATTTTAGTGGTGTTACAACCTTTCAAACAGGATAAAATTTATATGCATTTAATGAAGTGTACTAAAATATACGTTTTATGCAATATGTAGTGCATACCCCATTTGCCATGTTTGATCTGCAGTTTCTAACCTGTTTTTTTTTTTTTTTTTTTTTTTCAGTATCTCTTTGAACTAATTGTAAATTTGCTCCTCCTTTTCAGTAGGGCACATGCTGTAGTAGACTTAATAATATGCGTAAATCTAATGCTGATTCATAAATATTTATTAAAATTAGAGTACAGATGGTCGGACAAACTAACTGAAGTTATAAACAGTGGTGATAATTAGAATGTAATAAATTATTTTGTACCCTTATACATCTAGTATTTTTACTGTTATCTTTTTTAATACATTATTGTACAGAAATTATTGACATGATTTAAAAATCATTTATAATAACGTAATTTTACTTATTGTAGGTAAATGGGTTCCTGATGTAGTATTGGGAGGAAAACTGCCTCCGTCAATCAGATAAAGAAGCAAAGTACTACTCTACAAAAAAGAAGATACAAATTTGTGTGTAAAATTGTTCAAAATATTTTTTTACAAACTAGAAAAACCTTTATTAGCCAAAAATGTGTAAATTTCATCTAAATTAACCTTTTATGATTCTACAACTCCAATTTAAAAAATGATTACTCATATGTTATGTTAGAATACATTATTTTAACCATATAAAAAATAATTGAAAACAAAATTGTAAAATATACAAACTTAATTTTGTAAAAATTAAGCAAGCCTTTTCATTTGTTGAATTTCATTTTAGTAATAACAATGTGAAACTGCTCAAATGATAAATTTTTATCATGAAAAATTGACTCAGTATCACCATCTGGTGGGGATTCTTTGAACATTTTATATTGATTACTATGTTAGGCGACACCTGCAATAAATAAAACCATTTTTTAAAGTCAATTGTATTAGAAACAATGACTTTAGAGCATGTTGGAGACATGTAATACATTAATAAGTCAAACTTGTAATTAAATGCAGCTTACTTAACTTGAAAAATATGTTTTTGTCTTCTGTATAATAGGATTTATAAGAAAAATTTAAGTAAGTTTCATTCTCATACCTATCTACAAAAAATATTCTCATTGTCAAAAATGTGCCTTTTGCAAAAGAAAAGAGTTTTCTCTTATACAGTATAAAATCAAAGGGCGTAAAATGTAATTTGTTTGATAAATTTGAAGTTCGTGTCAGACTCATACTGATTTTACTTAACATAAAAAAAGTGTATTTTTATTATGTATTTCTAAAAATAATTTAAGTATTTTTTTCTTTTGTGCACCCCCAAAAAAACATGTTCTTTGTTAAAAATGTCCCTTAATTTCTTTGTCGATGAGAAATGTTTTGCTTGTACAAATTGCAACCAAATTATGTAAAATTTCATCTGCTTCATACTTATTCAGCTTATGTCAGATTTGTAATAATTGTTTAATTGCATAACAATTGTATCATTGCATGTTAAATTAAATGCATTTTACTTCTCTGGAAAGATGTATCTTCATGTTTTACATGGTACAATTTTTTGAAGTAATTTTAAAGAAATTTCATTTCTTGTATACCCCAAAATAATATTTTGATTGTACAGATTGTAGTCAAATTACATAAAATTTTATGTGCTTCATGCTTATTTAGCTGGTGTCAAACTTATAATAATTGTATAATTGCATGTTAAATTAAATGCATTTTACTTCACTGGAAATATGTCTGCATGTTTTACTCAATTAAATTTTTTGAAGTAAATTAAAGAAATTTTATTTCTTGCATACTCCAAAAGAATATTTTTATTGTTAAAAATGCTCCTTAACCTTTATACAAAAGGGAAATATTTTGCTTGTACACCATGCAATCATAGTCTATAAAATTTCATCTGTTTTATTCTTATTCTTTTAGCAAATTTGTACTAATTGTATAAAATTAAATGTATTTTATTTATCTTTAACCTTCTCACTGCTGCGAACAGATATATCCATTCACTAAGCTACAGGTTTTATGTCAATACAAGCATTACTTAAATTAATATAATTCTACAAATATAATGCAGTTTTAAAACATTTTATTATGGTTAATATTCTCAAGGCTTATATTCTTATATATAATTAAATTTTATATGTCATCTTGAAAAATCATCTTTTTTTATATATGTTTCAAAAATTTACAGAGAAAACACCATTACAAATTTGCCTTTTTGCTCAGCAGTCAGGGGGTTATAGATATATTTTCATGTTTTACATAATATAAATTTTAGAAGTAATTAAAAAAAAAAAAAAATCCTTTATAGCATACACAAAATAAAAAAAAAAAAAAAAAAAAAAAAAAGTTAAAAATGCTTCCTAACCCTGCTGCCAAGGAAAAACGTTTTGGTTGTACAGAATGCAATCAAAGATTTTCAAATAAGAGTAACTTAAATACACATCTTATCAGACATACAAAAGTGAGGCCCTTTATATGTGATGTGTGTGACCGAGCATTTGCTTCGAAAAGCAATTTAAACAGCCATTTTGTCATCCATACCAAAAAGAAACCTTTTGTTTGTCCAGAATGCAACCAAGGATATGCCCTTAAAAGTTACTTAAACAGACATTTACTCACTCACGCTAAAGTAAAACCTTTTGTCTGTGAAGTATGCAATAAAGGATTTTCTTGGAAGAACAGCTTGTGCATGCATCTTCTTACTCACACTAATGAGAAGTCTTTTGTCTGTGAAGTGTGCAACAAAACATTTTCTCAGAAGAGTAACCTAAGTACACACCTACTGATCCATACAAATGAGAAACCTTTTGTTTGTGAAATATGTGGCAGAAGATTTTCTCGGAAGATCAGTTTGGAGGTGCATCTTTCCACACATACAAATGCAAAACCTTTTGTGTGTGATATATGCAACAAAGGGTTTCCTCTTAAAGGTTATTTAAAGAAGCATCTTGTTATCCATACAAATGAGAAAAACTTTACATGCGAAATATGTGGTAAGAAATTTTCTCGTCAGATTGACTTGAGTGGTCATCTTCTGACACACAGTACTGAAAGGCCTTTTTCTTGTGAGATATGCGATAAAAAATTTCCTCGAAACAGTTACTTAAAAAGCCATATGATGTCGCATTCCGATGAAAAACCATTTACCTGTGAGATATGCAACAAAAAATTTCCCCAGAAAAGAAACTTGAAAAACCACATGCTCAGACATTCAGATAACAAACCGTTTGTGTGTCAAGTGTGTATGAAAACATTTCCTCTTAAGACTGAACTGAATAGGCATGTGCGTGTAACTCATACATTTGATTTATCAATGTGTGTAAATCTTGCAAAAGAGATACCTTTGCATAGTAAAGAATATCATCAAAAGCTTTCTCAGATCAATAACTTAAATTCCGATTTATCAACTAGTCCTTCAGATTTGGATTTGCCAACTTCATCATCCACTTGTCCTTCAGCTTTAGATTTATCAACTTCATCAACTTGTCTTGCTTCTGACTTATCAACTTTTCCTTCATCTGTTGATTTATCAAATTCATCCACTTGTCCTTCAGCTGCTGATTTATCAAATTCATCAACTTCTCCTTCACCTTTTGATTTATCAATTTCATCAGCTTGTCCTACTTTACCAAGTGCTATTAGTTCATAATTGAGTATATAGTTTTCTATTTTGACAAGACCATATATATACTCGTGTATAAGTAGACTTTGCATGTAAGTCGAACCCCTAACTTATGTTGTTAAAAATAAGGAAATATTTAAAACCCGCATATAAGTTTACCCTCCCTCTCCAAAGAAAAGAAGACCATATATATACTCGTGTATAAGTAGACTTTGCATATAAGTCGAACCCCTAACTTATGTTTGAAAAATAAGGAAATATTTAAAACCCTCATATAAGTTGACTCTCCCTCTCCAAAGAAAAATTAAATAAATAAGTCTATTATTTTTTTGACAAGACCATATATATACTCGTGTATAAGTAGACTTTGCATGTAAGTCGAACTCCTAACTTATGTTGTTAAAAATAAGGAAATATTTAAAACCTGCATATAAGTTGACCCTCCATCTCCAAAGAAAAAATAAATAAATAAGTCTATTATTTTTTTCTCATTTTTATGTGTGAGAAAAATTATTTATAGGGCAGTTGCAATCAGCTGATTTATTTTTCATCCGCCAATCAAATCTTGCCAGTTGACCTCTAGCCGCACCCATAATCCTCTCAGTAACCAAACACAGATGCCGTTGAATGATTGTTTGGCCCACAATGTTCGATTTGTGATGTCATATAAAACTGCCCTATACATATAAATAAGAAATAGATTTTTTGCATTACAAGTGTTGCCACTGAAAAAGAAAAACTTATGTAAAATGCCATTACATCAAACTTCTGATCGAATGCCATGAATAACAAAATAACCGGTGATCTGAGGATCATAGAAACACTACAAAGTCGTATATTTTGAAGAATCGGCATGCCAGTAGCCAGAAATAATGGCGCTCGAATGTAGTTTGCTGTTGATTTGGAGAGGGTAAAAACAGCAGTATAATTCTTGTTACCTATTTTAAACTTACTTTAACATTAACTTTAATCAATATTTTAAGTCAACATGACAATTGTTTTATAGTATTGAAAATGCATTCTTAATATAAATCACATACTTTTTTTTTTTTTTTTTTTGCAATCGGGTAGAATAGATTTTTTTTTTTTTTTTTTGGACAAATAAACTAAAAATCTGAAATTTGGAATCATCAAGGTTCAGAGGGCTCAGGATTTTAGATTTTATACTGTACAAATGCAATGGAGTGCCGCAGCACCAATTCGCTAGCAAACTATTTTTTGATATTTTATTTATACATATTTTGTTTTAGGTTTCGCATATTAGTCAATCCCTCTACTTTAAAGCTCTTTTTTTTTGTGAAAAACTTCTCAACTTATATGCGGGTATATACGGTAGTTCAAAAAATTGTTACTAAGAACTTTATTTTAGATTTAAAAAAAGTATTAGAAGCTAAATCTTTAGCACATTAAACATTTTATTGAAAGTATTATTACCAGCAGATTAATATTTAATATTATCTGCATATTTATTTTAGAATTGATCATAATTTACTCATACAAAAAACAAAAGAAACAAACAAAAAATAAATACTCTGAATAAAGATTGAATATGAATTTCTATTTAATAATTTTTAAAATCATATTTTTATGGTATTGTCACTATATCTTATTCATTTAAATTCATGTTTTATAGACTTTGGCATTTGCCAGAAATTTTTTATGCAATTAATGAAAATGCATTGTTATATATTTTTACAGCTTTATAGTTCTATGTTTTGTAATGTAAATATTGTTTTTCTAATGAAAGTAAAATAAATTTGTTTATAAATGCTTGTTCTAATTTTATTTTTTGATTCTATTATATGGTTATATAGGCTGTTTACAATGATGTTATTACAGTATAACATCTTTGATTCAGACATTTTGGAATGTTTATTCTTTTTCTTTTTTACTTTTAGTTGAAGGTCTTAGTGTCTCCACCTGTACATAAAATTATTGGGGAAAAAAATCACTACTACTTTTCCATTTTAAAACTATAATTACTTTCTGAATCATAATATATTTAATACAGAAGACTTAAAAATTTGGTATAAATTCAGAATTAAAGATCTTAAATCACAATAGATTGTATCAAAACAATAGAAATCTGATTTCATTTCTAAATATAGTAGCTTTGTTAAAGTAGCCTACTATTGTTAAATTGTTAATGTAATAATTTTTTATTCAATTATATATTTAATTTTTTTCAATTTTAAAATTATTTAATATTTTTTGTTTTATTTGTAACTTTTATTTTTTCATAATACCATTAGCCTTATGTATTACAGTTTCAAAAATATTAAAGTAATAGTCATAGTAAGAATTTAAAATCTGTTTTAAATAATAATCTGTTATTTTGTTACTTTATTTTCTGCAAATTAAGAAAGATACTTCCAAAAGAAAGGGAAACCCAATTTATTATTGTTTTAAGTATTAAATTTGTGAATAAATTTGATATTCCATGTTGTTATACATTTAATTTTTCACAACATTAGCCTTAAATATCAGTATTTTAAATATGCTGATGTAATTTTTTTTTTCTAACTAATTTTAGGCCTTATTTAAATACCTCATAAAAATTTGCTCGTTTGTTTGGTTTTTTTTTTTTAATTAGTTTTATTTGTAATATTTTTTATGTTATACCTGCTACTTTATTTAAAAAATCATTTGTTCAGTTTTTATTATTTTAAAAATCATTATTTTAAATATAAATCCATAATTTACAGCAGATGGCAACATCATGTAAAATATACAAAATGTTTTGAGATATTTTGCCGTGAAATTTTTCTGTATTTTTTTCTCAAGTTATTGCATTTTTTGCATGTATTTCATGGATTTTCTGTTAAAATAAATTAATTAAGTACGGATTATCTACCAATGCAGATTATCTGCTGAAATTCTTCTAAAGCTTCTTCACGTCAGATATCCAGTTTTTACTGGCAGTCATAAAATAAAAATGTAAACATCTATCACATGATTGTCTACTATTGGCTGTTTGTGAAGTTGCTCATGATTGGTTCACATATGACATGTATGTGCTAGTGGGAGTATCTTCCAATTTTTATACTGTATTTTTTTTTTTTTTTTTTTTTTTTTTAGTCTTTTGGGAACATGCTTCTTTAAAGAACAAAATATTTCTCAACTCATCTCTTTCAAAAATTGCAATCTTAATCATTTAGCTTGAATAAAACATTGAGTTGTTATTACATTGAAAATTATAATGTCTAAAAGAAAGTCTTTTAGTTACACTACAGAATTTAAACTGAACATTATATATATATATATATATATATAAACAGAAGATGTTAAACATGATTTTAAAACAGCAATTATTATTAAATTATCAGTATTCATTAGACATTCTATGTTTTAAAAGTAAGATTCAAAGAAAAAAACAGTCATTTCTATTTTTTAATTTGTAATTATTATTATTTTATTACAATTATCATTTAAATAGAATTAAATAAATTGAAAGTTGGTATATAATATCACATATAAGTCAACCAAAGTAAAAAATAAGAAAAAATTAAAAACCCTCATATAAACTGCCCCCCCCCCTCAATTTATTTTTTTTTATTTTTTTATGTGAGTAAAATCATTTATACATCCGAGAAACATAATTTCTGCATAACAAGTGCTGCCATTGTAAAAGAAAAACTTATGTAAAGCACCATTGGCTGAAAGGTACTGAATGCATGTCAAATGCCATGAATAGTGAAATAACCAATGATCTGACAATCACAGTTCAGTAATGCTATGAAATAGCATATTTTGAAGTATCGGCATGCTGACAGCAAGAAGTAGTGGTGCTCCAACGTAGTTTGCTGTTGACTTGAAGAGGGTAAAAACAGAAATATATCATGCAATCTATTTTAAACTTACTTTAATATTAACTTTAATCAATATTTTAAGTCAACATGGCAACAGTTTTTTAGTATTGGAAATGCATTTTTGACATAAATCATTTTTTTCCTTCTTGCTAAGGGAGGGGAAGGGGGGGAGAGAGATTATTTTTTATTATTATTTCTTTCTTTCTTTTGACGAATAAACTAAAATGATCTAAAATTCAGAATCATCAAGGCCCACAGGCTTTTAGATTTTGGATTTCGCACTGTACAAGCGCAATGGGGTGCTGTAGCACCAATTCCCTCACAAATTGTTTTCAGATTTTTTTTTTTTTTTTTTTTTTTTTTTTTAAGTGTTGCATATTAGTTGATCCTTCCACTTTAAAGTTCTTTTTTTGTCTTGAATTTCTCAACTTATATACAAGTATATGTGATAGTACTTTCGAATGTTGAAAACAATAAGTAATCTACAGATTATCTGCTAAAAATTTTTTAAGAGCTAAAAATTGTGGCTACAGATTATACATAGGAAAATACAGTACTTGCGTGTTTCTATATTAATGACCCATATTAATAATTTTTACCTAAATCAGCTTGTTCTAACCTATGAGTCATGCCCTACTAGTGAATTTTAGAATAACCGGAGTTTCCCATAAAAATGTATTACATTTTAAGCAATTAAAATTTAAAATAATATATCTCTTAATTTATTTGTTTAAAATATATAGCAAATGCAATATAATCTAACTACCACAATAAAAAAAGCTAGTTACTTAAAGTAAAACTTTGTGAGAAAATAGTGTTTTCTTAAACAATCGTAAACTCTCAAAACTTAAAGACTACTTTTTAATTGGCTTATCTTACAATTTCTTTTTGAAAGTAGTGAAAAATCCTTAATCTCTGAATGAATATGCAAGCACAATAATCATAAACACCTAAATCATCTTTGAGGTCATTGATGTGTTTCAACACAACATGCTTGTATGACAGTGCATTTTCTATTTTTCTGTTTTTAAAAAATAAATACAGTAACAAACTGCTTCTGGAAAGTCACTTAAGGCCCCAAAATAGTCACTGAAAAAGACCTGTATGATAATGTAAAGTCTATGAGAGCGTTCTTTTCAAATATCTTGCTCAAATTTTAATATCTTTACTTTTTTTTTTTTTTTTTTTGCATAGGATAGCTGAGGTTAATCTACTACTGGCCTATTTTTTACTTTTTTGATTTTCCTTATATATATTTTTATATTATGATAGTTTCAATTTCAGAACCAATTTAAACCAATTTTGAAATTTAAAGTAATTTTTTTTAAAAAAATCTGAAACCAAAATTGAAAAAGTAAAAACTAGGCCGGTTGTAGATCGTCCTCAGCTATCCTATGCAAAAAAAAAAAAAGTAAAAATATTAAAATTTGAGTGATATATTTGAAAAAAACACTCCCATAGACTTTACATTATCATCTGGGTCTTTTTCAGTGACCATTGTGGGACCTTAAAGTTAAAATTAACCAGTTTTAACCATATAGATGCCCTCACTGGCAAACACCAGTGCAAGAAATCTTACTGTCTTCTTAAATGACTGCAAAGCTGCTATTAGATTCAAAAACTTTTCGAGCAATAAATTTTTCAGTTGATTTTAATCACCAACTTTCTCCCATTCAAAGAGAGAAAAATGTTACAATAGTTGTGGCTAAATTCAGAAGAAAACCAGCACAACTAGTACCTGCTATTAATATTTATCGCCTATTTGTATCAATTGCTTATCTCTGATTGGTTGAAAGTTGGAGAAAAAAGTCACGGCTAGTGAAAACTTTTTTGGAACTGTGGAAAAAAGTTGAGGGATATTGTTGTTTAATATCACACTGAATGTTGAGACAACATTTTGCGAAAAGTTGAAGGAAATCAAGTTTCGGTTCAAAAATTGGTGAATTTGATAGCAGCTTAAAATTGTGTTTTAATAATAATTAAATGCGTTTTTCATTATCTTTGTTCAAATGTAACTTCAATTATTATTTTACTTATGCACATTAGGATTACTAAGATTGATAGTGCATCCTTCATACAAAAACTTGACCTTTTTATAGGATAGGATAGTCAAAATCTTATAGAGATCATATAATAATTTCAATACTGATATTATACATTCTCATACAGTAGACTCTCTCGAATCCGCAACCCTAAAATCTGCACATAATTTATGAATGTAAACAATCAAACATTCAATTCAGATATATGGATAAAATTTTACTTTTTTAATTTTATATCAATTCCATATGTATTTTAATTTGTAATTTTTTTTTAATATTACTAAATTCATGTTTTTTATGAAGAAAGAATAAATTTATTTCTGAAAAAAAATCAAAATATTGCTGATATCACTGGTCACCACAATCTTCTTACCATATATATTTATGCATTAATCAAGCTTTTTTAGTTATTATGTCTGGTTAAATATAAAATAAAACTTCCTTATTTTATTATTTAGATGATAATTAATATTGTACATTTATGAGGCAGGTTTCATATAATAATTTAGGAAATATATACATTTAACCTTTATAATGAATACTTAATCATGTATTATTGATTATTAACTTGATCTTTGCTTTTAATATTTTAATCATTTTAAAAATTATCTAAATTTTTATTATTTGTTTTAATATTTTATTACATTCTAAGCTTTTATTATCGTTTCAATTGCATTATAATTAAATTAAATTACTGTTTAAAAAATGTAAATAAAGAAATGGCCAGAAATCCACAAAATTCTAAAATCCGCATAATCTCTGGTCCCAAGCTGTGTGGATTTGAGGGAGTCTACTGTATTTGTAAGCTGTATTTATAAGTTCCTTTTAATCTATACAGTTTCCTATAGATTGCATCTTTCTGTTGCTGATTCTTATCATGATTTTTTATCATTTGATAAAATGTCATGGTATAAAGCATGCTCGTCTGCTGATCACTTTAAAATAGGTCTGGAAAAGAAATTAAAAAAAAAATATCTGAATATTTTACTCCTAAGATTCCTGAAAATTTACCTATAATAAACAATGAACTGAGATTAATTTGTCCGAATTTCAGTTAAATGATAATCTCATTAATGCTGTAAAATTAAATAACAATTTTGCATTTTTTTTTAAAATTTGAGATTCCAGAATTCATTACTCAAACAGAAAGAGCTTTCAATTTAGTACTTTGTTTGTAATGCAAAAAAGATTCCATTTGACATCTTATTAAAAACAATGTTGAGTTTAGTGCGAGACTGGACCAGCTAATTTGAATAATTCAATGAAAAAATCACTCAAAACACATAAATCCAATCCTGATATTGTAACTAAAGCTGACAAAGGAGGTCAAGTAAAAATACTAAATAAATCCAATTTATGTCCAAAATGTCATGAAATTAATTAATGAGAGTTCTTACATTAACATTAAAAAAGATCCATCTACCTCTGAACTTAATAGCATAAAATATGCAATGAATTCATCTTCAATTATTGCTGATTTGGGCAAACTTTCTCTCATACCTTCTTGTGCAAACTGTGCTCGTTTATATGCCTTACCTAAAAGATATTCCATGTTGTCCTATTGTTTCAAATATTGGTACTGCGTTCTACAAACTTGCAAAACATTTAGTTACTAGCTTCTCACCCATCATGGTTAACGATATTTATATGCCTAAAAATTCAGTTCAATTTGCTAATAGAATTCATAACTTCAATCCAACTGGCTATACTATAGTTTCTTTCGATGTCAAATCTCTTTTCACTAATGTTCCTGTACATGGTGCTTTGGATTGTTTGAGAGAAATATTAAATGAGTTTCATTATTTTCAATAAGAAATTTAGCTATAGGGAACCCTTTAAATCTGGTTTTGAGTGATTATATGCATTATTTTGAAGAAAAATTATTTAAATTAATGTAATTTCCATGCCCACTCTTTAAAATTCCAATCATCCCCTTTAAGGGGCTACTTCAGTCAAATGAAAAGATCCATTCACTAATGCTAATCCTATGGAAGAAATTTATAAAGATATCTCGGTTGCATTTCAATATTTTTAAATGATGTTTTGGCTTTGGATATCTGAGATCGATCTGTATGCATGCCATTAGTTACTTTTTTCATTTTGTTTACAGTTATTTTTTACGAGGGCGCTTTCATTTTCGGAACCGGTTTTGAAAGCGAAAGCAACCCCATAAAAAATATCTGCAACCAAAATCGAAAAACTAAAAAACGACCTCCATTCAGATCAATCTGAGTTATCCAATGCAAAAAGAATCATCTAAAAATATTAAAATGCAACCGAGATATCTTTATAAATTTCTCCCATAGGATTAGCATTAGCGAACGAGTCTTTTCATTTGAGTGAATTAGCCTCTTAACAGAAACATGTAGACACAGACACATTCACTTATTTTCCATACCTGCAAAATTTGTTCAAGTTCTGAGTTATTTAATTGTGAAATTAACTATATTAAAGCAATTGCCATCAATTGTGGATTTAGTTTAAATATCATTTACTGTATTTTATCCAAGCCTCCGGGTGTCACTGATTTTGCTTCAATAAATAAAGATTTTTAAAATGTTGTTGCATTAACTCGTTTTCCTAAAGTCAGCATACAAACTTCTTGGATTCTCAATAGATTTAGTTTCAAGATTGTTTTCTCTCCAACCAATAATGTTACATTCTATAATCTCAAAGATCCAATTGACGATCATAATAATTGGGGCATTTACACAATTTTTTGTCAGTGTGGCCTCTCTTACATTGGGCAAATGAAGCATGCTCTAAAAATTACACTTAAAGAACATCAAAATTAATTCTTGAAACAGGAATGTGAGAAATCTACAATATCTAAACATTGCTGGAATTCCAACCATCATTTTAACTATAAAGAGGCTAAGTTAATTCAAAAATGTAGTTCAATTTTGGATTTAAATTATTACAAAGCTTATAATATTCATAAACATACTTCTACTTTAGTTAATGATATGTCCAGCCCCCCTTTTCTTTCACAACTGTAGAGAGATCCTGCATACTGGCTCCTACTTTTAGCTATTTCCAGTCAGTTACATTATTTCTTTAAGGTATTTAAACTCTTTGCTGACACATTTTCAATCATTCCACAGCCAGTATTCAGGGATATAGCCAAGTGGGTTCTTTGAATTCATTTGATCTTTTTTTTTCTTCTTTTTTTTTCTTGCATTGAGGAAGGGGATTTGGGCATCCTTGAAATGCCATATATGTGATTCTTTGGTGATGGGGGGGGGGGGGAGAGTTTTTACAAGATTTGTGCATTAAAACATTGTAGTTTTTAACTTATGTATTTAAATTTGCACTAAGTATTACAATTTTGCTTAATTATTTGATTGTGTGGAAAAATTACATATTTACTCATCATCTCCTTGTATTGAACCCTAAAATGCCAAATCGGCAAAAGAGTAACAGCTAACTAAAGAAAAACTATTCCCCTATCTTTTATTTATTCCAATAATAACTTTTAAAATATAACAAGTTAAAAAAATCATGCGTTAAACATAGTTAATGGAACACTTTCCAATAATTCCTGAAATCTTTAACAACACTTTGTTATGTAGGGAAATAAGGTGTTACTGTCTATAGCCAAATATGTATTCCAATACTTTTGAACAACCCTGTATTTGGTCTGTCGGTTGCTATGTATTCTATATAATACAGAAATTTAGTTAAGGTACATGCGTATCTGGTTGAGATTTTTCTTTCAGCAATTTATACTAACAGGTGGAAACATACTTCACGCCGTGCCGTGTATATCATTTTAACTATATTCTACAAACATTTCTCAATAAACTGACTGCAGTTCATCATAAAAATGCATAATCTATTTAAAAACCACCTTTAAGTAAATTTCACTCATATTCAGTAATATTTATGAGATCTTTGTGTAACCCATATCTAAATTGTGTGACATTTATGTACACCATATAATGTACATACATTTAGTGAAACTTAAAAGTGAATATGGTAATTCAAAATGCATTTCTTCTATCCAACAGCCATCATCTATGATATACAGTACTTTGGATAGAATATACTACACTGCTCAAAACAATTAAAGGATATTTGAAGTTTTATATAAAATAAAGATATAAATGAAATTTTTTTTTGCCGAAAATAGAAGAAGAGAATCACAAATGCAAATTTTTCTGTTTTTCAAACTGTGGAGTATGCAAATTTTGAGTTTGACGTCAAAAACGTCGCTTCAGCGGCAGCGAATGAAATTTGACTTTCAACTGGATAAAAGAGAATGAAGACAAAAATGATCGGCATTCAGTGATTGCTTTGTTTCGATGAGTACGATGTCTCAGCGAAGTCATTTGACAGATTCAGAAGCTTGGAGAATCGTTGGTAGGTTAGAAGGGGGCCAAACTCAAGCTGAAGTAGCGCAAGCCATTGGAGTGTCACAAAGTGCCATTTCCAGGATCTGGAACCGTTTTTTGGAGAGTGGATGTGCAGGCCAAAGACCAGGGCAAGGTCGTAGACGGGCAACAACGCACAATGAAGATTGGTATTTAGCGTTAACAGCTCGGAGACACCGAAACATGAACGCTACTCTTCTCCAACAACACCTTCGCTCGGCTACAAGCACCACGATTTCAACTCAGACTGTCCGAAACCGGCTCCATGCTGTAGGTCTGTATGCTCGCCGACCGATGGTATGTGTTAGATTAACATCAAGGTATCATCGTGACCGCAGGGAGTGGGCAACCGAGCATGTCAACTGAAGGAGAAATGAATGGAGCAATATTCTGTTTTCTGACAAGTCCCGTTTTTCTGTGCATCCGGATAATAGGTGTATTTTCATCTGGAGGGACCGTGGCAGTAAGAATAATCCTGCGTTCGTGCATGAAAGTGTCAGATTTGGCGGTGGAGGAGTGTTGGTGTATGGTGGCATCTCCATTGACGGGTGCACTGACCTCTACATCATTCGAGATGGAGCTCTGACTGGTCGCCGATATAGGGATGTTATCCTCAGACCTATTGTAGTCCCTTACGCTGCAGCAATCGGAGATAACTTCATTTTTTCATTTTAATGGACGATAACTGCAGGCCACATTGTGCAAATCTGGTGGAGGATTTCCTTTTCGAGGAAGGAATCGTTCGAATGGAATGGCCAGCGTGTTCTTCAGACATGAATCCAATCGAGCACATTTAGGACGCTCTAGGAAGATGAGTTTCTGGCCGCCAACAACCCCCACAAACTCTCCAAGAACTGGAAAGAGCTCTTCTGGAAGAGTGGGGTAGAATACCCCAACTCGTCATTAATAGCCTCATTGAGTCCATGCCTCAAAGGTGTTCAATGTTGCTGGCCGCCCGTGGAAACCATATCCCCTACTGAAAATGATTTTCTTTGAAGAAAACACCTTTTCTTATTCTTTTTTTCTCATATGCACAAATTGTGTTTTTTCCTTTTGTACACAAATGCGCAATAAAATGCATTTTTTTCTGCCAAACATGTGTAATTTATTCTCATATAACCTACTATGTCTGTCGACCATGTATCAATCAGCTAAAAAGTTTCCCAGATACAAAATCCACCTAAAACTGCAGTATCCTTTAATTGTTTTGAGCAGTGTATTTGAAATATTTGTGTGTCCCTGTAAATGCTAAGCACTTCGTATTATGTCTGAAATAACTCATATTAAGCCTCAGTGACATACATCAATTTGATTATACATGAAACCATTTACCACAATGGAAATATGTCACAAACAATTCCCTCCCCCCCTCCCCTTTATTATCATGTACAGGAATTCTTTTGTGTAAAGTGGCTTTGTAAATGAATAACTATTCTTTTCATTGCATATTTTAGTGCACTTCATAGATGCATTTAGATTTGAATATGTTTGACCAGGTGTAACAACTTTAAAATTCATTTGAAATTATTTTTCCTCATAGGCCGTAATGTAATGGGAAACTTGTCACTATCCCTGTAAATAAACTAATCATGGTAGAAGCTTCATTTTCAATAGGATTTGTGCGAGCGTAAACATCAATAACGCCCAAAAATTTCATGGCAATCCGAGTATATTTACAAGAGTTAAAGTGCAGACAAACCGAAAGCATAAACTTTTCAAATTTGTTGAAAAGTGTTAATTTTTTTTTTATATCAATCCGAGTATATTTATGAGAGTTAGAGCGTGGATGGACGGGCAGAAAAACCGAAAGCATAAACACTTTTCAACCTTGTTCGAAAGTGTTAATAAAAATGAAAATGTACTAGGCCTGAATTGTTTTATCACAGAGTAGGCTTTGCATTAAAAAATTTTTTTTGGTGGATGTATTTTTTTTTATTGCAACTAAACGAAATATGAATAGTCTTTTTAATATTTAAATGTATTTAGTATTTGTCATTTGATATTTTCAAGTCAGAAGGTAAATGAAACAAGTAGGAAATTGTGCATCAAGCATGGCAAAGGAGGTGCGTTTGTACTATAACTAATTTTATAAATATTCAGATTTTGATGCAATAGCTGTTACACTCTTATACAAGAATGTATGAATACAAACTTTATTACAATTCTATATATTAAATTTAATAATACTGAAATAATATGACTCCATCTTAAATAGGATGTAATCACCATGGCAAACTAGAATCATTACCTTTCATAGGATATCTTTGAATTAATTATGTATGATAGGATTTAGTGGGATGAAGAATACTTTTATTAAATTTTTAAGTTTTGATTCAATTTTCATAAAATTTGAAATGACTCAATACAATTCGGCAACTATTCTGTATATTAAATTTTAAATCATTCGGTTGGTTTGTTTTTGCACTGTTATATGTGGACAGACCAGATGAAGATTATAGGTGCTACATATTCATATAATTACAAGCACACCTAAAAAATTCAATACACATTTTTTCGATACTTATGTTTTTCTCGAATTTTTACAAAAGGCAATAAATAAACATACAAATAGTTTAGGGAAGAAAAGGGGACTTAAAATAAAATTATGTCAGGGTTTCAAGAAATTAACAATATAATATAGCTGAATATTCGAAAATCAACAAAATTGTTCGTTTGGCTTTTTATAATGCTGGTGGGAATCTTCATGAAATATGAAAAACATATTGAAATAATTGCACATGCTTTTTATTGCATTTCTGAAGATTAATAATATTATTGAAGTCCTCAAAGGTTTTTTAAATATGATACAAGAATAGGCTAATTATTTTGTACGAGAATCCGTGCATAAATTCTTAAGATAGAGCTATTGCAGAAATCCTGAAAATACAGCATAGCACCACCACTTGTAGGACGATTTGCACCAAAACCCAATCAGCAACAACTTATGTGAATATCTAACTGAAACTAAAGTTTGATGGAAGTCCGTCCATTTTTTCTTGAGATAGAGCTATTGCGGAAATTATAAACAATGCAGCACCACCTTTTGGGGGAATTAGGCCTAAAACTAAACAGTATCAATTTTAATGTATAACTGAATCTGAAGTTTGATGAAAATCCATACGTTAGTTTTTGAGATAGAACTATTGTTGAAAATTATGAAAAATGCAGCATAGTAGCACAACCTCTAGGGGTGATTTACATCAAAAACTAATCAGCACCATTTACATCAAGGTATAAATGAATCTAAAGTTATATTAAATTTGTGCAATCAGTTCTTGAGATAGCGCAACTACAAAATTTGTGACAGATAGAGACAGATTTACAGATAGACATTTCCTAAAAACAGTCAAATTGTATTCAAAACATCTTAAAATGTATAAACGTGTCAAAAATTGAAAGTCGAATTTTTTTACAAATCTGATCATTTCTTCTTGTAAAGATAGAAGAAAGTATAAAGGTTGAAAAAAAAAGTTGGTAATGTATCCAGTTTTCAGTGAACAAATGCCGTGACTTGAAATGGAAATGTGTACTCTACACCCCCTCAATATAAAAACTCTTCTTTTTCCTCACCAATCAAAATGTTCTTTTTTACAATTCTTTGAATTTAGAATTCACATTGATTTCCAGAAACATTTTCTTAAAATATCTGTTCTTAAAATAAATAGATTCATTTATTATGCCTGCATAAAATCACAAGGGATTGGTAAAATTAAGACAGTTCAGACAGGTTTCAGTTTTTAGCAGGTATGATTGTATGGCATTTTTTCTGCTGCCACCACAAAATTTTTCTCAACACCAGATTCTGATTAAAACAGTTTTTGTTTTAATAGATTTTACTGTATTCCATTACACAGAGTGAAGTGTTTCACCATTCTGGAATAGACAAGTGGAATTTTGCAAAATATTCATTTGTTTTTAAATTGAGTTTTGGAAAATCAGGATGGTTTAGGTACTCTCTTATCAGAAATTACCAGATGGATTCGTCGACAATTTCAGCTCCGCCTCTTTTTTTGTTGATAACCACATAACACTTGGAAAAGAAAGGCCAATTGAAACATTTATCACTTTTTGTCAGATAAAACCAGTGTACTCGCTGACATTTGACGAATGTTAGTAATTTGGATAATTAAAAATAAAAAATTTATTAATCTAATTTCAACTATCCGCTACAAATATATTAAAAATATATGTATATACATATGTATGAAAAACGAAAAAGAAAAGAAAGAAAAAGCAAAATCTGACCACTAGCAATTTGGCGAATCCAATCGCTTGTTTATTCACCAAATAAGGAATTTAGTCACAATTTGGCGCAATGGCGAGCGACAGCGAGAACACTGGATAAAACAAAGTTTGGTTTATTTGCTTTATTAGACGAAAGACTAAATATTTCAACTGTCTTTCTTTACCAAGTATTCTGTGGTAATCAACAAAAGTAAGGGCCATCTCAATAAAAAAAAAACCCACAGAAATGGACATGTCAACTACATTCATTAGTAACCGCTAGCCTTTAGACATCTGACGAAAGTCATTAAACATGAAAATTTCTATGGGCAAAATAAGTTTGAGACTTCAATCTCATGACATCAAAGTTTTTATGTGGGCAGGCAGTCTGTTTGTTATTTGATAACTTTTTATCGGATGTCAAGAGTTCAGAAGCTACCAGTAAATGTCGCTGACATGTCCATTTCCTCTTCTTTCTTTTGGTGATGACCACAGAGTGCTAGAAAAAAAAAAAAAATCGACCTTAAATGCACCTAAAGAACTTACGAGATTAGGAGCCTGTGCCAACCCCACAAAATAGTTCTAGTTACAACTATGAATATTTCTCTTCAATCACTAAATAAGATTTCTGGGTCCAAAAGAATTGTTTGATCTGCAATGCAGGTTATACACCAGAATTAACAGTTAATACTTTTTCCATTTTAGAAAAGATTGCTCAATTCAAAACAGAAATTGATATCAGTCATCAAATAATAAACACTGAATGTGGATTGTTACATTCAAAAGTTAGTTTTATTTCTGCAAAAGATAAATGAAATAACCGAGATGATTTTTTGGAGTACATACACCAGGGTTGCAAAAAACCCCACCTATGCAAAAAAGTTAAGTTAGTGTAATCGAAATTATAATGAATTCCTACAATATAGTAAAATATTAAAAGCAAAGATCAAGTTAATAATCAATAATGTATGATTAAATACTTATTATAAAGATGAAATTTATTTTTCTAAATTATTCAATAAAACTTGCCTCATAAATGTATTTGACTTAATCACATCCAAATGATAAAATAAGGAAATTTTATTTCAGATTTAAGTATTAACCGAAAAAGCTTGATTAATACGTAAATATATTCGCTAAGAAGTTTGTGATTACCAGTGATATCAGCAATAGCTTGAAATTTTTCAGAAATAAATTTATTTTTCCTTCATGAAAAAACATGAATTCATTAATATTAACAAAAATTACAAATTAAAATATGTATCGAATTGATGTAAAACTAAAAAAGTCAATATTTGTTCTAGGGATGTACCGAATATTCGGTATTCGGCCATGTTACCGAATATTCGGTTAGGCCGAATATCAAATTAACCGTTAAGCCGAATATTCAGTTGGGCCGAATATCAAAGTATTCGGCCGAATCCAATACTTAATAAAGCCTTTTAAAACACATTTTAAAAAACTTTTCACAAATTCTACTTTTAACTGTCAAATTATTAATATATTTAAAATAATTAGAAATAAAATCATATTTAAATAATATAGAATGTTTTTACAGTATTTATTTGCTGTTTGTAAAGTTTAACTTAAGAAAATTAACCATGAGAAGGATTAAAATTATGATTTATTAGAATTCTCTTTAGGAATAAATGATGCGAGTGCAGATGCAAGTTCCTAAATTCTATTTAGTAAATAATCTGTTTCTTGCTTTTCCCAAAAGTCCTTAAAATAGAAAGGAAAACTTTTGAGATTAGTAATAGCTATAAAGGCAGACAATTTTTTGTTTATGAAATCATAATCATAATCAACTTATTGAATCATAAATGCATTGTACTCTCACTCTAGGTCAAACTTATGTTTTCGTTTGTTGCATTAACAATAAATAAGATACAATAACTGTATTTTCAACTCACATGTTTTGATTTCTGTAAAATATGATATGATGGGAAGGATGGAAAATGCCACTATTCATAAGAAAAGAACTATGAACTAGACATTCCTTTATTCAGAATTAAGTTGAAAGTATTTATACTTTATATTGAAAAAAAATCTGCCTTGAGTTATTTAAAAAGAACAAATGTGAGACTGTACAGTTTTTTTTCAACTATTTTTTATTATTTATCTTTGATTTCAAAATGTTTGTTTCAATTTGTAGAAGAAATGAAATTTAAAATTTTACTAATTGAAAAAGTCTTATAATTATGTTCTTAAATAAAAAAAAGACAGATTTTTTTCAATACTGAATTTCTTATAAAAAGCTCTTATTAATCAAAATATAATTTTCTCTTATTAAATATCATGTAAAATTGTTTTAAAAAGTAACATTTTAATACCTTTAAACTTTGAAATATAAAAAATATTTGGAAAGCCGAATATTCGGCATTCGGCCCAACAATTATTATTCGGTTAGCTGAACATTAAGTATTCGGTTTAGCTGTCGGCCGAATATTCGGTATTCGGCCAAAATCACTATTCGGTGCATTCCTAATTTGTTCTTATATCTGAAGTAAATACTTCATTATTTACATTGGTAAATTTTGTGTGGATTTTAGGGTTGCAGATTGAAGGGAGTTACCGTAAAATCCCGTTAATCCACCCTTCCTGATCAAACACCCCCTCTCCACTTTATAAAAAATTTGAAATTTTCAAAAAATCCCGAGAAAGCGCCCTGCCTTCCAAAGAAAAACTGCTGAAACAGAAATTTTGTCAAAAAATCATGAAAAAGAAAGCAAATTGTATCTAATAATCGCTGAAAAAATGCTAATTTTGTCAAAGAATCACAAAAAATTACTGCAAATTTGTTGAAAGGATTGCGAAAAAAATCATGAATTTCGCCAAAGTATCACCAAAAAACCCACATTTCGACAAAAGATTGCCGTAAAAACATAAATTATGTCAAAAAATCTAAAAAAACAAACTGTGTCAAAAGACTGTGGAAAAATCGCGAATTTATCAAAGGATTGCCAAAAAGAAAGAACATTTTGTCAAAAAATTTTTTAGAAAAAATGAAAATATGTCATATCTAAACTTATAAATAGTCAAAAAATCATGAAAAAAAAAAAAAATCTGTCGAAAAAACAAGGAAAAAAGTAGAAATTTTTTTTGAAAAAAAAAAGCACGAATTCTATTAAACAATCTTGAAAAAATGCTCATTTCATCAAAGAATCATGAAAAAAAAAACGCTCATCCCCACAAAAAAAAAAAAAAAAAAAAAACTGCGATAAATCTCTGCAAATCTCATCAAATATTGCGAAAAAATCCTGCAGATATCTTGCGTAAAATGCAAATTTTGTGAAACAACTGTGCAAAAATCCCGTGTAAACGCCCCCCCCCCCTCTAATTATTTTACGATTTTTCTTCACGTTTGGGAAGGGGGGGGGGGGCAGATTAATGGTATTTTATGGTATTGTAATTATATTTACATGCAGCACTATCATTTTAAAATATAAAGAAGAATGTCACATGATAGAATATACAAAGAGAAAAACAATATAAAGCCAATGAAAAAAAAAATTATCACCATTGAAACATTTAAAAAAAATGTAATTTCTTTGTTTACACTCTTATCATCAGTTTGGATTACAAGTTTGTGAATTGATGGTACTCTATCGAATTATTTTATTTTACCACTTTAATTTTATTATACAACATGAAGTTGCCACACAAAGTAAGAATTGCCGAGTTACCTGTTATTAGGAAACAGGCCAGGCAAAAAATTATTATTTAACCCTCTAGTGCATGTTTTTTTTTTTTTTTTTTTTTTTTTTTTTCCTTAAAAATTTGATTCATTACAGGGTCATTCCATGTCAAATCAACCAAAAAAATTCAATATTCAACCTGACCATTTCCGATTTCAATGAAACTGCTAGGGATCATTCTCTATGATGATATAAAGTAGAGCATATTTTTATTTTTTGTTTATCGCTTTAATTTTTTTTTAAAATTAATTATTTAAATTTTGAAAAATCATCATTTTTTGACTTGCATAAATATTTTCAATTTTGAATTTCTCAAGTTCTATCAAACATAGAAAATTTTATGACCACTCATTTCAAAGAGGAGTTTATAAGGTTTAATTTGATATGCAAGTTGACTATGTATAATTAAAATAAATAAAATTAAAATTTTTTTTAAATTTTAAATTTAGAAATTTTTTAGATAGTCATTTTTAAAAATTTTGAAAAAATTGTATGTTTGTTGTAATATTATAAGCTTTAAATTCTGAAATTTTAAGAGTGGGATCTCAATGGGATTAGGAGTTATGAAATAAAAGCTGAAAATTAAGATACAAATAATAAATAAATAACAAAATAGACAGAATTAAATTGCTATTTTTTATGGTAATTTTTGCTTTTATTTAATAACTCCTGATCCCATTGAAATCCCACTCTAAAAATTTCATAATTTAAAGCTTATAATATTACAACAAACATAAAATTTTTTCAAAAATTTTAAAAATGACTAACTAAAAAATTTTTAAATTTTAAATTTAAAAAATAAAAATAAATTTTATTTATTTTAACTATACATAGTCGACTTGCATATCAAATTAAACCTTATAAACGCCTCTTTGAAATGAGTGGTCATAAAATTTTCTATGTTTGATAGAACTTGAGAAATTCAAAATTGAAAATATTTATGCAAGTCAAAAAATGATGTATTTTCAAAATTTAAATAATTAATTTTAAAAAAAATTAAAGCGATAAACAAAAAATAAAAATATGCTCTAATTTATATCATCATAGAGAATGATCCCTAGCAGTT
Organism: Maratus speculifer; assembly: GCA_964019185.1. Lineage (NCBI taxonomy): Eukaryota > Metazoa > Arthropoda > Arachnida > Araneae > Salticidae > Maratus > Maratus speculifer. The sequence goes on along the minus strand of OZ025302.1, from coordinate 242,455,099 downwards.
TCATTGAAATCGGAAGAATCAGGTTGAGTCACTGGTTGATTTGGCATGGAATGACCCTACATTAAACATTCATTACATGGCCGATGTTAAAGGAAAAATTATTTTTATATTTTTCAATATTTTGTATTTTTTAAAAAGATTGTCTAATTGCAACACCATGCATTAAGAACCTGCATACAATATCTGTTGCAAAAAACCTAGCTGAAAATTATTTAAAATAACTTTATTTTTGAGTAAAATTTTGCACATTAAATGTTTTTTACTTTTGTTAGAAACCAATATATGACTAGGAAAATGAAAATCTTTAAAAGTCCCTTTTTATTTATAACTGAAATATTATCATCTATGGTATTTTTATTGAAATAAGTCTGAATATAAACAACCTAAAAAAAAAGGGTTAACATAAAAAAGTAACCAGATGAATTTGCGACATTGTCTGTACAAATATTTTAATACTTCTGACAATTACTTGCCTTTGGAAATTTTTGGGATATTTTATAAAGTGAAAACTGAAGTATAGTATATAATACTCCCAACAATTATTTTGTCACTGTTCAAATTGTTGTATTAAATTTACCATTTAAAAAAATAAATTTTATTTTCTCAAATAAAGAGAGTCTTTACAAGGATGGTTAAAACTATTTATTTTCCGTCATTAAAATCAATACAATTCTGATGAATATGCTAAAGTAATTTTGTAAATTTTTTTAATTTTTCTCGTAACAATCATTTGAAAAATAATTTCAAAAATTCCTAAAATAAGTAAATACATTTGGTAAAAATTGCCAAAATGTAAAATGATGAGAAATTTCTCCAATCACCCCTGCCCCATGTTAAAAAAATAAGACACAGATGTTAGATACACACCACATTTGCATGTTTTTTTTTTTTTTTTTTTTTTTTTTTTTTTTTCTGATGCTAATTTGGCAAAAACTTTTGTTCAAAAACCAGTTATACATACATTTTTAAAATTATTTTCTATTATTTTAAAAAGGAAATAATAATAAATAAAAAAAGTTTAATAACTATAGAACAAAACAATTTATATCATTATAAAAAGAAAATAAACAGTTTATAAATAAATAAACAATAGCTGGGTTACCATGTAAGGCATAAAATTTCTATTTTACTGCAATCGTGCCAATGTGGTGTGTATATGACATCTGTGCCAAAAATAAATAAAATGAATATGATTGAATGATAGCTAAGAATATACTAATTTCTCCTTCGATCTGTTCTAGTTTATAACAATAAGAAAAATAAATGATTCAATCATTAATTGTTGAGTATCATCTTCTTCACTGTCTTCGGTATGTATGATGCCAAAAATGTAGAAACTTGGTAGAACTCTCTTGAAAGTGTCAGTGGTTTGAGCATGACAATGACGTTGCTGATTTGGGAACAAGTATGTTTGTAGCAATCGCATTTGAAACACATCAACGGAATACGCCTGTCGAGTAAAGGATTTTTCTTTAACAACACTCTCGACACAATATGCTCTGTTTTTAACACAGAACTGTTGAAATCATCTACATCCACTTCGGTTATGTTGATTTCTGCAAATTTTTTACGACCCATCCAGGTACGAGAGTATACAACACACTGAACTGATTGAATCAATTCAAGATCGGACAAAGAAATATCTGAACTTGATTTGGTGACGTTACTTCCTTGTGCCTTTGATTTAATGCCATTTTGTTTTTCATGTGCAGATGCAATATTCTTCCCATAATTCATCTTATCTGTAACTTCACATTCAATGAGAAGACCATATTGTAGTACTTCATAAACAGCTTGAGAAACTTTTTCAAACCACAACTGTTGAGAAAATTTTGAATTTTTACTAAGATGACTCATACAGTCATAGTCAAGGTTAATAAAGCATATCTTGGGTCGTCCAATAACATACTCTGCATAATGGAAATCAAACACTTTCTGATACTCTAAAGGATCAAACAACATGCTGAATTTGAATTTTTCTGGGATGTTCTGCAACATCTGTTGTGCTATTTGAAGCGCAAACTTGAACATAACAGTGGCAGTTTCATTCTCTATCTTGCAGATGTTACGAGACAACACAAACGGATCTTGGATATTAAGAGGTGACAGTTCAAATTCTTTCATCTTTTCCACCTTGGAATCTTTCACGGCTTTCACTGGAAGAATTTTTCCAGAATTCGGAGAAACAATATTTTGCACAAAATCAAAGTTCCAGTAAAATTGAAAGAATTCAATCAATAATTCAATCAGTGATTTAGTGTTTTTGGATTTCTTAACAACACGCTTATCAGTGGTGAATGCAGTTTGCCAGCCAGCGCAAACGCGATTAAATCCGGCACGATCAATCAGGTGCTGAATAGGTGGAAGAATGGGTGGATTTGTGTTTTGTAGATAGAAAACAATCAAAAATATGAAGGCATAATTAGAAAAAAAGCTCCGTTTGATAAATCCTAAGGAACAACCCCAATAGCACAGAGTCAGAACTAAAGGCTTGATGCGTGGATCCACTTTTTCCAAAAATTGGAGTAGTTCAGAATTAAATATGACAAGTTTGCTACTTATATGCAAATCACAAATAAACTTGCTATTGATGTGATATATTTTCAAAGATGGGTTTTTGCCCGGAATCATGAGAACTCTTTTTACTACAGATTTTTCTTTTTTAAAAATGGCTTTCAAAAATTTAAAATGGGACCAATCTTCGAGTTCGTGCAATACATCCCTTGGAGTTTCTCCACTAAGAATTTTTTCCGGATCTGGAGGAGGAACTTTTTGGAGATCTGATGGAGGGGCTTTTTTGGAATCTGGTGGAGGAACTTTTTCCCCAGATTTTGTTTGATCGGAGCTTTTATAGTCAGGATAAGGCAAGAACAATAAATCCAGGTCGCAATTTTTCACTCCAAATCCATTTATAGAAGACCCAAACATGGCAAGCAAACAATTAGGATAATATTTCTTGAGTACCTCAAGGATTTCTGCAGAAACAGCTTCTCTCTCTTTGTATTCCGATACGGGAAGTTCAAGCAATGAGGTTAACTTCTCTACCATTTCTGGTTTGGTCTGTAAAGAGTTCAATGCAATTAACTCCTCGGACTTAACGGGAGAATGTTTCTGTTTAAATTTTTGAACAAAATACAAAGCCATTTTGAAGGAAGTGTTCTAAAAATATAAGAATCAGCAGCCGATAAGTGTCTTAAAGTCTATAAAAATGCAATTATAAACCAACAATGATGGTTTGATGTTTGAAGTTGACACTGTTCAGAAATCGTACAGATCGTTCAAATGATGATGATTTAATTCGCAAGATCTCTTCCCAAAAGTGTTCAAAATTTTACAGAAAACATCCTTTACAACTATGCATCATTAAATGTTCACTAGTATGAATATTTTTAAAATTGTTATAAACCGGCTCGTCACAAATGAATATGAAATAAAAGAAGCCATTAACAATCATCATGCGTTAAAAAATCACTAATACAATTCACTGTGATTCGTTCCAAAATTGTATTTCGTGAGACTAGGAAAATAATTAATCTGATTAGAAAATGTAATAAAAACATATAATTGATACAGTTTAAACAGTATTGTCTTTTTCGGCCGAACTAGAATAAATAATTTAAAAATGTTGAAATATCACAAAAGAAATTTACCAATTTTTCCGGCATAGGATGTAGAACATTTAACAGATTACCAACCAATCAACCAAACATCTTTTTTCTCTTTTTGTTTGTATCGTACTTTTTAAACATTTATAAGCTATCAGTTACTCCGTTTTTATAATTATGTCACTTAACCGAAATATGATCAATCAATTCAAAGAATTTTTACTGACCGAAGCCATGGTCGATGTTATATTGGATTGTGATGGGCAAAACTTAAAAGCACACAAAATAGTTCTTTCGGCTTACAGTCCTTTCTTTAGGTCTTTGTTTTTAAAAAACCCTTGCGAACAATCTATTGTGATACTGAAAAATATAAAGTTTGCAGAAATCAAAGTAATTACAGATTTTATGTATTCTGGGGAGGTTAATATTCCGGAGGACCAGTTATCAGCTATCATAAAAACTGCACAAACTTTAAGAGTGAGAGGATTGGAAGAAGTGGATTTTAAACAGAGTCAGTTGAACAGTGAAACTGGAAGCCCATTTAATTATGGTTCAGAAAAATCATCTATTAATGTGTCAAAAAATCAATCTAATAATAAATTTTGTCTTAAATGGAATACCTATCCAAATGTGATGAAGGAATTCAAAAACTTTTTATCGAATGAAACCATGGTCGATGTCACACTAGGCTGTGATGGGCAGAGTTTAAAAGCACACAAATTAGTTCTTTCAGCTTGTAGTCCTTTTTTCAGATCTTTGTTTTTAGAAAATCCTTGCAAACACCCTATTGTGGTATTAAAAGACATGAAGTATACAGATCTCAAATCAGTCATAGACTTTATGTATTCTAGTGTAAAAATAACCGAAGACCAGTTATCAGCTGTCATAAAAACTGCACAGGCTTTAAAAGTGAAAGGACTTGTAACAATGGAGTTGCAAAATAGTCAGGCTAGTAATAAATCTGGAAATAATACAATCAGTAATGAATTAAACAATATATCTGATGATGAATTGTCCCATGAGCCGATTTGCGCAACCAATGTTTCAAGTGGGACACATGAGCAGAAGCAATCACTGGATGACCAAACTGTTGATGGATGCTTTGTAACCAAAATTAAAGAAGAAAATGCATCTAATGACATTGACGTTAATATTTTGCACGCAAAATCTTCAATAATATCTTTACAATCCCACAATGCAAATCTTTTCATCAAATCTGAACCAGTTGAACAAAATTTTGAACAAGAAGAAAGTATGGAAGGCTCTTCACCAAATATTATACTTCAAGAAAACTTAATAACAGATATTGTGAGTACTATACTGATTTTTCAGTTATTACAAATGACATTTAAAGTTAATATACAGTAGACTCTCTCAAATATGCACAGTTTGAGGCCAGAGGTTGTACAGATTTTAGAGATTTGCAGGTTTCTGTAATTTGAATGATGTGTGGATTTAAGAGTGTCTAATGCAATAATAATAAATAATATAGTTTAATTATTTATTATAGTTTATTTTTTTTATTTGATATTTGTTATTTATTTATTATAGTATTTTATTTAGTAATTATGTATTAATTGAATCAGAGGTAAATCCTCAACAGTTTTGTTCATTATTGTCAATTGGCAATCATGATTAGTGGTTCAAAAATATTTATTTAATATCATTTAATAAATACATAACATTGTTAAAAATGATAAATAATATTAAACCTAAGGTGTAGGGGGAGAAAAGAGGAGAGAGAAAGAAAAATTTATGACTGTGGGCACTAGAGTTTTCTTTCTGGAGTTTTACTGAAAATAATTGGTGTTTGCATTAGGAAGGGAGGGGGGAGGGAGGAACAGATTAAGAGTGAAATGGGGCTGGAGAGGGTTATATAATGTTTACAAATAGTTTAGTGTTTGTTTGAAATAAGTGATGAAATTAATTTAAAGGGCGCGCTTTTTCCCTCTCGGTTGATTTTTCGAGTAATAGAGCTCGCGGGGCGGGGCTTTTGGACAGTGGGGCCATCAGGGCAGCAAATTTTATGAAGAAGGGCAGGCAACGCAACCCGCCCTGTGAAAAACGCCAAGAATGAACTCTATAAATACATTGTAGAAAAAATAAATTTAAAAATTTGAAGAAACATATTTTAAATAGTAAACAAAATCTTAGACTTTGGAAAACTTATCTTTTGTAATATTTTTTATTAAATTTTAATGTGTTATTCAAAATCTGCAGGGATATTACGTTATAAAAAAATTATTTATAACCAAAAGACATTTTTGAAGAAAATTCTTTTAATCAGGTTGAGTATTCATCAATCATTCCCAATCTGAGAACTTCTACTTTTTAACTCCTCTAAAAAAATTGCAGAGAAAGAGGGGGGGGGGGAGTTAATTGCTAACATAGTTTAAGGTGGGGGAGTAGGAAATGCCCCAAAGTGTTGCGGTTGAAGGCTATAAGCAAATGCTAATTTTTCATGTCTGGTCCAGCTTCTGATTTGGTAGAATTAGTCGTATAACTTCTATCATGCCCTATCAGTTCTGCTGCAATAGAACAAATGTTTTCCAATTTTGGACTAATTCATTCAATATTCTGTAATTTATTAGGAATAGAAAAATATTCAAAACTGGTTATATGCTACATAAGGGTCAAATGAATTGAATTATTGAACTAAATTTCTACTTAAATAATTTTTATTTGGATTGATTTCGATTATTCAATCAAATTAATTGAAAATATTTAATGAATGTTTTATTTTTTAAAATTATGTATTTAATTCAATAATACTAAAAAAAAAAAAAAAAAAAAACTACATAATATTTCATGTTTTAGAAGTATTTTATAGATCTGTGTAGTATTTTTTGTATTTTGACTTTTACAATTGTTAGTTAGTTTTTCACAAAAATCAGTAATTCTGAATCGTCTGTCATTTTTTGAACTTTTAACTAACATAAAGATAATAAAAATTAACTCCTTTCTATAAAAATCTGAGTATCTATTTACAATATTCAGCCTATTTATTTACTATGTTGAAAATTTAACTTATAGAAATACTTATGATTTTTTTTTTCACTGAATATTATAAGATTTTGTTAAATATCTTAAGTATTCAGTTGTTTAATAATTACATCTTGTCCTACCTTGCTTTCAAAGTAAACATGTTTTGTATTCTTAATTCTATTAGCAATTGTGCTTGGGGGGGGGGGGGGCAGAGATAAAAATGGTTTATAATGGTGTGTAATAATCATAAATATAATAAATAATATGCATTATAATTAAATTCAAATTAACCTACTGGATATTATGTATATAATGTGTATAGCATAATAATAATATATATATATATATATATATATATACACAGAGTTTTCTTCCAGAGGGTTTTAGGAAGGCGCTCCGTTCCTCCTGCCCTTTTGTTTAAAAACTAGCACCCCTCTTGTCATTCATTCAAAAAAATAGCACCCTTCTTGTAAAGGGCAAAATTAGCACTAGCCACCGGCCACAGGGCCAGTAAATGAGAAAAAGTGGCCAGTGAAAAATTTTAAATCACTGGCCACCTTGTGGCCACTTTTTTACAAGAGAATACAATTTACTTACATTTCATCAACAATTCTACTTTTTTAGGTTCCAGTATATTTATATTAACATATTTATTTGTGCTATTCAGTCATGCATTAATACTTACAGAAATTTTAACTGTTTTGTACTTTTAAATAAAAAAGTGGCCATTAGTTTAAACATAGTGGCCACTTAAAAAATAAGTCTTACTGGCCAGTGGCCGCTAAAGAAATTTCCCAATTTTGCCCTATACCTTCTTGGCCACATTTGAAAAAACGCAGCCCTCCAGCGGTGATCCGAACACGCTATATCGCGTAAATTATGCAAAAAACCGGCGACGGAATACAAAAAATAGCCTCATACACCTTCCGTGAGACGTGTAATTTCGTCAAAAAATCGCTAAAAAACCCGGCAAGTTTCATTAAAAATCACGAAATAATGACTAATTTCCGGCAAGATTCGCAAAAAAAATGGCTGATTTCGTCACAAAATTTCACAAAACGCCAGATTTCCCCCAAAAGATCGTGGAAAAATGACAAATTTCTTCCAAAAATCACAATAAAACGGAAAATTTTGTCAAATGAGTCGCAAAAAATGGCAAGTTTTGTCAAAAAATAGCGATAAAATGGCAGATTTCGTCGAAAGATGTGCGGAAAAAAAGGGCAATAAAACGGAAAAGTTCCGTTTTTCTCGTGATATTTTCACGAGATTTGTCGTTTTTTCGCGATTTTTTAGCAAAATATGCCTTTTTTTGCAATCTTTTAGCAAAAACTGCTGTTTATGCGATCATTTAATAAAACTTGCCGTTTTTTGTGATTTTTTTGCGAAATTTGACATTTTTTCGCAATTTTTTAAAAAAATTTACCTTTTTTTCTGTTTTTTAATTTTTTGATGTAATTTCTGTTTTTTCACGACTTTTTTGAATCGTTAAATTCTCGATTCATCTCTATAAAAGTGCCCTTAAAAATGAAAAAGTGCCCTGAAAAATGTAAAAAGTGCCCTTTTCAGAACAGTAGCGCCCTGCCCTTTTTTAAACCTGGGGAAAACTCTCTCTCTCTCTCTATATATATATATATATATTAAACACGTGTATCAAGTTTGACATTTTTGAAAATCCTACATTTGTAACACTTAACTTGTTCCTTATAAATATTAGCTATGTCAAAATGCATACTAAATAACTTTAGATTTTTTTAAATATTAAAATAATAATAATAAATAAACAAGATGTTTAAACATAATTTTTGTTCATATATTTCTGCATGTCCATTTCGAGATAAATTTCTGAGATTTGAAATCTGTCATTTTTCCCTTAATTTTTATTACACAAAACTATTTTAAAACCTGCTAATTACCCACAATAAAATTAAATTTCAACATAATGTATGGCAACTGCTGCTAGTTTTAAAATTTGTTTCCTAAACAAACTCTAGTGGACCACCACAGATTGTGACCCTCTGTGGGTTTTTGACGGTTTAAACCCTTGTCATGTCAAAAACCCAACCCTGCTTAAAAGCTGTAGTACAAGGTACAGGATTTTTACAGGCAATTTAGTTAGACACTATAAGATTTATACTGTAGACTTTCTCAAATCCATACAATTTGAAACCACTGTTTTGCAGATTTTAAAATTTTGTGGATTTCGAGTTATTCTTTTGTTCACATTTTTTTAAAAGAATCAAAAATTAAAATAATTAAATAAAGTAACAAATAAAAATAATTAAAAAAGCATAAGTTCAATCATACCTATTAATTAGAATCAAATATTAAAAAAAATATGGGATGATATAACAATAAAAAAAATCGGTACTTCTAGGTTATCCCGTCGACCAAAAAATTATCGCCGAACTGTAAGATTAAATGCCAATAATGGATGATCCTGAATGTCACATTCAATGACATTAAATGCGAACCACGTGTTTAAAATGTCATTAAGTGATTTTTATTTTGACTTTTTGTTTGTATTTTTATTAATATTCTACTAATTATTTGTTTTTTCGTTACTTAAAATAAAAATTATGTCAACATGTATAATTTGGCTATTAGTTTGGCGATTTGTATAATTTGGCGAAATTGGTCGATGGGATAACCTAGAAGTACCAAAAAATCTAATTTTGTCTCTATATATAAATTGAAGGTTACATTCTTTACATCTGCAATGATGTGCAGATTTAAAGGAGCTTACTGTAATAATTTTAAACGGTGATATATGACCAAGAAATGTAAGCCCCAGTACTTTTTTACTATACATTGTTTTAAGCCTCGTCAGCAATGTGAATGAAAATCCTTGCAATTAATTATAAAATTTGTTGTAAAATATGTACAATATTTTTATTCTTGAATGCCATTCAAAGGTTACTCTCCATTACCTTTTTAATTATTTTTTAATGTTTCGTAGGGTATTCTCATTGAGTTTAATTATTTTGATTTGTTTCCCAATGGAAAAAGAATTACTTTTAAACTAAATATTACTTTGAATTAAAAAAAAAAAAAACTTTTGTGATTTAATTTATTTCAGTTACCAGGGCAGTTATTACAATCATCTGTTCAATTAAATATGGAGCTACATGAAAGCAACGTCTCCAATTTAGTTCCAGCCACTTCTATGGTCTTTGATCAAGAGTCCAGTACTTCTTCAGGTAATTTGATAAAATGCCTGCTTTCCTCTTTACAACACTGAATTCCTCTACTTCTTCTGTCCTTCTGTATTTGCTACTTCTCAATCTGCCGTGGTCATTGCTCACAGAATATAACTCACAATGACAGCATTATATAGTGTTCTTTTCCACGACAAAACAAAAGACAAACTTTATATCTTTAATTAATGTATGATAATCTCTGCTTAGATAGTTCAGGCTCAATTCAAGATAAATACAAGCATTATGCCTGTATTTATAGCTTAAAAAAGTCAGGGTTCACAAAGCTAGGCCCAGTTAAAAAAAAAAAAAAAAAAAAAAAAAAAAAAAAAAATTATCTTAGAATGGGTTTACTTGAAAAAACTTTCTGAAAAACCAATAATGTGGGGTCTTTCAATTTTCAGAAATATTTAAAATTTTAAACAACATATAAATTAAGTCATTTTAATTAATTTTGAGAAAAATATTATATTAAAGCCATTACATAAGTGCCTGAATAAAAATGTATTTTAGCACATTGAAATATTTTATAATATAGAACATCTAGATTAATACATAGAACATAATTATAGATAAAGGCATATCATTAGAATGTTTTTATGTAAAAAAAATCAAATCAACTACAGTCCCTGGCCAAATTATTAGACGCACTCATATTTTCTTGTGTCGAATCATATTACAAGTTTCATCTATGCCAATAGTTGCAATATACATCATCTGTAGGATTATAATAAATTAAAAGCATGCCAATGACTTAAAAATTATTTATTTTTGTAAATTAAATTAACAATTGCTAAAATTGTAAAACATAAAACATGAAATTTAAAAAAAAAAAGTCAATATTTTTTGGAGTCTCCTTTGGCGGCAATCAGTGCCTCTATTCTTCATTGCATGCTGTTAGTACAAAATTGAAATGTTTCTTGCATGTGTGAGGGATGTTTCCAGACAAGGATAAGTTTTTCTATGAGCTGTGTTTTGCTCGTTATGAGCTCTTTGTCCAGTTTTTTCTTCATCAGCTCCCAAACATTTTCAAAGGTATTCATGTCTAATGAAATACCGGGAGCAGTTCAACACAGGGATATTTTTTTATTAAAAGTAGATCTTGACGGATCGTGTTATGTAACAAAAATCTTTACCTTGCAAAAATACAAATGGTTCTTCATTTCGAAACCATCATTTTAGCTTTAGAATAAACCGATTTTGAAAACCTCTTTATATTGGTCTGGAGAATTGACTAAGAAGTCATAACAAACAAAACCCAGCTAACAGAAAATCTTATCCATATCTGGAATCGTCAACCACGCATACAAAAAACTCTTCAATTTTGTATTAACAGCATGCCGCGAAGAATAGAGGCACTGATAGCCGCCAAAAGAGGCTCCAAAAATATTGACATTTTTTTTAGCTTCAAGTTATAAATTTTGCAATTTCAGTCATTTTTAATTTAATTTGTAAAAAGAAAGAGTTTTAAAGTCATAGACATGTTTTTTACTTATTATAATCCTACAAATGATGTACATAATTAATTGCAGTTATTCACACAGTAATATTTCTATGAAGCTAGTAATATTCGACACAAGGAAAAGGGAGTGCGTCTAATAATTTGGCCAGGGACTGTACAATGATGAAAATAACAGATATGTGCAGTTGACTCCCTCAAATCTCCACATAATTTACGGATGTAAACAATGAAACATTCAGTTCATTTGCAAGGACAAAATTTCACTTTTTTGGTTTTATATCAATTCCATATGTATTTTAATTTGTAGTTTTTGTTAATATTACTATGTTTTAATTTTTGTAAGTATTTTAAAATATAACAGCAACAATATACAGTCGAACCCTGCTATAACGAACTCCAAGGGACTGAAGTTTTTGTTCGCTATATCCGGTGGTCCGCTATATCCGAACCGTTAAAAAATTTTAGAATTTACAAAATATATATATTATTACCTGATAACTTTATGTTTAATAATGATGTATTAAGGAAAAAAAAGTAAAATCTATTAGATATGATCATTAATTAATTAAATTGAATAAAATTGATTACATTAAATTGGCACAAATTAAAAAAGTTAACTAAAAATAAAGACAAATAGAAATACAGTAAAACGCCTATTAACTAAATATTTGAGACAGGGGTGATTCTCGTCCGAAAATTCCGAAAATTTAAGGCATCCTCTTCCGAAAATTTGAAATTGGGTTATCAGTTCCGCATAGTTGCCAACTTGTATGGTTTTGCGGGCGAAAAAAACAGTTACGTAGAAATGCAAATTTCGTGAAAGGATCGCCAAAATAGCATACATTTCGTCAAAATTTCGTGGAAAAACGACGATTTCGTGAATGTTTATGTAAAAGAACTTTGTCAAAAGATCGATTAAAAACGCGAATTTCCTGTGCGGATTGCGGAAAAAACGGCAATTTCACCAAATATCGCAGAAAAAACTTTGATTTCTGAAAACCGCGAGAAAACGCAGATTTCGTCTAAAGATTGCGGCTCTAACGCCGATTTCGTTAAAAGATCGCGGGAAAAAACGCCGTTTTCGATTACAGATCGCTTAAAAATATTTTGTCAAAAGAATATTTGAAAAAATACGCAGATTTCATCAAATGATCATGGAAAAAATGCCGTTTCGTCAAAAGATCGCGGGAATAAAACGCCGTTTTCGAGAAAAAATCGCGTAAAAATGTAAATTTTGTCTAAAGATCCTCGAAAAAACGATGATTTCACTTTAAAAAAAACATGAGAAAACGCTGAATTCTTGAAAAGATCGCGGAAAAACCGCCGATTTCGCCAAAAGTTCGCAATAAATCGCCGATTTTGCTAAAATATTGCTGATTTCGTCTGAAGATCGCGGGAAAACGCCGAGTTTGTCCGAAAATCGCTGAAGGGGGGGACTTACGACCCCCACTTCCCCCCCCCCCCTCTGCCGATTTCCGAAAATGCGATGCGAATTTCCGAAAAAAAAATTTCATCCAGAATCACCCCTGATTTGAGACCAACCCTAGTTTGGATAAATGTTAGGATAAAAGAGCAAACAATTTAAGGAAGGATAATGACTATACACTTTACATTTTATACTTTATCTAGGTTTAGAATGACTAACACTAATTATTGGCCCGTTAAAAATTGTTTTATTTTTATTTTGTTTGTTTACTTTATCATCATTTAAATTTTCATTTTTCACAATCATCATGAACTCCAGAGAATATAATTTAAAGAAAAAAGCTTTTGATTATTGCTTCCTTCAAAGAAGACGTTCTTTTCAATGCTGTCATATCTCGAATTATTCTTAAATACATTAGTTAAATAAGTTAGCTCAAATGGGCTACTGAATTGCTATGACAGGATTAATGGAAAATAACTGGCAGATGGGTCTGATCACACCTGCAGAATGGCTACCATAAAAGAGAAAGAATGCAGGTCTTACTACTCTTTAATAATAAGACTTATCGTTAATTTGCACCATGTTTTACCAGTCGGCATTCATTTGCTTATAAAATTAGAGTCGAAAACTTTCTTCACACCAGCAGAAAAGTAAAAAGAGAAAAAAAAAAAATCATGGTTGACTAGAAAAAAAGTTCATTATAACCGATTCTTTAGATTCTGGAAGTTCGCTATAAAAGGGTAAAATAGCATTAAATACAATAGAAAAACGACGGGACCAAAATTTTCGTTCGTTATATCCGGGAGTTCATTATAAACCGGGTTTGCTATAATGGGGTTTGACTGTACATAAAACATACTATCTATTAAATTGTAACAATACAATACCTGTACTTTTTTTATTTATTTTCTTCACCAGTATTTCTTTCCTTTACATCTTAACATTCACTATACACTTCTTAACAATGCTGTCTGCTGATATATCAATAAAGAGAAAAGGCTTTCTTGTTAATTGTGAGCTGTATAAAGTCTACCCTGATATCTTTCCATCATTTTAGAAGACTTTACTATCAGTGATTTTTTTTTTTTTTTTTACTTGAAAGTTGAAATTTATGTTTTCTACTACTTTTAAAAATTTGTAATTATTTTTAAAAAAATGTAACAACAGTATAACATAATATCTGCTAAACAGTATAACTAGACAATAACTGATGAGGATTTTTTGCTATTTTTTTTATTTTTTAAATTTAATTTAATAATTTTATTTATTTTATTTTATTTTAATTAATTTTATTAATTATTTATTTTTTGAGAGGGAGGGGAGAATTATATTATTGGTGCAATAGGTCTAACATTGCCAAATATCTTTTCAGAATAAAATAATGTTTTAAAAAATTAAATTTGCATACAAATAATTTTTTAAAAAGAAAAAATATACAGGGTGAGTCATAAATATCGAAACAATAGGCTATCTCCTTAAATATTGCCCCTAGACCCATACTTCCAATTGCAAAGTTTCATAAAAAAAGGTGAATTTTTTGATAAGATAAGTTGCAACTCCATGGGGGGTATATTTTAAAAAATGCGAAAATTAAATTTTTATACGGCCCCCAGAGGATAAAACATCCAATTAGAAAAATTTTCCTTATTCATTCCTGGACTGAACAAAAAAAATTTCATCTTGATATCTTCAAAACTCAGAAAGTTATGACAATTTTAATAAATCGTGAAGTTTCAAGGGATCAGACACAAATTGAAATGCGTGTAATTGAAGAAACAATGTTGCTGTAATGGGGCCAGGAAACATTTTATTTATTTATTTATAAAGTTGGAATTTTGAATATTTTGTGATGGTTAACCATATAATTTGTAAGCATTATCACATCATAAGACTTCTTAATATTTAAAAAAAAAAAAAAAAAAAAATTGAGTAAATTAAAATTGTTATAACTCAAAATATTATTTGTCGCGTTGAATTTTTTTCTTTTGATTAAACGAAAATGTCTAATTTTCAATTTTAATTCAGCATTTTAAATACTATGTATTTAAAAAAAATAAAAGTATTTAAAATAGCAACATTAAAAAAAAGGTAATTTTTGTAAACAAATCACATTTTTAAAAGTAAATTTTCTGAGCTGAAAAGTTACCGTTACCGACGGTTATTGACGTATGTCAGTTTAAAAATGAGAAATACTGAAATACAAACAATTTGATGCAGTAAAGTGCATTTAGTTTTAAGATGGGCAAAGATGGGCTCCTAACGTTTAAATGCTGTATAGTTTCGATTTCAAATTTTGTTTAAGTTTTGCCATTTTCACCTTCTTTAATTACTGTTTAAATGCGTCAGTTGATTTAAACTTTATTTTTTTATCACGTCGATTTCAAATTTTTTCATTGTGCTGTGACTCACAGACAGACATTTCATAAAAACATGTTTTTCGGTATCTTTGAGCCCTAAACCGTGTGAATCCATCGAAAACCGGAATTCAAAATTTTCATGAATCCAATACTTTCTTCTTGTAAAAATAGAAGAAAGCAAAAAATAGCTTTAAAACCTTCATAAATTTTGGAACTGAATACAGTAAAACCTCTAAATAACGGACAAATCAGGAACGCAGAAATTGTCCGCTATTCGGAGGTGTCCGCTATTGGGAAAAACAAAGATATTCAAAAAGTGCTAAGAAACGTTTGACATTTTATTAATTGACTTTTATGTGTCCTAAAACCTCTTTTATATGATTAATCAGAAATTAAAATTATTTTTTAAGCAATGGGGCTAAATAAAACTGTACACACCTTCAGTCACTGTTCATTACATGCTTATGAAAAAACCCTGTTACAAAAGTTAACTTTTGCTTGCGATTACATGTAATTTGTTTTCCAAAGTGACATTATTGGACATTATAGAGTTCCGGTCGGGGAGGGGGATTGCACTTTTTGCTGTTAAAAGCATAAAATCTCAATTTTCCGAGGGGATATTTCAATGCTCTGGAAGATTTCCCTCCTTGGCAACCCCTTCAATTCAACTCTGAACGTGAGGGGGGGGGGATTTTCCCCAGCTCATTTATCACAAAATTCCCTGATAAATTTAGAGGCCTGTTTACTTTTTTTTATTTTTTTGTCCTTAAAAAAATACTTTTTCATCCTTTATCGCCTTAAATAGTGTCCACTATTTGGAATGTTCGTTATTTAGAGGTTAAACAAGCACAAATTTAGGTTTTCAGAATGGGGATTGGACAATAGTCCGTTAAACAGAGGTGTCTACTATTCGGGAGTGTCCGTTCTAGCGGTTTAACTGTAGTATAAAGTAGATTTTTTAAAATATTTCTATGTAATTTATTAAAATATATTTCCATTGATTCCGCTAATAGAAGAGTCATTTTCGCTATCACTATATTTACTAAACTTATTGCCTGCGCCAATAAGTTTTTAAGACACTTTTGATGAGAGTTTAATTAATATTACTTAATTTGATAACACTTTTAATGAATGTTTAATAATGGTCCGTTTTAATGGTCCGTTCAATGAGTCGTGCCAGTTACGAAGGTGGCTGCAAGGTCGAAATATTGCAGACATCTAGTATATTTATCGAAGTTTAAAGCACAAACCTATACGCTTTTATTTTATATCTAAAAGTTTAAGTGTTGTCTTGGATCGACATTTAACAATACGTAAATTTATGGTCGATCCCTTAATTGTACTTCAAATGAACTGATTTTGCTGCTCTCAGAGGCATGCTTAAGTGGTGTAAGTCAGGAATTTTGGAAAATTTTGGATATTAATATCTTTCAGGGATTTGCAGATATCGAGATGAAATTTTTTTTGTTCAATTCAGGAAGGGATAAAGAAATTTTTTTCTAATTGGAAGTTTTATTCTCTGGGGGCCATATAAAAATTTAATTTTCGTATTTTTTAAAACAGACCCCCCATGGAGTTGCAACTTATCTTATCAAAAAATTCATCTTTTTTTATGAATTTTTGCAATTGGAAGTATGGGTCTAGGAGCAATATTTAAGGAGTTAGCCTATTGTTTCGATATTTATGACTCACCCTGTATATTATGAAACATCCAAGAACTATGTATATAGTGCATATCATATTTTGTTTTTAGATAAAAATTTGTTCATTATTCGGTGGCCGAATAAGCCGAATATTCAGTCACATTTAGGCCAAATAATTGCTATTTAGTTATTTGGCCAAACCGTTATCCATTGCATCACTAAAAGATGAAGTATGTACAACCATTGGTTCATTTACCGGGATACTCAAAAGAATTTAATTACATTATAGTCTGCGGGAAAAAAAATTCTTTGGAGAGTATTTTACTGACATTGTGCTATTGCAAATTTATTGAAACTGATATAAATCACTGAATTCTACTATGATAATGTTAAAACAGAGCATTCATAGAATTTTTTATTAATTTACAGTAACACAAGAAATTGGTTACAGTACTATCTTTGTGTAATAATTGCTAGAGTGTATGTGTTAAAATTCAGTATGAAGTTTTAAATTTAATTAGTTTTTTGCATATTATTCTTTGTTTTGTATATAAATTCTATGCTTCATATACAGGGGTACATATTATTCACATCCCATGCTCCTTATTAGAGGAAATTGCTGAAGGGGAAATTTCAACTAAAATGTATATATCTCTTAAATGAACTAAATTTTGGAATGCATGTTGTTAATAGATACAAATCTCTATATCATATACAGGGCTGCTAAAAAAATTGGATAATTTTCTGATTGTATATGGAAAGAGTAGATGGAATTTTTTTCTTTCTAGTTAAATTATAATTTTAGTATACCTTGTAAATATGACCAAATAAGTCAAATATATCAAAATAATATAGAATATCTTAATACTGCATTAATTGATATCTGCAGTTATGCAGATTATATATACCGTATATACTTGTGTATAAGTCGAGAAATTTTAGACAAAAAAAGAACTTCAAAGTGTGTGTGGGGGGGGGGGGGGATCGACTTATATGCGAGACCTTAAAAAAAAAAATCTATAAATAAAGTATCGGAAAATAGTTTGCTAGCGAATCGCTGCTGCAGCACCACATTGTGTTTGTAGAGTACAACATCCAAAATCCAGAATCCTTCCAGCTTGAATTTAAGATCATTTTTAGTTTATTTTTCAAAAAAATAATCTACTCTACCCTGTTGCAAAGAACAAAAAAAAGTATGTGATTTAAACAGCAAAATTAGCACTAGCCACTGGCCACAGGGCCAGTAAATGAGAAAAAGTGGCCAGTGAAAAATTGTCTATCAGCGGCCACCTTGTGGCTACTCTTTTACACGGAGAGAATACAATTTACTTACATTTCATCAACAATTCTCCTTTTTGAGGTTCCAATATATTTATATTAACCTATTCATTTGTTCTATTCAGTCTTGCATTAATACTTATAGAAATTTTAATTGTTTAGTGCTTTTTATAAAAAAGTGGCCACTTGAAAAATTAGTCTTACTGGCCAGTGGCCGCTAAAGAAATTCCCCAATTTTGCCCTATATGATTTATGTCATTTCGGAAGGATTTCGAAGAGTCGTTCCTTTTTAGTCATTTCATTTCAGAACAAGTCAGAGGAACTACTCCTTTTCGGAGTCGTTTCATTTTGGAACGAGTCCGAGGAATCAATTCCTTTTCCAAGTCGTTACATTTTGAAACAAGTCTGAGGAATCGATCCTTTTCAGAGTTGGTGCATTTTGGATCGATTCCGAGGATTCACTTCTTTTTTTGTACCATTCCAAAAAAGGAGCGATTCCACAAACTTGTCCGCTTCGGAATCGTTCCAAAAAGGACTTATTCTTTCATACAAACTGGACTATTTCCTTTAGTTCTACTGCCTGGTTCGCTCCTTTTGAATCGTTCCTCAACAAAAAGGGAAGTTTGACGTCATTGCGCACGACATGCATTCAGTACTTTTCAGCCAATGGCATTTTACATAATTTTTCTTTTTCAATGGCAGCATTTGTTACGTAGAAATTCTGTTAATTTGTATGTAGAAATAAATTTTATTTCTCGCATACAAAAATGAGAATTTTTTTTTTTGGAGGGGGATCGACTCATATGCGGGTTCTGGATTTTTCCTTATTTTTAACAACATAAGTTAGGGGATTGACTTATATGCGAGTATATGCGGTTTATATATATATATATATAATACCATTAAAAGTAGACAAGATTCACCAATGGATTTTATCAATAAAACAATAAACTAATACGAAGAATTAGACTTGAATTGAATTATAATTAAAAAAAATATATATAGTGAAACGAGTATATCTGAATAAATAAATAAATAAAATGAATGCAAATGTAATTTGTAGCCCCCAAAGCAGAATCATCAGGCCCCTATATATATATATATATATATATATATAATTTGGCAGCCTATTTTTTTGTATTTTGATTGTTGAATTTTCAATTTTAAGGGATTTTTGTTTTGTGAGGGGGGTGTGCTGGTTCTTGCTAAATTGATAAATTTGAAATTATATTTTTAATTTATGTGTTTTAATGCAGCGTTTCGGCGCAATCCACATGAATTTCTATTGTTTATTGTTGATTGTTTTACATATTGGATATATATATATATATATATTTTCATGCAGTATGGTTCAAATCAATCATTATACTACTCATTTTAAAACATTTTTATTTAGTAGATATTTTTTTATTAAAAAGTTTTGAATTAAAGATAAAGTTAAATTATTTGACTGGTAGGCGGCAGCACAGATAATCATCTCATTGAAGTCACAGATGAAAATCAAGGATTGATTAAATCTTGATTCACATATTAAAACACAATCAGTCTTCTAGGCCATATCTTGGTGGAAAACACCTAAAAAATAGATTTTAGCAGTTGACTCGTAGGTTTATCATTGTGCCTTCCTGAACCCAAAACTATGAAAACATGGCAAATTGGAAGCAGGAAAACATAACGGTAAACCTGCAATTCAACTGCTAAAATCAGGTTTTTAGGTGTTTTCCACCAAGATATGACTAGGAAGAAGGATTGTGTTTTAATATGTGAATCAAGATTTAACTAATCCTGGATTTTCATGTGTGAACTTCATGAGGGGATTGTCTGTGCTGTTGTCTCCCAGTCACTAATATACGGCTGTTATCTAAAAAAAAAATCCCACAGTCAAATGTATCAAAAAAAAAAAAAAAAAAAAAAAAAATACTGTAGAATTTCATCAAAAAAGCTTCTAAAGTCAAATTTTCTTTTTGTCCTGTTTTTATATGCCATTTACAATAATAAAATTATTTAAGAAGTGTTTATTTAGTTTTTTTAAAAATAAACTAATAATACAAGATGATAGCCAAAAAAAAAAAAAAGTTTTATTTTTATAGTTTTTTTTATATTATATTACGAGATGTTAGAATGATGTATATCAATTTTTAGATGTTTCTATGTTAAACTATTAAGATTTGGATAAAATGCATCATTTTCAGTTGATTGTATTATGTTTGGCTCAGTTTGTGATCTTTTGAAAATAGAAATAAAAAAAGCCTATATGAGAGAATTTACCACAAAATTTCATTTATAATTTTTCATTTGTATAAATACTTTAATTTAAACTTAATATAAAATATTACATTTTTCAGGATTGTGTTTTAAAAAATAAAAAGGAAAAAATACTTTGTGGTATACATTTTGATTTTTAGAAATGTTTCTACATTGGATTTTTTTTAGGTAGCATAAGTTATTTTTAAGATTTTTTTTAAAGATTTTATTTAATTGGCTACCATTTTGTAGTATATTGATAGAATCAAAAATACTGTACATTAAAGTTTTAGTCAGAACAAGTTCTAAAAATGTAGCTACTTGAAATTTCATATTTTTTTATAAAATTTTATATAGTGAAATTTTTTTAAAAATGGGGTTTTTTAGAGGATAGCACAGTATAGTATCAAATTTTGTCTTCTAAAGAGTAACAATTTCTCTTTTAGAATGTGAAATACAAGTGCTTCTTAATTGTAAAATTCATTGTTTACATCTGAGAAGTTATGCATTATATATAATTGTTTTATAAAGATCTTTTTCTGATAATCTGTGTTGAATTTCTTTAAAATATAAATATAAATTTATTGAAAGTGCTTAACATATTTGAAAAATAGTTTTTATATTTTAGCTACTGCCTTCAAAAGTCTGAGAAAGAAAAATAAGCTAAAAAATATTGCAAAGAAATCTGTACAGCAGTTATGTAACTCACAGAAACTTGGAATTGTTAACAATGTAAGATTTAAAATTTTGTATTTTTTCATTTATATCGCTTTCTTTTATGATGTATTTTAAAGGGTTGTTTTGTTATTTACTGATCACCACTTTATTTATGATTAAGTTCAGGGAAAGAGTACTGGGGGGGGGGGGGGAGCAATGTTCTCGCTGACATTTGACCAATGTTAGTAATTTAGCTAATTAAAAACTTTCGCCAAATGAAACTAGTTGGATGTGCCAATCCCAAAACTTTTTTCTATCTCATACATACATAAAAAAAAAAAAAAAAAAAAAAAAAAAAAAAAAAAAAAATAGTTACTTATTTTAATGCTTTAATAATTTTAATTCAATACCCTACCAACTTTGATTTTCATCTTAAATTTCTGCTTCAATCAATTAATCAGAGTAAATATGAATTTCCATCTCTGCATGAGCCGATGGATAATAGAATGATAGGCAGATTTTTTTTTCCAAATTCAGGGAGGACCTACTTGCCTTACCAAAAAATAATCATATACAAAATGTTTAGTTCAGTTCTAGAACTAACTTCATTCACTTTTATGTGGTGCAATATTGAAAATGGCATAAAATTCGGTATTGCAGCGCCTCCTTCCGGCGGATTTTTTTCTGATTCAGGGCGATCCAACTAGCCATAGCCATACACTTACTCAAAAAATTTCGTTCAATTTGATGCATAACTTCATGTACTTTTGGTCGGTACAATATTGAAAATGGCACAAAAATCGCGATTGCAGCGCTTCCTTCTGACAGATTTTTTTCAAATTCAGGGAGGACTAACTAGCCATAGTCATACAGATGCACAAAAAATTTGGTTCAATTTGATACATAACTTCATATACTTTTGGTTGGTACAATATTGAAAATGGCACATAAATCGCGATTGCAGCGCCTCCTTCTGGCGGATTATTTTCAAATTCAGGGAGGACTAACTAGTCATAGTTATACACATACACAAAAAATTTGGTTCAATTCGATGCATAACTTCATATACTTTTGGTCGGTACAATATTGAAAATGGCACAAAAATCGTGATTGCAGCGCCCCCTTCCAGCAGATTTTTTTCAAATTCAGGGAGGACCAACTAGCCATAGTCATACACATACACAAAAAATTTGGTTCAATTCGATGCATAACTTCATATACTTTTGGTCAGTACAATATTGAAAATGGCACAAAAATCGCGATTGCAGTGCCCCCTTCCGGCGGAACATTTCAAAACTGAAGGAGGACCTGCTTACCACAGCCAAAAACACTCACAAAAAATTTGGTTCAATTCTATGCATAACTTCATACACGTTTTGATGGTGGAATGGCGACATACACACAGACACACGGACAGACAGACATTTTGTAAAAACATGTTTTTTGGAATCTCTGACCCCCTAAAATGTGTAAATCCGTCAAAAACCGGAAGTCGAAAAAATTTTTGATTACAAT
This sequence comes from Maratus speculifer, assembly GCA_964019185.1. NCBI lineage: Eukaryota > Metazoa > Arthropoda > Arachnida > Araneae > Salticidae > Maratus > Maratus speculifer. The sequence goes on along the minus strand of OZ025302.1, from coordinate 242,432,733 downwards.
ACTTTCTTCTATTGAAGATAGAAGAAAGTAAAAAATATTGGCAAAATAAATTCGCCGTGTAGCAAAAAAAAAAAAAAAAAAAAAAAAAAAAAAAACACTTTAATTTTTTAATGTATTCCCTTTTTTCAATATGTTCTAAAATAACCTAAGTTTTTATAACTGCGACAACGATTGTTATTAATCTAATTTCAACTATCTGCTACAAATATATTAAAAATATGTATATATGCATATGTATGAAAAGCGAAAAAGAAAAGAAAGAAAAACTAAAATTGAGCACTAGCAATTTTGCGAATCTAATCGCTTGATAACTCTCTAAATGAAGAATTTCGTCGCAATTTGGTGCAGTGGCGAGCGACAGCGAGAACCCTGGTCACTATACATCTTTTCAGTCAAAAATACAGGCCATCTCACTACAAATTCTCTTTCATAACTTTAATAAATATGGCAGTCATTTCTGGCAAATCAAATAACTAAAAATACTTAAGACAAAAATTAAGATAATGACAATTTATTTAACCCTTTCAGGTCTGATTGGTTTTTCGATTCTTAGAAAAAAATATTTTTCCGTTAATTACATTAACACTAGCTTTTCAAATAGATTGATTAATGTTTAACAAATATTTCACTGTCTGAAACAAAACGATTGTTGAATCAAATGAATGTTGTTTTGCGTACTATTCAATTCATATTCATGTAAAAATAGGCTAAGGAAGAGTTTTTGGAGATATTTAGAAAATATTATATTACAACAAGATTTAACTGATATTAGAAAATTTTCATACTTTTTGCGTTTTAGTAGGCTTGATTCTTCCAAGAAAGTAATTTTTATTTTAAGTTTAAAGAGTAAAATATATGTTTAAAGTAAAAAAATCATGAACAACGAAAAGAAAATTAAGCAAATATTTATTATTATTATTATAATTATTAAATGCCTAAATGTTAATGAAGTCATTTACTAAATGCACAGACACATACTAGCCTTATTACTTATAAACAGTGGCAAAAATCTGTGTTAAAACAAAATAATACTCAATTAAAAGTCTATTAATGGTACACCAGATGCGAAAGGGTTGTAATCACTAATTAAAAATTCAGTACTGTCAAGCAGATAAACCACGTCTGCGATGACCACTTTTAAATAGTAAAAACTAATAAGAGTGGATGCATGGTTGGAGGTATAGTTAACTCAATAAGTTCTCTAACTTACAAATCTACGTCAGTCAAATTGGCGACTACAATCGTACATCTGAACTTAAGAAAAATTGCTACATAAAATGTGATTACTACCTTTTTAAAACACTGTGTACAATAGCGCTGAAAAATATGCCAATTTCACTTAATCGCAGGAATCTCATGCACTCCAATTCACTTTATTCTGAAGTGTCGAATTCAACACTTTTATAAACGGAAACTTTATCAGTGAAAAACCTGGTTGGTTAAATGTGTTATAATTTTGGATTCATATATTTGAAGCTTCTAGAAATATATTACTCTTAAAAAATATATATTGCAATTAATCCATTCCCGAAAATTAATTTAAAACTACAGTGAACTCTCTATGAACACTTATGGGATCAACCAAAAATTGTTCAGATTATGGGAGTGCTCATTATAGAGGGAGATTAGAAATCTATTACTCAGTGTTCTCACTGACATTTGACCAACATTAGTAATTTGGCTCATTAAAAGTAAAAAACATTTGCCAAATGACAAAAGTATTAGCAAAATAGATTTGCCATGTAACACTAAAAAATTATTTTTAATCTCTCAATGTACTCCCTTTTTTTCAATATGATCTAAAATAACCTAAGTTTTTATAACTACGACAATGATTGTTATTAATCTAATTTCAACTATCCGCTACAAATATGTTAAAAGATTGCAAATTTGAAATATAAGAGGAGAAAATGGGATTATAGAATCCATTAACAGGTCTCAATGCAGGCTTTATTCTTGGGGCCTTTTTTGTGAAAACTAAAAGTTAATTTATGAATTCTATTACGTTTTTGTAAAAAATTACATTTGTGATAAATGTTGAAATCCAGTTACTCAAATCTGAACCAAGCCGTTATTAATAACAAGTTTTTCAAAAGTCTTGCTAAAGTTTTTGTTCTTGGTAAACTGTTTTTATTTGCAAGTTACATATTTTAAAACAGTTTTTTTTTATGAAAAGGAATTTTGGATAGGAGCATGTTTTATTAAAAGGTATTTTATGCATCGGTCAATTTTATTAAATTTCTTTTTGTGAAGGCACCCATTTTATCAATTGAATTTTTGTGAAGGGGTCTATTTTATTAATTAGATTTTTGTGAAAGGGCATATTTTATTATTAGATTTTTGTGAAAGGATGTGCTTTATTAATTAGATCTTTGTGAAAGGGCCCTATCTAGGCCCCAAATTTTGTTTGGATTGTCCCCTGATTAACTCAAAGGCCTCATTGTTTCCTTTGTTAATATGCACAAACTGAGACATGCGAAATCTATAAGGAAAGTTCATTTTTGTTTAATGTGTGAAATCACTCATCAGAGGATGCTGATACCTTGCCCAAGTAAATTCTGACCAATCATGCAAAACTTGAATTAAAACTCTGACCATGTGAACAGAAAAGCTAATTTGGTTAGGTTTATACTAAACCACATAGTTAAATCTGGCTATACATTTAGGCAGTCTTTGGTGAAATGAACAGGCCATCTCTATATAATAAAACCCAGTGTAACGCATAGTGTGGCGAACTGTTTTTTCCCTGCAAAAACTGTCATTGGAATTGATGCTGCCTTTGAGACTGTTAAATCGTCTGTGTGCACCCAAAGCTTTTTGAGAAGAGGAGGTGGGGGGGGGGGGGTAAAACAAAAGAAATGCAATTTCAAAGTGCTATAAAAATAATAATTATTATTAACTGTTAGTATTACAGTAGAACCCCGATAATCCGAATCGGTTTTTTCATTTTTTTTTTCAACTTTGAGAAGCGATTGGCGAAAAAGTTTTTGTTTTATTATTCAGAATACGATGATGCAACAAGTTAATGTTAAAGAAATTAGCCAATCGCTTCTCAAACTTGAAAAAAAAAGCAAAAAACCCAATCCGGATTATCGGGGTTCTACTGTATTGCAGTAGTTGCAGTAGACTTTTTTATTACATATATTTATTGCATATTTGTTAAAATTTTGTTACTTTAAGAAATCTTAATTTGGTTTTGGTATATTAACCACAAAGGCTGGTTTATTTAGTTAATTATAATAGTGTGTTTATTAGAACATAAACTAGCCGAATTTTGCTCAACTAAATGTTTCAATATAGACAGTTATTTTATTAGTTTTTTCAAATTTATGTGAAAAACACAAATTTTTCCCTAACATCCTTGGATGGGCATCTACACTAGTTATATATATTAAGTGCACAATGATCAAGACAAGCAAAAAGTTGTGAACTATTGCTCAATAATATATTCCATAAGTGACCAATGTTAATCTATCAGCATTATCTTTTAAAGATATCAGTGAGTTTATTTGTATTTTGAAGATTTCTAAAACCAGGGATGCAGAATATGCCTGATCTGGCGATCTAGGATCTAGGGAAATGCTAGCCATTTGGGGAAATTTTGCACAGAAATATACAATTGATTTCAATTTTAATCATGAATTTACATAATTACTCAAGACAGAAAAATTTTCATTACAAATAGGTCTGTATGGTGACCTGTACAAAATTGATTTCAAAATAATATGTACCGTATATATTTGCACATATGTTGAGAAATTTTGGAAAAAAAAAAAGATCCATACCTAATGTAATATAGAATTTATGTGAGCTTATAACATATCGTGAAAGTTTGGGGACATTTGTATATGGATTGGGGGAAATGTTGGATATAAAAACATTTTCTGCCCCCCTGTCTAAAACTATAAGTGAATTTTTTTTTTCAATATTATGATTATTGTTTAGGTTAATCAATTAAAGTTTAGCATTCCATCTGAGTTAATTGGGCTTAAAGATAGTTGATTGCCTTGTTTACTGAATTTTATCATCAAACAAGTTATTTATTTCCAAGTTGGTTCTGTTTGAAATATGGACCCTGATAATACTTGTACCCAGGTTCATAACTCTATTATTGTATTGTAATTAAAAAATTGTTATTTTCATGAAGATATTGTATTCTTCTGATTTGACTTCCATTTATTTGGATTCAAATGTTTAAAATTTTATTTCTAGATGCCAGGAAAGAAATTAAAGAAGAATCAAAGACCAGATACACTCAGAAGACACACATGGGATAAGGCAAAGATGGCTGAGGCAATCAAGAAGGTAAGAACCAAGGAGATGTCATTTTTAAAAGCCAGCAAAGTCTTTCAAGTACCAAGGACAACACTGCGAAGATTGTCTCTACAAGTGGGAAAACTACCAGAGGTTGTGGTGGAACAAAAACTGGGACGCAAGCCTGTTTTAACAGATCAGCTTGAAAAAGAACTTGTAGAACACCTGCTTGAGATGAATTCCATACTTCTTGGTTTTACGCGACAGGATGTGAGAAAAATGGCTTTCCAGTTGGCTGAACACCATAAAATTTCCCACCCTTTCCACAATGAGTCAGCAGGAAGAGCTTGGCTAGATAATTTTCTTGCACGCCACAAGCAAAAACTTTCAATCAGAACACCAAGTGAAACAGCATGTGCCGAAGATGAGGGATTTTCCTGTAAGCAGGTGTCTTCTCTTTTAAATATATTAGAAACTGAATATGCTGAACATAGTTTGCAACCTGATAAAATTTTGAATGCTGATGAAACTGGGCTAGGTGAGGTCCAGTCGAACATTTCTCAGGTTATTGGTTTGAGGGGAAAGCAACCTACCAGTACTCTGGACCCACTACAGTAAATAAATTCAGAGTAGCAGATGTTAAGTCCTTGACCATTGCTGATGCAAATCTTATCACAACTGACCAATCATCTACCTTGACAAATTTTGCATCAATCTCTTCTCCCACTCCTACAGACAGAAAAACTCTAAATCCAGACTTAATTTCTCAAGGTATGTTAATAGCATCAGCATCACCCTCAACTCCTGCAATTGCTACACTTTCAACCTCAAAAATAACAACACCTAGAGACATTCTGCCTGTTCCTATAAAAAAGAAGAAAACTTCCAGCAGGCATCGTAAAAGGAATTCTGCAACCATTAATTCAGCTTCACTTCTTAAAAAGCATTTAATAGAATCCAAGAAACACCTGAGTCAGAAATTGGGTTAAGGAGAAAATCATGGAAGTCAGCGTTATGATACTCGAAGGATGAAGAAGAAAGAACCTGAACCTTCAGACCTCCTATTAGATGTTGCCGATTTGCAATTTAATTTGGCAATTAAAGATGATTGATTAGCAAGATGCAGCATGAATCTTTTGTGATGGTACATTTTTCAGAAGATGTAACAGGAGAATAGAGTGTGCTTAATGGTGTATTAAAAAAATAACTTTCCACCCTCAACAGCTCGAAATTTTCTGATACATTTTCAAAAGTAAAAAACATAAAACTGGCTGAGGTGATTTTTGAAGAGATATATAAGATGCCGTGTTTTTTCATTTCTCACTCAATTCATTACAATTTGATTTATAAACAATTATTTTTTCAATATGACCCTTTTTTTTCATTCCCAGATCTCTCGCTTCAAAAAATTCTGTTCAAAACGTCAACTTTGGCAACTTTTTTTTTCAATGTTTTCTGAATTTATCAAAAAGCACAGAACATTGTATAGTTTCTAAATAAGAGAGTTTTTAAAATTTGATGCACTTGAGAGATAAAAAGAATTAAAAAAAAACAGAAAAAATGCAGTTAAGATTCGAATGCACCCTTAATGTGGATTTATAAAAAATGTGTTATAGCTAAGATCCAATACTACATTTGTGCCAAAAAAAAAATTTTTTTTAATTGTTTTTTTTAAATTTGTAATTTTTATTAACTTTGTTTTCTATATATCTTTTTTTTTCTTGACTTTTTGTTAATGCTGTAAAAATGCTGAATTCTATATTACCAGCCGCTTGTTCTGCATATTCTTCACAAAGTTTCACAGATCTGACTATTGCAAAATGACAGATAAATTATTATACATTAGATTAATGTCAAATTGAATTAGACTTAATGGTCTTACCGACCAACCAATGGTAAAACCAACTTAACAGTTGGAGTTTTTTAAGTGGTTCTTACAAATCTTCCTTTCTAAAAAAAATTTATTAGTATTGATTCTAGGCCAATGTCTTTAGGTGCCCAACAGTCTCTTTTGTCAACTTAATGTGCCTTGCATCCTCTTTTGACAACTTAAAGTAATTGACAGCCTTTTCCAAACAACAATATGCAGTCCATTGTCTTTTACTGCTCTTTTTAATGTGCCCTTAAGATTAATTTTGTCTCAAAATATATTGATTGTTGGAAAAAAAAAAAAAAAATATATATATATATATATATGAATTTCATCAATTAGCTGAAAATAAAAATAGCAAAATTTAGAAATTGGCCAGGGGGATGAAATGTGTTTAAAATTTGTCAATTGGTTGTGTGTAAAAAATCAAGAAATTTTTCAATTGTTTGTAAGGGAAAAAAATAGTGAAATTTGTTGATCTCAAGAAAAGATCTCTCCAGAAAATAAATAAATAAATAAAAATGTGTTTGGAAAAAAAATCTTGAACTTTATAGTCAATGGCAAGATTTGCCAATCATTCAAGAAAAATAAAAAAAAGTTTGATAATCGGTCATGAGAAAAAAGTCATGAAATTTGTCAGTCTATTGCAGAAGAAAAATATTGTAAATTTAATGATTTGATCATACAAAAATATCGTTAAAAAAAAAAAAAAAAAAAAAAAAAGTGAAAAACTTGCAAAATTTATCCAAGAGTACCATGGGGTGGGTGAAGGGGGGGGGGGGGAACCTTGCTAGTTTTGTTACTAAATTCCATAGGAAAACCCAGATATTTGCTTTGTTGCCTACTGTGTGAAAAATAAATAAATAAATAAATAAATAAATTGTTGATTGCTTTCAGAAAAATATTGTAAAATGCATTGATTAGTTGTGGGAATATGTCATAAATTGATTAATCATTCAGGAAAATATCACAAAATGTGACTGATAAGGGGGGGATTCTAAATAAATCAATTTAAAATATGTTTTTTGAATTCGACATGAGTGCCCGTTACGAGAACAATGTATTTATTTTATTATTTTTTTTAATTAAATTCCTTACCTGTGGCCCTTTTGTTCTAGAGTCAAAATTAAAATTAGTAAATCTGCAGATCAGAGGCCTCAACGTCAGCTTTGCACATATATTTTTTTTAAATACATTTTGGGTAATAATCAACTTCCTGGAAACTGTAATTTAAAATTTTCAAATTACGTAATTATTTATAAGAATAAAATAAGAATTAGAAGTTTTCAGCTATCAAAAATGCTAAATTAAAAATTTAGTTATGTTAGGATATTCTGAAATTTTCATCATCTATTATTTTTGTTTTTTATTATAACATAGTAGATTTCTTCATGGGGGCTTCGCCCCCCTGCATCCCCCGTAGCCTCATTTAATTTAAATTTGTCACTTTCTAATAATTGTGCTAATGGTTATTGTATATCTTGCATTTCTTTATACATTTTGATTTATAAGGATAAGTAACAGTTTGGACAAATATTTTCCATTATCCTCATACTTCTACATATCTGTCAACCACAAACATCTAAATCTGATGTATCAGGAACTTTTGTAAGTGTAAATTCAGTAATCTAGAGTTTTACAATTTTGTTTCCGGAAAAAAAAAAAAAAAATTGATTGCATTTTGCGGCAGTTATAGCGGGTCAGACAGACTTACAGAAGAACAGACTGACAGATGAAAAACAATAAATTTCGTGTCTTCAAAGTAAGCCTTCACAGAAGTTTTGGCAATGACGTCATTATTCATGAATTATTAATATCCATGTTTCTTGTATTTTTAACGACTACTATAAAATACCTGTTTTTGTTCAATTTTGATGTCATATTTTACTAAGTGAAATATATATTAAAAATATAATTCTTTTTTATTTCTTTTACTTCTAATTATGTCCCCATTTTTGTCAGAAAAATTCTTATTAACAAAACAAATATTCGTGTTTAATATTTAACAAAAAGTACTATATCTATTTTTATTTTAATTCTGACATCATATATATATATATTTTTTTTTCTTAGTTTAATTTTTTGAATGGAAATTACTCAATTGAACTTATTGCTGTTGAAAAATTATTATTCCAAATTTTGATTTTTTTTAACGATAAAGGAAATTGGTTGAATTTTATTTAAAAAATCCCTATTGATTCTGTATGAAAATGAAGGAAATTTTCAATTATTAAGGAAAATATTTTAATAAAATTAATAAAACATAGCCTATGTTTTTTTCTGGACTATGCTATATTTATACGTAAAGATACAAAGACATTAATTAATTCATCAGTTTTGATGTTGACTTCATTTAAATTTTCGTACACGCTTTCAAATTTATAACATTATAAGGATAAGGATTAAGATGAATGGTTGCTTAGCAACCATTAAGAGAAAATAAAGAAAATGAAATAAATACATTTGAAATAAGTAAATCTCTAAAACAAATTAGTTTATATTATTGGACCACATTTATAAAAAATCTCCAAAATTTACAATAATAATTTTAAAAATCTGACAAATGCATATACAAAATTTCAAAACAGTACAAATAATTTAACTGGTAAATTTTAGTATTCATTTATCATTGAATTCCATTAATCAAATGTGTCATTTTCTCTCAGGGGAATAAAATTGAAAATCATTGGATTTGTTATAGAAAAGCATTATTGCACAATATAAAATATTCTATATTTTCCGAACGAATTAATAAAATCTAACAAAAAACTATACAGCCTAATCCCACTGTCATACTAACATACCCTCTTAATTTCAAGCCAATCGAATACTTTTTGCGATAGTTATTGCGGAACAGACAGACAGACAGAATCCAAAAAATTTCGTTCTCCTAAGTAAGCCTTCACTGACGTTTCGGCAATAAAATTAGGCTGTATTGTAACCCTTCTTAAAAAAAGGGGTTTGTATATTTTTATTTTTATTTTCTGTTTTTTAAATGGTATTTTTCTGTTTCTTTGTATAATTCATGAGACTTTGAAGTTGTCTTTAAGGGTGTGTTAAAATACAAGCATACAAACCTTGTGCTTTTTTTTTTTTTTTTTTTTTTTTTTTTGATAAACTATGCAAGATTTTTTACCATTCATTTGATTACAAATTGTTTCTAGACAATTTATCTATTCAAAAATGTTTATATGTGCATGAATTTGGCATTTTTAAGAAATGATATGGGACTAGTTAATGTCACATTACACTCAAAATTATCAAGAACAGCTGTTGAGGCAGCTTCTGTGTGATACAGTTCTACTAATACTACTTATTATGATCTAAACTACACACATTCATTTTTTATAGTTTGAATAGTTTATTAAGTTACCAGAACTCCTGTTGATGTTTTTAATAAATAGCAACTTATTTGTAATGTAATAAAATGCTCATTTATTTTTCTAAAAAAATAAAAGCAACTTTATTATAAAATTGTTTTTTTTTATTGTTTAATCAAATTTGTATTTTAATATTCAGATATCTCTTTATATTGTCCATATGCCTACTCATACCATGTGAATTTTTTCAAAACATTATGGAAATAGTCAAGATTAATTAACTGGAATAGCCTTTACAAAAGTTCTTACACTAGAGATTTGTTTTTTGCTATAGTATATGTAACTACCATTAACTTCAAAAGACTAGTTTTGTGATCCTTATCTTAAGTCAATAATTATGTAATATCACATTTGGCTGACTGACTTCTTTTTTTATCCCCTGCTTTATTTGAGATCAAGTAAAAAGCTTCATTATTTGTTCAGTTATAGCAGTGATTAAAAACAGGAGCAGGGTCCTGCATCTTTTAGTGCCATGATAATGAAGGGATGTAGCAGGACAGATATCTTTGCGAAGGCAATTGAAATTATAAATATTATCTGAATGGTGTGCCTCTGTTAACGCAGTTCTCAAATTAACTTACTCAACAATGCAAAACTTTTTAACTCATATTTAAACATAAAAGCATAATTTTGGCAGGCCAAACTGTAAAGATGATTTGGAATTGAAATGAGTTTTTCATTTCTTTGATAAAGTGCTTATTGAGTTATAAGCAAATGTAGTCGCATGATGGCCTGTTTTTTCCTGCCTCCTGATGTGATTCTGATTCACAGTAAGTTCAGGGTTGCCACGCCACCTGGAGAACCTGGAAAACCGGGAAAACACAGTGAATTTTAAATCTTCTCCCAAAACAGGGAAAATCCAGAGAATTTGGTAATGGCAAATTATAACATTTCTAATTAGCCTTCATACACGCATATATTTTTTCGCACTCAACATGGAATAAATGCATTGCAGTAGAGGGAAAATACAGGGAATTTTTTTTCAAGATTAGAGTGGCAACCCTGAAGTTTAAAACACCTATTTTGACAGTATTTTCTCAAAAATCTTTTGCATTTAATAACATATATATATATATTTAATTATGTAGTTTCTGAATATAATGATACCATATGTCATATGATGACGATGAAACCTTACCAACATATGTGGCTGCTAAAAATTAATTAAAATATAGTACTACTTGTTTATCCTGTCGACCATTTTCACCAAATTATATAAATCACCCACCTAATTGCCAAATTAAGATTATTTTCATTTTAAAAAACGAAAAAAAAAATTAGTGTAACATTAATAAAAATACTTAAAATGTTGAAATAAAAATTGCTTGATGATGTAACACATGGGTGTAACATGTTTAATCTCAAGGGAATGTGGCATTCACGATCAACCATTATTGGCATTTAATCTCATAGTTTGGCGATAGTTTTTTGATTGACAGGATTACCAACAGTATATAGAATCGACATTGGCTATAATACACTTTGAGGGGACTATAAAATATGGTACATAATAACCAAAATATGTTATAAGCAATAACCATAAAATGCAGTGAAAAATGTGAAAGTAAAAGATACATAAGAAGCACACGCAATAATATATATTTAAAATAAAAATTTTAAGAATTTATCAAAGTAAAATTTAAAAAAAAGAAGAAAAAATTACTTCTTCTAAAAGTTCTAAAAATACTTTGTAAATTGTATCTCTATTTGAAAGTATTCTTTAGATTTAAAATTACAAAATGTTTTAATGCTACTTACTTTGTTTACTTCATATTTTTGTTTGCAAAAGAACTTCATTTACACATTACATATTTTTATTATTAAAGAATTGTGCAAGTGAATATGGTTATTTCATAATTCGTACTCCATTCATGAAAATTACATAAATACATGAAATTCTAATTATCCTTAGATAAGATACTTAATATTAACATGACCCCAGTAGTAGAATTTTCTGTTTCAGTTTGCTGCAAACCAAAATTTATCAGATACAGGATTTGGACTATCATAAAGAGAAAGATAACTAAGCATTATAGGCTAAACCCTGGCATTGCCGACTGTATACTAAAGGCTTATCCATTTCGCTAAATACCGCCAAAAAAGTGAAGCTGGATTCAGCTTCAAACTCTGAACCATTTCATTGGACCACATATGAGTCCGCATGACACAAACCCTGTCCAAATTAGCATTGAGTAAGCTGTTTTCTGGTTGGTTCATATGGCTCGGCACATGGTCATTGTTTTGGTTCAGGGTTTGCACAATTGATTAGAATAACTTGGGCAAGGTATCTGAGTCCTCTGGCGGGAGACTTCAAACATTAATCTCAAATAGATGGGCCTATAGATCTAGTGGGCCATGACGCTGGTCATAAAATTATGACAATTTGGAATTTTATTTCAGACTCTAAGAGTTGTTTAAAGAAGTTAATGCTTGTGATTTTTTCAAATATTCCTATGAGTCATTATTTCATAAAATGGGTGTATATAATGAAAAACTCAAGTAGAGATCTTTTTGAACTAGACATTGTTTAAGGATGTAAGATGCATCAACACAAACTACAATTTTCTTTTAACTATTTTCAAGAATATAACACCATATGTTACTTATATCTGCATATTATAAAGCAAAATTATGCTCATCAAGGCTGACATTATTGATAATTACAATAACTGATAAATTAATTTTGCTTTTTACTAAAGTTTTTTTTTTTTTTTTTTTTTTTCTTTTCTTTTTACTTATAAACACTGCAGAATTTCAATTTTTACACTGTTGAATGGAAATGAAAAAATATACATATATATATTCTAAAATGTAATTTTTTTTTTAAACTGCATTTTATTTAATAATTTTTCATAGTTTTTAATTAAAGAAATAAGGTAGTAAATTTCAAACATGAATTTAAAAAAAAATCTATTGCATGCAGGCCAATTACAGAAGATTAGTTCACTTGCACATAAAACAATAAAAAAGTTCAACATTTGTCTCTGACTAATTTTCATGTTGTGCTTGTTTGTTTATTTTTCTTCTTAGCATTACTCCACCTCTCAGCTCACAAGAAGAAGCTTTGATTTTGTTTGTTACCGTTGATACTGCAAAATTATAGTTCCATTTTACTAATATTACATCTTTACTGCAAGTATATTCAAATGTTCCTCTGATGGTTTTCTTTATGATTTTCTTTGAGGGAAGTGGGGCATTTTCCACTTGGTTTTCTCTAGTCATTCCTGTTCTGGTAAAACCTTTATTTGGAGAGTTCTTTCAGAAGTGGAATGGAAGTGAAGAAAATATCCATCATTACATGGTGGTCTTTACGAGCATCTACTTTATTCATAAGACCTACAAGAGTATCAGAACTTTGCTCTAAACTGATATAAGGCAATTTTGTTGTAAAATCACTGCAAGCAGGGCTGCCAACTACTACGCCTACAGCGTAGTTACTCCGCTTTAGCTTCTAAATTATGCATTACGCTACGCGAACTTCAAATTATGCTTTTCCGCTTTTGTTTACTATCAGCGTGCTGCAGTTGTGCAATCCTTAAACGCCGCTGCCGGTTACGGAGGAAGCAGGTTTGAAATTCCCTTTTCCTCCTCGATAACGAAACACGGTCATATCTGTTAGGAATATGTACTCCTATGTACTTGCCACTGTACACATATTTTTACTTTACCTGCCTCATGGATTAATATTTAAACTCACTTACCTTTATTAAACATATTCCTCTTTTTATTTTATAATAGTTGATATTAATTTCATTAATCATCCCCTAAAATATCTTTTTCACCGGCAATACTTTCCTTTCATTTCACGTTGAACGTCACTTATGTTTACATCATCTCGCGGTCTTTCCAGTCTGATTTCTACGTAGTTTCTTTTTATGCCGCGAGATGGCGTCAGCTGTGTACAGGGAGGATTTGTGTATACAACTCCACTCTATCTTTTCAGTACATTCCAGAAGCAAGCTGACGTAACCGGTAGGGGGCGTAGTGTGAAGGATGCGTAGAAGACTGTTTCCTGACTAACCTTGACCTATATAAGAGACGAGGACCTTGCCGTTCAATGGTTATGTTCTTTCACCTGTTTTCCTGAGATGGCTGTGTGTGAATAAAGAAGCGTTTTCCCCTAGATGTTATTTTTCCTTTTTCTGTGATGTTGTCTACGTACTGTTGTCTTCTTTTCATTTACGTTAGTTTACTTCATATTGAAATATAGTGGAACAGTCTTTTAATACGATAAAGTTAAACTCTGGAAAGTGGTGAGGCAATATGATGGAGCGACCGGCAGTTCGTGTTTTCTTAAGTTCCAGAGCTGCGTTCTCCAAAGGTTGATTTTTCATCGGATATCAGCTGTTTCTTTGGTGTTATTGAGTGGACATTCAGACGACGTGTGGACGATCACTTTTGAGATGGAAATGATTTGGTTCTGGTTGATGTTCTACGGCTTGTTTGATCCTTGGACATTTTTCCTTAGCTATAGTGCCTTTCGTTTCGGTTCATTACGGCTGTAATCTTTGAATCGTTTACCAAGGACTGTATGAGTTTGGGTCAAGTTTAAAAGTTTTTCTTATGGACAATCAGCAAAGGATATTTATGTATTGTAATACTGATTTTGACTTTAAATCATTTATATATATTTTTGGTAAAAGTAAATGAGTGATATGTGTTTAACGTCATGCAAGCAATAACGTATGTGTTCTTGTTTTTGTTATGTTTGTTCTAAATATGAATTGAAGATAATCTGTGATTAATTTATTTGTTTTTAATACTTTTAAATAAATATGTGTTTGTCTTAAATAGTTGTTATCATTTAATTTGACTCGGTTCATAAATGGGGTTTAAACCAGTCAACGCTGTATCACTGCTTTAAATAACTCTGCTAATTTTTTTTACTTAACCCCTGGGAGATACATTTGTCTCCCAACAGTGAAGGTTATGGGCAGTTCATAACCGAGTTTAATTCTTTTTATAAAGTTATAGTAATTAATTTAAAATAGTTTTGTAACTGTAATTTTTCAAGAAATGTGACAGTTTAAGTAAAAGTAACTTTTGAAAATAGTAAATTTAAAATCTTTATGATTAATTTTTTTTGCCATATTTGACCTTGAATGGTTTGGCATTACGATGATCGTTAAACTTTGACCCCAATTAGATATTTTTGCTAATTTTAGATGGGGGGGCCGTATATATATATATTTTTTTGTTTATGGCATTTAAATTTAGACTAATGGTAATGATGGAAATGAAATTTTTATGACTAAATTTTAGGATTAATTGATGAATATGGATGTTAATGTTATAGATATTTTTTTGAAATATATTGTTAAAATTTAATGAATTTTTGAGATTATAGAAGTTTTGAAATTTTGAATGGATTTTTTTTTCTTGAAAGTTCTTTTTGAAAAATAGCATGACGTGAAATCTTATTTGAAATAGAGATTGATATATATTTTTAAACTATTTTTGTAATAAACGGCATGCATCCAGGTTGTGGTGATTCTTTTTAAGTAAAGATAATTTGTTAAAAAGCCCTTAAAATGGATTTGGAGTGTTTTAAGGTCAATTTATCCGTTTTGAGATAGACATATTGTCTTGTTTTTAAGTCTTTTAGAGTGGAGCATGATGGCGCCCTCCATTTTCAATAAGGATAGTTGGCCAAATGTATCTCCTGTAATATAAAATGAATTTATTTCACCTGGATGTTTGTCTATAAAACTGTAGGATTAATAAAATTAAATTTTTTTGGAAGTGTTATGAATGAAAATAAATTTATATTAGAAATAAAAATTGTCCTAAATGATGAAATTAAGCAGGAATCAAATGATAAATTTCTGGGGCGAATGCTGCTTTCAGGAGGAAAAGCTATGGCGTTAGAATATAATTACTATCTGGTTTATTGTGATATTTTTACCCTTAGTGCTGTATTTTTTGTCAAAGATATATACCCCATCATATACTGCTGCTACTATAGTTTCTGTGTCAAGATTTTTGTGTAAGAAATTGTGTTAATATGAAGGTTCTAATGCTCATTGACTCTCTTTTTTTTGCAATATTTGGACTTTAAAATACTTGAACTGTTGATATATTTGAATTTTGAAATATTTAAGTTTTTGAAATGCTTGAATTCCTATGCAGTTAAGTTGTAATATTTAAAATTTTTATAAATTTAAGACTTATTATTGTTTTAAAGTTTCATGAATTTAAGACTGTTTTTGAAGTTTTTCTTGGTTTAATTTGAGTGATGTGTCTGGCCTGACTGGAATACAGATATGGTTTTTGGATTGTAATTTGATACTTAAAGATTAATTAAAGTTTAAGGTTTAATATTTTGATTTCAATAACTGATATTTTTAGAATTGTGGGAGAAACTTAAAGTTTTTCTTTTTAATAGTCTTTGTTAGTTTTGGATGTAGTTTGACATATATTTTTAATTAAATAGTTTAAAAATGAATTAAAATTAAAATGTAAAGATAACTTAGAAATATAAAGTGATTGGACTCTCAGGGTTAAACATTTATTTTAGAGTTTTTGATTTAAATGTAGTTCCATTATTGATTTTTTTTTTTTTGGATTAAAATGATTGAGATAAATTCAGGATTTAGGTTTTTATAAAAGTTTTGAGTTTATATATATTTTTTTTGGAGGGGTGACATCACTTCAGATGTCTGTAAGTCGAGCCGGTTTCCTGGAGTGATGGTCACTCTTAATTAAAAGGATTTAAGATTTTGGTTTTTATAAATTTAAATATGTAATTTTTGTTTAAGTAATTTTTACTTGTAATTTCAATTAAGTTGGTAGTTTTTATGAGGTAAAAATTAGTTTTTTTAGTTTATTTTGACATTAATGGTTATTTTTTTTAGGCATCTGATTTCCTTCGTTTTGAATGTAGTTGCGGATGTCGGTTGAGTGAATGACCGGTGTAATGTTAGATGATGAAAGTTTGGGAAGTGGTATCGGATGCAGGTGGTTTATTTTTTTTGATAAGTTATAAGTTATTGAGAGTCCGGTTTTTGGTTAGCTTAAGCCTTAATTTATGAATTGAATTTTGAGGTGTCTTGGGGTGTTCGACTATATTTTTGAATTGACTTTGTGTAATTAGCCTTGGTAATTGTCCGGCTATGTCAATTGGGTTAGTAGTTAACCAGGTAGTTGGATACCCGTATGGACATTAATGTTTTTGGGATGTTCTTTTGTATTAAAGTTAAATTAGTTTTGAATACTGTTTTCCAGTTTTTGGGTCAGGCACATTAATTTATAAAAGTAAAGATAGTTTAAATTCTAAGAAATGTATTGATTTTTTTTGTAATAAATTAGATTTTTTTTTGAAATTTTCTTTTTAAATGTATGATTTTTTAAGATTTTTAATTTTTTTTTATAATCGGATGTCATTTTGGGTAATTCTTTATATAGGCCTTTTTGAGAGTTAATTTTTTTTTAAACTCTCTGTGTGTGATCTTTAATATCTGCCTTAAAGTGGTATTATGTTTGTAAAGGTTAATACAAGATCACTGAAGGTCATTATATATTATTGGATTTTTAATATCCATATAAGTTTATGCACTGGAGAATGACTATGCAAATATTGTTTGTAATAAAATTGATTTAATTTATATTCTTGTTGATTTTTTATATATATATATTTTTTTTAAGGAAATATTATTTTTGTTATAAAAATGTTAATAAAATATTTTTTATAGATATAAAAGAAATAAATGGCATTTAATGAGGTAATTTAAAGGGGAATGCCGCTGGAGTTCAAGTTTATCAGAGTCTATCTCTAAATTTTTGAGTAATGCACTGCTAATTGCCATGTAGAATGGATTATTTTTAGGCAGATGTTATGCTCAATTTGCTTTGATAGTTATACCTGTAATTGTTTGGGTTCTTTTTGAAGCATGTGTTTTTGGAGGACTCTTGGGGCTTGAACTTGGCGGTATTTCTTTTGGATGATATTTAAAATATTCAAATTTATGTGTATTGCTCAAAGTATAGAAGAATGTATATTAATAGAGTTTATGGCTATTTTATTAAGGACTCTTAAGATTTATGAATGTGTTAGTTAAATATATACTTATAATAAATAGAGTTAACAGAAAATTGAAATGAAAAAAACTTCTTTAAACACCATAAAATAAGTTAACTGCGCAAGGCCTTTCGAAAGAACTTAGTCTTTCTTCGTCAGGCGCAAAAAAGACGTGCGTCCACAATGAATGTAGCGGCACGACTGAAGGGGAATGCGGGAGGGAGAGGGAGCAAGCAGAAGGAACAGCCAATAGGAAAGAAGAAGGCAACAGCCAATCACGGAAGAGCATAAACAAAACTAGATAGACAATGAAGGAGAGGAAAGGAAGAAGGGGGGAAGGGAAATGGGAAAAAAGCGGGGTAAATAAAAAAATTAACTAAAAGGAGAGATTAAAATGAAATAAAATGTACGCAAAAAATATATAAATTAGTAGTAATAAAAAAAAAAAAAAAAAAAAAAAAAAAAAAAAAATAAAAAAAAAAATAAAAATAAAAAAATAAAAAAAAAAAAAAAAAAAAATAAATAAAAATAAAATAAAATAAAATAAAATACATAAAAATAAAAAATAGTTTACAATTATAAACACACATGAATATACCTGAAAAATAGAATGCATAATATATATAAAAAAAATAATAATAATTAAATAATAAACTTAATTATGAAGCAGTGCTGAAAAGATTCTTCCAGGCAACGGAGAGGGTTTTAGAATCAGATTTATCATTAACAATAATATCACGATTAATATAAATAGCTAAGTTTTCAAGAAAGTCTAACTCAGAGGAACTATTGGCATTAAAAATAATTTTAGCAGTTTGAAAATTGAAACTATGGCCGGAATCCCAAGAGTGTTTAGCAACAGAAGATTTAGAAATTTCTTGATTAATGACATACCGAGAGTGTTCTTTTAGGCGTTTATCGAGATTTCTTTTAGTTTGACCAATATACGATAAATCACAGCCATTACAAGGAATATTATAAATACCCCATTTTTGGAGGTCAGGGACAGGACATTTCATGGAAGGAAATGTCCGCGCCTGACGAAGAAAGACTAAGTTCTTTCGAAAGGCCTTGCGCAGTTAACTTATTTTATGGTGTTTAAAGAAGTTTTTTTCATTTCAATTGTGTATAACACCAGTTTCAATTTTATACATAGAGTTAACAGAAAGTTTAAATTTTTTTTGAATGAGCAATGCACTGGAGTTATCCTTGATACGTATATATAATGTTATGGATAATTATTTAAATGAAATCTTTAAATATGTTAAGAGTTGTTTTTGAGTTGCATGCATTTTTGTAATGGTTAACTTGGTGTGATAGAATTTTTTTTAAAAATAGAGGTTTTTAGATCTGGGCAGGACCTGTAAGATTTGTTTTAGACTTGATGCAGAAATTAGGATCTTGAAGTTTAAAATGCTGTTTTTGTAAATGGACTGGAGATTGTAGGAATCTTTAGATGGGAATTGGATGAGACAGCTATTAGTTTTTCAATTGGCTTGGAATTGGACTTAGTGGAAAATTCAAAAAGGATTGCTGAATTTTAGATTAAATAATTTCACTGTTTGATTTTGTAAGGTGAATGTTCATAATCGTTTTGGTAATTAAGTAGATGTGGCTGATGGGGAAAAGGGTGTGGAGAAATACTGGCATTAACTGTTTTTAGATTAACATATTAGAAAGGAGCTCCTCATAAGAGAATGCTAGGTGTTTTCCACTTGTTCCTTTGTGCCTGGATCTACTGATTCTTTTTGTTAGTCCCCATGTGAATGCTCGGAAGGTGTGGTGTAAAAGTAATTCCTGTTGCCATTGCCTAGAGCAGACAGAGATAGGGGGGCAATATTGAGTAAGGTTTGCTGTTTTCTCCAGTTTAATATAGAATTTTTTTTTTAGAAATACTTGATTATTTAGGTCAGAAGCATCAATGTGATAGTAGATATTTTTCTGAAGACAGTTTGAGAGTTAAATTTCTTTGGATCAGGTTTGTTTCTCTCTGGGTTTCATCACTTCGTGGGGGGATTGTCATTCAGATGTTTGCTTTCTCCCCCATGGGGTATTGGAATCATTTGGGAAAGTTTTTTTGGTCCATTTGAATTTTTGAGCAGTCTCATGAAAGAGTCGTACCATTAAATAATGTGTATCGAGCCTATGAATGAACTGAGGAGGCTATTAGCTAGTGTTGAAAAAGGACATCTTGTTTAGTGCTCTAAAATTTTTTTGAGGTGATAGTTATGCTATCATGAATTCCTTTAAATTTAATTTTGTTATTGATGTCTAAGTTAAATTTCATTTTTGACAGTAGCCATTTTCTGCCTACGTCCTATTTAGTATGAATGGGAGTGAAAAGTCGTCTGGCCAGGCGCAAATGAATAGTAGTTTTGAGTGTTTAAAGAATGGAAGGTTTACTCAATTTTTTTTAGGATTGAGTTGAATGTGTGTGTAGTCCCCTTTAGATGTTTTTGTAGTTAGTCTGGATTCTTAGGTAGGATGGCAAATCTGTTTTTTTTTTTTTTTTTTTAGTTGAAATGGCATAATTTATAACGGTTGTTTTTGAAGGAATATTGAGGGGAGATGTTTTTGGAGATGGAGCACAGTTGATGTTTCTTTTCGTATATGTGGAGCAAGGTCTACATGAATTTCTAGCCTGATTCGAAGCCATGTAACAGTGTCATTTGGGTTCTAAGTCGCATGATTTTTGGTGATTGTAATATCTTGGTTCATTTAGGATGCTGTCTGACAGGAAGAATTTTGTGTTATTAGATCTTTAGTGGCAGATATGTCTTTCAGATGGGTGTATATACATAGGTGTAAATTATTGTTTTAAATCTCAAATTTTTAATGTTTTATGAGATATTATGCAGTGCAGAAAGGGTTATTATGGACTTTTATGTAAATTTTTAACTACAAGATTTTTAATTAAACCAGATTGGTAATGGTTTT
Organism: Maratus speculifer; assembly: GCA_964019185.1. Classification (NCBI taxonomy): domain Eukaryota; kingdom Metazoa; phylum Arthropoda; class Arachnida; order Araneae; family Salticidae; genus Maratus; species Maratus speculifer. The sequence goes on along the minus strand of OZ025302.1, from coordinate 242,412,275 downwards.
ATATTAAATGTTGTGTATGTAGATGTGTATTGTTGTAATATTTATTTTGATATATAATTTTTTTTGATGTTGTATAGCTTTTATTTTTGATACGTTAAGATGTGAATATAATTTTTATGTTCCGGAGCTGGTTGTCCTGTTTTTCATTTCTAGCTAAATTTAAGGAGGATATTTGAAGGATTTTTTGTTAATAAGATTTTTTTTTTTAAATAAAGTTTTAGAATTGTGAGTTTACTTTTGGGGGTAGGTTTATGTTGTTTAAGATTGAAGGTGTAATATGGTTTTAGCCATTGGGAAATTCCATTGGTATGTCATCAGATTCTAGATTTGTCTAGATGTGATGATTTCAGTTGGATGTTGTCCTTCATGGTGTACAGGTGTCAAGTGGGGGGACATTGTTAGGAATATGTACTCCTATGTACTTGCCACTGTACACATATTTTTACTTTACCTGCCTCATGGATTAATATTTAAACTCACTTACCTTTATTAAACATATTCCTCTTTTTATTTTTTTATAGTTGATATTAATTTCATTAATCATCCCCTAAAATATCTTTTTCACCGGCAATACTTTCCTTTCATTTCACGTTGAACGTCACTTATGTTTACATCGTCTCGCGGTCTTTCCAGTCTGATTTCTACGTAGTTTCTTTTTACGCCACGAGATGGCGTCAGCTGTGTACAGGGAGGATTTGTGTATACAACTCCACTCTATCTTTTCAGTACATTCCAGAAGCAAGCTGACGTAACCGGTAGGGGGCGTAGTGTGAAGGATGCGTAGAAGACTGTTTCCTGACTAACCTTGACCTATATAAGAGACGAGGATCTTGTCGTTCAATGGTTATGTTCTTTCACCTGGTTTCCTGAGATGGCTGTGTGTGAATAAAGAAGCATTTTCCCCTAGATGTTATTTTTCCTTTTTCTGTGATGTTGTCTACGTACTGTTGTCTTCTTTTCATTTACGTTAGTTTACTTCATATTGAAATATAGTGGAACAGTCTTTTAATACGATAAAGTTAAACTCTGGAAAGTGGTGAGGCAATATGATGGAGCGACTGGCAGTTCGTGTTTTCTTAAGTTCCAGAGCTGCGTTCTCCAAAGGTTGATTTTTCATCGGATATCAGCTGTTTCTTTGGTGTTATTGAGTGGACATTTAGACGACGTGTGGACGATCACTTTTGAGATGGAAATGATTTGGTTCTGGTTGATGTTCTACGGCTTGTTTGATCCTTGGACATTTTTCCTTAGCTATAGTGCCTTTCGTTTCGGTTCATTACGGCTGTAATCTTTGAATCGTTTACCAAGGACTGTATGAGTTTGGGTCAAGTTTAAAAGTTTTTCTTATGGACAATCAGCAAAGGATATTTATGTATTGTGATATTGATTTTGACTTTAAATCATTTATATATATTTTTGGTAAAAGTAAATGAGTGATATGTGTTTAACGTCATGCAAGCAATAAGGTATGTGTTCTTGTTTTTGTTATGTTTGTTCTAAATATGAATTGAAGATAATCTGTGATTAATTTATTTGTTTTTAATACTTTTAAATAAATATGTGTTTGTCTTAAATAGTTGTTATCATTTAATTTGACTCGGTTCATAAATGGGGTTTAAACCAGTCAACGCTGTATCACTGCTTTAAATAACTCTGCTAATTTTTTTTACTTAACCCCTGGGAGATACATTTGTCTCCCAACAATATCCCCTGAATCGTAACATCTGACGCAAAGTGCGTGTGCATGTTAATATGGCGCTGTGATTGGGTTACGTGTGTGAAGATCTTTCCTGTCTCTAGCGGTGGCCGTATTTTTCTTGTGTTTTGATTTTGTATGGGATTGTTCGGGCTAAAGTCAAGCTACGTTTTCAGAAGTTATATTATATGTCATATGACATCATTTTGAATAATTAATCCTGTTCACTTCTTTTATTTCTCTGTCAAAATGAGTGACTGAGATATCGAAAAAAGAAAAGTACTTCTGATCAAAAGTTCCGATCTGAGTTGGCTATCGTCCGATTCGCTGAAGTAGCTTTTTTTTGCGTGCTTCAGATAAATCTTGATATGAAGCATTCTGCATTACTTGCGAAAGTACTTTTCACTTTAATCATGGGGAAAATTTTATTGCTCGCGTCATATAAAGTCAAACAGACATATCAAGAACAAAGAATGAAAACGAAAGTTGAAAAAATGCCGGACACTTCCTTTGTCAAAAGTGACATGTCGATAAGTATTACCACAGCAGAGATGCTTTTTTCATTATTTCTTATTGAACATAACTTGCCATTAAGTGAAACTAACTGACCATGCAGGTTATCTCTTTAAAGCAATGTTCCCAGATTCCAAAATCGCCAAGCACAATGCTAGCGCGCGAACCAAAACGACAGCCATTTTAAAATGTATGGCAAATAAAACCTGCTCTGATATAATTACTATTTTAAAAAGTATGCCATTTTCACTTTTAACTGGTAGTAGCACTAACCAAAATGCTGTTAAACTAATTTTCATGATGAATACCCATGAAATAAAAGGTAAGTTTTATATTTTGATTTGTAAAATTTCTTCTATTTTAATATGTATGATAATTAAATAAATCAATGTATTTTAAAAAAAGTGTTTTTTATAATATATTTCAAACTTTTTTTTTTTAACCTTTCGGGGTCGAATGCGGTAACACAACTTGACTACACTTGATTTCTTAAAACTACACATTTTCGATGTTCAAACTACACATTTTTACTCGCAGAGGTTGGCAGCCCTGCTTGCTGTGAAATAAATATCCATCTGAAGACACAAGAGACCAGAGCTTAAAGCCAAATCTAATTGGTTTTTCTTTTATAAATTGTTTTAAATTATGATTTCTAAAATATGGTACAACAGTTTCATCAACACTAGGGCTGAATCATTTATAAATACACAGTCCAGTTATATTAATGTGACCACCTTGAGATTTTAGCCATTTTGTTAAATATCTAGACAAAATCAGGAGGAATTATTCTGAAACTCCAGATATGTAAACAGAATAATGCAGGTCATATATTTCTTCGAAGATTTTTTTTCCTGAAATCTTTAACAAATTAAAAGAGAATGAATGTCTTTTGAAAATCCCTGTCAAAAGTAATGTAGCAAAAGCGTTCAAACTTCAAACTCTAGATCACGATTAAGTGACTTATTGTAATAAACATTGTTCAGTTTTATGAAGATAGCATGTATACACATAGAGAAATTAAGGTTTTTATAAAAACAGTCCCAAATTTTGTCAAATCTCTTTGCTTATAATTTGCAGAATTCTTAATATGAAAAAAAGTTCTTTTTAGAAAACATGACAAACAAATTGTACACAATACCCTGCAATCAGAATTAAAAAATAATCGTATGAATAATGAGCATTTTTACTAAATAATGTTTTATTGTGCATTGTGAAAGCAATAAAAATATAATTTGCATAATGTGTTAGCTAATTGTATAGAGCAACTTTTATGAAAGTCTCAAAAACATTGGTTGAAAATTCTAAAAATTATCATCAATAGAATGAGCTTAGAGTCTATTGTTCCCTAAAAGAAGCAAAAAAGATGAGTTGCTGTATCCATATATCCATTGATTAGTGTCAATACAGCATTCATGATATTGTACATATTACTATATTTGGATACAGCCCTCATTTTTTTGCTTCATTTTGCGATCAACGGGTTTTGAGCTTATTCTATTAATGATAATTTTCAGAATTTTCAAGCTATGTTTTTGAGACTTCCACAATAGATTTAGCTAACTCATTATGCAAATTATATCTTGATTGCTTTCATACATGCACAATGAAACATTATTTAGTAAACCTGCTCATACATTTTTTTTTTTTTTAAATTCTGATTACAGGGTTTTGTATACAATATTGTTTTTAAAATTTCCTAAAAAGAACTTTTTTCATATTAAGAATTCTGAAAATTTTAAGCAAAAAACTTGAAAAAATTTGGGAATGTTTTTATGAAAACCTTAATTTCTCTATGTGTATATATGCTATCATCATAAAGATGAACACAGTTTATTGCATTAATCCATTTAATCATAATCTACAGTTTGACTGCTTTTGCTACATTAGTTTTGAGAGGGTTATCCAAAAGACATTCGTTCTTTTTCAATTTGTTGACACTCCCTTATGGGATTTCGGGAAAAAATATTTGTGTAAATATTTGACTTGCCTTATTTTGTTTACACACCTGGAGTTTCAGAATAATTCCTCATGTATTTTTCCAGATATTTAGCAAACGTCAAAAATCGCAAGATGGTCATATTAATATGACTGGACTGTGTATATTGATAAATATTGAAAATTTGTAATTATTTCAATAACAATATACAAGCTCTGATTCTAACAATGTATCCCAACATCAATTTCTAAGTTCTGAATCTACACTTTACCACTATCTTTTTTTCACCTGGAGCAAACTTAGATGTTGCTCTCTTCTCCCTTTGCAAATTAAATTTACAAAGATAATTTTTCTAAATTTCAAATAGCTGATTTTTTTTTAAAATATATAATCTTAAATTTATTAACTATGTTATCAGCTTTGTCAAATATGGATTCATTAAAACCTTCAAAACAGAATTGGAAAAAATTCTGCTTTATATAGCATTCTTATACTATATCACCCTCAGATTCTTCTATACTGTGGCATATTCCAGACAGGACTATTTTAACAATGCCATGCTAAACATAAACTTGAGAAAAATCAACAAACAAAATCTTCCCCTTCACACGAGACATGCCCCTATCCCCTCTTTCCTAGTTTTGGCCCTGATCAGTATATCCAAAGAAGACTATTTTTCTTTCTGCAGCGCAACATCAAAAAATGAAAAAAAAAAAAAAAAAAAAAAAAAAAAAAAAAAATCCAGACTATTATTGCTATACCTTCTCCAGTCCTACTATGTGAGTGCAGTTATTCAGTGCCAATTGTATTTAAACCAGAATATTCTCCTTCAGTGATTATCTGTGTTTATTCATATCCCAACACATTCTCTACATTTGTTGTTATTCACAGCGAACTTCATTGAATGTTTATCTTCAATGAACAAATAAAGCTGTTTTCTTCTGTGTTTAATTCAACCTATTTCATCCTATTTTCCTTTATCAAAGTTTTGATATGTGGTAGTAGCTAGAAAGCTCAACTTGAGAACAACCAATCAGAGCATGCTAATGTTATGCTTCATATTAAGTACGCTTTGCCTTTTTGCTTTTTGTAACCTTGGCAGAGCCTCTCTGCTTCTTCATTGGTAGCTTTTGAGTTGGGCTTCCTACATACTAATGTCTAGAAGTCACTCTGTTTCACCCAATAACTGTTTGTGTGATCTTTATTTTATTTTTGCTTATATCAGCGGTAGATTAAATGTTTTTTTTAACACTTTTAATGTAATCTTCTTCAGTATTTCAGCTTTAAATGAATATTACTGTATGAAAAGAAAAATTAATTAGTATAAACCTATTTCCAGGTGTTATTTAATTACTTATATTTCAAAAAATGTTTCAATATGGAATTCATATAGTAAACAGATAGGAAGTTATAAATACAGTGACTGTTATTTTTATATTTTTTATTTTTGAATTAGACCATAGAGAAATATTGAGAAACAACATTTCTGCTGCATCTGTCAACCATTGAAACCTATTTAATTACAAATATATTAGCATGACATGTGAAAACAAATCAATTTCTTTTTTTTTTCTTTTGTATTTCACGTTTATTAAACATATTAAACTCAACAATGTCCCAAATTAAAAAAAAAAAAACTTTATTTTAATTTATTTATACATATAATTCTTAGTTATAGACAAGAAAAAAAATCTAGTTAAAATGATATTAATGAATAACAGATAAAAGAGGAAGAATAGGTAACTTACAAAAAATAAAATATTTCATTTTTTCTACAAGATTTTTAAAGAAAACCCTATGGTATAAAAGCAAATGGATTACTGAATATCAAATGTATATATATATTTTTTTTTTTAGGTGCATTTTTAGTTATATAAATACACAGCACTCATAGCTGTTGTTCAGTCCACTCCATATAACAATGCAAAAACTACCCAACCAAATCGTTTGAAATTTAAAATATATTTCTCTGAGGTTTCACCCAAACAGAATATTTCTGTAATCCAAAATACAGTAGAGCCCCAATTATCTGCGACAATTTTTTTTTTTTTTTTTTTTTTTTTTTTTTACAGCAAGGCAAATTTAATCGACCCTATAGTTAGCAAGTTTAATAGACCCCCAAATTAAATTATGTAGTGTGTACATTCTCTGACCACTCACCAATGAAAGCCAGTCTACTCTGTAAAGTTCACGTTATAGAGGACAACATTTACATTTTCTCTCACAAGTGTCTCATTTCTAGATGGTTTCCTATGGAAGTACGAATGCTGTGCATAAGTGGAGACATCAATGGACAGAACTGATTATTTTATATTCCAATTGTTATTGATGTTCGCATCGCATCAGAAGTGATTAAAAAAGTAAAATAATGGCTTTTTTCTCAAAGCTTCTTCATTAAATGTAACAGATCATTTACAGAAAAAAACCAACATTAAATAAAAAAGACAATACTTCTCTGCTCAATGAATAAAAAAAAATGATTTTTTAACTTAAATAAATTTTAAAAATGAAAACTTTGTGTTTTTTAATTCAAACTTTTTTTTTTTTTTTTTTTTTTTTTTTTTTTACAATTTAATTAAATGAATCATTAGTATAATAAATGCTAAATGATCATGAAACTGCTTTGGAGCACATAGTCGGGTTGCTTCAATATTTAGAGGAACAAGACGATGAGGCACAGCTGGCAGAAAAACTCATGTCAAGGAAAATACAATTTAGAATAAAGAAAAGGTGTTTCCGAAGCAAGAAGCAAACACAAGTGACTGATTATTTTAGAAAGATGTAACTCAACAATTTTTGTACGGTATGTTGCATATTTTTTTTGTTTGCTCTTCTTTATTTTAGTGATTTAGATGTGGAGCGAATGTTTTTGCAGTACTGTACACATGTATGTACAATAAAACACAGTTTTATGTTGAAAATTTTATTTTTCGTGTTTGCACTCTAGTTTTCGGTTTATCCGCGATTTTTGTTATCCCCGCTTCCCTTGCCACCCAATTGCACGGATAATCGAGGCTGTACTGTATAAAAAGTGTTACTAAATGGTGACACCATACAATGAAGGTTGATCTGGGCTGAAGACTTCAGGCCCATGCATCCCAAAAGCTCATCTCTCTTTAGATTTGTTTTTGTTAGTATCTATGAAAAATTGCAATATAAAATTAAAATCTTTATTTTCTCTCTGGTGGAATGATGAGATTTTTGAGGTGTGTGAAGTGTTCTTTTAAGACAAGATATACCACAACTTTTAAAAGGCACATACTTTCTAGGCACAAGAATCTTACAGTTTAAGTGTGACCACACTGTTAAAAATCTGCTGGAATTCGTTGCTACACACTCTGCCGCTTGTATATAATATCTCTATTCTGACCAATGAAAAGGCTTCATAATACAGTCAAGTAATCATTTTCTAGACAAGCGGCCGAGTGTGTCGCAACAATTTGTAGCAGATTTTTAATAATGCAATACAATTACAAAGCTAACCTCAAACAGAACCTTGCACTTTGTAAATGAAGTTCATGAAAATATTATAGGACTTAAATGCTCTGTGCTCATAATTGTGCTCAACTGTGAAGGCATACTGCATGTATCCATGAGCATAAAAATCTTCTATAAGTGTGAAATGTGTGATTTTCGGTCAGCACATAATAAGCATAAAAATCATATCATTGCAGTTCATGAGCTAGAGGTCTGCACGGGCCGAAATTTCCAGGCCCGGGCCCGGCCCGAAAGTTAAAATTTCGGCCCGGCCCGAACAAAAGAAATATTGGCCCGACCCAGCCCGGCCCGGTCCGGAAAAAAGTTTAAAATTCGGCCTGAACCCGACCCAGCTCGAATGAATTTCTACAGAACATTGATCTTTAATCTTATGGAAGAGTTCTGACCAAAAAAATCATATTAGTCTTTTTTTTCCATGTTTATAATCTCCATTTATGCAGAAGTGCTGTAGGCTGCAATATTTATGCTTTTAAATGAATCTTTGTGTGTTGTATGTAAATGTTTCAGTTATCACTAGTATTATTAATCCATATTCCCTGTAATGGAGACAAAAAATCGAAAAAGCGGTATATGGTAAAATTTCCAAAGACGAAATGGCTTTGGAACGAAAAAAAATGCATTCCCTTCTTAACAGATGTAAATGTTTAATATATTTTTTTCTCCCGTATTGTTGTATTCATTTTGCATGGATGAACATTTTAAAAGAAACTTTCAGTTTTCAGTTTAAAAAAAAAATCCATCATAATCATGTTTTTTTTTTTTTTTTTTTTGCTTGTGTTTAATTCTATTTTAAAACGCCTAGTAATCTACGATTCTTTCAAAGGAATAAATTCTAATGTTTAATTGTAGAATAATAATGGCTTAAAAGTATATGCTTTTTTTGCAGAAATTTTTGGACAAAGCCATCAATTACTGATTTATAAAAAGTCGAGAAAAGGATTTTCATATAGGAAGATTCAAATAGGAACTGATTATTTTGGTCCATGAAAACTAGGAAGAATGGAATCAGTCTTGGCTTCGTACGGAAAAAAAAAAGTTAGGCCCGGACCGATACTCCAGCAAAAAAATTAAGGCCCGATCCCAGCCCAGCCCGGCCCGAAAAGATTAGTGACTAGGTCTGGCCCGGCCCGAATGCTATAATTGGAAATCGGCCCAAGGCCCGGCCCGTGCAGACCTCTATCATGAGCAAAAGAGAGACCATGCATGTTTATCTCGCACTTATTGATGTGCTTCAGCCCCAAATTTAAAGAGACATATAAGACATGCATGAAAAAAAGAAATGATGTTTAGATATATCAATGAGTCATTGGGGGTTAATTCCTGGTCATTGAATTTCTGGGCTAATTCTTGGGTTATTCTCACTTTTGTTGTTAAAATGATAATTTATCAAACAGTAAAAATCTGAAAGATATTTTGAATTCTTTTTTTTTGCAGTGTATATTTTAATTCTTAGTTGAAATTTAATATTGAAATAAAAATAAAAACTGCTGCTCAAATTTCTGCAAAACATTGACCTTGATTTTTACGAATATCTGTGTCATTCTTAATTTTTTTTCATAATGACATACCATAGTTTTTAAAAGCGATTATAAAATTTTCCTGCATTATACTAGAAACTTATATGAGCAATCCAAACTAAGCCTATATTTGTGGGGTAATTCTTGGATTTATGTTTGATATTTTACCTACCTATAATGCTGCATTTTTCACAATATCTTTATCTCAAGAACTAATGCATGGATTTTCATCAAACTTTAGATTCAGTTAGTACATGATAAAAAATTGATCCTGATTAGTTTTAGATGTACATCACCCAATATGTGTGCAATAGCTCTATCACAAAAACTAATGCATGGTTTAACTTCAGATTCAGTTATAAGTTGACATAAAGTTGTATCTTACTAGATTTTGGTTTAAGCATCCTAACCGGCGGCACTGCTATGCTGCATTTTCAGGCAATATTAATATGCATAAGATAGAAGAAAGTTTAGTCAAACAAACAATGTCGATGATCACATTTCTTCCCTGTCAGAAAATGAAAAATCCAATTCCTCTTTTCTCTTCCTATGTTTTTTCCCTATGAGGAAATGGAATATTCCTTTTTTATTGCCCCTTCCAAAAGAGAAATGAGCTGTTTGATTTTCAGATAGAAGAAAAATGTGATCATTGATATATTTTTTTTTTTTTTAACTTTTGTTATTTTTTTTACCTAAAGATATCTTGAGACCCCACTTCTTTTACTTTTCCATTTTTTTTGTACATAATTTCAACTACTGCATAATAGGTTTTGTTTCATTCAATTGTAGTGCTCTTTTGAGATAACTACTCTAAATGCTCCAGATTTTCAATGTTTAACAGATTATATCCGCTAACAGCAACAATATCTCAGTGTAGTGCTATATTATTTATTTAGCTTGTCCTAGTAGTACACTTTCATATTCTATAAGAAAAAGTTTAGGGTACTATTGCTTAAATAAGATATTAAGTATGAAAAATGGACAAAATGTTGTTTTGATAATACTTTCTGCCAATATAACAATGTAAAGTAACAATGCCCCATGGAAACAAATAAATTTTAATAAGCAGGTAGTGTTATACTAATAGTTTATGGCTAAAGCATTTTGGGATGCTGTTACTCGCCAGAAGTATAGCACTCCAAACATACTGGCATTTCAGTTTTCATGAAAAATTTTGATACTACTTGGTTATCCCATCGACCAAAAAACTATTGCCAAACTATAAGATTAAATGTCAATAATGGATCATTGTGAATGTCACATTCAATCACATTAAATATGATCAACGTGTTTAAAACATCAGTGATTTTGATTTTTTATTTGTATTTTTATTAATACAGTAGACTCCCTCAAATCCGCAAACCAGAAATCTGCAACTCTCTAAAATCCGCACATATTTTATAGATGTAAACAATGAAACTTTCAATTCAGATATTGGGGCAAAATTTGATTTTTTTAGTGTTGCATCGATTCCATACATTTTTTATTTTGTAATTTTCTTAATAATACTCTATTCATGTTTTTTTCCTGAAGGAAGAATAAATTTTTTTTGGAAAAAAATTCAAGTTATTGTTGATATCACTGGTAATCACAATCTTCTTACCAAATGTATTTATGCATTAATCAAGATTTTTTGGTTATTAAGTCTGGCTAAACTTGAAAAAAATCCTTATTTTATGATTTTGATGTGAATTAGTAATGTAATTTTATGAGGGAAGCTTTGTTGAATAATTTTGGAAAAATACATCTAATCTTTATAATGAACATTTAATCATACACTGTTGATTATTAACTTGACCTTTGATATAAGTACTTTTATCATTTTAAAAGCTATTTAAATTTTTATTATTTTAGTTTATCACTTATTTTAATATTTTATTATATTGTAAGAATTCATTATAATTCCGATTACAGTATTAATTGCACTCAAATTATTGTTTAAGAAATGTAAACAAAGCAATGACCAGAAATCTGCAAAATTCTAAAATCCGCACAACCTCTGGTCCCTAGCTGTGCGGATTTAAGGGAGTCTACTGTATTCTATTAATTTTTTTTTTTTTTTTTTGTTATTTAGAATAAAAATTATGTCAACATGTATAATTTGGCTATTACTTTGGCAAAATTGATTGATGGGATAACCAAGTAGTATCAAAATTTCATTCACAACCTTGAACTTTGACATTTTCTATTGGGAAGAGGAAATTTTTTCAAGGCTTCAAAATTACACATCATTATTTATTAAATATGATTTACTTCAACGTAAGAAAATAGCAAGGCGTTTAAAAAATACAACTATCAAAAATCCTTTTTTTTGTCTGAATTTCAAAATAATGGTTCTTAAGGCTGTGCAAATCCAAAGAGGCTCATTCCTCACACATTTTTTTATTCACAACACATAAAATTGGCAGGATTGTTACCCAGAAATCATGTAATCAAACTTGCAAACACCGAAGATCTTTCAGCAAATACTGTCAAACTGGGCATTTTGAACTGAATTCCTGATATTTTAGCATGAGAAAGAGTTTAACTTGTCATATCACATGACTAAGAATCATAACTCGAAAAGTAATTTATTTATCAAAAAATTGAAAACATTAAATTCTGAATTACTTCAATAATAAAATCAGTCAATTTTATGCCTTTATGTGTAAAAACAAGTCAGTATGTCAAAGAATTATTATTATTGATCAGGGAATTTGAGAACCAACTTAAAATAATTAAAATAATAAAACTTAATAAAAAATCCCTACAAAATAATAATACCTAGCACTCCTAACAAAAAATGCCAATAAAGCCATCAAATAAAATTTTATGGCTAGACTTGAAAATTCATTCAAAGACATTTGAAAATTCAAGGATCATTATTACATTTTTCAAAGATTTTAAAACACTTGAAAATGAACCTTTTTTTTTTTTTTTTTTTTTTTTTTTTCTCAAGTACTTTCTACATTTTTTTTTTTTTTCCAAAATATACAAACCATCAAGAATGAAAATGTTTAAAGTATGAAAAAAGTGAAAGAATCACCCTAAAACTGACTGACTTATGAAATCTTTATTCAATAAATACATGATAAATTATATTTATATTAAAACATACTTTTAAACTGTACAGATATTTACATCTTGATGAATATGAAGGCACAACTTCCTATTAAATAGGTACAAAACTGGTTCTTACTTTGAAAATTAATAAATAAATAAAATAAAACAAATTTCATGTACATTTTTCAATAAATATATATTTAAAATCTTAATAATTGCTATAAGTACAATATATGTAATAAAATTGAAATCACAAATATTAAAATACTGATATATGATAGAAACAGAAAATATAACATGTATAAAAATCATAAAAGTTACCAAATTTGTTTTCACAATACTTAATCACAGTATCATTTGATTTGATAACAAATCTCATTTTATAATACCCCAATAAAACAAACATTGGAAAAAAAATGCCTACTTTCTATAACAGAAAATTACTTCAAAAAGTTAATTGAAAAATAAATAGAAAAGTGCAATGAAATATGATGAAAATGAGGAAATTAATGAGAAAAAAAGTACATTTTTGTTAGCCATGCCCTATTATATGTATTTACTACCTTTAAGTTCGGTGAATGAATTCAGAATGACTGATCTGGCAACACTTGAAAAACAAAACGCTGCACCTGCATGGAGGCAAGTGTTGACCATCTTCCCCCATTGTTGTTCAGTTGAGCGTCATTTATGTTCTGTGTAAGAGGTGCTTTACTAAGGGCTTGTTCAGTGTGTTGGTTCTTAACTGAGAACAGGAAAATGAACGAACAAAAGATCAGTTTAAAGTTTGGTTTTAAGTTTTGCAAGACATCGAAAGAAATTCATGAGGAGTTGTTCAAATTGAACATCCACCATACTCGCCAGATTTCAATCCTCCAAACTTATGCCTATTTTCACGACTCAAACTCTCTTTGAAAGAGATTTTATCCTATTGCTGGCATCTCAAGAAATGTGAAAAAGCTTTTGAAGTCCATCCCAAAAGAAGACTTCTTGCGAATTTCCCAGGACATGTATAGCAGATCTCAGCGGTGCATAGTTATAGGAGATGACTATTTTGAAGGATGGTATGGTAACTTTTGTTAATATTTCATGTACATTAATGTTACAGGACTATTCACCTCATTATTGTCAGAGGTAGTATATAGACTATATGGACAAAGGTGACTGTCCACTTGTGATTTTGGACATTTTGTTAAATATCTAGAAAAATACATGAGGAATTATCCTGAAATTCTAGGTCATATATTTCCATGAAGATTTTTTCCCAAAATTTCATAAGGGACCATCAACAAATTGAACAATAATGAATATCTTTTAGATAACCCTGTCAAAACTAATATAGCAAAAACATTCAAACTGTAGATTATGATTAAATAGATTATTGTAATAAACTGTGTTCATTTTTATCGGGATAGCATGTGTACTCATAGAGAAAATAAGGTTTTCACAAAAACAGTCCCAAATTTTGCCAAGTATTTTGCTTATAATTTGCAGCGTTCTTAACAAAAGAAAAATGTTCTATCTAGTAAATATGGCAAACAACATTATACACAATACCCTGTAATTATAATTAAAAAAATAATAAAAACTGTATGAATAATGGGCAGCTCTAATAAATAAATTTTCGCTGTGCATGTATGAAAGCAATCAAAATGTAATTTGCATAATCTGTTAGCTCAATGTAAAGAGCAACTTTTGTAAAAGTCTCAAAAACACAGCTTGAAAATTCTGAGAATGATCATTAATAGAATAAGCTTAAAATCCATTGTTCCCAAAATTAAACAAAAAGATAAGAGAAATTAAAAAAGTTGTTGGAAGTCGCACAGCGAGAAGCCCTTTTTGTTCCATTGTGACCTTGTCCCCTTACAGATATGTGTTTACAGTAGTTGATGATGAGCAGTTAATTTTCTAGCTCAAAATGTGCTCCATTGTGCTTTTATGTTTTTATGATGATTTTACAGAGCTTTAGTATTGTATTCAAAGAGCTTTGTAAAGTCAATAAAAAAAAAAATTGTCCAATTTATCTCAAAATAGTACTAAGGAATATAAAGTCAACCCAGAATTCTAAATTAAATAACAAAATATATTAAGTAAATCTGGAAAAAATAAAATAATAATACATAAAAAAAAAATGTTCAATAGTTACCGATAAAGAATGCCATTGAAAGAAAAAAAAAAAAAAGGTTTTTGGAACTTTTACAATTTTAATCTTTTTTTTTTTTTTTTTACAAATGAAACTTTGTTTTTATTTGGCTCACTGGTTATTGCAAAGAAGAAGCCTGTTTGCAATCACAGAGTAAAGAGAAAAAATAGTAGTGCAGTACGCCTTAAAAAGAGTTTACTATACAAAACTGGTTATCATTCAAATTTGAATGCACTCATTCGGCTCAAATAAATCAAGCACATGGAAGTAGGACCAAATTCTTTTAGGTTACCCGAGCAGTTCTAAATGAAACAATATCCAGCTTATGTCTATGCATTTTAAATAACAATTTCTAAGCATAAAAACAAAAACAAAGAAATAAAGATTTGAATTGAAAAGTTCTCTTGTCAATTCAACACATGGTTGTAATCAGTGGCGCCAACTTACATGGTCCCATGGCGCCTGAGCCCACTCAATAATGTTGGATTCTAGCGCGCCCAATTTTCATTGTTCTATTCATTTTTTTCCCTAGAAAAAAATATTTGCTCGTGATTATGTGTTTTAATTCTTCGATTGGCACCCATAAATCCAAAATGAATGAAATGTAAATGCCAGGGATGTAACTATAAACTTGAAGGCCCCGGGGCAAACTAGTGAGGTCCCTCATGCCCGGGGCAGTTTTTTTTTCAAACGCCACTGTTGAAACGTACACAGTATGATAAGCTCAAAAATGACTAAAAACATAGAATTGGCAACCTTACTTGGCAGGCATCTGGGGGCATCGCAATTTTTGCCGATCTCACTGAAGCTAGCATAGGGGAGAAATACAGACTTCTGATTGGTTGAGTACTTTAAAGAGCATTTTGTTTAGTCTCATTTTTGAGTTTATGTAACTTAATCATACGTTTCTGTTTAAAATTAAAAATCTTTTGAAAGTTGGATTTTGATAAAAAACATTTTCGAATTTATTTAAGATTTTCTAGAATTTTTTAGATGCTTTTTATATTATTCAACTGATCAAAAGCCTATATTTTTTTTATTATACTAAATTCGGTGGGATCGGCAAACATGTTAGTGTGACATGACACATTCGACTTAGACATTCTGCTATTTGCTCTAGACCTGCTTTTGCATAAGTTTATGGGGTATATCGATGGACCGCAAAAACATTTACTCTAGCACTTTGATTTCAGTTTTCATGAAAAATTTTGATACTACTTGGTTATCCCATCGACCAAAAAACTATTGCCAAACTATAAGATTAAATGTCAATAATGGATGATCGTGAATGTCACATTCAATAACATTAAATATGATCCACATGTTTAAAACATCAGTGATTTTTGATTTTGATTTGTATTTTTATTAATATTCTACTATTTTTTTTTTTTTTTTTTTTTTTTTATTTAAAATAAAAATTATGTCAACATGTATAATTTGGCTATTACTTTGGCAAAATTGATTGATGGGATAACCAAGTAGTATCAAAATTTCATTCACAACTTTGAATTTTGACATTTTCTATTGGGAAGAGGAAATTTTTTCAATGCTTCAAAATTACACATCATTATTTATTAAATATGATTTACTACAACGTAAGAAAATAGCAAGGCGTTTAAAAAATACAACTATCAAAAATCCCTTTTTTTGTCTGAATTTCAAAATAATGGCTCTTAAGGCTGTGCAAATCCAAAGAGGCTCATTCCTCACACATTTTTTTATTCACAACACATAAAATTGGCAGGATTGTTACCCAGAAATCATGTAATCAAACTTGCAAACACCGAAGATCTTTCAGCAAGTACTGTCAAACTGGGCATTTTGAACTGAATTCCTGATATTTTAGCATGAGAAAGAGTTTAACTTGTCATATCACATGACTAAGAATCATAACTCGAAAAGTAATTTATTTATCAAAAAATTGAAAACATTATTAAATTCTGAATTACTTCAATAATAAAATGAGTCAATTTTATGCCTTTATGTGTAAAAACAAGTCAGTATGTCAAAGAATTATTATTATTGATCAGGGAATTTGAGAACCAACTTAAAATAATTAAAATAATAAAACTTAATAAAAAATCCCTACAAAATAATAATACCTAGAACTCCTAACAAAAAATGCCAATAAAGCCATCAAATAAAATTTTATGGCTAGACTTGAAAATTCATTCAAAGACATTTGAAAATTCAAGGATCATTATTACATTTTTCAAAGATTTTAAAGCACTTAAAAATGAACCTTTTTTTTTTTTTTTTTTTCTCAAGTACTTTCTACATTTTTTTTTTTTCCAAAATATACAAACCATCAAGAATGAAAATGTTTAAAGTATGAAAAAAGTGAAAGAATCACCCTAAAACTGACTGACTTATGAAATCTTTATTCAATAAATACATGATAAATTATATTTATATTAAAACATACTTTTAAACTGTACAGATATTTACATCTTGATGAATATGAAGGCACAACTTCCTATTAAATAGGTACAAAACTGGTTCTTACTTTGAAAATTAATAAATAAATAAAATAAAACAAATTTCATGTACATTTTTCAATAAATATATATTTAAAATCTTAATAATTGCTATAAGTACAATATATGTAATAAAATTTAAATCACAAATATTAAAATACTGATATATGATAGAAACAGAAAATATAACATGTATAAAAATCATAAAAGTTACCAAATTTGTTTTCACAATACTTAATCACAGTATCATTTGATTTGATAACAAATCTCATTTTATAATACCCCAATAAAACAAACATTGGAAAAAAAATGCCTACTTTCTATAACAGAAAATTACTTCAAAAAGTTAATTGAAAAATAAATAGAAAAGTGCAATGAAATATGATGAAAATGAGGAAATTAATGAGAAAAAAAGTACATTTTTGTTAGCCATGCCCTATTATATGTATTTACTACCTTTAAGTTCGGTGAATGAATTCAGAACGACTGATCTGGCAACACTTGAAAAACAAAACGCTGCACCTGCATGGAGGCAAGTGTTGACCATCTTCCCCCATTGTTGTTCAGTTGAGCGTCATTTATGTTCTGTGTAAGAGGTGCTTTACTAAGGGCTTGTTCAGTGTGTTGGTTCTTAACTGAGAACAGGAAAATGAACGAACAAAAGATCAGTTTAAAGTTTGGTTTTAAGTTTTGCAAGACATCGAAAGAAATTCATGAGGAGTTGTTCAAATTGAACATCCACCATACTCGCCAGATCTCAATCCTCCAAACTTATGCCTATTTTCACGACTCAAACTCTCTTTGAAAGAGATTTGATCCTATTGCTGACATCTCACGAAATGTGAAAAAGCTTTTGAAGTCCATCCCAAAAGAAGACTTCTTGCGAATTTCCCAGGACATGTATAGCAGATCTCAGCGGTGCATAGTTATAGGAGATGACTATTTTGAAGGATGGTATGGTAACTTTTGTTAATATTTCATGTACATTAATGTTACAGGACTATTCACCTCATTATTGTCAGAGGTAGTATATACACTATATGGACAAAGGTGACTGTCCACTTGTGATTTTGGACATTTTGTTAAATATCTAGAAAAATACACGAGGAATTATCCTGAAATTCCAGGTCATATATTTCCATGAAGATTTTTTCCCAAAATTTCATAAGGGACCATCAACAAATTGAACAATAATGAATATCTTTTAGATAACCCTGTCAAAACTAATATAGCAAAAACATTCAAACTGTAGATTATGATTAAATAGATTATTGTAATAAACTGTGTTCATTTTTATCGGGATAGCATGTGTACTCATAGAGAAAATAAGGTTTTCACAAAAACAGTCCCAAATTTTGCCAAGTATTTTGCTTATAATTTGCAGCGTTCTTAACAAAAGAAAAATGTTCTATCTAGTAAATATGGCAAACAACATTATACACAATACCCTGTAATTATAATTAAAAAAATAATAAAAACTGTATGAATAATGGGCAGCTCTAATAAATAAATTTTCGCTGTGCATGTATGAAAGCAATCAAAATGTAATTTGCATAATCTGTTAGCTCAATGTAAAGAGCAACTTTTGTAAAAGTCTCAAAAACACAGCTTGAAAATTCTGAGAATGATCATTAATAGAATAAGCTTAAAATCCATTGTTCCCAAAATTAAACAAAAAGATAAGAGAAATTAAAAAAGTTGTTGGAAGTCGCACAGCGAGAAGCCCTTTTTGTTCCATTGTGACCTTGTCCCCTTACAGATATGTGTTTACAGTAGTTGATGATGAGCAGTTAATTTTCTAGCTCAAAATGTGCTCCATTGTGCTTTTATGTTTTTATGATGATTTTACAGAGCTTTAGTATTGTATTCAAAGAGCTTTGTAAAGTCAATAAAAAAAAAATTGTCCAATTTATCTTAAAATAGTACTAAGGAATATAAAGTCAACCCAGAATTCTAAATTAAATAACAAAATATATTAAGTAAATCTGGAAAAAATAAAATAATAATACATAAAAAAAAAAAATGTTCAATAGTTACCGATAAAGAATGCCATTGAAAGAAAAAAAAAAAAAAAGGTTTTTGGAACTTTTACAATTTTACAATTTTAATCTTTTTTTTTATTTTATTATTTTTTTTTTTTTTTTACAAATGAAACTTTGTTTTTATTTGGCTCACTGGTTATTGCAAAGAAGAAACCTGTTTGCAATCAAAGAGTAAAGAGAAAAAATAGTAGTGCAGTACGCCTTAAAAAGAGTTTACTATACAAAACTGGTTATCATTCAAATTTGAATGCACTCATTCGGCTCAAATAAATCAAGCACATGGAAGTAGGACCAAATTCTTTTAGGTCACCCGAGCAGTTCTAAATGAAACAATATCCTGCTTATGTCTATGCATTTTAAATAACAATTTCTAAGCATAAAAACAAAAACAAAGAAATAAAGATTTGAATTGAAAAGTTCTCTTGTCAATTCAACACATGGTTGTAATAAGTGGCGCCAACTTACATGGTCCCGTGGCGCCTGAGCCCACTCAATAATGTTGGATTCTAGCGTGCCCAATTTTCATTGTTCTATTCATTTTTTTCCCTAGAAAAAAATATTTGCTCGTGATTATGTGTTTTAATTCTTCGATTGGCACCCATAAATCCAAAATGAATGAAATGTAAATGCCAGGGATGTAACTATAAACTTGAAGGCCCCGGGGCAAACTAGTGAGGTCCCTCATGCCCGGGGCAGTTTTTTTTTCAAACGCCACTGTTGAAACGTACACAGTATGATAAGCTCAAAAATGACTAAAAACATAGAATTGGCAACCTTACTTGGCAGGCATCTGGGGGCATCGCAATTTTTGCCGATCTCACTGAAGCTAGCATAGGGGAGAAATACAGACTTCTGATTGGTTGAATACTTTAAAGAGCATTTTGTTTAGTCTCATTTTTGAGTTTATGTAACTTAATCATACTTTTCTGTTTTAAATTAAAAATCTTTTGAAAGTTGGATTTTGATAAAAAACATTTTCGAATTTATTTAAGATTTTCTAGAATTTTTTAGATGCTTTTTATATTATTCAACCGATCAAAAGCCTATATTTTTTTTATTATACTAAATTCGGTGGGATCGGCAAACATGTTAGCGTGACATGACACATTCGACTTAGACATTCTGCTATTTGCTCTAGACCCAGTGGCGTAGCTACCTACTGTCATGTTTTTTGGCGCCCGGGGCCAGCAAGAAATTTTGCGCCCCCACCCCAATATAGATATATAACTATTTCTCTCAATTTGGCGCCCCTAGGCCTCGGCGCCCGGGGCAGATGCCCCCCTTGCCCCCCCTTAGCTACGCCACTGTCTAGACCTGCTTTTGCATAAGTTTATGGGGTATATCGATATCGATGGACCGCAAAAACATTTACTCTAGCACTTTGATTTCAGTTTTCATGAAAAATTTTGACACTACTTGGTTATCCCATCGACCAAAAAACTATTGCCAAACTATAAGATTAAATGTCAATAATGGATGATCGTGAATGTCACATTCAATAACATTAAATATGATCCACATGTTTAAAACATCAGTGATTTTTGATTTTGATTTGTATTTTTATTAATATTCTACTATTTTTTTTTTTTTTTTTTTTTTTTTATTTAAAATAAAAATTATGTCAACATGTATAATTTGGCTATTACTTTGGCAAAATTGATTGATGGGATAACCAAGTAGTATCAAAATTTCATTCACAACTTTGAATTTTGACATTTTCTATTGGGAAGAGGAAATTTTTTCAATGCTTCAAAATTACACATCATTATTTATTAAATATGATTTACTACAACGTAAGAAAATAGCAAGGCGTTTAAAAAATACAACTATCAAAAATCCCTTTTTTTGTCTGAATTTCAAAATAATGGCTCTTAAGGCTGTGCAAATCCAAAGAGGCTCATTCCTCACACATTTTTTTATTCACAACACATAAAATTGGCAGGATTGTTACCCAGAAATCATGTAATCAAACTTGCAAACACCGAAGATCTTTCAGCAAGTACTGTCAAACTGGGCATTTTGAACTGAATTCCTGATATTTTAGCATGAGAAAGAGTTTAACTTGTCATATCACATGACTAAGAATCATAACTCGAAAAGTAATTTATTTATCAAAAAATTGAAAACATTATTAAATTCTGAATTACTTCAATAATAAAATGAGTCAATTTTATGCCTTTATGTGTAAAAACAAGTCAGTATGTCAAAGAATTATTATTATTGATCAGGGAATTTGAGAACCAACTTAAAATAATTAAAATAATAAAACTTAATAAAAAATCCCTACAAAATAATAATACCTAGAACTCCTAACAAAAAATGCCAATAAAGCCATCAAATAAAATTTTATGGCTAGACTTGAAAATTCATTCAAAGACATTTGAAAATTCAAGGATCATTATTACATTTTTCAAAGATTTTAAAGCACTTAAAAATGAACCTTTTTTTTTTTTTTTTTTTTTTCTCAAGTACTTTCTACATTTTTTTTTTTCCAAAATATACAAACCATCAAGAATGAAAATGTTTAAAGTATGAAAAAAGTGAAAGAATCACCCTAAAACTGACTGACTTATGAAATCTTTATTCAATAAATACATGATAAATTATATTTATATTAAAACATACTTTTAAACTGTACAGATATTTACATCTTGATGAATATGAAGGCACAACTTCCTATTAAATAGGTACAAAACTGGTTCTTACTTTGAAAATTAATAAATAAATAAAATAAAACAAATTTCATGTACATTTTTCAATAAATATATATTTAAAATCTTAATAATTGCTATAAGTACAATATATGTAATAAAATTGAAATCACAAATATTAAAATACTGATATATGATAGAAACAGAAAATATAACATGTATAAAAATCATAAAAGTTACCAAATTTGTTTTCACAATACTTAATCACAATATCATTTGATTTGATAACAAATCTCATTTTATAATACCCCAATAAAACAAACATTGGAAAAAAAATGCCTACTTTCTATAACAGAAAATTACTTCAAAAAGTTAATTGAAAAATAAATAGAAAAGTGCAATGAAATATGATGAAAATGAGGAAATTAATGAGAAAAAAAGTACATTTTTGTTAGCCATGCCCTATTATATGTATTTACTACCTTTAAGTTCGGTGAATGAATTCAGAACGACTGATCTGGCAACACTTGAAAAACAAAACGCTGCACCTGCATGGAGGCAAGTGTTGACCATCTTCCCCCATTGTTGTTCAGTTGAGCGTCATTTATGTTCTGTGTAAGAGGTGCTTTACTAAGGGCTTGTTCAGTGTGTTGGTTCTTAACTGAGAACAGGAAAATGAACGAACAAAAGATCAGTTTAAAGTTTTGTTTTAAGTTTTGCAAGACATCGAAAGAAATTCATGAGGAGTTGTTCAAATTGAACATCCACCATACTCGCCAGATCTCAATCCTCCAAACTTATGCCTATTTTCACGACTCAAACTCTCTTTGAAAGAGATTTGATCCTATTGCTGACATCCCACGAAATGTGAAAAAGCTTTTGAAGTCCATCCCAAAAGAAGACTTCTTGCGAATTTCCCAGGACATGTATAGCAGATCTCAGCGGTGCATAGTTATAGGAGATGACTATTTTGAAGGATGGTATGGTAACTTTTGTTAATATTTCATGTACATTAATGTTACAGGACTATTCACCTCATTATTGTCAGAGGTAGTATATACACTATATGGACAAAGGTGACTGTCCACTTGTGATTTTGGACATTTTGTTAAATATCTAGAAAAATACACGAGGAATTATCCTGAAATTCCAGGTCATATATTTCCATGAAGATTTTTTCCCAAAATTTCATAAGGGACCATCAACAAATTGAACAATAATGAATATCTTTTAGATAACCCTGTCAAAACTAATATAGCAAAAACATTCAAACTGTAGATTATGATTAAATAGATTATTGTAATAAACTGTGTTCATTTTTATCGGGATAGCATGTGTACTCATAGAGAAAATAAGGTTTTCACAAAAACAGTCCCAAATTTTGCCAAGTATTTTGCTTATAATTTGCAGCGTTCTTAACAAAAGAAAAATGTTCTATCTAGTAAATATGGCAAACAACATTATACACAATACCCTGTAATTATAATTAAAAAAATAATAAAAACTGTATGAATAATGGGCAGCTCTAATAAATAAATTTTCGCTGTGCATGTATGAAAGCAATCAAAATGTAATTTGCATAATCTGTTAGCTCAATGTAAAGAGCAACTTTTGTAAAAGTCTCAAAAACACAGCTTGAAAATTCTGAGAATGATCATTAATAGAATAAGCTTAAAATCCATTGTTCCCAAAATTAAACAAAAAGATAAGAGAAATTAAAAAAGTTGTTGGAAGTCGCACAGCGAGAAGCCCTTTTTGTTCCATTGTGACCTTGTCCCCTTACAGATATGTGTTTACAGTAGTTGATGATGAGCAGTTAATTTTCTAGCTCAAAATGTGCTCCATTGTGCTTTTATGTTTTTATGATGATTTTACAGAGCTTTAGTATTGTATTCAAAGAGCTTTGTAAAGTCAATAAAAAAAAAAATTGTCCAATTTATCTCAAAATAGTACTAAGGAATATAAAGTCAACCCAGAATTCTAAATTAAATAACAAAATATATTAAGTAAATCTGGAAAAAAATAAAATAATAATACATAAAAAAAAAATGTTCAATAGTTACCGATAAAGAATGCCATTGAAAGAAAAAAAAAAAAGGTTTTTAGAACTTTTACAATTTTACAATTTTAATCTTTTTTTTTTTTTTTTTTTTTTACAAATGAAATTTTGTTTTTATTTGGCTCACTGGTTATTGCAAAGAAGAAGCCTGTTTGCAATCACAGAGTAAAGAGAAAAAATAGTAGTGCAGTACGCCTTAAAAAGAGTTTACTATACAAAACTGGTTATCATTCAAATTTGAATGCACTCATTCGGCTCAAATAAATCAAGCACATGGAAGTAGGACCAAATTCTTTTAGGTCACCCGAGCAGTTCTAAATGAAACAATATCCTGCTTATGTCTATGCATTTTAAATAACAATTTCTAAGCATAAAAACAAAAACAAAGAAATAAAGATTTGAATTGAAAAGTTCTCTTGTCAATTCAACACATGGTTGTAATCAGTGGCGCCAACTTACATGGTCCCATGGCGCCTGAGCCCACTCAATAATGTTGGATTCTAGCGTGCCCAATTTTCATTGTTCTATTCATTTTTTTCCCTAGAAAAAATATTTGCTCGTGATTATGTGTTTTAATTCTTCGATTGGCACCCATAAATCCAAAATGAATGAAATGTAAATGCCAGGGATGTAACTATAAACTTGAAGGCCCCGGGGCAAACTAGTGAGGTCCCTCATGCCCGGGGCAGTTTTTTTTTCAAACGCCACTGTTGAAACGTACACAGTATGATAAGCTCAAAAATGACTAAAAACATAGAATTGGCAACCTTACTTGGCAGGCATCTGGGGGCATCGCAATTTTTGCCGATCTCACTGAAGCTAGCATAGGGGAGAAATACAGACTTCTGATTGGTTGAATACTTTAAAGAGCATTTTGTTTAGTCTCATTTTTGAGTTTATGTAACTTAATCATACGTTTCTGTTTTAAATTAAAAATCTTTTGAAAGTTGGATTTTGATAAAAAACATTTTCGAATTTATTTAAGATTTTCTAGAATTTTTTAGATGCTTTTTATATTATTCAACCGATCAAAAGCCTATATTTTTTTTATTATACTAAATTCGGTGGGATCGGCAAACATGTTAGCGTGACATGACACATTCGACTTAGACATTCTGCTATTTGCTCTAGACCTGCTTTTGCATAAGTTTATGGGGTATATCGATGGACCGCAAAAACATTTACTCTAGCACTTTGATTTTTTTTATTTAATTACCAACTTTCAGCTAGGTGCTGGGTATTTTATAGGAAGTTAGACTAGAAACTAAACTCAATAGTTTTTTTTTAAACCATCTGTTTTGGGGCCCCTCAAGCTTGGAGGCCCTGTGACAGTGCCCCGGCGGTAGTTACAGTCCTGGTAAATGCTTACTTTTTGCTGTTTTAATTTGTAGTCATGTTAATGATATGATGATATTACAATAGATATTAGTGTTTTTATAAGGAAAAACACATGAGAATATAGTTTTTAAAAAATTGCAACTATCTTAAAATATAATAGCTTGACTTAAAAGTCTCATCTTCCACCAGCTGTCTACCCTTCAAAAAGAAAAAGAAAAAAAAAACTAGTTTTTTTACCAAAATATCTTTGAGCCCACCCAATATTTTTGAACCAACCCAATGTTTTTCAAAAGTTGGCGATTAGGCTGAATGTAACGAGTTTTAGTGTTACATTTTCAGCATCACATCCAACCACAATATTTCATCTCTATTCTTCCTCATTATTCTGTGGGTTGCGATACTCTTCACAAAAGAAAGATTTCTCATTTGTAATGCAAATTAAGATGTCTCTTCCTGCTACTCCTGTCATTAAACCTTTTATTGCATATCTCACACACAAAAGGTTTTTCTTCCATATGTAAGATATAATGCCTCCTCATGCTACTCTTGTCAGAAAATCCCTTGTTGCATACCTCACACACAAAAGGTTTCTCATTTGTATGTGTGAGTAAATGCCTGTCCAAGCTTCTCCTCTGTGAAAAACTCTTATTGCACTCCTCACATGCAAAGAGTTTTTCATTTGTATGTGAGCGAACATGCTCCTTCATGTTAGCCTTCTGAGAAAATCCTTTATTGCATATCTCACAAACAAAAGGTTTCTCCTTTGTATGTATTAGAAGATGTGTAGTCAAATTACATTTTCGAGGAAAACTTTTGTTGCATACGTCACAGACAAAAGGTTTTTTGTTTGTGTGAGTGACAAAGTGAGCATTCAAGCCGTTCTTTTGAGAAAAGCTTTTATTGCATACACCACACACATAAGTCTTTTCTTTATGAATATAAAGGTGGTTGTTTAGGTTTTTTTTGCAAGAAAAAGTTTTACCACATAGGGTACAGGAAAAAGTAGACTCTCTCGGAAAGTGAATAGGAGGCAGAGTGCTGCTGTAATCGGTAGAAACATAAGACTGTATCATCTTATGAGAAAGTCCTTGATCATGTTCCCCTTTATTAAAAACCTCTCCTTTTGTAGGACTATTCATATGTACACTAAAGATAGATTCCTTAGCTTTCTTTGATTGCATATTTTAAAATTTTATTTACAGCTTGTATCATATGAAGATACTTAAATTAATATGTTCGAGAAAAATTCTACTGTTTGCTGAAGAAAAATATGTGCATTTTCATCAAAGCAATGTAAGTGATAAACTTATTACAAATTGAAACAGTTGGTTTAAGATCTATAGGAAATATCAGATATAAATTATATTTTGCTTCAAATGAATTGATTGGTTGACAATCAACTCAGTTCATCAGTAAGTTAGTTGTTTATTTATTTTTATCTTGTCAAGAAATATTTTATCATTTTAAACTCATTATTCAATTTATGTCAAACTATTAGGTACACTCAGCTTTTCTCAGAAAATTCTTTCAGGAAATGATTTACCTGAAATGAATGGAAATACATTAATATTGTTCACCAACAATAATAATGTTAAAATTCACAATACAACAAAACACACTTTCAAAGTGTAAAACTCACTTGTAAAATCGCAATTATACAACTGCCTTTAATCTGCACAGCACAACTTAGGACCAAGGATTTTGCAAATGATAGAGTTTTACTGTTTTACATATTATAGGTAGTTTTTCTTTTATTTACATTCTAATATTTGGAATTTACCAACAAATGTAGTAGGTAATCATATTGTAAATAGATAAAACACAGAAATCAGGCCCTTATTACTGCATGGGCAAATCGGGACTTTGCCCATGGGTCCCTGACCTTTAAAGGCGCCCAAATTCTTGCATTAAATGATAAAACATTTGCTTTCTTTTTCCAATTCCAACTCTTCCATATGTTGAAGTTATTAAGTTCATCTTAAAGTAATATAGAAAAATACTAAAGTTATAGAAAAGAGTTTTATTCTGTACTAAGAAAATAAAAGTTTACTTTTATTAATTAAGGTATTTAATTTAGAATCAACAAAGTTAAGAAATTTCTTCTATTTATATCCAAGATGCGAAAGTATGTTTATGCATGATGCAATGATTTGATTATGGTGACACAATGATTCGAAATGGGCCCCTTAATTTATCTTTGCCCAGGTCCCCATCCCCAATTAGTCATAATCAGGGCCTGACAAAAATAGCTTTCATTATATATAAAAAAAAAAACTATATTCAATATTAGAAATACATTTAAATGATAGATAATACAAAATTAATAGAAATATTTCAACTTATTTTTAAATCTGAATCATTGCAGTGATAATGGTTTGATTTAAAGCTTTTAATTTTTAAGAATCAGGATTTCTTGAACAGTAATAAAAGTTTGTTTTTCTTAAAAATTAAAATATTTATTCCCAAGAACTAACCTCTCTTTGAAAGCAATTTTACCTTTCGTATAGTTTGCAAACTTGCAAATGTGTTCAAAATATAGCAATCTAACAGTTATTTACAAAATACAGATAACATTTCCTTTTAATGAATGCAGAAATGCAGTAAAACTTTTTAATGTATTCAAAATCTATTAAGTTTTTTAATGAATCCATTCGATCAGTCAACTTTTATTATTGTCCTAGTGCACATTATCTTGGTTAAAAAAAAAGATTTTGATTGCTTATTTACTATGTTTGTTTACATTTGATAGTGTAGATTATAGAATTGCAGATTAGACAGAGTCCACTCAGGGCCTTAGCTAGAAGTGAATGATAAGGGGTGGGGGTCATATTCTCTCTCTCTGACACAAAAAGATAAATTAGTGCATATTCAGGTTGTAGGTACTATATTTCTTATTAAACTGTTGTAATAACTTCATCTTAGGCTAAGAAAAAAATATGATGATGAAAAATTTGAATGTATAACTAGTGCAATAATAAATTTTATGTTAGCATCCTAGCAAATAGGATGAGCGAGTGTTGGAAACATTTATTTAAATAACAATTTAGTATTTCTGCAAAACTGTGAAAGGGTCTCAAAACTAAATTAGATTTTTGAACAGAATTTCATTTGGATTTTCAAATCATAAATTCATTTAGTGACATTCGAATATTTTCCAGGGGAGGTTCAGCTTCCCTAGCACTCTCTTAGCTACGGCCCTGAGTGGACTGTATATCTATATATATATTTAATTATACAAGATATTGTACAGAGTATGCAATAGAATTAAAAATGCATGCATGAACATTAGGGTGGTCACAAGATATATGGAAAAAATTTATTTTAATTTTATCTTCATGGGGACCCTCTAAAAGTTGCCAATTAGTTAAAAAATGAGATTGGCAAAGTTTTAGCTCAATTGGATAATATTAATCCATGCCTCATCGAGGTTGAATTCTTGAAAATTTGCGATTTTTCGCAAAAAAATGTAGATTTTCTTTCATTAAGTGAAAACTATTTGTCTTAGAAACTTGGTTCTTTTTTTATTTAATTGTAAATGTTGTTGCCATAAATTTTTATTGCTCATCAAAACTTATACTTAATAAGATTCAGTATTTTTCATGTCAGCTCATGAATCATATTCTCAAAATTTGCATTTTGAAATATAAGTCAAAAATGACAAATGACTAATTTTTATGACTCGATATATTTTTTTGTATTATTTGCACTAAAAAATAAAAAAAAAAGTTTTTTTTTTTTTGTAATTTTAGAAATATTTAATGAATTACAGTTAATTATTAGTTATCCAGTTCTGTGCTTGAAAATAATGAGCTCCTCAATTTGTTTTGCAATTGCAGTGTATCGAAAATGAACAACTGAATTTCTATTTTATTGCGAAGATGGTTTTGTTATCAGCTATCATAAACTATTTATAAATTGGCAAAAAATTCCCGCATCCCTCCTCCTCATCAGCATGATGGCAGAAATGCAACTGTCAAATTTTATGCTTTTTATTTTAAAATAATATCTGAGTGAAAATGAACAAGAGAAAAGCTGCTAGACTTACAGTGCACTTAACAGTTAACCACATACTTTAATTTTAAGTTGAAGTGTAATAAAACATTGCAAACAATTATTTAAAAAAAAAAAAAACAAATTACTGAGCTGATTAAAAAGAGATAAAAAAATTCCGATTTAAAACTGTTTTTTAACTGAAATGGTAAACTTCTCCCTCATTTTTTGAGCAAAGAAAATGTAGAGAGGCTAGCAGTTTTTTATAGTTATGGAGATGTAAAACAGCTAAAAGGAGTTCATTTAAATTTAAAAAAGTATCGGAATAATTCAAGCAAAATCTATATTTTCAGCAATAGTAGAGTGGCTGAAAATTGGTAAAATCCAGACAATATGTTTTGATACTCAGGGGTGATTGTGACTCTGAGTGGAAAACCCTGAAAATTAATTGATATGAAGTAAAAAATACTGAAAATTATTGATGCAAAATATACCAATTCCAAAGGTCACATTCCCTCAAAAAATATTTTGAACATGAAAAAAAAAAAACAATTTTGGAGGAAAAAAAAAAAGTTTTCTGGGAAAGCAAAGGATTTAAAAAAAAAAGTAGCAATAATCATTTTTTGGAACAGAAAGTTCCACTCCAGCAATAACTTTTTTCTTCGCAATCTTTTGACGGAATTTGCAGCTTTTTTATGCATATTTGACGAAATTTATTGTTTTTACATGATTTTTTAAAGAAATTTGCCATTTTTTTCATGCTTATTTGACAAAATTGATCATTTTTTGATGAAATTGATTGTTTTCACAATTTTTTAACGAAATTGATCGTTTTTCACGATTTTTAACGAGACTGATCGTTTTTTCATTATTTTGCATTTTTTGGATGAAATTGATCGTTTTTTTCCACAATTTTATGGACAAAATCCATCGTTTTATCGCAATTTTTTGGACGAAATATATCATTTTTTCGACAAAATTCCTTTTTTCTTTTAAACAAAATTCATGTTTTTGGGTGATTCTTTAAGGAAATTAATGTTTTTCCCATTAATCTTTGACAAACTTTGCATTTTTCCTGCAATTTTTTCGAAATTTGCAATATTTTTTAATGTTTGAATGTCCTTACATTGCTTTTCTACATATAGTCGAGCCAGGCCGGAATTACACTTAATTGTTCTGAAGATGTGTAGTTCAGAGAACATGAACTGTAAAAGTATTAATAGCAATAAAGAACTTATGTTACAGTATAGTAATCTTTGGAAATATATTTCTTGGTGGTTTTTAAATTCACTCTTCTCAACAATGCGAAAGTTTGACACATTTTCTGACTGATTTTTAACTGCAAAGGTATAAAATTGACAAGCTTGATTATTCAGAGGATTTGGAATCAAATAGTGTTTTCCATTTTTGGTAAATAAGATACTTGTATATACTTGTGATATAAGAAAGTCTTGTCACATGGTTACAGATTTTTCTCGCTTTCTATGCTGTCGCTTCCAGAAATTCGATTCAAAATCAAAATGCTAACTTTGACAGTATTTTCTTACATTGCTAGTATAAAAAAAATGGGTATAACACCATTCTATGTTTCACTTTAAAATTATATACAATATATGGCAAAAAATTGTACTTCCTTAATGCTGAGTCTGAGTTAAGGTTCCTGTCCCTGCCAACAAAGACACTCACAAGCAGAGGTGCGCAGAGAGTATACGGTCAAGGTAAACAGTATACGGTCAAGGTAAACAGTATACTCTAGAGCATAGGTTCCCAACCTTTTCTGGACCACCGCCCCCCTTTACAAGAAAAAATATTCCAATGCCCCCCCCCCCTCTTCCGTAATAATTAATTATAAAAATATGAAATTATTATAATTATCGATATCGAATTTTATCTTTTTTATATTAAGAATCACAATGTAGAAATTAATTAACTCAACAGTCAATTTTTTTTTAATATTTACAAACAAACGCAAAATCATTAAGAAATAAAATAAGATGGATGAGGCTGGTAGGCTTTTAATAATTTGTTAATATTGGGTTTTGATTTCGTTAAAATCAGTCGCAAATTGACATGTTTAGTCATGTGCAGTCTATTCCCTTTCTTAGGCAGTAAATTAGTTACCTTAATGAACACTTATTCAGCCAAATATGATGAAGGAAAATTTTCTGGCAATAAAAAATGTGTACACTTTCCCATAATTCAGAGTAAAAAGCTAGAAAATATTGATATTTGTAGCGAGAACTCTTGATAAGCATTTCGTTAATTGTGAGTTCTACGAGTACCTCCACTAAATTTTATTATTTTACTGTATCTGCATTTGCAAAAGAATAGAAAAGCCAACTCGGAATATTCATGTTTGAAATATCCTGGAATCGCTTCAAAAATTCAGCATGAAGACGTCCAAATGTTAGCAGCATGCAAATAAATATTCCTGTTTAGCAGAAACTGCTAAAAATGTAGGAAAGTGCTTGTATTTACCTTTACTTACATTTCATTTGAACAGAAGTTTTCCCAGAAAATCACTATGATGTCTTTTGTCTGTATGTTTGTTTTAATTAAATAGACTTCATTAAATATTCTTAATAGGGAAAAGTGGAAAAGAAAGGTACATTTTGTCTTTATAAGATGATACAATAAGGAAATTAAAAGATATCATACTCATACCTGTCCATAATTTTTGTTTAAAACCATGGGTTTGATACTAGTAACTGGAATAGTTAAAAATCTATATGCATTTATAAAAATTGGGAGAAATGTCCTTTTTAACCCAATTGTAGGGAATGAAGAGGACAACTTGTAGTGTTGAAAAGGACAAACATAAAGAAAACACTTTTATGATCATTTTGTTTTTCTATTTTTTATAATGTAATATTAATTATTCAAAAATAACAGATAACACAAAAATAAAAATAAAATATATTGCAACACATGATAAAAGAAAACACCACCAGTTATGGATTTAGGTAACTTCATCAAAATATATTAATAGGGTGGGAAGTGATCAAGGAAAAACCCAGTAAAAAAATAGGAAATTAACAGTATTTTCTTATAGAAAATACTGCCAATAACATAAATGAATTTATAAACGCGAATTTTTCTTTAACAAAATACTGATATTTCACACATTTTTGGTTTTTAGCCAATGGCGGACGATGAATAATGTACATCGAGTACAAATGACACTGCTTTTTTCACGTGCACCCCTTATGCCGCTCCGTAATTGCTGGAGAGCCATCAATAACAGTGGGCAAATTTTTTTGATATTCATAAAAGAAATTACATTTTTGGGACCCAGCTCTAGGTTCTATTGCATAGATTTTCAATTAAAGTTATATTTTAAGTTTTTAGATCGGACCTAAACAAGACCGTGGAGGAAAGCTAGTTTTGCTACACATACAGTAGCGATCAAAAGTTTCTGGCTAGTTAGTTTCTTTGATTTATTTACCAGACGTTTTTTGTTAAGAAGCAGCACAATTGCTGCAAAAGGTAGGAATATGTGAATGACCACTGACCACCTGATCATTTTGATTGCATACTGAAGACGCTTCATGCAAAGGCGTAGAATTCGAAGTCCGCGTATGCAAAAGTTTCTGGCCACTCATCAGTCCTTAGTTTTTTTCTATCAGTAAAGTGTTTTTTGGGCGTGTTTGTGAATGATTCAATGTGAATAGCATAGTTTAATTTCGAAATTGAAAAATTCAACAATTATTGTTCGTAAATGAGTGGTTAGTTTGTCGCTAAAAGGCCAATCTTCTGGAGATATTGCGGCAAAGTTATCAATCGTTAAAATTGACTGTGAATGATATTTAAAAATTATATAAAAATGACCATGGCCTTCATGACTTTCTGACTCCAGGAGACCCCAGAAAATGAGTATTCTTGTGGATAGAATTGTCAGAAGAAAAACAATTAATGACCCGCATAAAAATTCCTTTGCAATATCCCGCAATTTATGGAATAAAAATATTACTGAAATAAATCGATTTACAGTGTCAAGATACTGATGTGAAGTAGAATTTTATGGAAGAGTCGGTGATGAAAAGTTTTTCATAGGTGAAAAAAAAAATCAACGTACTCGACAGGCGTATTCCAAGAAACATAATGTCTGGTCAAGTGAAAACTGGACAATTTTTTCTGTCAATCGAATTTCAAACTTATTTTGGAGTAATGGGAGACACTACATCCGATGATCTAAGAACAAAAGATATGATTCGACATATGTTATTCCCACAATGAAGCATGCCGGAAGACATGTTATGCTGTGGTGAGTATTTTCTTCAAAAAGTGTCGGTCCGTTATTTGAAATCCACGGTAAAATGAAGGATGAAATGCATAAGAATATCTTAAAAGATTATTTGCTGCCTTATAAGAGAAAAAAATTGTGGCTGCAACTATTTGTTTTAACATGATAACCACTTTAAGAAAGTATGCAAGCCTTGGCAACAGGGCTGTAACCAGCGAATCATGTCAGGGGGGGCTCTGAAATTTTTTTGTGGGGATGACATTTTTTAGAAATAAATACAGTACTTAAGCAAACTCAATACAGTAAAAACTGATAAAATGGACTTGTCTATAAAGGAACTCAACTAAAGTGTAACCTGTCTATGACGAAACCTTCCTGAATAAAAAATACTTCGTGATCATCGGAAAATGAATATAAAACAATTAGGGTGTGTACCTTTGAACCCTTTATGTCCCAAATCATGAATACATGAAAATTTCATCTACTAAAACATTTTTTGTGAATTTTTGAATCTACATCAGAAGATTCATACAATTATTTAAGAGGCTACTTCAGTCAAGCGAAAAGACCCGTTTGCTAATGCTAATTCTATGGAAGAGATTTTAAAAAGTATCTCGTTTGAATTTACACATTTTTAATCGATTTTTTTTTCATTTGAGACCGATCTGTACAAAGATCGGTTTTTACTTTTTCTATTTTTTAGCATGTATTTTTTTGTGAGGACACTTATTTTCAGAACTGGTTTCGAAAGTGAAAGTATTCTCATAAAAAATCTGTAAAGTTTTTTGCTAATTTAGATAGAGGCTTGAAATTTTATAATTGTCCTCCATGGGGGACTGAATGTTTTTGCTATGGATTTAACATTCAAGTTTCTTGTTATTCTTTTTAAAAATATTTAAATTGAGAGGTTATTGGATTTCCTTCATTTTTTCAATATACACGAGAGGAAAAAATTCATATTAAATTTAAATCCCAAACATCTAAAAATTCATACACAGTTTTATATCGTATATTCCAATGAATAAGGGGGGGGGGGGGGAATTGAAGCCATAATATTCATATTTATAAATGTAGTAAAGATTTTTAAAAAGTTATATATATTTTTTTAATTTAATTTTAGCAAAATAGGTTGTTTTACAAATGATAATAATAATTTTATTTAATTTTTAGTATTTAGCATTGTGCCACAGAAGTATTACAATATTATTCAAAATAGAAGAGTTGTATCCAAAATGTACTGGGTCCCCCCCTTAATATATATTTGTTCTTATATGTTTTCCCTGAAGTTGGTCCAAACTCATTTCAAACAAGTTGGAAATTGCACGTGAAGCGTAGCAAATGAGGTGTGTTCGTACGATAACAAAGTGTTTAGAAAGTTTATTCTAAAAACAGTAATACTTATAAACATTAAATGACTGTATATTTTAGAAGTGACATTAATGAAATTAACTGTTTATTTTAAAACCATAATATTTGTAAACGATAAATAGATCAATAACTCAGAAGTGACATTAAGAAATTAATTTAATATCATTGTTTATAAAAAACAATTTATAAATAGTTGATTGCACATGATTGAGAAATCATTTTTTGATTATGTCAAGGACGTTGAATTTTACTGTGAACGAACTAAACAGAAACTTCAGTTTCTCTTATGATTTTGTAACAGCACATATCGTGTTTTTATTTTTCTTCTGTCATCGCATATATTATAATGTTTCTCACTCAACCGCACTCAACGCAGCAGGATATTGTAATCTTGTTTATTGTTCGCAAATCTATGTGATTTAAGGAAATATAATACAAGTGTTAATTTGTATGAATTTATTTCTAATTACAATACATAAAAGATCTATGTTGTGAAGGATAGACATTAACACAAAGTTTTAAAAATAGTCAGATCTTGCTGTTATAGTTGATAGTACTTCGGATATAGTAGAGTGGTCGAAATCTTGTTTGTGTTCCTGTAAATATACAGGAATAAACTTTTATTACATCTCAGTAACTCATATCATATTCATAAAATGTGAAATAATTTAATATAATTAACACATGCTCCAAACAATGTTTTTCCGATAGCATTATGCAGTAAAATATTTTTGTGTGGCCCTGTAATTTAATAATAAATATTCTTTGCATCACAGATTGTACAGAATGTATATTTTAATATATGTGTATACTTCATAGTTTCATGTATTCTGTTATATTCGAATGAGTATAACACCATTTGAAATATTTTTCCCCATTGACTGTAATGTAATGGAATACTTTTGATTGCCCCTGTCATTGATCTATGCATCCGATTTCCATAAAATTTGAAATGACATGACAAAATTATGTAATAATTATATATTTTAAATTTCAAACACTTCAGTTGGGTAGTTTTTGCATTGTTATATGCGGACGTACAGATGGACGGACAACTATAGGTGCTACGTATTTACATAATTACGAAAGCATCTAAGGAGAAAAAAAAAAAGCATGAACTTTTATTTAAAAAAAAAATGAACAGTTTTCATTAAATGTCGCAACTATTTATTGTTATGCGTTTCCCCCCTTTTTTAAGGGTCTTAAAAAAATGTTTTTCTTTCACTCAGTATCATGATGAATTTTCATGATGCATGCAAGAATTTTCTCCCAAGCATTTCGTCATTAAATCCAGAAAAATCAGCTTACAGCATCAAATTTGTCATTATTTTTTGATCAGATTTTTTTTTGTATTCTGTCATAGAAATACATAAAATGCTGTTCGATCCTGTATTGTCTGAATAATTGCAAATGTCTTTATAAATAAATAAATAAGTAAAAAAGAATTCGAAAATAGTCAAAAAGTAGTTTGTTTAAATTGGTACACAGCCTTATAAAACACAAAACTCAGTCGCACAGTTTAATTCTTTGAGTCTGAATAATCCATATCTACAAATTTTATGCCTTTTTTATAAAAATTATTTCGTAAATGTGTCAGAAAGTAACAGATTTAAGCTTGAAAGTAGATTTAAATGCAATATACAGTAAATAATTGAAGTAATTTTAATATAAGATATTAAGATATTTTATCTTAAAATAAACTTAACCTCAATTATGCTTTTTCACTTAATATTTTTTTATTGTTATATGAAAAATTGAAAAAAAAAATGGTTTGCAAATTTATGGAACACAAGAAAAAAATATATACAGTGAAACCTCCAAATAAGGGACACCTCTATTTAAAGGACAAAAGTTTCGGTCCAATAGCTGTCCCTTATTTGGAAGTTTCACTGTAATAAAAACTCCAAATAAGGGACACCTCTATTTATATGACAAAATTTCCGGTCCCATAGGTATCCCCCATTCGAAGGTTTCACTGGATATATTTTTTATGCTCTTCATCTGCCTTCCCAATATACCCTTGCCTACAACCCCCAGCATGAAACAATTACTAGCATTCAAGCAATTATTTTTCTTATTTCATTTGTATAAATTGACATACTTTTATATTTCTAATTTCCTTCAAAAAACTATTCTGCAAGTGATATTTCATTATTAACTAAAAACTACAGTCAAATATATATTACCAATAGACCAATCATTAGAATTTAGAAACACGTGTTTTTAGTAAAAACATTTAGAGAAGATGTTTTCACATTGCTTTACTAATTGTCCATCAGCTGGACCAAAATTCCTATTTCCATTCATCCTGTATAATATCATTGCTTTTAAATTATCACAAAGTGACCGACGCAACATGTGGTAGCTAGTTAGTGCATCTGGATTTAATGTTTTAGGAGAAAGAAATGTTCCAATCTAGAACGAGTTTCAGAACTGTACCGCAAATTTCTTTGCCGCAAGCAAAATAACGTTAAATAACTGATCTAATAGGACTCTGAAAGCAAAATGTTTGGCATATTTCATTGTATTCAAGATGTTTAGTTTCTTTTTCCTTTTCTTTCTTTTTTTTCCCCTTGAGGAAAGTTAAAATAAACATTTTGTAAAAAAAAGTAAAAAATATTGAAATCCTTTGAGGGGGCTCTGGAGGAAGCTAGGAGGGGCTCAGCCCCCCTTCGCCCCCATCTGGTTACGGGCTTGCCTGGCAAGCAATGGCTTTCACACAAAAAAATTTCACTTTTGAAATGACTAGCCCAAACGCCGGACATGAATCTAGTGGCGCCGACTTCCGGGTCTGCGGGTCTGCCGCACAGACCCTAAAAAATATCTGCAGACCCTGCAATATCGTTGCAGACCCTGAAAAATGCAGGCATGAGATTTTTTTCGCGGATGAGCGATTTTCCACTTTTTTCCCGCTTTTTGCGGGAGTAATTTGTTCCGAAATTTAAAAAAAAATCTGTCATCAATCCGAAAATTCAGAGATAAGATCACGAAAATCTCAAATTTCGTCAAAACATTGGCTAATAAACGTGAACAGTGTCGAAGAAGAGCGGGGGGGAAATTGCCAATTTCATGAAAAGATCGTGGGAAAACGCCTATTTCGTCAAAAAGTCACGAAAAAATGTCAAGTTTGTGAAAGGATCGTGAAAAAAACATGAAAATCGTCAAAAGATCTTTGAAAATTTCATCAAAAAGTAGCGTGAAAAACATGCATTATGTAAATGAATGAAAGAAAAAAATGCGAATTATTTTCTAAGATAGTGGGACAAAACGCAAATTCTGTTAAAGAATAGAGAGAAAAATGTGGATTTTCGCTAAAGATCACAGAAAAATGTGAGTTTTTTAAATAATACCAGAAAAAATGAATTCTTTCAAAAAATCGCAACCCCCCCCCCCCCACAAAATCGGCCGAATTTTTCAAAAAGTTTCAAGAAGATAGTGAATTTTGGCCAAAGATCGTGCAAAAGACGCGAATTTCGTTCAAAGATAGCAGGAAAAAAGCGAATTCTGTCAAAGAATAGTGAGAAAAACGCAAATTTCGTTAAAAGGTTTTGAGGATAAATGCAAATTTCGACTAAAGATCACGAGAAAAACGCAAACTTTGGCAAAAGATCAGAGGAAAATCGAGAGTTCTAGCAAAAAAACCTCAGAAAAATCACAAATTTTGGAAAAGATCGCGGAAAAGACGCAAATTTCAATAAAAAAATAGCGGGAAAAAACACAAAGAATAGCGGTAAAAAACTAATTTCGTTCAAAAATAGCAGAGAAAAAGCTATTTTTCTTTCAAAAAATCTTGAGGAAAATGCAAATTTTGGAAAAAGATCACGGAAAAAGACACTAATTTCGTCAAAAAATAGCAAGAAAAACGCAAAGAATCGCGTAAAAACTCAAATTTCGTTCAAAGATAGCAGGGAAAAACGTGAATTTAGGAAAAAGATTGCGAGAAAAAATGCAAATTTCGACAAAAGATCGCGGAAAAGTGCAAATTGTGGCAAAAGATCAGAGAAAAATCGCTAATTTTAGCAAAAACCTCAGAAAAATTGCAAATTTTGGACAAAAATCGCGGAAAAGACACAAATTTCGTTAAAAAATAGCTGGAAAAACGTAAAATATAGCGTTAAAATCTCTACTTTCGTTCAAAGATAGCAGAGAAAAGGATATTTTTCTTTCAAAAGATCTTGGAGAAAATGCAAATTTCGGAAAAAGATCGCGAGAAAAACGTAAATTGTGGCAAATGATCGCGGAAATTTGAATTTTGGCAAAAGATTACGGAAAAATACACTAATTTCGTAAAAAAATAGCAGTAAAAACACAAAGAATTGCGAAAAAAACTCAAATTTAATTCAAAGATTGCATGGAAATTTTTTTTTTATCAAAGAATCGTGGGAAAAACACAAATTTCGGTAAAAAGCAAATTTTGACTAAAGATCACGAGATAAACGTAAATTTCGACAAAAGATCGCGAAAAAAACGCAAACTTCGGCAAAAAATCAAAAGAAAATCACGAATTTTGTAAAAAAAATAGCTGGAAAATGGCGGAAAAACCTCTAAATTCATTTAAAAATAGCAAAGAAAAAGAAATTTTTCTGTCAAAAAATCTTGAGGGAAATGCAAATTTCGGGAAAAGATCACAAGGAGAACGTAAATTGCAGCAAAATATTGCGGAAAAATTCGAATTTCGGCAAAAACCATTGAAAAAGACGCGGATTTTGTCAAAAAATAGCAAGAAAAGTGCAAAAAATCGTGGAAAAAACTCAAATTTCGTTCAAAGATAGCAGGGAAAAACAAATTTTATCAAAGAATCGTGGGGAAAACGCGAATTTCGGCCAAGCATCGCGAAAAACAAACGCTAATCTCGGCAAAAGATCGGGGGGAACGCAAATTTCAGCAAAAGATTGCGGGGAAAATGCAAATTTCAGCAAAAAATTGCAAAAAAAATGCAAATTTCGGAAAAAGAACGCAAATTTTGGCAAAAGATCGTGGAAAAAAGACAAAAAAAAAAGCTTAGCTTGCTATATTTATTAACTGATATTTTGAGTAAAGCATGGGAAAATGTGCACTGCAAAACTAGCAAAAATTGCTGTGTAAAAAAAAAAAAAAAAAAAAAAAAAAAAAAAAAAAATAAATAAATAAATTAGAATCATGGACTCAAAATAGAAACTTTCAATTTAAAATTACTTATTTGCATAAATTGTTGATCCCCCTCTTCTCCTTGAAATAACGTAGCATTTGAACAAAAGTATATAAAAAAATTGTGAATAATATAATCTTATTCAATGTAGCAGATGTCTAAACACAAGCTATTTTAAGTAATTTCTCATTTTCCCGTCTCACGCGCTTTTCTTCTTTTTTTTTTTTTTTAATCTTTTTGCGGCCTCATGCATGAAAATGTGTTTAAAATATCACTTAAAACCCACGTCGCTGACCTTTTTTTACATTATTATTCACGACTATACCGATTATCGGAGAATCGAATCAGTTGACCGTCACATATACGTATTGTGATCAAGGGTGCAAGTTTTTCGTCCAACAAGACGGAATTTTGCCTTTTTAAAATTCCCAAGGATGGAAAAAGCGTGGAAAAATCTCCGAGGACAGAATAAGAGTGGAAAAATCTCCGAGGATGAAAAAATAAAGTGTTTTTTGATTTTTCAGGATTCACATAAAAATGTTTAGGAACCGGACTTAAAATAACTCTACTTTTTGGCAGACCCAGCTTTGGAACCAAAGTCGGCTCCTATGCATGAATCCAATAGAAAATCTTTGGAAAGAAGTTGGCAAACATGTGCAGAACTACAATTATTCCAAATCAGCCGAATTTTTCAAAAAATTGCAAGGAATGAGGAAAAAACGTACCATCATAGACGATCTTTAACAAATGATTGTACGAATGCCACGTTGCTGCGCTGCAGTACTTATTACTAAAAGTATGTTGAAAATAGTAATTGTAAATGTTATTGATCACTGTAATTTTCTATTACATTACCACTTTTTCCAAATTTGTGAAGGTTGCCGGAAACTTTTGAGAACATGAGTTTTCCTTTGTACTTGATTTTGTCAATTAAACTTATTGACATTTATATGTTATTCCTTAAATAAGTTCATAACTATTTTGTAAATAAAATGTATCAGCATCACTTTCAGATTCCTCTTCATAAGGGTATATTTACAAATTAACTAAAAAATTTTTGCTGGCCAAAAACTTTTGACCGCCACTGTATAATAAATTGCTAGGTACGTCACGTCAATGCCCCCCTTGACTGTCTTAATGCCCCCCATTTGGCTCTAGACTCGACAGCGCCCACTGGGGGGGGGGGGGGGGGCGGTACCGCCCCCGTTGGGAACCTATGCTCTAGAGTGTATATTCGGTACTACTTGGTTATCCTATCGACCAATTTCGTCAAATTATACAAATCACCACACTAATAACCAAATTATACATGTTGACATAATTTTTATCTTAATAACAAAAAAAACCTAGTAATTTAGAAAAATATTAATAAAAATACTTAAAAAAAATTGAAACAAAAACCACTTAATGATGTTTTAAACACATGTATCACATTTAATATCATTGAATGTGATATTCACGATCATCCTTTACTGGCATTTAAGCTTACAGTTTGATGATAAATTTTTGGATAACCAAGTAGTACCATATATTCTATAGCTTTCTTCAGAAACAGAGGGTATACAGTGTTCTTTAAAAAAATTCAGAAGGTATACGGCATATACCCCCATACATCCTTCACTACATACCTGCTCACGAGTTAATGCTAATTCTATGAGAAAAATTTTTTCTAATATCTCGTTTCTATTTTGACATTTTTAATTTTTTTTTTTTTTTTGCATTGGACAGTTAAGGTCCATTTTGACATCTCTCCTTTTTTACTTTTTGAATTTTGGTTGCAGATTTTTCTTATAAAGTTACTTTCACTTTCGAAATTGGTTCTGAAAATGGAAGTGTCATTCTAAAAAATATATGCAACCAAAAGTGAAAAATTAAAAATTTGCGATGCGGAGACGTAAACTGGCTATCCAATGAAAAAAAAAAAAAAAAAAAATTAAAAATGTCGAAATGCAAACGAGATATTAGAAAAATCTCTTACCATAGGATTATCATTAGCTTGTGAGTGTCTTTGCTGGCAGAGACAGGAGCTTTAAGCTCCTTATAATGAAGAATGTTTGAAGAAGAATTATAATGAAGAAATACCATTAAAGTCAAGTCTCACTAAGATTATTTTATTTTTAGGCCTACCACACAATCTTTTTGACTATCACTATTATTTTACGAAAGCTAATCTAATAGCAAGCAATATTAATTTTCCCAAAAAGTTTGCTGTTTAATAAATATGGGTTTAATTATTCTATGTTTTACAATGCAATCGAGTTACTGTAAAAATTTAAAATATAAGTGATCTGAATTCACTGGAAATACCCTCTAGGTATCATAAAAAGAACATTTAAAATATCTCTTTACTTAGAAAAGTCTAGTTGTAAAAAAGCAGTTGAAAAAATTAGATCGAAACTATAAAATTGTTGTTGTTGTTGTTGTATTGACCAAAATATTGGCCCGGTGAGCAGCTTTACATTTCTATATAGCAACTATAAAATTTGTTTTATAAACAAACTACTTTGAAGATATTTTAGCATGGTTAGTTGGTTTGGTGGTTTAAGTATTATGTGTTGTATCCGAAGCTCGATCTTCAAATAAGAAATTCTAAATTAAATTATTATCTTTATTCA
Source organism: Maratus speculifer (assembly GCA_964019185.1). NCBI lineage: Eukaryota > Metazoa > Arthropoda > Arachnida > Araneae > Salticidae > Maratus > Maratus speculifer. The sequence continues at coordinate 242,370,022 of OZ025302.1, read as the reverse complement.
TAAAACATTCAATAATTGTTATGTATCACGCATTGCAATCACGATTTAGGATCAAATGTAGGCAGATTTTATAAAAAACTTCCATCAAAGATCTCAGTAAAGCCGCTTTATTCATTTCGTTATGATTTTCCTGTCATATGTTACGTCATTTTGACATCATATTTCACATATCAAAATTTTTATTTTTATTTAATCATTAATCGAAAACTCGATTACCACTTCGTACTTCGATATAAAATGAATTAAACTAGTTTAGGCGGCAAAATAAGTATTGAATGCTGGTACTTTTGCTTTGCAAAACAATTTCTTTTCTGTGAATAATACCGCTACGAGTAGCTTTCTAAAAGTACGTCCGATATAATTTTTTCTTTATATATATATATATCATAAAAACTTTGTATTTTTGAATGCACGAAAGTAACTTTTGTGTAAATTGTGAGTAGTTATGAAATCATCGAAACTAACTTTTGAATTTGTTTTTTCATCATTTTCGGAAAGCAGTCATAATTTAATTTAAAGTCGCACATATGTAAAAATTTCAAATAATCTAATTGAGATTTCAGAACAGTGAAAAACAGTGCATATATACACAACTTTTATATGTATATATTGATTGTTAATAGGCATTCCGGTGCGATCAGCGTTGTAAAGAAAAGAAAAAAACACAAAGATAATTGTTTAAAGTCATTCATTCAGAAAATATGAAATTTTATATGTGTATTTTGTATGTGTAAAAAGTAAAATTATGATTGCGATACAGTTTTTCAAAATTGTGTATAAAAATAAAATAGTTAATGTTGTTAAAATGGTATGCATAAAATTTTTTCTATTGTAATGTCAGCAGGCATGTATGTTGATTTCTCATAGAAGCTAATGTATTGTAAATTATTTCGTGCTAAAATATTAACTTATACAAGTTAGTGTTTTATTCATGTTTTACTTACGTATTAAGATCATTAAAATCTCTGACAAACTCTTGCATATAAGTTTTTCTGAACCTGTTTTCAAATGTCTAAATTTATTAAAATATTGTCTGATTCTAATTATTAATTTTATGTACAGCTGCAAATGTTTTTTCTCTTTTCAGTCTGCATAATTAACATGATTTTCCAGTTTTAAAACTTCTAAGAAATTATAGATGTGTCTGTTAAAAAAAGCTTAGAATTCATTTGATGAAACCAGAAATGTTGATATTAGAATTAATGTCTTTGTCAATTTATTTTTTAACTTTCTTTACTCGAAAATTTTCAAGTTAAGTAGAAAAAATTGTCTTTTCCGATAATGAGCCATTTGTGCCAGTGTTGAATTCAGATATTTTTCTCTTGGAGAGATTTCTAGCTCAGTGAGGGGGGGGTCATTATACAGTTTTGGGGTTCGAAATTGCACATTTTAAGCATTGAAGACACAAAATCTCAAATCTTCCAGGAGGTGTCCCCTGGACCATCGCCTGAGTTCAATATTTCGTTTTTGCTTAACCCATTTGTCGAACCTTGATATAACAAGTGCCTTTGTTGCCAATTTAGTGGACTTTTTTTGTCTGAAATCTTTATATATATATATATATAATTGTATTTGTCTGGCAATGATAAGTTCAAAAGAGCAAGTATTATTAACTAAATATTGGTAATTTTTTTAAGAAAAAAAATTGTGAAATTGACACTACTACTCATGATTATCAAATATATATGTTTATTCTATTTTTTTTTTCTTTTTCTTTTCTTCTCATCAGAAATTCGGTAACACAGTTTATAACTTATTTATTAAGTGCTGGATTCATGGTGTCAAGCAGATAGGCAAAGTTTCTTCCAAAATCTTTTAAAACTATTCAAGATTTTATTAAAATTTGTGTTTCTACTATTAAGTCTTATTTTCATTTTTATTAATAAATTAATATCAACAGAACCAAAATTATTCAATATTTTTACTTAAATTATGTAATGCATTAAAAAAAAAATCTTACAGGTTAGCTAGTTATATTTGAGAAATTTTAATTCTAGTTTATTGTTTGTAGCCCATATTAATTTTTCCTTTGAAATTGAAAAAAAGTTCATGTAATAAACCCTCTCTTAAGAAAATCCTAGTTATTAAAAGCTATTGAATAATTCTCTAAAAAATGGGTTAACTTTTTTTAACAATGAAAAAGACATAGACTTTTTTTTTTTTCGCAAATGCTTCTTAAACTTTTCAGCATTGTATAGTATTTTTTTACTTAAAAAACATTCAAGATGGTGTTCAATAGGACAATCTAAAGAACCTCGGTTTGAAGAAACATGGTTGATCTCTGTTTTTCTATAATTTAACCATTAAACTGATTGACTTGAATTTTTTTTTTTCCCCAGTGTAAAATAAATGCTTTTAAACTTAAAATAAACAAATTGAATTTTTTTTTTTTTTTAGTAACAAAATTAATAGGTAAAATTAGGGTTTTTTTTCTTTTCTACAAAATATTTAATATGAATATATATATATTTTTTTTTATGCCATGGTCAAAAAAATGTTTGTTGGGAAAATAAATCAACAGAACTTACATACATTAGACTCCCTCAAACCCATACATCTTAAAACCAGGTGAGTGGATTTCAAGATGTATGGAAATTGAATAAAAATAATGCCTCTGGAAAATTTTTTCATTCTCTTTTATGAAGAAACCTGACATTCTGTTTTATCCTGCAATTGCAATCCAACCTGACCAATGTAATGAAGCGTAGCTCTTTTTGTATGAAATTAAACTAAAATTAAATCATTCCCATGTAAATCTTGAAATCTATGAGTGCAGCAAAGAGGAATTGTTAACCATATAAGTCCACAGGGCCGTAACGAAGGGGGTGCTATGGATGACTCACTGTCACTAAATGAATTTTTGTCCGGAAATTCAAATGAAATTTTGTTCAAAAATCTAATTTAGTTTTGTGACCCTTACACAGTTTTGCAGAATTGCTAAATTGTATCTAAAATAAGTGTTTCAACACTCCTTCATCCTATTTGTACATCATTGTTGAAGCTAACATTGTGTTTAATTTTGCACCAGTTATATACTGAAAATTTTCAACATCATATACTTTTCTTAGCATAAAACGAAGTTATTACAACAGTTTATTAAAAAACATAATATGTACAATGTGAATATATACTAATTTATCTGCATCAGAGATAGAGAAAATGAGCATTAATTCGTTAATTATTAACAATAGCCACTTCTTTTGATAAATGTTGCATACTAATTAAATTTACCAGTTCTTATTAATAATTACCGATGAAGTTTGGTCAGTAGGATTGATTAAGCTTAGTAATGGATATTATACTTTACAAAAATATGTACTACCATGTTTCAATCCAATAATAAAAATAATTGTTAAGAGACAATATTCAATCAAAAGAACTGTTCTATTAATAATTAATAAAACGTAAAAAATTAAACAGTTTAAGATAGTTTTTTTTTTTTTTTTTTTTTTTTTTTTTTTTTTTTTTTTTTATAATGCCTGAATAAATTAGATAAAAATTTTAAACACTGAAATATTCAAAGAATAAATTATACAGCTTTGAAATGCATATTTTTTTTAGCAATGAATATTTAAAAAAACATAAACAAAATAAAAATCTCAAACTAAATGAGCTGAAATTTGTTAAATTTACCTAACCTTGATTGGTAATTTGTTAATAATAATTGATTAATTTGATAAATATTCATAAATTTATCATATTAACTGGTTTATTTGAATATCATTTGGCTATTATTAATAACTGATTATTATTAATGGCCGATTAATCAAATTGGTCATAACATATATACAGTGTAGGCTCCTTCAAATCTGTAGAGCTTGGGACGAGTAGTTGTGCAAATTTTAGAATTATGTGGATTTATGGTCATTGCTTTATTTTTCTTAATAGTAATTTGAATGCAATTAATAATGCAATCGAAATTATAATGAATGCTTACAATATAGTAAAATATTAAAATTAAGAAATAGGGTTTAATCTAGGAAAAAGAGAATTGTAGCTTTTTGGTTAATTTTAGCGAAGAACTTTTAGCCAAATAATAATAGCTTTAGTCAAGAAAAAGAAAATTGTTTCATTTATAAAAAAAAATTCTATATACTTGAGTATTATTTTTAATTATGCTATGTACAACTAATATGTCACTCTAAAAGATTGGCACTTTAAGATTTACACACAAATGGATTTTATAAAAAAAAAATGAAAAAAAATTTCTGAACTGTTTACTCAAATTAATCATTATTAAGTTACCTAAATTCTTGACTGTTCGTCTATTTCTCAAATCATTTTTTGTTATATTCATGAGACTAAATCTCTTTTCATAATGAGTTGTTGACAACACAAGTGTTGCATTAAATTTATACAAGAAAGTCACATTAGGAAACATGTCAGTAATGTCGTTTTTATAGAATAAAAGAATATACATTTCTTAACACTTCCATTCCAAAACCCACTGGAACAACTTCCATTCATAAACGATATTAGTTTCTTGTCCTAAGTGAGAATCACAATAAAGTAAACTTAATTTTCTCTAAACCATTATATACTACACTTTTCATCACTTTTATTTGTTATGTTGCTAGGAAGTAAATACTCTAATCTGAAAAGCATGTACGACATGCATCTGATACATTGATGATCTAGAGCTAGCGTGCATTGTATCATGCACATATACAACCTTCATTTTTTGGCATAATATATGCTGGCGTTGCGTCAGATGCAAATAACATCATGCTGTTTGAAAACCACTGCATTCTGAATGCTATGCCTGAGCGTGAGCACTGACACAAAAATGACAGCTTGTCATGAAGTTTTTTCAGTATTTGTACAGCTAGTTTTTCTCGTTTTATTTTTCTAAGGTTAAATATACCAAAGAAAACTTTTGAAAAGATACTGGTGTCTAAATATAAAGGGACAACACAAACTCTTAAAAATATATATGCCTAAAACAGCCACCATTTTTGCACCAGCACTCAAGCCTAATATTCAAGAGACATATTTAAGACTATTGTCCCCATCAGATAAAGATACTAGCAAGCTAATGCTAAATATTTTGCAGATATCTTTTTATAATGACACTTTAATTTTCAGAAATGGTTTTGAAAGTGAAAGTAACTTTTAAAAATATCTAAGACCAAAATTAAAAAAGTTAAAAAATGCAATGTAAAGATGGACTTCAGCTATCCAGTGCAAAAAGAAAAAAAAACTTAAACATGTCAAAATATAAATGATGTAGCTAGTGTTCACTCTAGAAAAAAAAGGGCAGGGCGCTAGTAAAAAAAAGGGCACAGTTGAAGCTGAAAAGGGGCACTTTTTTCAGCGAAAAAGGGCACAGTTGAAGCTGAAACGGGGCACTTTTTTCAGCGAAAAAGGGCACAGTTGAAGCTGAAAAGGGGCACTTTATTCAACGAAAAAGGACATTGTTTCTTTAGAAAGTATACAGCTTCTTAATCAATAAAAAATATTATATTATATACTCATCTTTGTTTATAATCACAGTTAATAACAAATTACAGATATTTTTTTCTTAATTGAATGTTTTAAAGATCTAGTAAATAATTTTGGTTCACATACCCATACTGTAAAACTATTAGCCACATAAACTATCGGTTTTATGGATACGACAAAAGTTTAAAGTGGTAATAAAATTTAGATGTCAATTAGTATTACTGTAAATCACCAAATATAGATTATAAGCCTTGTGAGCTGTGGAGGGAGGGAAGCAAAGAGCTAAAAGCAGGGTTGGGTTTTTGACGTCAAAAAGGGGTTTTTGACATGACAAAGGTTTAAACCGGATTAAACCGTCAAAAACCTGTCAAAAACCCATAGTCACAACCTTCTGCCTTGCACTAGAGTTTGTTGTTAGATTTTAAAACTAGCAACAGCTTCCATACATTACGTTGAAATTTAATTATATCATGGGTAATTAGCAGGTCTTTAAATATTTTTAATTAATAAAAATTAAGGTAAAAATGTCAGATTTCAAATCTCAGAAATTTATCTTGAAATGGACATGCAGAAATATTTGCACAAAAATTATGTTTAAATATCTTGTTAATTTATTCTTATTATTTAATATTTAAAAAAATCTGAAGTTATTTAGTATGTATTTTGACATAGCTAATATTCATAAGTATTAACGAATTAAGTGTTGTAAATGTATTATTTTCAAAAGTGTGGAACTTGATACACATGTTTAATAATTTTTTTATGCTACATATATATAATATCCAGTAGGTTAGTTTGAATTTAAATATAATGCATATTATTTATTATGATTATTACACATCATTATAATCTATTTTTATCTCTTTATATCATTTTAATCTCTATTTTATATCTCTCCTCCCCCCGCCACTCCACCCCCACAGCACAGCACATACACTAAGGCCCGCCACACACTAGGGAGACATGCGAAAAAAATCGTGAAACATGACGCAGTCAAACTGGTTTTTTCTTTGTTATCAGGGTGAAATTGTCACATGTCTCATGTTTTTTCGCTCAATGTCTCACAGGTCTGTGGCAGGCCTAATAGTATTAAAAATACAAATAATGTTTACTTTGATAAGTAAGTAAGACAACAAGTAATTATTCAACAACTGAATACTTAAGATATTTAACAAAATTTTACAGTATTCAGTAAGAAAGAAAAAGAAAGAAATTCACAAGTACTTGTATAAGTTAAATTTTCAGCATAGTAAATAAATAGGCAAAATGTTGTAAATAGATACTCAGATATTTGTAGAAAGGAGTTGATTTTTTAATTATCTTTATGTTAGTTATAAATTCAAAAAATGACTTGCGATTTCAAATTCAGAATTACTGATTTTTCTGAAAAACCAAATAACAATTGTAAAAGTAAAATATATATATATTAGACTGATCTATAAAATACTTCTAAAACACAAAATATTTTTTTTTATTATTATCTAATTCAATACATAACTTAAAATAATAAAACATACTTTAAACACTTCCAATTAATTTGATTACATAATTGAAATCAATCCAAAAGAAAATTGTCAAAGTAGAAATTTAGTTCAATAATACAGTTCATTTGCCCCAAGTAGTACACGGTAGCATTTAACCAGTTTTGAACATCTTTCTGTTCCTAATCGATTACGGAACATGTCTAATCTTTAATATTATTTTTAACTTTACATTAAATTTGGTTATAAATAAATTTCTTCATATATAATATCCTTGCATATTGTGAATAACACATTCAAATTTAATAAATAATATTACAAAAGATAAGTTTTCCAAAATCTAAGGTTTTGTTTATTATTCAAAATATGTTTCTTCAAAAGTTTAAATTTATTTTTTCTACAACATATTTTAATACATTTTCTTTATTAAAAGCAAATAAATTTTACTTATTAAATATAAATATAGGTTGATATATGTAAATAAATATTTTTATTTACATATAAATATAGGTTTTTGACAGTTTTAGCCATTTTTGACAAGGAGGTTTTTGACACGACGGTTTAAACCATGGTTAAAACCGTCAAAAACTGTCGCATGTCAAAAACTTGCCAACCCTGGCTAAAAGCAATTTATTTTATTTGGGGGGAGGGAGGCAAGGAGGGACGACATTGATTATTTATCATTAGTAAAAAATTTAACATAAAGATAGAAAAAATATTTAAAAATAAGACTTTAAATTTGGTGTGTTTGATAAAGACAGAGAAGCGAAATTTAGATGATTTACTGTCACAATGAAAAGGCAATAGTTGCAAGAAAAAAAAAAAAAAGTTGAAGGGAGGGGAGAAGAGGTTGATTAGATTGGATGATTGATTATTCACACTATACTGTATATTTATTTCAATACTTTATACAGATATATATATATACATAGACTCCCTCAAATCCACACAGCTTGGGACCAGAGGTTGTGCGGATATTAGAATTTTGCGGATTTCTGGTCATTGCTTTGTATATATATTTTTAAAGGAATTTGAATGTAATTAATAATGAAATCAGAAATATAATGAATGATTACAATATATAAACCATTAAATTTAGTGATAAACTAAAATAATAAAAATTTAGATAATTTTTAAAATTATTAAAATGCTAAAAGCAAAAGTCAAGTTAATAATCAGTAATGTACAATTAAATACTCATTATAAAGATGAAATGTGTTTTTCCTAAATTATTCAATGAAACTAGCCTCATAAAGGTACGTTACTAATTCACATCAGGATCATAAAATAATGAAGCTTTATTTCATGTTTAGCCAGACTTAATAACTAAAAAAGCTTGATTAATACATAAATATATTTGGTAAGATTGTGATTACCAATGATATCAGCAATATCTCGATTTTTTCAGAAATAAATTATTCTTTTTTCATGAAAAAAAAAACATGAATTCAATAACCTTAACAAAATTTACAAAAATAAAAAATGTATGGAATTTATATAAAACTAAAAAAGTCAAATTTTGCACCGACATCTGAACTAGATGTTTCATTGTTTACATCCGTAAATTACGTCCGGATTTTAGAGAGTTGCGGATTTGAAGGAGTCTACTCTATATACATATATATACATTAAACTTTACAGTTAGAATAGAAAAAATTGTAGCATTTTAAGAAATCAAATTTTCCTATAATAAAATGACAAATAAAACAGAAAAATAAAAAGTAAATGATTTTAAACATTTAATTGAATTGTGGAGCTGATTAAAACAAAGAAAATAAATTTCAAAAAGGGGGGGGGGATACATCCATTTAAAAAATCAGAAATCTGTTAAAAAAATAAAAGATTGTGTATCCCAGATTAAGAAATAATAGAAATGTAAAAGCGAGATATTTTTTTTTCTTTTACAAATTTTGCATAAATTATGGACTAGAAATTACCCCTTTGTTTGAAGGGGGCGGAGGAGGACATACAGCTAGACAAAAATATGAATGCAATTTGTATTTTTATTTGATAAACTGGCTGACTAACCCAATGTTTCCCGAATTCGTTACGAAATCGCAAAAAAATTAAAAATCTCTGCACTAATTCCGAATAAACTTTATTCAAAAGAGATCTAAATTTACTATGTTGGGCAAATCGCCGTAAAACTTAAAAAAAAAAAAAAAAAAAAAAAAAAAAAAAAAAAAAAATCGATTAAAAATCACAGATTATAAAATTTTGTACAGTGAACTGAAACATTATAACAGAAATTGTTTCACAAATGTAAAAAAAAAAAAAAAAAGAAAAAAAAAGAAAGAAAAATCGGCATGAAACATGAAAAATTGCTTAAAATTAAGACATCACAGAAGATATTAAATACTATATTAAGCTAAATGTTAAACCGAATTCATTTAACAACAAAATTACATTGCAGTGAAAATAACAATAAAAAAAAACTTTGAAAAAGTTAGAGGACAAAGGTTAGTAGACTAAAAGTCTGAAACCCAATTCTTTTCACAAATGTAAAAAATTGCAGCTGAACGCGAAAAAACAATAAAATCTCATTTAAAATTATACATATATATATATGTATAAACAGGAAGATAAAGTTTATTATATTAAGTTAAACGTTTGAAACTGAATTCCTCTAACGAAAGTGGAAAAAAATCGAAAATGTTTTAAAATTGCTAAAAATTTAGAAGGCAAAAGTTATCATATTTGGTAAAAGTTTGAAATTGAATTCCTTTTATTTTCAACGTCCAAAAATAATAATTAAAAAAAAAGCTGAAAATCTCAATAGATCTTAATAAAATAAAAACATTTATTATAGACTTCTAAAAGTTTAAAATCTTAATAAATCTTAGTGAAGATTTAAATAAAAAAACCTGTGGAGTACGGAAAAAACGCCGATAATCGCGTTAAAAATCAAATTTCAAATTATTATGAATAAAAAATGGTGGAAGACAAAATTTACTATATTAAGCAAAAAGTTTAAAATTAAATATCTTTTACAAAAAAAAAAAAAAAAAAAAAACGAAGCGGGGTGCGAAAAGTCATTAATAATCGCATTAAAAAATTCACAAAAAATTAAAAAATTGCTGTACAAATTCCAAATAAACTTTATTGAAAAGAGGGCAAAATTAACTACACTGGGCTAGAAGTTACTATTCATTTTAATAATGTAAAAAAATCGAATCAAAAGTCCAGCTTTGATGAGCATAACTACATTAATAGGGATTATCTTTCTACCAAATTTTATAGTCCTACGTGTAGCTTTTATTTATTTATTATTTTTTTTCTTCCCAAGAACACGATATGTTGATAGCCAAACTTCTTTCCTTATTATAAGTTTAATTTAGAAAATTTATTTTTTTAAAAAGTTTCCAATGATAAATATATTTTATTTACAGATTTAAAAATTGAAATTATTATAAATAATTTTTTCAAATTGTAAAAGAAAAAAAAAAAAAAATTGAAGACTATTTAACATCTTTTATTATTACACAAAAAATATCTTAATTGATCGCCCATGATATAAATATCGATTTTCACAAATTTCAAATTATTATCAACATTTAATTTGATTTCCGATTCAAATAAATATTATGCAACTGAAATTATAAAAGAAAACTGCCGACGACAGAAAATAAAATCTACAGAATGGATAATATATTACGCAGATTCAACATTCTTAAAAGAAGAAGAAAACAAAACCCAAGTTGCCAATATTTCTCGAGCATTACTACCTACAATTAAAATTATTCAAGAAGCATTCTTATTTATAGAATTTTAATCACAATATAATGTACATCATTCATGGAATACGAAAAATTAGTAATGATAATGACCTTGTATACACCGATATATACGGTAAAATTTGCACGCTTCAGAACTTTCATTAAATTTTAAATTTGTCGAAGTTTTAAACTACCTCTACCATTAAAACAAAATATAACAATAAAAATATTGGTTACTATTTAGTAAAAGAAAAAATAACTTATCTTTGTTTCAAGCATTTTTTGCAGACAGCTTTCTTCCTTCATTATCACAAGGCATTTCAGCTTTTTATCATCGGAAAAACAAACACGGAATTTACCAGATGTACAGCATTTTCAAAGCAGCGCTACTGATTGAAAAATGACCACGGGCGCCCATCACCCCAATCACTGAAATTTCCTTCCTTTGTATTCCTTCCGTTTATTGTACATATCAGAAGACGCATGTACCCCCTCTATACTGTGTATAGAGGGGGGGGGTCAGACTTCTAGTGCCGACTAAACCCCGCCCCCACTTCCATGAAAATACCGCCCCGTCCCAATAGATTTTAATTGATCAGGGACTTTTTCGGAGGCATTCTCTATTCCACTGGATCAGAACCAGCTGATGAGATAAAAGAAACAAACATGACAAACGAAGGAGAAGAAAGAAAGAAAGAAAAAAAAAAAAACTAAACTGTAAAATGGCAAAGAATGTCACAAAAATCCAGTTCCAGTCTCAATCCAGCCCGTATGAAAATCATTGTCTCAGCCTGGTCCATGCAAAAATCAGTAAAATTTAGCTCGGCACAAACTTTTTTGGCATAAAACACACATTTTTAAATAGTCTCAAAGTAAAATGTGTGAAAAAGAACTTGATTATGACGGTCAATCACGCGAATAGACCTGTACACTAATGCTAATCCTATGAAAGAAATTTCTAATTAATTTCAATATTTCCAACTGTTTTTTTTTCTTCTTTCGTTTGCATTGTATAGCTGAGGTCAAACGCTACAAAGACAATTTCCATATTTTTTAGATTTTTTTGGCTTTTTTCTTTTTTTTTTTCTTTCTTTCTTTCTTTTTTTTTTTTTTTTTGTTCGAGAATGTTTTTATTTCCAAAGTCGGTCTTGAAAGTGAAAGTGTCCTTTTTAAAAATACCTGAAAATAAAATCGAAAAAATTAAAAAAGTCTTTATACAGGTAGATCTGTGCTATGGAATGGAAAAAGAAATCACTTTAAAACATTGAAATTCAAACGAGATATATTTTTAAATTTCTACCATAGAATGAGCAATAGCAAGTGGGTCTTTTCGCGTGACTGAAGTTGATTCTAAAGCGGGAAAACGTGTCAATCTATGCAAAATGAATGTAATAGTATGCGAGAAAGATAAATACATATCGTAAATATGTATTGGTTTTGGTTGCTTCTTAAAAAATGAAGATTATAAACATGAATAAAAGAAAGCTAAAATTAGTATTTTTGGTCAGAATTCCTCGTTTGAATAAATTTTTAACCATATCGAATTAAAAACTTTGTGCTCTATAGAAATTCTGCTGAGCCGAGATTTTAATCTACATTTCTGCTGGGCCGGTCTCTTTAGAGGTCTGCACGGGCCAGAATTTCTAGGCCTCGGCCTGTCCGTTTATATTTTTACATTTCTAGGCCCGTCCTAGTCCTTAAAGAAATTAGTGAAAAACAGGCCCGGCCCGATTAGACCCGACACAATTTCTACAATTTAGAAAAAATTCAAATTTGTATCGTATAAATAAGATTCCTTTAAAGAACACTGCACACATATTAATGGGTTAATTTTACACCATATTTTACAAAAAATACACAATAGCAACATTAATGATTACTTAGATTCTCAGACTTTCAACATTCAAATAACGATTCATTAAAGAATTAATATGGTTTAAAATAAAAGAAAAAAAGTTTAAAACATCATAACCTTTGAAGCTGTATAATAGAAAGAAGATTTATGAAAATATTTTGATATCATTTATTAACGATATCCTCAAATCTAAAAGAACTACTTTTTGCTACATTTCTGAATTAATTTCTTTTCGAAATCTCATAAGATTAGCAAGTGTTCTTATTCAGAAACTATGTAATTGAATGGCGCCATCCATTTTTTGATACTAGCAATTTAAGAAAATGCTATGAAATTAGCGTTTTGAATCGAATTTCCAGAAGCGACACCATTGGAAGGGAGAAAAGTCTACAGTCACTCAAGAAAAATATCTTATCTCGACAAATAGCGTATTTATCAAAAATGGAAAACGCTATTCGATTTCAAATCCATTTAATAGTCAGGCTTGTCAATTTTATACTTTTACAGTAAAAATTAGTCAGAAAATTTGTCAAAGTTGCGCGCTGTTGAGTAGTGAATTTAGGAACCACACCTATAAAAATAATCAAGAAATATATTTCCAAAGATTACATTAACAGAAGTTTATAAACGCTATTAATATTTTTACAAAATATAATGTCTGCTTTACACTTCTTAAGTACAATTAAATCCAGTTCCGGCCCAGCTCGACTATGTAGAAAAACAATTCAAGCCTGATCTCGGCCAGGCACGAGTGTGCTAACAAAAATATTAAGTCTGGGTCAGACATATTGCAACTGTACGATGCCGATCTCTACACTGGACAAGTTACATTTCTTTATTGATATTGTCAAAGTAGCATCGTTTCGTGACTCCCACTTATACTTATTCTCGTTAAAGCAATATTCATTGGAAACAGCTCATATTTTATCGCCTTTACTTAAATCTTTTTATCAGGCCGGTTGGCCCACTAAATTTTTTTTTATCGACCCAGCAATTATGCCCGATTATTATTATTTTTTTATTTATTTATTTTTTATTTTTATTTATTTATTTTTATATTATTTTATTTATTTATTTATTTATTTATTTTTGCCGGCTTGGCCTTTTTGAAAATGCGCATACGTTCCGCCGGACCGAGTACGGGCCAGGTACGTGCAGACCTCTAAATTTCGTGCCAAACTTTTAGTTTAATACCGTAAATGCCCAATAATTATTTTTTGTATGGACATAACCGAACTTTTAACTTTTATATCGGCCATTATTATTTTTTTTTTAATTATTTATTTTCACCGTATCCGAGCTGCACTTTTTTCGATGGGTCGGGCCCCGAGGGCCGGATCTTGGAAATTTCGGGTCATGTAGGCATCTAATCTGGTGTCATTAAGTGTATGTAAATAAATGCATAAATAAAGAATATAAGCTGCTAATTATGATAAAACTGCTGACATATCGACCAGTAGCGTAGCTATGTTTTTTGGCGCTCGGGGCCAGCAAGAAATTTTGCGCCCCCACCCCATTATAGATATATAAAATTTTCTCTCAATTTGGCGCCCCTAGGCCTCGGTGCCCGGGGCGGACGCCCCCCTTGCCCCCCCACCCCCTTAGCTATGCCACTGATATCGACAAACTGCAAAGTTGAATATGTTAGTTGTGCCACTTGGGCTTCTACGTTGTTTATCAAAATAAGGCATGTCTTATTCCTTATATAAACAATCTAACAGCTGTGCTTTCTTCGCATATGTCAAATTTTGATTGCGTTCAAAAGTAAGGCAACATACATAATTCACTAATGTATTCATGTTTGTATAATATGTGCATCTGTAAATTAAAAAAGCAAGAATGAAGATTTATTTATTTATTTTCTCAAACTTGAGCGATTGTGATGGAAGCAGGTTTTCTTTTCCATTGATACATATATATATTGATACCACATGCAGTTTTATTAGTTAAAATGAAAAGAAAGCTATAGCTTTTCTGAAATACTAAGGCATGACATGGCTATCGGAGTTAAGACGAGGGGAGGATGCCCTTGTTCATATTTCTCCTTTTAGTCTTTTTTTTTTTTTTTCAACAAAAGATCGCGGGGCTGGGGAAGAATCCACTTTTTGGTTTAATTTTCTAATTTTCGGAGATGAGGAGGGGGGGGGGGGGGAGAGGAAATATTTTTTGAGTTCAGTTGAAACAGTAAAAATATAACGAGTTGCAGGTTAAAAAAAAAATATTTTTGAGGGTTCATGTCAATTACTGCATAGCTTTTTTTTTTTTTTTTTTAAATAGTATATGCATCTTTTTAGTATTATTATTATTATTAAATAGTGTATACATCAAATTTTTTATTCAATGGTTAAAAGGTTAAAACTTCACTTGTAGTTGCATATTAAAGATAATTAAAAAATAATAGTTTGTTTGGCGTGTTTGCATAATTCTTCGAAATTACTTGTAGGGTAATCATGCAAAGGGTGCGATAAGTGCAAAGTACGCAATACTCGCGTTTATAGGGATCCCCAAAAAGACTAAAATACCTTTAAATAGAAAAGGACTTCTGAAGAATAGAATGGTAGTATCTGGGCTAGACTTTTTTTCATATAGTAAAAATTCAAGACCTCAAAAATATTTCTTGTACCGGGATCATTTTATGAAGACCGATTCTGACCATACAATTATTATTATTTAAACGTTGTTTAAACAGGGCAGGTTTATTTTTCTGTGTTTACTTCAAATATGATTCAAGTTTTTTTTCATTATCGTTTTATTTATCTCTCACATTTCTTTTCCGGGTAAAGGTTCAATTTAGATGACATTCACATGGTATTCATTAATTTTGCTGAATAAAAAAACAGAAAGAAGCAGGGTCACATGGTCAGCTCCGTGCGAAAGGGGGGGGGGGGGCGAAGGGGACTGTCGCCTCGGGCGCGGAAGTTTAGGGGCGCCAAATTTATACTACCAGCGTCATTTTGGGGGCTGTTTAAAAGAAAAAAAAGGGGTAGGGGGCGGCAAATTGAAACTTTGCCCCGGGCGCAGTTTTTTATTTGCACGCTCTTGCGTATGGTGGGAGTTTAACTAATCTAGACGGGAATTAAAATGATGTCACCAATTACGATTTTTTCCTTTTTTTTTTGTTTGTTTTTGTTGGTTTATGCTTGTACAATAGCAGAATCGATGCATAATTTTGCTCCCTGAAATAGCGGTGGAAAGAAAAGGATGGACATAAAAAAGAAAAGTTGTAAAATAAGGATACTGAATTGGATTTCAAAAGATAGCATCACAGTGCAAGGAACAGGGGACATAGCTCAAACAATGCTATTGTCCAGTTCTAAACTTTCCCTGACCACCCAGGATTTCCACCCACCAGAGAAAGGGAATTCGTAAAATAGAAAGTATACGTAATTTAGCTAGAAGCTATGACAAGTTGATGGGGAAAAAAAACAGGATGTTTTTGAAGTGGAGTTTCTCTAATTCATAGATTGAGGAAAATCTTGAACAATCGCAGCGATTGCTGGAAAAAATTCAGGGCACATTTGACTATCTTTTATTATCAGAAGGGCGCATTTTGCCGATGTTTGAAAGGGCGGGGCGGGATTTGCCGATTTTAAAAGGGGCGTGGCGCTGCGCCCATTCAAAAATGGCCTAGCGGGAACACTAGATGTAGCTGCAAATAACCTACCCATAGGTTTAGCATTTGTTCGCGAGTGTCCTCGCCTATCTAACTCGGAGCCTTTACAGAATTTTAAGATATTCGCTCAGAGAGGATGGGATAACTTTTGAAGCAAGTTGTGAATGCAGTATGAGATTCCCCCCCCTTCTTTTTCTGTGTGACAAATAGCAGGTTTATGAAATGTGGAACAATGAAATGGGAATGATATTGCACATTTTTTGGCTGTTGCTATTTGGCTAATCCACTAAATATTTTGGAGGCAAAAAGAGCCTTCACTTAGCTTCTTGGCTAACCCTAGATTAATCCCTAAGAAAGTAATAAACTAAAATAATAAAAATTTAGATAGTTTTTTAAATGATTAAAATATTAAAAACAAAGGTCAAGTAAATAATCAATAATGTATAGTTAAATATTCATTATAAAGTTGGGATGCATTTTTTTCTAAATTATTCAATGAAAGTTGCCTCTTAAAATTACACTATTAATTCCAAAATCATAAAATAATGGAGTTTTTATTTCAGGTTTTGCCAGATTTAATAACCAAAAAAGCTTGATTAATACATAAATTATTTGGTAAAAAAAAAAAAAAATTGTGATTACCAGTAAAAACAACAATATCTTGAATATTTTCAGAAATAATTTTATTCTTCCTTCATGAAAAGCATGAATTTAATAATATTAACAAAAATTACAAATTAAAATATATGACATTCAAAAAAAAAAAAAAAAAAGTCAAATTTTGTTCCAAAATCAGAAGTTAAAGTTCCATTATTTACATCGATATCTATTAACATGCGAATTTAAGGGAGTCTACTGTATCTATATTTTTATTATTTAAATATTCAGTGACATAAATGCACTTTTTGGTTACTAAAAAATTATTAGCCAGTAGCTATGTCTACTAAGCAAAATTCCTTATTTTCATGCTTACCTTAAATTACCTCACATACAGAGTTGGGATTTTGATGTTGGAAACTGGTTTTTGACATGACAAGCATCGAAAACTGGTTTAAACCATCAAAAGCTGGTTTAAACCGTCAAAAACATGTAATACGCTTTAAAACATTTTAAGAACAAGAGGGAAACATTGAATAAGTCTTAATGATTTAAGTAATTTTTTATTTAACATTTATACTTACAAAAAAGTTAAATTATTTTTAATTGCAATAAAACATTTTTGTTTCTTTAGAATGTTCAAACAGAAGAAAATGATTTTGTACCGTTAATAATCTGGATCAATTTTACCCCACAGTATCCTATAGTACATAACCAATTTAGCACATTTATTTGCACCCAAACGATTTCTGAGTTTAGAGTGTATGAAGCCAAAGTTAGAAAATACTCTCTCAATTGATGCAGAGATAGCAGGGCTTGATAGCAGAAGCATTGCTAGTTGAGCAAGTTTGGAGGCAGGCCAAATTTTCGCATTTATGACAGATTTCTTTCTTTTTTTCCGGTAATGATAATATACAATACAATAATAGTGAACTTTTGATATTATATCTAATGTTCTATATGTGTGACAGATATTTAATGTGAAATTTTACAGATCAGTGTAGTATTTGAGATTTCTGACAAGGTTTGTGACATGACGGTTTAAACCGCAGATTAAACTGGATAAAACCGCACTTTGTCAAAAACTTGCCAACTCTATTCATATATTTAAAAACACTACTGTTATCTTAATCTGTAACTTTTATCCTCCTTTCTTTTTTTTTTTTTCAGGAAATTAACCATTTGGAAGAGCAAATTTCAAAATCGAAGGAAAGCTTGTGAAAACTAAAAATAACTGCATATTGAAGAAGAAAGAATTAAAAGAAGTTCTAAAATATATAACTAGTTTTCACCCTTATTGAATGGAAAAAACAAAAAAAAATGTCTCCTCTAGAAAAGTTGTGCTTTGATTTAATTGTTAAAGAATTTGAACGGTTTGATTATGCTTTTACTACAATAAAGGATAAAAATCTTCAGCAAGACCTTGAATTTTTACAGAGGCGATTCTCAAGTAAACTTGCAATGGAATTATCAAACCATACCGATATAAAATTGAAAGAAGAGTACTTAGGTTTTTTATTCAATCTGCATTTAGAATATTTTAATGTTTTGTGGCTCAAAAATAGTACATATCTTAATGCTGTGGAAGATTTTTTCTTTAAGTTTCCGAATCTGACAAGAATTGACTTTATAAATAAAGAACTTAATGCTGATGTATTGCTTAAAAATGTAGCTAAATTTTGCCATGAAATCGTTGATATCAATTTGATATATTCTAGCGCTACGGACAATGGAGTTAAATATCTGTGTGAAATCAAAAATGGAATGCCTGTGTGTCCCAAATTGAAGAATCTCTTTATTAGGGGGTCTTTGGTTACAAATAAAGGTGCTGAATACTTAATTCGAAATTTACCAACTCTTGAAAAATTTGATTATCCAGATCTTCCTTTAGTGTTGCATTCTATGCATGGACAAAATTTGTCTGAATCGGATGATCCTCTACTGTTATATTCTATGCATCAACAAAATTCATCTAAATCAGAAAAAGTACTTAGTTGTAATTTAATTGAACTAAAGCTATCACAGTTTAGAGGATTACCATACTATACAGAAGTTCTCAAAACTTGCCTAGCTATGTGCCCTAAACTCAAACAATTAGATTGCTTTATACCAAGTAAAGAACAACTTGATTTATTCACAAACTGTCATTTAAAGAAATTAATGTTACTGTTTTATGTAGCAAACGGAAGAGTTAACATAGATAATTTTTTAAGAATGAATGGACGTAATTTATCTTATTTGAGCATTTGGGGCTGTACCCTGTCTGTTGCAGCGTTAAAAGAGTATTGTCCTGAGCTTAAGGAATTTAATGCAGATGATATATATTTCACAGATGCGAATGATCCGCACATCAATTTTCTTCCCTTAACTAAGCTGCATATCTCAGATATTGATCCTTCAATGAATAAAGCCATGTCTCGCATTATCTCACCAAATTTGGAAACTTTATTTATGGAGTCTTGCATATTATCACCAGAAATGAAAACCCAAATTTTATTGTGGTGTGAAAATTCTTCTGCAAGAGAGATCGGGTTTACGTCTGTAAGTCTTGATATAGAATTTCTTAAAAATGTCCTCTTAAGGTGTCCTTTCCTGAAGGAGATGCATTTGTTTAAGATCTATGGTGCCACTTACACGCACAAAGAATTGCATAATCTTGCTAAAAGTTTACCTAACAAACCACATATTTTCTTTTCTGGAGTCTAATAAGTGATAATTTTCCATTTTACGGTTTAATATGTATTAAACATAAATTATTATTTCAAATGAAAATCAAATTTTTAATTGCTTAAGAGGCACAAATGCCAACTTAGTAAAAAAGTTACGATGCCGGGACTCAGACCCAGGCCATTCGTGTAGTGCATTGATATTCTACCGACTAAACAGCACAGACGGACACTCAGCCTGGAACTTATCATTTTTACATTTTGGCAAGGCTACAATTGAAGTACAAGATAGAAATTTGATTTTCATTTGAAATATTGTATGCTAGATGGATTTTCTCTTTAAAAAATTTTCCAAGTATTAATAAATTATTGTAAAAATGAGAATGAATGTAATTTATCTTAAAATTAATCATTTGTAGCTGTAGAATGTCTGTTGCAATGTTAGCAACATGTTGTCCTCCTATCAAGGAATTTTATGTAGGTGGTGTATATTTCAAGAATAATGAAGATTTACACCTAAATTTATTACACTTAAAAGATTACTTCAATCAAACGAAACTAGACTTGTTCGCTAATGCTAATTCTATGGAAGAAATTTATAACGATACCTCAAGCATTTTAATATTTTAAAACAAATTACATTTTTTGCATTGGATAGTTGAAATCGATCTAAATAAAAGCCTTTTTTTACATTTTCGATTTTGTTTACATATATTTTTAATGTGGACACATTTAATTTTCAGAACCGGTTTCAAAAGTGAAAACAACCTCATATTAATCAAAATTGAAGAAGTAAAAAATGACCTTTATGCAGATCAACCTTAACTACCCAATGCAAAAGAATATATATACAGTAGACTCCCTCAAATCCGCACATACTTTATGGATGTAAACAATGAAACTTTCAGATTGGATATTTGGAAAAAAAGGGGTTTTTTTTAATTTTGTATCAATTCCATATATTTTTTAATTTTTAATTTTCTCAATAATACTCTATTCATGTTTTTTTTTTTTTTTTTTTCATGAAGGAAGAAAAATTAAAAAAAAAAAAAAAATCAAGATATTGCTGATATCACTGGGAATCACAATTTTCTTACCAAATATATTTATGCATTAATCAAGATTTTTTGGTTACTAAGCCTGGCTAAACTTTAAAAAAAAAATCCTATTTTATGATTTTGATGTGAATTAGTAATGTACTTTTATGAGGCAAGTTTTGTTGAATAATTTTGGAAAAATATATTTAATTTTTATAATGAATATTTAATCATACACTATTGATCATTAACTTGATCTTTGCTTTTAATATTTTAATGATTTTGAAAATTATCTAAATTTTTATTATTTTAATTTATTACTTATTTTAACATTTTATTATATTGTAAGTATTCATTATAGTCCTGAATGCACTATTAATTGAACTCAAATTACTGTTTAAAAAACGTAAACAAAGCAATGACCAGAAATCCGCAAAATTCTAAAATCCGCACAACCTCTGGTCCCAAGCTGTGCGGATTTGAGGGAGTCTACTGTATATATATAGTTTGTCTGAAAGCAGCATCTTCAAAGTAGTGTCTAGGACTATCTGATGCTCATCAAATTTCATTCATTCACATTCTATAAAAAAAATAAAAAACCAAATTTTATTGTGGTACAAAAAAATTCTTATGCAAGAAAGATCGGGTTTATATCTCTATATTTTGAAATGAAATTTCACAGAGATATCCTCTTAAGATGCCCTTTTTCTGAAGGAACTGTGAGTGTGTCTGAGGTCCATGTTGCCACCTACAAGCACAAAGGAAAAATATGTTATCTTGCTAAAAGTCTACCTAATAAACCAAGTTTTTTTTTTTTTTTTTTTTTTTTTTTTTTTTTTTTTTTCTTGATTTGATATTGTATAAGCCTTAAGATGTCACTCAAAAAGACCCGGATGATAATGCTAAGTCTATGGAGATGTTATTTTCAAATATCTGGTTCAAATTTTAATATTTTTACATGATTTTATTTTATTTATTTATTATTTTTTTTTTTTTTTTTGCACAGGATAGTTGAGGCTATCCTGTGAAACTGGGCTAGTTTTTACCTTTTCGATATTGGTTATATATATATATTTTTTTTATATTATGATAATTTCAATTTCAGAATTGATTTCAACCAGTTTCAAAATTCAAAATTATGGTTTAAGAAATATCTGAAACCAAAATCAAAAATATAAAAACTAGCCCAGTTGTAGATTGTTTTCAGCTATCCTCTTCAAAAAATCGAATCATGTAAAAATTTTAAATATCATTTAATGTTTGTATATATATTTTTACATTTGTTTATAAATCATCTATGCGAATTAAAGGTCAAGATTCATGAATTTTGGAAGTGGCCAGTGGCCACTGGCCATGATTAATTCAGTGGCCACTTACGTGTCATTGCAAATTCATAGAACTTGTCTGTAGTTAAAATGCATGTATGCACATAAAGGTATAATATTAGGCATGGTCAAAAATTAAATTCTTCAGAAACATATATTTATACAATATATTATCTTAAATACTTTTTCAAACTAAAAAAATTTTTAAATACTTACTTTACTTCTTTATTTTTTTTCAAAAACTGAAATGAAAGAAAAATCAGACTGCATAAAAAACACAAGCAAGTCATATTTTAACATATTTTAATCCTGAAAACGGGGCCTTCTACTTTTGATAGAATCATTCCACCACAATTCAATTACACTTTCACAATTAAAATCATTTAAATCCACCTTAGCAGTTTTTACAATTAATCTGTTTTCTAAACATTCTTTCTTCATAGATGTGGACCTGTCATTTATTATGTTTTTCACACTGCTCCACACTCTTTCCGCTTCAACGTTACTCGGCGGTATGGTAATTAAAACTTGAATAACTTCTTTCATTATTTTGAAGTTATTGAAGTTTTCACTACCCAACTTTTCTAGTAAATTAGGCAATGAAATTGTTGGTTGGAAGTTCTTGAACATACTGCTACGTAACAATTTCCATTCTTCTAATGCTCTTTCTTTGGAAAAATGAAACAGTTCACAAATTCTTAGTAGCTCATTTTCCCCAAAACTTTTAAGTTCTGATTCTGTAGGTGGAAAGATGGCAGTGTCTAACTTTTCTGCCATGAGAGTGCAAGCATTGTTTCCTGGTCCTTCATCACCGAAAAACCTATCTGAAATCTTTTCACTTACACTTACGCAAAAAGCCATAAAAGTGTCTTTTTGATCTAGTAAAATGCTAGATGTTATGTTTCTAGTTGCTGTAGAAAACAGGGAACTTTTTGTATTCAAAAGAATATCTTTAAATTTTATCTGATCTATTTCGGAATCATCAACTGCAAAAAGAAAATTTTGCAAATGCTGGCCGTTGCTTTCTACCAATTCACCCGATTCTTCAAAGTCAATTAAGTCTAATTTTAATTTTTTTATGCAATTTGTTGCATCACATATATTTATATCAGCTTTTTCCAAATACAATGAAGCTTTAGAAATAATTCCTAAAAAATCTCTAAAAGCATGTAGGAAACACACAAAATCATAGAGAAGCAGGTTTTTTAAAATGTATTTTGCTGAACTTATAACACTAGCTGTATAGCCTGAGGCATGGGGCGATACAACATTAGTAAGGTGCTGAACAATAAACTGATAATTTTCAGCAATAGCTATGACTGTACTGTTTAATGAATTAGCCCACCTTGTTTCACAAATAGCTTTAAAAGACAGTACTTTTAAGTTAAGTGCATCAGCAGCTCTATATAGCTCTCTAGTAAGTTTAGGACTAGTTCTATAAAAATTATTGATTGATCTTAAAAGTGCCATTATTTTTGAAGCTGTTGCATTATTTTGTATTGAATCTTTTAGACATAAATCAAGCAAGTGATTGTAACAATGAATGTGTATTGGTGACTGCAAGATCTTCACCAATCCACCATGCTTACCAATATTGACTGAAGCTTCATCAACTGTCATGCATATTAGGCGATCCTGCCATTTACTAATTTTACACTTATCAAGACAATCAGTTATGGTTTTCGACAAGCCCTCAGCATTTGCATTTTCAATTTCACAGAGACCTACAAATGACATTCTGCTATTATTCTCCCCCTCTGGAACATACCTCACTATAACAGCTTCATATTCAGAATTTTTTTTGTTGTACTTCCATCAGTCAATATGGATATGAATTTGGCAGAATTGATACTATCCACAGTTTTGTTTTTAAAATATAATGCAACATATTTCAATAAAGTTGCAAATGAATATTGATTTTGATAGGTGTCTCCTAAATGAACACCATTCAATTTTTGCAACTGACATTCGGATGCAAAATCACTTGCTGGTCTGTCTTTTATTGCAAAATGAAATATAATTCTCATAAGACAAGACATTTTTTATGAGTTTTTTCATCTATGGTAACTATTTTTTTATAGATTACTGCTTCTTTTGTTGGAATGAAGGTTGATTTTTCCTTTTCTAAACACTTTGAGTGACTTATACTCTTAAAGTGAATATCAACACTTTCCTTTTTACGACGAGAAGGTTGAAAGTTCTTGGAGTCCTTCACAAAATTTGAAAGATATTTGCTAGAAAGTTGTGGAGCCCATTTAGTGCAAACAAGGCACCACATACCCCAAGGATCAATTGGATCAATAATGAGGTTTTTGACTATCTTCTGTTGCTCTGTCATCATTCTTTACATATTTCCATTCTTCCCTATAGTGGCGGCTGCTTTCCTTCTCAGAATAACTACTTTTGCTTTTCTTAGAGTCTGGTTTAATTGGATTAGAATGTAGAGCTGGCGGAAGACTTTGCACTTCAGCTGGCATTAATGGTGGTACAGATGACAATCTAATATAAGAAATGAAGTAAAACGATTTTTGTAATTTAAGATTTAAAATTTTAAAAACATATAATTATATACTATCTTGCATTTTCTGCTACTAGGTTTATGATGCATCATCAAGTCAAGGTTTTGTCTAAACTTTTCTGACAGGATTATTTTTATTTATTTATATAAAATTGTGAAAACTCTGGCTGTGATTTTGTGAAATTAAAATTAGCATCATATTTAGGTTCTTGTTAGACATTTCAAATGGGTTTTGTTTTAATAAATTGATATAGCAGGGATCAATCCAAGCTAAATTTGGATCCTTTTATAGTCCCTTTGCAAAATTGCATTTCATAAAATTCCCTTAAAATTAAAATTCATAAACTTCCAAAATTTGGTTTTGAAAAATGTTTCTTTTATAATTTTTTTTTTCAGTTTAAAATATTATAGCATATATTAAATCAATGAAACTATCTTTGTACTAAACATAAAATTTGATAACTTCTAAAATAGAAACTTTTATATGATAATTTTTTCACAAAAATGGGACCCTAAAAAAATAAATAATAAATAAAAAAAAAATTAAATAGATTCCTGTATAGAGAACTTTATAAACGTGTTATATTTATGTATGCTAATTTATTTTATCCGGGATGCCTTTCAGAAAATATAAAATGAAGAAATTACATGTGAATTAAAAATTTGGCATTTTTCAAAAATTTACGCATTAATTCTTTATTATTTCTATCCAATCTAAAATTTATTGTCAAATCATTGCATCGATTTATTTTTTAAGACCTATGCACCATGCATGAAAACTCATATTCGATTAATTTATTTTGACATGATATTTTGAGTTTAATGGAGAAGGGGGGGGGGGGGGGCAAACTTGCAATGTCCATCTCCAGTGCAGCATTTTCTGTTATTAAATTTGTTTCATTCATAAAAATGAAAAAATTTTATTTAGTGATGAAATATTTTTGATTTATCATCACGTAAAAGGAAAGTTATTTAATGAGTTCAATTGAGTGTGCTTTCATTAAACATAACGAAAAAATTTCTATTTCATACATAAATTTATGAACACCTTTATCAAAAATAAAGTTATTTCTAATTCCTTATATATTGTAGAATAAAATAAAACAAGTTTAAAATGAATACTGATTATTATGTTATGGATGGAGGAGGATTGAATATTGCTACACTTTGATGCAACATTTGATCATTGATCGGTAGCTGGGCGAAAATAACGTATTATTTTACTCAAGAACAAGGAAATAAATCCGCTACCCACAGCAAAAGTAAAAAAGCGTAAATCTGCCGATCGACGGAAAAGTGGCATCTCTGTTTTATACTTGGAAATTTATATTATACAAGTGAAACAGAAATTTAAAAAAAAAAAATGGTAAAAGTATTTTTTTAAGATGAGATATTCTCAAAATATCTTTTAAGGAGCCAAATTTTTCCTAAAGTACCTCTTGATCATGCATAAAAACTAGCATACATTCATTATATTGTATTTTAGAAGTGAGGAAAATAGGTTTAATGAATTCAGTTATAAAATTTACATGCATGTAACATGAAGAAACAATTTATATTAAAGAAAAGAAAAGGATATCTATTGATCGTTTGTGGGATGAAAAGTCGGAAAATTTTGTTTTCAGCCTTAAGACCGCTAAGAGCGAAAAATCTCTTGTCAAAAACGGAAAAGTTAGCAGGTATAAAAATTCAACTACCGTGTATACACTCGCATATAAATTGATAAATTATGTAAATTGGCGTGTATGTGAAACAAAAGTTCATTTTTTTTTTCCAGGATAGGAAAACGTTAATATTATTACGCAATCGCGATATTCCGAATTTTAGTCTTACTTCTAGAAAGTCTAGAACTCTAATTTCTAGTCTAGAACTCTAATTTCTAGTCTAGAACTCTAATTTCTAGTCTAGAACTTACAGATTGTCCTAGATATAATTTTAAAAGTTTTTTTTTTCCTTATGGGTCATTCCATGTCATATCAACGTGGGGTCTGGACCTCGACATCTTAGATTTTCATGATTTTTGGTTTATAGTTTGTATTCATGGAGTATATGAAAAATCTAATTTTTTAACTTTTTTTTCTTAGTGGTTTTTCTTTTATGGAATTTTAAAAATTGCCAAAAATAACAAATTTAACCAATTTTGCAATCACAAGATCCTCCATAATTCTTTAACAAATTGAGCTAGAGAGCTCCTTTATGTCTTATTTTAAAGCTATTTTTATTAGCTTTAATATGATATGTAACACTAACTATTTTGAGTAAAATATTTTTTTTGACAAATTTTCAAAATTTTTGAATTTAAAATATTCAAAAACACCATTTTTAATTTTTTTCAAAAAAATATATGTTAATGTTTGAGTTTTTGACTACAATTATGTAAAATTTCAAGATGGAGAAATGATGGGATTTTGAGTTATTAATTTTTGAGTAATAGTTATACATAAAAATTTTCAAGTATGAAGGAAAAATTAACATTTGTACAGTTTCTTTCCATTATAATTCACACTTCTTTTTCATTAAAAATTTTATGCTAAGCATATTCAGCTCTAAGGCATGGAAAAACTATATATTTTTTAGAAAAAAAAATTAAAAATGATGTTTTTGAAAAGTTTAAATTCAAAAATTTTGAAAATTTGTCAAAAAAAATATTTTACTCAAAATAGTTAGTGTTACATATCATATTAAAGCTAATAAAAATGTCTTTAAAATAAGATATAAAGGAGCTCTCTAGCTCAATTTGTTAAAGAATTATGGAGGATCTTGTGATTGCAAAATTGGTTAAATTTGTTACTTTTGGCCATTTTTAAAATTCCGTAAAAAAGAAAAAAACCACTAAGAAAAAAATTTAAAAAAATTAGATTTTTCATATACTCCATGAATACAAACTATAAACCAAAAATCCTGAAAATCTAAGATGTGGAGGTCCAGACCCCACATTGATATGACATGGAATGACCCTATCTAAAATTTTCAAAAAACCATTCTTATTCAAAAATTAATAACTCAAAACCCCATCATTTCTCTATCTTGAAAATTTCCATACTTGTAGCCAAAAAATCAAAGATTAACATATATTTTTTGAAAAAAATTAAAATGGTGTTTTTAAAAAATTTAAATTAAAAAATTTTGAAAATTTGTCAAAAAAATATTTTATTCAAAATAGCTAGTGTTGCATATCATATTAAAGATAATAAAAAGAGCTTTAAAATAAGACATAAATGAGCTCTCTAGCTCAATTCGTTAAAGAATTGTAGAAGATCTTGTGATTGCAAAATTGGTTAAATTTGTTACTTTTGGCCATTTTTAAAATTCTGTAAAAAAAAAAAAAAAAAAAAAAAAAACCTACTAAGAAAAAAAAATTAAAAAATTAGATTTTTCATATACTCCATGAATACAAACTATAAACCAAAAATCCTGAAAATCTAAGATGTCGAGGTCCAGACCCCATGTTGATATGACATGGAATGACCCTACCTAAAATTTTCAATAAACCATTCTTATTCAAAATTTAATAACTCAAAACCCCATCATTTCTCCATCTTGAAAATTTCCATACTTGTAGCCAAAAAATCAAAGATTAACATATATTTTTTTGAAAAAAATTAAAAATGGTGTTTTTGAAAAATTTAAATTCAAAAATTTTGAAAATTTGTCAAAAAAAATATTTTACTCAAAATAGTTAGTGTTGCATATCATATAACAGATAATAAAAAGAGCTTTAAATTAAGATATAAATGAGCTCTCTAGCTCAATTTGTTAAAGAATTATAGAAGATTTTGTGATTGCAAAATTGGTTAAATTTGTTACTTTTGGCAATTTTTAAAATTCCATTAAAAAAAACCCGCTAGGAAATTTTTTTTTTCTTAGTTAGATTTTTCATATACTCCATGAATACAAGCTATAAACAAAAAATTATAGAAATCTAAGACATCAAGGTCCAAAAATTGCATTTTTTTCGTTGATTTGACATGGAATGACCCTTATGCGTTATTTTGAACTTTCTTTTAAAAAACCATGTATTCCTGAATTCAACTTCCGTGATTTCAAATTCATAGTGAAAAGAATAATAAATAAAATAAACCCGATCAACTGTAAAAAGAACAAATATATATATATATATATATATAGCAGGTCGGGTTCGGGTAAAATTGATTTAGCCGACTCGATGCAGGATTTTAAATAGAGAAGAATCGATTTTAGAAATATCCATTTACATTCAGATTTATCCATAAGAGTTCACATACATTTTACATTTCCTTAATAAAACTTTAATATACTTTTTCAGTTTGGCATTAATATGAGCATTTACAAATTAAATTATAAACATTCTCTGCAAAATCCACTTTGAAAACATGAAAGACAAATAAAAGTTCACGGAAGTAAGAGATCGAAAACGCAAGATCAAAGTTCAAATTAGGTCATTTCGAAAGCGGCAGAAAGAAAAGAATATTAGCGCAGCGCGCAGGCCGTGAGAGAGAAAGAAATATTTGTCTTTGATCAAATAAAATGATGAAATAAATTTAGTAGAAAACAAATCGAAACAGTCCATATTTATTTCCAAGGGAGTTGCAAGACGAAGTCCCTTTTATTTATTTAGAATCCCATTTTAATAGCAATATTCTCATTTAATTTTCAGAATTATATTACTCAAT
Source organism: Maratus speculifer (assembly GCA_964019185.1). NCBI lineage: Eukaryota > Metazoa > Arthropoda > Arachnida > Araneae > Salticidae > Maratus > Maratus speculifer. The sequence goes on along the minus strand of OZ025302.1, from coordinate 242,341,120 downwards.
ATCCATGAAGCCCTTGAAAAACTCGTTACCTATACAGAGACATGCTATATTATTTTTTCTAACTTAATTATATATTTACATTTTAATATTTGATGCAATGGCGAGTAAAAAAAGAAAATTAATGGAAGAAAATCATCAGCCGCGAAAAATATCGTCATTTTTTACAAGCACTGGAAAAGAGGCGGTAAATTCTGATGAAAATACTTCCGAACGGTAAGTTTATTTTCTTTTTAAAAATCTGTAATTAAAAATTAATTAATGTTCATTAAAAAATAAATTTTAATAATTAATTACTTTAAAAATTTATCTCTTTTGATTTCAATTTTGATTTTTCCGAGAACAAATCTTATGTGTTATATTTATTCGATTAGTCAAACTATTTTTATCGTATATATGACTTTTCTTTTTATTTCTTCACTCTATCCCAACACATGTATAAATTCTGAACTAAAAGTTTTTCAGGCCGCTTCTACTCGGACCGGATGTGCGCGTAGTCCACAGGCTACACGGACCGGGTCATGATTGCGCATGCGCAGACGATAGGTTCAGCACATGAAGAAAAGAAGGTATATGGAGGAGACGCGAATTCAGAATCTTCCCTCGAACGGTGCACTTTTGGCGCAGTAGCTTTGGCGTGATCGGTGAACCGGTTACTGGATTGCAGGGTTGCAATTGCAATAGACTATGCGCCGCAAACACGAGCTGTGGTCGTGTTCGTGTCTTGCTTAATGTTTTTGTTTACCATCTTATCAAGGAATTTGTTTCTTGTATAAAACAACAATTCTCTTTAATTGAAAGTTTATTGCTTTTGATGTATGTTATAATTTATATCATACACACTAGCAATATTTCTTCAATTATACTCGATGTGATGATGGCTAGTCAACGTGACATTCTAGAAAATGATGTAAACAGATTGCTAAATTCAGTTAAAGATTGCATAGCTTGATGCTATATTTTGCTAAAATTGAATTATATTTAAGTAAGTTAAGTATTTCATTTCACCTTTTAATCCATAATTTTGGAAATTTTTTCATAGTGTGAAACTTGTTTTGCATTTCTTTTTGTGATTAAAATTAGTTTTCTTTTGCATTAAAAGACCAATTATTATTGCTGGCAGTAAAAATGCTTATTTTCTTTTAAAAACCAATAGAAAGTTTATTCAAAAATGTATTCCATAATATAATTAAATATAGAAATTTGGATCTTTGACCATATCGGGAATTTGGTGGAATAAAATCCATTCGTAAAAAAGTTATAACTAAAATTTCTAGTAAGATAAATCAAGAAATTATGCAATATCCGAGGAGATCTTTATAGATGGAAATGTATATATTAATATATATATATATATAAAGTTCTCAAAACAACTTGCTGAAAATTTTTTGAAAAGAATGCAATTTAAATTTAAATGCAATTGTTTTTAGTAATGTTTTGATTTAATGGATTTAATTTAAATGTTTGTGAGAAAAAATGACTTTATTAGTAATCTGAAAGTGGTTTATGAACAGTTTAAAGTATAAAGCAATTTGTGTGCCTTTTTAAAATGTAACTGACATATTTGCAATTCTGACTAAAAATCACAAGCAGTTCATTCTGTGTATTCATCTTACTCATTTTTCTTTATTATATTGAGAAATCGTGTTTTTTGTTAAATTCAAACTCAATTCATTGTTTTTAAAAATTAATATTTTAAAATGTGCATTTTTTCACTTAACTGCTTTGCTGTATAAAGTCATTTTTATATAGTTTAAATACTTTGCTGCAGAAACCAATTTTGTCCTAAAAAGCAGTTTTAATTCTTGTTTTCTGAAATATTGATTGTGCACTGCACATTACTTCAACATTTTCGATTGACCTTCAGTTTTCACTCCCACATTTATTGATTTTGGACCCTAACTGAAAATGTGCTTGACGTGATTATTTTTAATTTATAGTTGATCATTAATTATAATATAATTACACAAAACTATAATTTACCTTAATAAACCTTATGTCATTTGGTATGAGTAAATGCCCACTGCTTAAGATTAAAAAATAAGTGTTTTAAATAGACTATGTAGTATTTATATTTAATAATCAACTAATATACGGTTTAAACCTGCACTTAATTGTGAACCTTCTCATTTTACTCTTTAAAAATAACGTTTTTAAAAAGTCAATGGAAATTTCTGATTAAATTTTAACAGATTGCATAATGTAATAGTTTACCACATGAATTATTCATCAATTAACAATTAACTATAATTTTATTAATAAAAAGTGTTGCTTATACAGGGATCAATCCAGGCAAAATTTGACGGGCCCTTCACAAAATTTTATTTTATAAGAAATATAATTTTCATTATTTTCATATTGCTTGGTTTTAAAATGTGTAACCTGCAAAGAAACTATGTTTGCCTTAAATACGTTTATTATTAATAAATGCTTGGTTCGAATTTTAATAACTTTATTTTAATGTTTCGTTATAGAATATTAATATTCACAAAATAAAATAAATTTCACAAAAATACAATCCATGCATCAATCTCATATTCTCATTGTTCTGTTTATATTTAGATAATATAGGAGTTTATATAATTTATAAACAGGGTTTGAAAAAAAAACCAATAGTCTAAAACCCGGGGTTTTCTGAAAAAAACACTTTTTTCACATTTTATTAAAAATTGTTAGAGAACACTTCAAACTTCTAATTTTCATAAGTGTAATATTTAAATTTTTCATTTATCAGTGAATGAAGGGTATAATTTTGCATTAAGTATAGATTAACAATAAAAATATATAAAAAGAAAAAATAATAATAAAGTATATTTAAAAAGATTTTGTATCTCATGGGACTAGATTATTGTAAAAATGATGTTATACCAAGTACAACTGAATTTCTTTATATAAATCTTACATAAGTTAAAGAGATTTATAATTTATTCGCGTTTGTAACAAAATGCTCGCCCCTCGCGGACGAAGTCTCAGTTAAATATTGAACGTATACTGTTGGATTTCCCTATAGACGTTAAAGCAAAAAACGTGAATTTTATTAACTGGGTCATTCTATGTCAAATCAACCAAAAAAATTCAATATTCAACCTGACCATTTCCGATTTCAATGAAACTGCTAGGGATCATTCTCTATGATGATATAAATAAGAGCATATTTTTATTTTGTGTTTATCACTTTAAATTTTTATACAATTAATTATTTAAATTTTGAAAAATCAGCATTTTTTGACTTGCATAAATATTTTTCAATTTTGAATTTCTCAAGTTCTATCAAACATAGAAACTTTTATGACCACTCATTTCAAAGAGGAGTTTATAAAATTTAATTTGATATGCAAGTTGACTATGTATAATTAAAATAAATAAAATTTAAAATTTTTTAAAATTTAAAATTTGAAAATTTTGTAGATAGTCATTTTTAAAATTTTTGAAAAAATTGTATGTTTGTTGTAATATTATAAGCTTTAAATTCTGAAATTTTTAGAGTGGGATCTCAATGGGATCAAGAGTTATTAAATAAAAGCTAAAAATTACCATACAAATCATAAATAAATAACAAAATAGACAGAATTAAATTGCTATTTTAATGGTAATTTTTGCTTTTATTTAATAACTCCTGATCCCATTGAGATCCCACTCTAAAAATTTCAGAATTTAAAGCTTATAATATTACAACAAACATACAATTTTTTCAAAATTTTTAAAAATGACTATCTAAAAATTTTTTTAATTTAAAAATTTAAAAAATTTTAAATTTTATTTATTTAAACTATACATAGTCGACTTGCATATCATATTAAACCTTATAAGCTCATCTTTGAAATGAGTGGTCATAAAATTTTCTATGTTTAATAGAACTTGAGAAATTCAAAATTGAAAATATTTATGCAAGTCGAAAAATGATGATTTTTCAAAATTTAAATAATTAATTGTATAAAAATTTAAAGTGATAAACAAAAAATAAAAATATGCTCTAAATTATACCATCATAGAGAATGATCCCTAGCAGTTTCATTGAAATTGGAAAGGGTCAGGTTGAGTCACTGGTTGATTTGGCATGGAATGACCCAACTTGTAATTTTATAAAATGCGATTTTAAAAGATCGATTAAAACATGTGGCTGAAGTTTCTAGTTACTTTTGTGTAAATAACGAGAATTGAAAGACTGAGTGTCTATAAATTTCAAAATTCGAAGAGTTTGTTAAGTACGATACTACAATCTGCTGTTTAGTAGACGGCAGTATTTATTTATATTTTGGAGTTAGGAAAAAAAATATTGCCGTTGAAGAACATCTATTTAAAATGTTTATTCTTGATAATATTACTTTCCAAAGTGAGTAATATGTATGATTTATTTAATTTAATTAATGTTAGTATTCTGTAAAAATTAAAAGTCGTATTATACTGGTGTCAGAGTTTCTCCCAGAGGGGTGCTCCGCCCCTCCTGCCCTTTAATTTAAAAACTAGCGCCCCTCTTGTCGCTCATTCAAAAAAAAGCACCCTTCTTGCCCCACATTTGAAAAAACACAGCCCTGCAGTGATGATGTGGATGCGTGAAAAATCGTTGACGGAATGCATAAAGTAACTCATATGCATCCCACAAAACGTGTAGTTTCGTCAAAAAATTGCGAAAAAAAGTAAAATTTCACTTTTAAAAAATGGCTAATTTCGTCACAAAATTCCGTAAAAATGGCAAATTTTTTTAAAAGATCGTAAAAAACGACAAATTCCGTCAAAAAATCGTGATAAAATGGAAATTTTCGTAAAAAAAATCACAGTAAAACAGCAGATTTCGTCAAAAGATTTGCGGAAAAATGGCAAATTTCGTCCAAAAATCGTAATAAAACAAAAAATTCAGTTAAAAGATTTGCAAAAAACGGCTAATTTTGCCAAAAATTCACAACAAAATGCAAATTTTGTCAATGAGACAAACACATAAAAAAGTTAATGCCAGAATTGAATTTTTCTGTTCTAAAAACTAATTTTCCTACTTCAAAATTGTGTTTTTAATGCTTAAAAAGCGGATTTTTCTGCTTCACAATCAAGGCGTGTGAAAAGAAAATTGCACCCGGTGCATAATTAGAATTAAGGCCTCCCCCTCCCACCTTTTTCTTGTGACAGTCCAAAAATGACGTTTGTACTATAAATTTGACACCCCTTAAATTTCTGCGTCCGGGAAGACCTCCTCCTCCCCCCTCCCTGTTCACAATCCTCTTTTGACTGTCTAAAACTTTCTAAATGTGAATCCTGAAAGCACTCGTTTATGAAACAAAAATAATCTTTTATTCAACAAAAGTGTTCTTTTTTTTTTCCAAAAAAAAGTCTTTTTTAATAAATCAAGCTTGCCCCATAACAATCTTTTAACAAAATCAGCTGTTTTTATGCGATCTTTTAACAAAATTTGCCATTTTTTCCACAATTTTTCACGAAATTTGTCGTTTTTTCATACTTTTTTTTTTAGCAAAATCTGCAGTTTTTTTTCAATCTTATAACAATTTTTATATATTTTTCTTTTTGTTAATTTTTATTGGCGAAATTTGTGTGTTTGTTTTTTTTTTTTTTTTCAATTTTTTGACGAAACTTGTTTTTTCATGATTTTTTGAACCGCTAGATTCTAGATTCAACTCTATAAAAGTGCCCATTTTAGAACAGTAGCGCCAGGGGTGTGCCGACCCAGTGTGCAAAGTGTGCGTCGCACACAGGCACCGAAATAGTAAAGGCGCCAAAGATTTGAGAGAGAGCAAATACTTTTAAAAAAATTTTAATTTAATTATGCTAAAATGTATTGCATTTTCTTCACATCTGAATTACCTTTTTTAGGTTTACCTTATACAAACTTATTTATAAATATTCTATTCTTTGTTTAAAAATTTATTTCGTTTTATTCTACTTATGTGTCCCCAAATAAGTCATTTTCACACAGACATGTCTAACCTTTATAAACAGAAGCCCACCTCATATAGTTGTAACAGGGGCGTGCCAGCAGTAATCGGCGCATGTGTGCAGAACTACATTTGGCACCCTACACCCCCCCCCATCCAATTGCCTATAAAAATAAAACTTTATCCCCCCCTCCCCCAAAAAAAAAGAACTATAAATATTTATAAATGTGCTATTCTTTTGGAGTTTTTTGAACCAGAAAATTTATTTAATAAAATATGTCTTGTTTCTTTACAATTCATACTTTATTTCATTAAATAAATTAATTTCTGTTTCCAAAATGCTTAAATTACTTGAAAAATAAAGAAGGGTGGCAGCTATGTAAATAAAATTCGTAACACAGTAAAACCTGTGTAAATGAAAGCACTCTCTATCAGAATCCTGCGTTACGGTAAAATTTCATTATCCTATCAAAAACATGAATGTGAAAGAATGCCAAGTTCGTTAAAGGTTTCGCTAATAAAAGAAGTGAGATCTAACTGCAAACCAAGTTCTTTGGAAGCTCCTGTCATGCATAATATTTTTCAATTGCTTAAAATGATTTGTCATGTTACTTGTTATTCAATAGAGCGACTTAGCAAGTTTTCTCTTATTCAAATCTCTCTATTTAACTGATCAGAACTTAAAGTTGATCACTTAATTTATCAATACCTTAACATCAATGTACTTATTCGAACACTCAGTTGACAATCAGATTCTAGATTAAATTGTACTCTGACTCAAACATTAAAGTTGGTGGCTAAAACTTGCCAAGTCGATCTATTGCATAACAAGTAACATGACAAATCATTTTAAGCAATTGAAAAATATCATGCATGACAGGAGCTATGATTTAAGGAGCTTCCAAAGAACTTGGTTTGCAGTTAGATCTCACTTCTTTTATTAGCGAAACCTTTAACGAACTTGGCATTCTTTCACATTCATGTTTTTGATAGGATATCATTATTTTTTGTCAAATAAGTAGGTATTTGTTTTTACTTTGCATGTATTGACGATAGCAATGTAATGACGAATGTATCCTCTTACTAGCTATTTTTAAGATTAAAAATCCATTTAAAGGGATATATTTTAAAAAATATTTGAATAGTTTTCTTGTAACAGTTATCAATGATCTTAAATAAGATTAATTATTTAATACTATTAAATTGTTATTCAGTGATTAAGGTAGCTTCTTCATCTACAAAACTTTTGAAGATAGATTGCCCTCTGAAAATCTAATTTTAAATGTATTCTGAATTAAATTATTGCTGCAAATTATTTTAAAATAGTTTCTGAATCATAGGGGACTTATAGCTATCAGTGTGAGATATACGCGCTTCATATAAGATGTTAACTTTTACCAGTATTTCCGAATAGTAATTTTCTTCTTATTTATGATAAATTCTGAAGTAAAGTGACAATTGTTTCTTATAAATAATAATAATAAAATAAGTTAAATTTAGCTCCTGTGGTTTTAAAACTGTATATTATGCTTTTCCACCGCAGTGAGGTAATAGTGTTGCATATTTTCTGCTATGTGAATTAAGGCGCCTTTTATTATTTATAACTATATGAGGTGCGTCTCTGTTCATAAAGGTTTTGCAGGTCTTGTCTAAATGATTTATTAGAGGATTCATAATTAGAATAAAATAAAATTTTAAAGAAAGAAATGAATATTTATAAATAATTCGTATAAGGCAAATCTACAAAAGATAATCCAGATGCCAAGAAAATATAATACCAGAAGCGGATTAACTACCTCCCGGGCCCCTAGGCTAGATTTTTTTTGTGAACAACCTCCTCTACCCTCCCCCGGTCCTCAAAGCAATACATTTTTCTATTTTCTGGCACAAAAAAAAGAAAAAATTAGGGCCATATAAAAAATAAAATTTCATATTGTAATACACATATGCAGCAACATATAAAACAAAAGCTCTATTTAAATTATACGCGTTTTTGTAGTTGAAAAAATGTTTCTATCATCAGCGATTTCTATCACACTAGTGTTAATGCTAATCCTACGGGCAGTTCTTTGCAGATTTCTCGCACGCATTTTAATATTTTTGAACGAATTTTTTTTTTTTATAGGATAGCTTAAGACTATCTATAATCACGCTAGTTTTTACATTTTTTTTTAAAAGTTTTTTTTTTCTTTTTATGTACGTGATAGTTTTGCTTTCAGAACCAATTTAAATCGGTTCTAAAAGTTAAAGTATTTTTTTTTTTTTAAATCTGAAACCAAAATCCAAAAAGTAAAAACGAGCCCGGTTAGGGATCGTCCTCAGTTATTCTTCACAAAAATATTAAAATGCATGCGTGAAATTTTCAAAGAACTGCCCTATGGGATTAACATTAGCGTTCCCGTGTTCTCTATGTCTAGTGTAGCCTCTTAAGCAGTTGCTTCAAGCAAGAACACCCAATCTTTAATGTTATTCCTTGCTTGAACATAGGTTAGGTTCCCTTAAAAAGCCCCCCCCCACCCCCCAAGGAGGGCACCCCATTCTTTAGGACCTATATATCATGTGTAGATAATCGGCCGATATAAAATAAACCATAACAAACTTAATGTTAATCCTATGGTAGAAATTTTTTTAAACATCTCGTTTGCATTTCAATATTTTTAAGCGATTTTTGCATTGGATAGATGAGGTCTTCTCTACAAATGCGTTTTGTACTTTTTTAGTATAGTTGAACATTTTATTATTATTTTTATTAGGATAGTTCTACTTTTTGAAACCGGTTTCGAAAGTAAAATTAACTTTATCAAAAAAAACCTGCAAACAAAATAGGAAAAAAAAAAGTTAAAAGCGGCCTTTCTAGAGCTGATATGAAGAAAAAATCTGAAGAAAAAAAAAAATCGTAGCATCGAGGCCCCTTTTTCTTCCGGGCCTCTAGGCTTCAGCCTAATGGGTAATCTGCCTCAGTATAATACATTTTAGTATGAATAAATTAAGGATATATATATTTTTTAATGTTTCATTCACAATTGAAATGTTTTGGCGCCTTTACTGCTTTGGCGCCTGTGTGTGCCTCACACTTTGCACACTGGGTCGGAACGCCCCTGAGTTGTAAACAATGAAAGGCGCCGAAATTCACATGGCTGAAAACAAGCAAAACATTTATCTCAATGTAGTGAAAAAACGTAAGTTATAGTTTTATTACCATAGGAACTAAATTCCACCTGTTTTACATTTTAAATAGAAATCATTGCCTTATTGCATAATTTGTCATAAATAAGAAGAAAATTTCTATTCAGAAATACTGGTAAAAGTTTCTCCTACAACAATCAAGCCATGAATAGAGGTGGACTTATACGTTAGAAACTTGGATGATGCTCGTATATCTCACGGTGATAGTTATAAGTACCCTATGATTCAGAAGCTATTTAAAAGTAATTTGCTGCAATAATTTAATTCAGAGTAAATTTAAAATTTGATTTTCAGAGGGGCAATCTATCTTCAAAAGTTTTGTCGATGAAGAAGCCAGTAATCTTAATCACTGAATAACAAATTAATAGCATTAAATAATTAAAACTAAATTAAGGTGACCGATAACTATTAAAAGAAGCCTTTTTAAATAATTTTTATTTTTAAAAATGTATCCTTTAAAATGGATTTTTAATTAAGATGAAACATTTGAATAGGTGTCAAGAAAGCCTTCTAAGGGCGCAATTATGGCGTCCGCGGGGGACGCGTTGGAGAATCCTGAATAGAGAAACGGTGTAAAATCAGAACTTACAGGTTATGCAAATATGTGGGGGAATACATTTCTTGGTTTCGAGATAACAATGTCTAGGAGTCTTCATTTGGTTTAACTACGAAAGTCTGATCTTTCTTGATTATAATACATGAACGAAACTATGTACAAATAGACGATTTGCATATGAGTAAAAAATGAACATTTTAACTTAGGCCGTCTGCCTATTACATTAGCTGGGTGCGACCCATATCTGGCCGTTATCTGCCAGATGTTAAAACGGTTCACTAGTTCGTCTGGGGTGGAGTGGAGAGTATACGGAGGTATATGCCATACACCCTTTGGATTTTTTTCATAAAGCTCAGTATACCCTCTGCTTTTCATATAAAGCATTAGCGTATACTGTATCCATAAATTGTCATGACTCTAGCGTATACCTTTTGCTTATATATATCGTATATCTTCTGATTCTTTTACAACTACAACACTTGTATGACTACAGCTAATCCGGATTGCAACTACTGTCGTTCTCACAGATAAACTACATAGTTCACCAAAATTTTATTGTTTGGTTTCTGAGATCTAGTTTCAGGAGCCTCGTTGAAAAATGTGCATACTTTGTGGTACAGAGTTCAATCTTTGTTACTAGGCAAGGCACACATACATAACGTTATCATTTTAGGGGGAGGGGGATGGTCTGGCATATGATATTGAAAGATATCTCTAGGGTTTGAGGGGGATATCTTTATCATTTTTGAATGATCCAACCAAAATTCTCTCTTTTTATTTGTAATTTGTTTTTTACATGATAATTTTCTCATTTTATTTATAACTTGTTCTTTACATCAAAATAGTGTGCAATCTTTTTCTTAGTCTGTTATCTATTTTTATGAAAATACAAAGTTATTATTAAAATTATTAAATTACTATAAAATTATTATTTTCAAAATATGGAATACCTCAACGTTTGGCATTCCAATTCTTCTGTCTTATGAGTATGCATATATAATCTGCCTTCAAGAAATTGTGCAAAGTAAGTTTGAAATAATATTTGTGCTTATCAGTAAACAAAAGAGAATGTCGTCCAACTGTTTTGTTAATAAAAATTTCTACTTGCCCCTCGTCCCTTTTCTTTCTTGTGCTGAGGCAAATACACGAAGGCATTATTACTGTTGAATTCATTATGTAACAAAAATTTAGTTATTAATTACTTTTATCTAATAACTCTTTAAAGTTTCTTTTGATATAAAACTATTTCATATATAATAGTGATATTTTAATGGGTACTCTTCATTTGAATCAATGAAGAGTGCAAACAACAAACGTATAACCATATCTGTACATCTCTGCAAAGAAAAAATTCAAAAATCTAAAGAATTTATAAACACTGAAAACGGTATAATTAGGCTGGAGGTTGAGGAATGATAACTTATGATATCGCAAGGAGAGGGGTGTCAAAAATTGTAAAAAAGTTGATAACGTTCGTTATATTTGTATAGCCCCTTGTATATTAGTGCTCAATGTGCAGATTTTAAATTAGAGATACTGAAGTTAGCTATGGGGCAAATTTTAACTGATAAAAATGAAACATCAGCCGTTTGTGAAGTTGTTCGCATTCTGTGCCGTTGGTTTAACACTGTGATTTTCGCACTTAAGGAGTAAAGTTTTTTTTTTGGCGGCCGAAGCAATATTTGTGTAAAGCACTTCTACAAATGATAATTTTTGTGGAAACTATTATGTATTGGACAAAAATTTTGATTTTATTTTCCACACTATAGACCTCTGAGAGAGCTAATACCTTTTATCTATATCTGATACTCTGGACTTACCATGATGGTGAAAAAGGGGAAGGAGCGGTGAAGATAGTCTAAATTTGGCCGCATATGTAAAAACATTCTTACATTTTCGAAGACTTAGGGGGCAGCCTTTCCATGCACTCCGAAAAAAATCAAATGATAAGTTTTTGTTTAGTTGGAAGGACTGTTTAAAGATTGGCACACAAGCATGAAGTCTTTGAAGAATGACTTTCTTCGCCATTTTGCGATGATCATTAAGGGTTTTTAATTAATACAAGGTAGAACCCGTCAAATTTTGACGAAAGAAAATTTTTAAGAAAGAACTGTTTCATTGACTTATAATAAACCTACAAAATTCACTATAGTAAAAAAATGCATTTTATATTGGTATGTCTAACTCTTAAACAAACGATATTTATCATCAAATTAACAAAATACTGTTTCTATAAAGCACAGTTGAAGAAATAGTTAAAATTAAACTTGAATCATATACCGTAAAATGGGGTGAATCGGAACACTTTTCAAATTTAACGTTAAAAAAAGCAACAACTGATTTTTTTAATTTTTCTACTAGAAACTTCGGTCTTGTTTTGTTCTTTACTTTTTAAGCAAAAACAAAACATTTTTACAGTTTATATATGTATTATTTATTTTTTTAATGGTGTTCCGATTCACTCCGCAGATAGGGGTGAATCGGAACAAATGCTATAATCTTTATTTATTCAGATTAAAACTTTAATAGGGTTAATAAAACCAGGTAATAATGATAATTGAAGAATAGGAACACATAGTTACTGTGAAACCAAGCCTTTATTTTATATAGTAAAGATATGCCTTTTTAAAAAATAGGAAACAACTTTTAAATAAAAAAAAATAAATTTATTTTAAGAAATTATATTCGAATTGCAGAAGTAGAATTTAATACAAATTTAGCCCTGTTCTGTGTTATCCTTTACTTGTAGTCATTTTGTAAGTGAATCTATTGAATATCCCCAATCTCTGCATGTATTAATACAATCTGCTAATATGCCCTCATCCCCAGCCCTTAGTATTGTTTGCATCCCTCTCTTTTTTAATTGGTTTTTCATTTTGAGATGTTTGTGTAATGTTGTGGATGTCAGAGAATAACTCTGTGCAGTTTTTCTAACTATTTTGCTTTTTTTTTATTCTTTTATTGTGTGTTCCATGTTTGTTGAATTAGGCTTTGATTTTTTTTGTTTAATTAAGTAATTTCTTGGCACCTTTAAACTCTTCAAGTAATTAGAACAAACAAAATATTGTTACAATACATATTCATACATATGTTTTCATATATTACATGAAACTCTTACTGTAAAGAAAAATAAACCATGAGAGAAAACGTGTTCCAATTCACCCTGTAAATCTTAAACCACTAAATTTACAAGCCATTTTTCATTTTTTCATTATGTAGTTTAGAAATAAGTAGAATTTAATACAGCATATCGTTTACAGGTCTATCATTAGTTAAAAATCCCCTCTATTAGGTTTAGAATACGAAAAATACTCTAGTTACATACAAAGTTTTGAAGAAGTTGAAAAAATGAGGTTTTTGAAGATCCTCTTGAAGTTTTTTTATATACCTCAGTAGTTGTGCAAACATGTCAAAACTGAATTTACCAACTTTTAATGTCATCACCTTCTTATAAAAAAATTGGCAACTAAAAATATCATCACATATATTTATAATGAATTTATTTGTATGACTTGGAAGCAGACATGCTACTTTTCCGCAGAAACGCGGAATTCCGCTTTTTCGGCGACGAATGTTATTATCCCTGGGATCGATGCAAATATGCATTAAAATTTGTTGACATTTATATCTAGGGGGGGGGGGGTCAACAGATGAAATACAACAAAAACATGAGTACAAACTGCGCTAAATTAAGCAAATTTCTCCAAAGGATTGAAAAAAAAAAAAACCTATAAATTTTTTCAAAATTTCCTGGATTTTCCGTGTTTTGGGAGGGGATTTTAAAATTCCCTGTGTTTTCCAGGTTCTACAGGTGGCATGGCAACCCTGCAAATAGACTCCCCCATGGAGTCGCAGCTTATCTTATCAGAAATTTCACCTTTTTTTATGAATTTTTCCAATTGGAAGTATGGGTCTAGGGGCAGTATTTGAGGAGATAGCCTATTGTTTCAATATTTATTACTCACCCTGTATATGGCATTTTGCAAAAATAATTTCATAAAGAATTCATCTTTAATAATAGATAATTAGGGTGGGATTCGCGTTCGAAATTCTGAAATCCTGCCCAAAAAAATATTGTAGACGAAAGACTTCCGCCCCCCAAAAAACATGAAATTTTCGAAAAATCTTGTAATTTGAAACAATTAACTCCCACTTTTTTTTTTTTTTTTTAATTCTGTGCGACTGAATAACATATTTTAAGAGTTTTTTGCTGCAAAAAATTGTTGGAATTCACGCTTTTTTCCGCAACCAATTGTCAAATTTCGCATTTTTCTCCCCTGCGATCGATTGACAAGTTTCGTGCAAGAATGGAGTAATTACGTTTCAAATTTTCCAAAAAATTAACGCATTTGATTCCAAAAGTTATGAAACATTGTTTATCAATCCCGAAATTTGGATAGTTAAGTTAGAATTTCCGGGATATATTAGTTAGGATTATTAGTAAATACTAATTGTCACACAGAATCGTGTAAAGCATGCAAATTTGAACAATACATTGCAGAAAAAAATGTCAAACACTGGAAAACAACACACACAAACATATCTGTTTATTGTTATAGGTGTAATTTTTAATCAGAAATACATAATGAACTAACTTCTGAAAAATTAGATTAACCCGAACCCAACTTGCAGCAATCTACACTCAAACTAAAATCAACCTGAACCAAAAACAGAGTTCATTAAACCTGAAACATAAGTAATTAGCACAGAAAGGGAATTTATCCCTTTGAAAACTAAATAGACTATATAAAATCTTGACTTTTTTTAAAGTAAAAAACACATTTTGCATAATTATTTTGAGTTGTTGATAAAAATTGCTTATTTTGTCATGTCTGTATTTATGTAATTCTTTAAATAGCACATAAAATAACAGTAAGTTTTAAAGATTTTTTTCTCCCTCCCAAGCACCTAAACCTCCTCCCCTCCTCTGGAAAATTGAATTTCAAGCTCTGGATAATAATTTGTATAGTGTCGCCATTTACTGCCAGAGAAAGAAGACAACAATGTTATTTTTTTTCTTTGCAAATTTTATTTATTTAATTGCAAAATTATGTAATAAGAACAATTTTGAAAAAACAAAAAATAAAATGTTAAAAGATAACAGTAATAGACACAAAAAATTCTCTTTAGTTATTGAATTAATTTTAAATATTAAATAAATGAATGCAAGTTTAATGAAATTAAAAAAAACTTGATCAGTGTTGTACAATTGTGTAAGATCAAAACAGATAGCAAAATTTTGCATTGTGTGGCAATTTATTGTGAGAGAAAGAAAATAAGTAAATAAACAAATAAAATCGAAATAAGTAAGTTAAAAAATAATAGTAATAGGTACAAAAAAATCTTTTTAGTTATTAAATTAATTTTAAATATTAAATAGATAAACACAAGTTCAATGAAAAAAAAAAAAAAAAAAAAAAACTTGATAGCGTTGTGTAAAATCAAAATGGATAATAAAAGTTTGAATCATGCCACCCTCTATTGTGATAAAAAGAAAATAATGTTACTTTCTTTCTCGGAAGATTTAAGTTGAAAAAGAATAAGTAAGTTAAAAAATAAAAGTAACAGCTACAAAAAATCTTTTAAGTAATTGAATTAATTTTAAATATTAAAAAATGAATGAAAGTTTAATGAAACTAAAAAATATATTTACTTCATTAGTCTTGAAAAATCATGTAAAATCCTGATTATCAAGATTCCATTTTTTTATTCAAATGCAAATTGAATTAAATTTAAAGAAGATTCATAATTAAAAAAAAAGAGATAATTAATCTAAACAGCTATGTTTATTATAATTATTTTGAAAATAAAAATTATTACTACAACTTTTCCTTTTTTTTTGGTGCGTGTGTGGGGGGCCGCATTAAAAGTGGTAGGAGGCCTTACTTTCAGTACTTTACGGTAAAAAATAAGATAACTTCAGATATACAGAAGACTCCCTCAAATCTAAACATCATGGTAGATGTAAACAATAAAACCAAATTTACTAACATATTAATCAAGCTGTTTTGTTATCAGTCTGGCTAAACATGAAATAGAACATTTTTTATGTAAATTAGCAATGTACTTTTATGAAGCAAGTTTTACCAAATATTTCACGAAAAATGTATCTCATTTTATAATGCATACTTAAGATTATTATTTACTCATGTAATTCATTAAATAATATATTGTACTATAAGCATTTATTGTAACTTCAATTGCATTATTACACTCAAGTTACTGTTTAAAAAAGATAAAGCAATAACCAGACATCTGTAAAATTCTAAAATCTGCACAACCTCTATTCCCTAGCTTTATAGATTTCAGAGAGTTTACTGCATTTTGGAGTATCCTTAATTTCAGATTAATATTTAAAAAAGCAATCTTTATTTCTTAAAAGAAACCTTATATGTATAATCTTAATATAACTATCAAAAATTAAACCTATTAGATATAAACTGCAATATAAAACTAATAGGTTAGCAAGAAAATACCATCATTTATAATAATTTATATTTTTAATGAATGAAAAATTTTGTTTATGAAAAATCTTATGAAAGTTATCTGTAGAAATGAAATATAATATTGTTTTGAACAAGCAAGGTTTTTTTTTTTTTTTTTTTTTTTTTTCATAGAACAATAATAATAAAAAAATGATTTATAATTACTAAAAAGTCATAAATGAGGAGAAAAATGTTTTAATGATGTTTTTTTAATTTTAAGTCTAATTTTAATAATAAAAAAAAACAGTAAATAAAGAAACAAAGAGAATGATTAATATATATATAATGAAAACTATATGTTACCAAGAAATTACTTACAATTACTAAACGAAAAATGATTATTACAAAACATTAAACAAAACAAAGTTAACACTATAATTTTTTAAATATTATTTTATAGATGTCTATAAACAAACACTAAATGAAAGTGGTTAAAACTTAACAATTCTAATTATTTACCTTTTAAAATGCTGAACAACTATAAAATAAAGTAATAAAAGAAAAGTTATTATTTAAAAAATATAAATTCTTTATAAGTAAAATCCTGCTAAACCAAATTAACAAATAAACAAGAGGTACAGCATTGTTTATAAACATTGTTAAAATAAAATAGCGCCCTCTGGTGTTCTTTAAAAACAAGCATGATACAAGTGCCATCTGTTGATTAAAAGATGAAACATAAGTAGGTTGTTTTTAAAATATAGTATTACTACATTATTTGGATAAGTTTTACAATTTTAGCATTAAAAAAAATTGAAACATGAATGAAAAAATTAGATTTCACAACATTATCATTTAAAAATATTTTCATATTGTTTTTCCATAGTTTTGAGTATAATATGCTATATTTCGGAAAGCATAATTTAGTGAGTAATGTAATAACAAGTTATTTTTTAGGGAACATTATTTTTGATGTTACTTCAACAAACTTACTTCACTGTCTTCTCTTTTGGCATAATAGTGGGACTCTTAAAATAAATCCATATCCTTCCGGTAGTAATAAATTTGTTATCCATGGGCATCAGACTATTTCCACTTGCTTGCAGAAAATCAAAAATGATAGTCAATTATTCTATAATAAAACTACACACCTGCGATTTTCTGAGAGCAATCTAGTTGGAAATAAGGTCTAACCCAACATCAGAAAATCCACTGAAGGCTAATCTTCTATCAGTATTTACATTTTTTGTATATGGATATTTTATTTGTTCTGGAAGTAACGTCAAAATAGTTATACTCCCTACAAAATAACTTCTTTCTTAAAATTTACATTAATTGTTATTTAAAACTTTAGAAATATATACATTTAAATCAAAGTTTTTTCCAAAAATAGCATATTTTTTAGTAAAGGAACTTTTTTCAAAGATAGTAAAAATAATACACGGGTGCTCTAGCCCAGTGTGCAATGTGTGTTGCAAACACAGGTGCCAAAGATTTCAGCTGAAGAAAAATCAGGAGCATGACAGTCATTAAAGATTGTTATAAGAAAGGAATCTATTACAGTTTAAAATTTATAAGATATTTAAAATTTTATAAGAAATTGAAAAATGTTCTTTGATTTTTTGGCTTACAAATAGTAATTTCTACAAATTTTATGTATTTATTCACAAAATGAACTTCTTTAATGTGTCCATTAGATTTTTTTTTTTATGAAAAAAAAAATGTAAATCCTTTTAAATATGGAGTATATTTTTGTTACATATACAGTAAAACTCCAATAATTTGGATTAATTGGGACTGGATCCAATCTGGATTATCAAAAATCCGGAGAATTAGAAAGAAATGAAATAAAACATACTTACAGAAAATCACCCTTATGTTAAACTTATTGAATATTTACAGACAGTAAAAATGTTTACTTTGCTTAATTCTTCCGAAAAGATTTCAGAAAGAGTATTTTTTATTATGAATACAACGATGAAACAAGTTAATGCTATGGAAATAAGCCAATCGCTTCTCAAACTTGAAAAAAAAAAAAGACCAAACCGATCTGGATTATCTGGAGATCCGAATTAGCGGGGTTCTACTGCATCAAACTTCTCTTCTGTTAAGATTGACTATAAAATTTCATTAAATTGTGTGTGAAGGATTAACAATTATTTCTTTTCTATATACAAAGTTGCTTAAAAATGAGGTATGACTTTCAAACTATTTTTATTGTCTAATTTTTTTTTTTCCATACTTTTAGTAATAGGCCAATAAAAAAAGAACCCGGACCAAATTCAAAATTGATTTCAGCATTTTTACGATAAAGTTAAAAAACGCAAGCACAACAAAACACACAGAAAAAAAAAATATATATATCAAATAAATATCTGGAAAAAATTACTCTCATACAATCAGGTTTACAATAATTTTCATCTAAATAGATAACAAAACTGCATGTGCATTTGCTAATGACGCTGAGCCAAAATAATGATTTGTGGCAAGTCATGTGATGCAACTGGGCCAATTCCCATCGGAGTTCAACCTTCCCGAAGAATTTATTTGTGGTGGCTGTGAATATAAATCAAATTTCAATTAATTGAGTGAAAATTTAAATCACCATGGCCTCTTACACATCTCTTCAAAAATCACCTCAGCAAATTTCGTGTTTTTACTTTTAAAAATGGACTGAAAATGTTTCAGAGATTTTCGAGCTGTTGAAGGTGGAAAAATATTTTTTCAAATACACCCTTAAAAAAAAAAAAAAAAAAAAAAAAAAATTAAAGCACATTTTAATATTTGATGAGTGAAAAACACATGCAGAGGTCCTAAAGATATCTCTTTAAAAAATCAAGAATTTTAAATAAATCATGCTTTAAAAGAGAATTTTATTTTTTTTTAAATGCTAACAATCAAAAGGATAGTGCAATGCACAGCCACAGTGATAAAGTATGATATCGAAAAGCGAAGAGGAATCCAAAATTGCCAAAAAGTTGATAACATAGTACATTTACAGCCCTTAAACTGTCGTTTTAAATTCACGTATAGATTTCATGTTCTTGAAATGAAGATTTCTTCCTTTTGAAAATATTTAGCACTTTTACTCAATGTCACAAATATTTCTGATACAACTTATTTGCTCATTCAGGGTTCTCAGTAAAACATAACTGGCAAATTCCTATACTAAATCCATATGGCATACAATGAAATTTGCTACTTATTTTCACAATCCTTTGTCAAAACTACAGATTTTATTCTGGATGATTGCTCTTAAATTTCTAGATTTTTTTTCCTCGATACTATTGGAGGAATTTTGTGTCATTTTACTTACCCATCATACGTAGTATAGGGTAAGTCTTGCAATCGTTTTGAAAATCGAAAATTTTTTTTTGACGGATTTACACGTTTTAGAAGTGGAGATTCCGAAAAACATTTTTAGGAAAAAAATTTTGCCGTCCGTCTGTCTGTCTGTAAACGCTCTATCTCCCGAACAAATTGAGATAGAGACTTGAAATTTTGTATGTAGTTAGTATGTAAGAATGGGACGAACCCTATTTAATATCAGCAACCTCGATTATCCGGAACTATTTTTTTCGAACTCTCGAAAAATTCGTTCTGATGAAAGGTATAAAAAATTTTCGAATTTTTTTGTTCTAAGGAATGGACGTAAAAGGCAATAAAATAACACACATTTTGCATATAGAATGAAGTCAATTGGATTATTAGTTACCGAGATATTTGTAATCTTGTTTTCCACATTCTTTGATTTTTCATGACCCTGTATTTCATTCAAATTTCAATTCAGAGGTATATTTTAATTGGAAATGAGATGCTTAATCCGACACAGTTAATTGTTAGTTAATAGAATTATTATTTTTGGAGTTATAAGGATGTTTCTTTTACGCAGTTCGGTACTACTTGAGTAGTTTGGCGTTTTATATAATTTGTCGAAATTGGTACATCAGCAGTTCTTTAATAAAGCATTACTATGTATATTAACAATATTTAAATTTTGTTTATGAATTGCAATGCATTCTATAAATAGTTTTCACATGTTTTATTTTCATATACATATCCATGATGGGTAAGTATTACGGTGGCCCCCAACGACTAGTTTATTTTTTTTTCTCAAAGCCTTTTCCATGACTCTTTAGAAAATATTTCTAAATTCCCTGAATTTTTCTATATATTTGGAAATTCCCTGATTTTCCATGATGCTTAAAACTCTGCGATTAAAAAACAGTTTTTTAAACCATTTATAAAGCAAAATAATAATTTCTTTAAAAATAAAATAAAACAGATTCATCCCCAAAGCAAATTTCTATGAAATATAATATTATATCCTTTCTCACATAGTAAGCATTTTATGTTATAAATAAAACATCCATGAATTATTTCTTTATGGTTTATTTTTTTTTTTTTTAAATATAGACATCCTTTTTGTTAACTTCTGTTATAAGAGTGTTTTTCTGTTCTTGTCAAGAGAACATTACTTGATACAAATGAAGTTTATAAATAAACAAGTTGTCAGAACAAGAATTTTGGGATATTTTTTATGAATATCGCATAAAGAGCACAGTTTTACACTTTTTACTCTCTAAATGTAATCTTTGTTATCAGATAACAGTGATAATGATTTAGGTGATTATTGAAAAATAAATAATAATTTTTTAAAACTGATTTATACTCATCATTTCTCAAATCTAATTAATTAAAAAATAAATAAATAAAGAGGAAGGAAATAAAAAATGGGAAATTTAAGATATAACTTTATTACACTAGTTTTTAATGTGTCAGTTAGTTGAAAGATATTAATTGCGTCAAAATATTTTGATTATAGTCGAAAATCTACAATAACAAAGCACGAAAAAAAAAATGATACAATAACATCGTTACTTTTTCACACTAACAAAGAAAAAATAAAGTAAAAATAGAAGAGAAATGAAAAGAGGTTATTTATTTATTCTTTATAGACACACGAAAAATGCGAATAAATTCCAACTGAAGATATAACACGATACAACAGCAAAATTTACACGACACACAGCACTTTTTTTAGAAATTTCCTCGCTTGTGCCACGGCGAATTTGGAATCTTCCCTCGATAGCAGCTCGGTTCCATATTTTTCATTTCATCTCAAAATGCATTTCTGACATGTGTGACGTCACTTGAAGCCTTTCCTACCCCCCTGTTACAACGCCACGGCCGCCATATTTGACTTGGATAAGCTGCTTTTTCCCGTCTGCTACCGATCGTCGTATTGAGGAAGCGAATAGTTATAGTTCTTGATTATGACAAGTTATAGTTCTTGATTATGACAGTTTGCTCGTTTTGATTTGACGGTAGTAAAAAGGAAGGAATTTTTTTTTGTTTAAAAGTTCATATTGTTGTTATCTTTTAAAAATTTGAACATGCCAACCTGTTGCGTTTAATTTACTTTAAGTTGCATTTACTTTAATTTACGTTAAGTTGCATTTAATTACATATCTAGATTTTTTTTTCATGTAATCAAGTTTTTGTGAAATTGTGAACTTTTTTGTATATACTTGTACAAAATAGATTCAGAATTTTTGAATAAAAAATTATTACTATATTTAGGTTCCTATTTAGACATTTTTAATAAGGTTATTTACATACATATATGCAACTTAATAAGATTCAGCTGCTGTATGACATGAGATTTTTTTTTTCTTCAATCACTGCACTAATATTTTTCTTTCATCGAACTTGTGTCTAATCTTTTATTTGGTTTATGTATTTATACATTCTTAAGCGATTAGAATTATAAGAGACATTATGAGCGATTTCGATCACGTCATCACCCGTTTTTCTCCTGCTTTCCGACCGGTTTTTCTGCTTTCGTCGAGAAATGTGCTCAAAAACATCCACTTTGTAGGCTTGGTATGAAAAATATATTGTGTTTAAAAAAAAATTGAAATTATTTTAAAAAGAAAATAAAGAACACGCACCACATTTGCCACGCTTTTTCTTAGAGAATTTTAAACAGCTCTTCAAACATCTCGAGTTTATATCAAGGTGTAACTGAATCTACAGTTTTGTGAAATTATGTGCATCAGTTCTTGAGATAGAGTGCCCATAAAATTTGTCATATACAGACTCACAGAGTGGCTGATATTTTCCAAAAATCATCAAAACGTGTTCAGGACCTTCTAAAACTTTTAAATACACCAAAAACTGGAAGTCAAATTTTTGACAAATTCAATACTTACTTCTTGAAAAGATAGATTAAAGTAATAAATGCATATTTCAAAATTTTACGTTGAATTTTTAATTTTATCATTTCCAATAATCGGCATATTATTGCAATAATTTTACACATGAATTAATTTTTAGAAAGAGAAGTTGCATTTAATTACATATCTAGATTTTTTTTTCATGTAATCAAGTTTTTGTGAAATTGTGAACTTTTTTGTATATACTTGTACAAAATAGATTCAGAATTTTTGAATAAAAAATTATTACTATATTTAGGTTCCTATTTAGACATTTTTAATAAGGTTATTTACATACATATATGCAACTTAATAAGATTCAGCTGCTGTATGACATGAGATTTTTTTTTTCTTCAATCACTGCACTTATATTTTTCTTTCATCGAACTTGTGTCTAATCTTTTATTTGGTTTATGTATTTATACATTCTTAAGCGATTAGAATTATAAGAGACATTATGAGCGATTTCGATCACGTCATCACCCGTTTTTCTCCTGCTTTCCGACCGGTTTTTCTGCTTTCGTCGAGAAATGTGCTCAAAAACATCCACTTTGTAGGCTTGGTATGAAAAATATATTGTGTTTAAAAAAAAATTGAAATTATTTTAAAAAGAAAATAAAGAACACGCACCACATTTGCCACGCTTTTTCTTAAAAAGTAACAATCCTATCAACTAACAATTTGCTGCGTCGGGTTAAGGGTCTCATTTCACATTCAAATATATCTTTGAATCGAAATTTGAATGAAATACAGGGACGTAAAAATTCGACGTAATATCTGCGGGATTCATTTTTCGATTCTAAATATCTCGACAACTAATGATCCGATCGATAACGTTCTTGGTGCAAAAGTTTTGCTATTTTATCACCTTTTACGACCATGCCTTGAAATTAAAAAAATCGGAAATTTTTATGTACTTTCCATCAGAGCGATTTTTTCAAGAGTACGAAAAAAATAGTTCCGGATAATCGAGGTTATTGATATTAAATAGGCTTCTTTGTCTTGTTGCATACTAAGTACATACAAAATTTCAAGTCTCTAGATCAATTCGTTGGGGAGATAAAGCGGTACTACTAGGTTATCCCTTCAACCCAAAAACTATCGCCACATTATAAGTTTAAATGCCAATAATGGATGATATCTCGCTTGCATTGCAATATTTTTATACGATTCTTTTTGCACTGGATAGCTGAGATCGATGTGTATTTTTACTTTTACGATTTCGGTTGCAGATATTGGGTTTCGATTTTTGAAGAGAATTTAAAATACAGTTATTTAAATTATCGCTGGAAAAGTTATTTTCACACACACACAGAATGTCTAAAATTGCAAGTGGACAGTCACCTTTGGCCATATAGTGTATTACTGTTGATTCTCTCTCTCTCTCTCTCTCCCCCATTTCTCCTAAAAATAAAGCAGCATTTCAACAAAAGTATAATTTTTTTTTTTTTTTTTTTTTTGTGGAAAAAATAATCTTATCTAAAAGGCAGGCATTAAAATACTATTTTAAATTATTTCTCATTTTCCCATTTCAGGCGCTTTTCTTTATTTTTATGCAATTTTATGCCTGCTTTGCATCTTGAAATAGCAAGAAATATATTTAAAAATGCAATTTGTCTGAAAATCGTATATCATAAATGCTTTTTGCTGTTAGTTGGAAGTATAGTAAAATATATTAAATGTAACACATATATTAGATTTTGAATAAAAAATGCAATGCATTTACATTCTGTACACCGAGAAATCTGAATTAGATCACTTGTTACTTACCCATCATACGTAGTATAGGGTAAGTCTTGCAATCGTTTTGAAAATCGAAAATTTTTTTTGACGGATTTACACGTTTTAGATAGTGGAGATTCCGAAAAACATGTTTTTAGAAAAAAAAAATTTGCCGTCCGTCTGTCTGTCTGTCTGTCTGTCTGTAAACGCTCTATCTCCCGAACAAATTGAGATAGAGACTTGAAATTTTGTATGTAGTTAGTATGTAAGAATGGGACGAACCCTATTTTATATCAGCAACCTCGATTATCCGGAACTATTTTTTTCGAACTCTCGAAAAATTCGTTCTGATGAAAGGTATATAAAAATGTTCGAATTTTTTTGTTCTAAGGAATGGACATAAAAGGCAATAAAATAACACACATTTTGCATATAGAACGAAGTCGATCGGATTATTAGTTGCCGAGATATTTGTAATATTGTTTTCCACATTCTTCGATTTTTCATGACCCTGTATTTCATTCAAATTTCAATTCAGAGGTATATTTTAATTGGAAATGAGACGTTTAATCCGACGGAGTTAATTGTTAGTTAATAGAATTATTATTTTTGGAGTTATAAGGATGTTTCTTTTAATGTTATCTTTTAATAAATGAAAGAGTTTTGAAATTCGAAAAATATTGTTTAGAGTTCAGTTTTAAACTACCCCACTTAAAATAATAATAATAATAATTTAAATTTTTATAAAAATTTTATGAGAAATTTTGGGATGTGATTTTGATTGCAAATTATATTTTTAACCACCACAGACGAGGGAAAGAAATAAAATTCTAACTCAATAAATATATTTTTTAAAGATTTCATGGAACTGTTTAAAGTAACATTATATCTTGAATAACTCACTTTTCAATTTGTGTCTAAAAAATTTTCTTTCCTGTAGTAAATTTAGAAGGGAAATATGATTCAGGACGGAGCTATTTGTTTTACTGTCACAAGGACAAGTCCATTACAATGAAGAAAAGAAATATATTAATGATATTTTAATTAAAGCAATATATTAATAATTATTATATAATAATTATTATATTTATTACATATTATAATACTTAATAATTTAATTAAACATATTTGATAAATTTTTCCTCTTAAAAGAGACTTAGAAAAATTTCGCGTATAGTAATTTCCGTAAAAACTTTGCAAAAGTGTTTAATTGTAGCAAAAAAAAAAAAAAAAAAAAAAAAAAAAAAAGTTAAAAATATTTAAAAAATAATAATAAAATAAAATAAAAAATAAAAAAACATTACATACGCATTTTTTTTTTTTTTTTTTTTTTTGATTGGATTTTTTTCCCAAGAACTTTTTAAACAAACACTATAAATTATTGATTTCAAGGAAATTTTTCAAAAGAAGAAAAAATTAACCTTTTTGGCCTGTTGGATTGGATACAGTGATAGTGAAAAATGATTATTACCCACCGGGTAGGTATTTACTTTTGGAATATATAGCTGAGTATTTGCAAAAGACTAAATTAAATAAATATCCAAGAATTGCCTATTTTCATATTTTATCGTAAAAAATTCTTAATATCGAAAAAATTCTTGACAGCTTAAGTTGCAATGCTTCCAATACTATAATATCTTTCACTTTGATTACAGAAAAATCCCCCTTTTTTCTCCTACTGAATGAATGTCAGTATCTTTTAGAATCAACATCATGCGTAAACCCTTACGAAAATAATAGTGAAAAATGAACTCATGGTGAAAAACTATTATCTCAAAAATCTATGATATGTTACAGGAATAAAATATAATAAGTTTCTATGGAAAATTGTGGCAATTACTGAAAAAGCTTAGCTGCCTTATAAGTTAAAATTTGTTTTTTTTTTTTTTTTTTAAATAGTGTGTTTTAATTTTTTGACTGTCCCTGTAAATAAAGTAATCATGCTAGAAACTTCATTTTCAAAAGGAATCGTTCTAGGTTATACATAAGTAATTTCCTAAAATTTCATGGCAATCCGAGTATATTTACTGGGGTTAGAGTGCGGACAGACGGCCAGACAATAACCGAAAGCATAAACACGTTAAACTTTGCAGGAAAGTTTTAAAAACCTACTTTTTCTTCTTCCAGGCATCAAAATGGCTGTTGAAATAGGTCCTCTCTAGGCAAACCTACTATTTAAAAGAACGATTAATCTTTCTTCCTCTAATCCTCTTACTGCGTGGTGGGGAAAATTTGATGAATGGTTTTCTTATTGTTTAAGAATAAAGCCCGTGCCCAGCGTTGCAGAATCGACAGTGCAGTACATTCAAACTTGCTGTTTGCCCTTGAAACAGAAGCATGCTTTAAGCATTTGACTGTGTGCAAAAGGGATTTATTATTGCAAAAGGTCTCCCCTTTTGTCATGTGTTAGGTGACAGGTATTTCCTTGAAACTAATTACATCTAGGAGTACAAAGATCGACCACCCACTTTTTAATGGAAAAACAAGCACAGAAATTTCTGATAACAAGAGAGTTGTGACAAAAATGTTACACTTATTTTTTTTAACTATACTTTATCATTGATATTCATAATATTTATCCATTATTCTTTTAATTAAAGCATAAAATATGGATCATTTTACTGATCAGGGAGTTAATTGCTTTAGAAATTTCTTACACTTGAATGATATTTGGTATTTTAAAACGAAATAAATAAATGAAAACAAAATTTAACGAAAACAATCTAATTTTAATAATAAGAAGAATATTATTACGTCTTCTTCAGGCTATTTATTGAAAGGCTTTAATAATTTGAAATGGTAAAATTTACAATAAAAATTTTCCGGGTAAAATAAAACGGGAGATGTTGGCAGTTATGAAAAAAGAATAAAAATGTAATAAAATCTAAGATGAACGTAGTTTGGTAAAAATATATAGGTAGTTTGCCTTATAAATAGAGAAAAATAAGCTTTATATAATTATTTTTAAGATTAATTGTTCCCCAGATTTGTCAATATAAGTACAATAAGTTTGTAAACAGTGAGTCTTTTACTGGAACAAACAGTTTTTCATTTAATATAGATATTTAAATCTAATATAATTTGCAATGTCATAATTTCCTTTAAGGATGCATTGGAAAAAACATTTATCTACCCTCAACGGCTCAAATTTTTCAGACACATTTTCATACTCATTTTTAAAAGTAAAAACATTCCCGAATTGTTTTTTGAAGACATGTGTGAGAAGGCTATCCGATTTTATTTATTTCTCAATTAGAATTTGAGTTATAAATAATTATGTTCTCAGTTTCTCAGTATGACCACTTTTTTCGTTCACGAACTCTCGCTTCGGAATATTCGGTTCAAAGCGCCAACTTTGACAGCATTTTAGAAATATTTTCTGCATTTATCAAAAAATCGACAACCACGACACATTATGTAGCTTCTAAATAAGAGAATTTTCAAGTTAAATGCGTTTGAGAAAAAAATGAATTTAAAAATAAATCAGAAAAAGAGCAGTTTGGATTGAAATACACCCTTAAGGGTGTTTTTAACTGCTCCACTCAACAAGCGCAAAACGTTTTGACACATTTGCAAATTCATTTTTTAACAGAAATATATGAAATTGGAATGCCTGACTATGGAAGCAATTTCGAACCAAACTTATTTTTCCATTTCATGATAATTAAATTACCTATCCAGTTCTAAGCTATTTCCATCACTTAATTACCCGTTTTTCTCTTGCTTTTCGATCGGTTTTTCTGCTTTCGTCGGTAAATGTGTTCAAAAGTGTCAACTTTGAAAGCTAGTTGTGAAAAATCTATTGTGTTTAAAAAAAAAAAAAAAAAAAAAAAAAAAAAAAAAAAAAACAGAAAATTGAGTGCAATTAGGCAGTTTCTGAATAATAACAACACCTGCTAGTTTCATGCATTTCCGAACAAAAATAAATCAAAGCATGTGTCACAAAGTTGCTTTTTTTGATTTAAGAACAACCTTAAAAGGCTTGAGCTAATCCTATTGAAGAAATTTATAGCGATATCTCGGCTGCAAGTCAGTATTTTTAATTTTTTTTTCTTTGGATAACTGAGATTGATCTGAATAACAGATTTTTACTTTTTCGATTTTTACTGCAGTTTTTTTTTATTATTTAATTTTTTTTGTGAAGATGCTTTCATTTAAGAAAGTGGCCTAATTAAACATATTTTTAAACAAAACTGAAAAAATAAGAAATGGTTTTGGTACAGATTGATCTCAGTTATCCAAAGAAAAAAAGGTCATTATAAAAAAAAATTGAAATGCAACCGAAATACTGCTTCGTCAGGATTAGCATTAGCGAATGGATTTTTTCACTTAACTGATGTAGCCTCTTAACTAATCAAGTTATTCATTCTTTTATATAAAATCAGCACAACAATTTTTACAAGTAATGAATAAGTAGCTAGTAATTTATTTTCTTATTTTTTGCAATAATAAATTTATAAAAAGTTGGGGCTAAAGAAGAATGAAGGAGTGATACTTGGTCAACAATTATTATAAAAGAGAAGAATTAATTCCTAAAATGAGAGAGAGAGAACTAGTTGGTATTGAAATTTTAAGCCCGAGCTTCTTTGGAGAAGCTTGATTTTTTTTTTTTTTTTTTTTTTTTTTTTTTTTTTTTTTTTACTGAAAAATAAATTTGATAAATTAAAATTATTGGTAAATTTCTAAAAAATAAAAATTGCTATTGGGGAAACCTCAAAGATACAAAAATCACTAAGAAATGCTTAATGTATCATGAATTGACTTTTATATGTCCTATAACCTCTATTATATGATTAATCAAAAATTAGAATTATTTTTTAAACAATAAAACTGAAACTGAAATAAAATTGTGCACACCTTCTTCCACTGTTTATTACATTCTTATGAAAAAAAAAAAAAAAAAAAAAAAAAAATGTTGAAAAAGTTTTTTTTTGCTTGCGATTACATCTAATTTGTTTTTCAATGCGACATTATTAAACATTATAGAGTTCCGGGCAGGAAAGGGGATTTGCACTTTTTGATTATTAAAAGCACAAAATCTCTAAACCTTCCGGGGGGGGAGGGGAATTTCAATGCCCTGGAAGATGTCCCACCCGGGCACCCCCCCCCCAGAATTCAACACTGAACGTTGAGGGATGATTTTCCCCAGACCACGATCTACATTTATTTGTGATCACAAAATTTGTGACACATTGCCCTGATAAATTTAGAGGCCTTTTTACTTTTTTCTCGTTAAAAAAATATTTTTCATTCTTTATCGCCGAAAATTGTGTCCGCTATTCGGAATGTCCGTTATTTAGAGGTTAAACATGCAAGAATTTAGGTTTTAGGGGTAGGGATCGGAAAACTGTCCATTAAATAGAGGTGTCCGCTATTCGGGAGTGTCTGTTATGGAGGTTTTATTGTATTATACATTATTTATTGTTTAATTATCATTATAATTTTAATAATTTACTTATATTATTTATTTACAATTATTATATTATATTAATATATTAATTATTATGTGAAAAATTATTAATAATATATAATTATTATATTATATATTATAAATAAAAAGTCTTCATTTGGCGCCATCTCCGTTTTTCATTCTGCCGCCCGGACGACCATCCTCCCTTTTTTTTTTTATACTGCGCAGAAAAACATGACAACCAGGAAAAATAAATAAATACAATTCGATCCGAATTCTTTATTCAAGGTTTTTAAATGTTAAAGAAATGTTCATAATTTTATATAAAACAAAATTGGTATAGCAGACGGTAATTGAAGATACTGCTTTTAATAATTGAATCAAAAGAAGGATTTAGCAAGATATAAATTAAGATTAAACAATATATATATATATATATATATATATATATATATATATACACAATTTTAAATCCGGTTCTGGTCAAGTAAATTTAAACAGAATTTTTGGGGCCGGGTCTGGTACATTATGAAAAATGCAAGACTTTATTTGTACCCCCCCCCCTTCCCGAATTTAACTTTTAATCTCAATTTTAAATAAAAATAAGAGGTACAATAAAAATTTTATGAAATTTTATATTTTTGAAAAATTTAGATTGTTATTGCTAAAAATAATATATGCGCTTCGCTTAAACATTTAAAGAAAGAATTATTTCTAAAGTTAATTCAATGATCTATATAGTTCTAAATATAACTCAATAGCTTGTTTGTATTAAAACTCATGATTTGTGTTTCTGCATTTTTTTTTCAGTATTGTATAAATATACTATAATAATAATAATAATAATATTAATAATAATATTATTATTAATAATAATATTAATAATAATAATATTAATAATAATAATATTTTTATTAAAATCGATTTTTTTTATATTTGAATTCGTTTATTATTATTCCCTGCATTAAACCACTGAAGAATCAAGACTTGCAGGTTTCTGAAACAATTAACATTCTAATTACTAACATAAGTTAGTAATTAAATGATGTAATGATGTATAATTATGTAAATAAAATCCAGTTTTAAATAAGTATTCAGCGTAAATTAAAATTATAATTACAACAAATAATTAAAATTCAGCATTTTACGTTTTTCATAAATAATAAGACCAGTTTTCAACGCAAAAGGATTTGTAATTAATAGTTAAAAGAAAAAGATAAAACGTGTCACAATGTTCTCATAATTATAATTATATGTCATAATTTGCATTCAGTCGCATTTACTTTTCTTGAAAGCTTTTCCGATAATGTTTTCCAGGAAATCCCTTGCCCAACCCCTACTTAATCCGCTGAAAGGGTTGCCTCAGTCACAATATAACCCTCCCAACTTACTCCCCAAGGCGCTGCTAGGTTTCACCGCGGAGGGAAACCTATCACCAATCAACGTGCACGCTTACGATTGACATCACGGTTGACAGCCACCCGCTCAGCTGATCCTATCGTCTGCGCATGCGCAATCATGACCCGGTCCGTGTAGCCTGTGGACTACGCGCACATCCGGTCCGGTTAGCCACTTCGGTAACGAAGGTCCCCGGTATCTTGCTATGAAATATGGATACACGTTTCAACAATGTTTTCGATGCACATGCGCAGGCGAGTCGGAACGGAGAAAGTCTCTTTCTACCAATGACCTATAATACCTACGTAGACACCAAAATGGCAACCTTTTCGTAGGCCGACATGTCTGCCTTCCGTCACGTGACGGAGGGCAGATTTAGCACGCCAAACCGGTTTTTCTCCCGCCGAAACTCATATTGCTATGTTTGTCTTGAATTGGACCGCACTTCTTCTTTTCTCTTTGTGAAATCTGAAAATTGCCAATAAAGCGATCACCGCCAAAAAACAGCATCTTTTCGCCAAAGATGTTGGATTCGAAACCATGCCGAGATAACAATGGGATTTGGCGTCTACGTATATGAGAAAGTCAATGCTTTCTACAAATTTCTTCGGGGGCGCTCAGACTAAAAGGTCTACGCACATAGCACTAACTTCTTGCGCTATCTTTGATCTTTCGTGTCGGCGCTTTTGTTCTTTCAGTGCACTGAATCCGAACTTCAAGAGAGAAATCCAACACGAAGTCAGTTGACAGCTTTACGACTGTAGATGTGAGGAGATAAAAGTTCCCCTTCCTTTGTAAATTTGGGATGGTTAGCCCTCAAAAATCATTTAAAGAGATTTTACCCTTGTTTCGATTAGTCAACAACGATTGATTGATTGCTCCTTTAGTGTAATAAAAACTAGTGCTGTTCGCTCCGAGCCGGATCGCCGGGTGACTCATTCGCGTTTGTAATGACCGAAAGGGGGCGTTGTATAGACCTGATAATCGTTTGTTTACGTAGTGAATCATGCAAGCATTGTGTTGCTGTCATGTTATTTTGCCATGAGTAAGTCAAATGTACTTTTTTATATTATAGATCTAAACTTTGTGTATAAAATTTTGATTTTAGATAATTTTAATACAAAGAACCGAACGTTGCATGCGTTATAGAACTGTTTATTTATTTATTATAGAACTTTTTTATTTTTATTTATCGGCCTTTTAAACACTGCCCATACGGCACAAACTCGTCCTGCGGACTTACGATAAGCGTCTTATTCAGGATATAGCCCCGTCCGGCGGACATCCTATAATATCCGATAGTTATCCGGCGGACGTCCGGAGGAGAGCAAAAAGCGACACCTACTCCCGTCCTCCGGACGTCATTTTTCGACGTTTTTAGGATGGCAGTTGGACGCGCACAGGACTAGGTAAAATGAATAGAATTGTGCATCCTCTGCTTCTGCGGCATAAATGATGCAAAGCATTGAAAGAAATTAGTAATTTTCTAGCATTAATTTTGAATGCTTACTTTTAAATGAATATTTTTATTGTGATTTATTCATTAGGAGTTATGTATGGTAAAAACAACAGCAAATATAATCATTAAGAAAAGAATATAATAATCAATTAATAATAAATAAGATAAAGATTAAAAAAAAAAAAAAAAAAAAAGATGAGGAAGATGCAAATTGCTCCACGTTTCATTTCTACATGATTTTCTGATTTTTATTTATTTTATCTCATACAGGAAAGAGGGTATAATGCAACATTTTATTTAAAAAATACTGGTAGCCTGGACAATTACCCAGATAATGGCTATTTTTTAATAGAAATGTTTAGATAACCAATGTGTAAATATAACACCACTGTGCAAGATAAAATTAATAAAAATCGGAACACCTTTTGGAACGAACACATGGGGCAACAGCACTTCCCCTCTATTTAATTATAAATCATTCTTCTTCTTTTTTTTTTATTAAAACATTTTTCATTAGATTTCTTTTTATATAATTGTTTGCTGTTGTTTTTCACAAACATATAATAATTCTTTATGAATAAATTACAATAAAAATATTAATTTTAAAATAAGCATTAAAAATGAACTCTAGAAAAATACTAATTTATTTCAAGTGAAATATATTATTTCTGTTCTCAAACATCCTTTAATAAAAACTAATAAGTAGTATATAATGAATGAGATATAACTGGGTATTATTCTTTGTTAACTATCTGATATAACATATTGAATTTACTTTATATTTTTCAGTTAACATCATACACATTTCAGATTTCATCATTGTTTTTTTCTATGTAAATACACAATGTACAATGTGAAAATTTTTGTATTCATTTCAAAAATGAAATTGTGAATATGCAAGAAGTTTTTACTTAAAAAGAAAAAATTGAGTATGCACTAAATCAAATATTAACAAAATTCTAAAATTAATTATTGGATTTTTTTTTTTTTTTTACTTATTTTCCATAATTCTATTAATTCTCTCTTTTCTTGATTAGACATGTTATAAAAATGAAAGAGATAAAAAAAAAAAAAGGTAAAAGTAATTTTTTACTATATGCCTAAAAAAATGAAAACTCAGAAAAAAAATACTTCATTCACAAAAACAAATATTCTCTCTCTCTCTCTTTTTTTTTTTTTTTTTTTTTTTTTTTTTTTTTTAACTTATTTACACTTCTATAAATTGAAATTCTGAGAAATACATTAAAAAAAATATATGTAGGTAACCATTTTGCTGAATATTTATTTGCTACTAAAAATTTCTGTCAATCAATTATTTATATCATTTACCTTAAACCAAAATCTTTAACTTAACACTTTAAGAAACTTATGATGATCAATTGCCACTAAGATAGCATAAATTTTGGAATTTTTAATATAAATGATAGGAAAATAAAAAAAAAATCATGATATCATTTCTTACATACAAAAGCAATTACACAATCAATTATTAAAGTTCGTTAAACATACTTGTATTTTTAGATAGATTTAAGAACATTTTCCCTTCTCTTTATATTTTAATAGCTTCAATTATAAAAACACAGGATCATAAGAATTTGATAATACTTACTCTATCAGATTTCATGATATTTAACACTTCTTACCTGACAACTTGTTTTGTTCTTCATAGTTGTATTTTAGATTGCAATAAGTTTTTGTTTCAATTAAGTTATATATTTATTCAATTTAGTTTTTCTATGTATGCAATTCCATTGAATTCTTTAATTTTTATAGTAAATGTATGAAAAGTTTGATATTAAGCACATGAAACATATAATAAAATCCTTTTTTAATATGCCAATAATGTTCTTTTCTTTTTTTTTTTTTCAAAATTCATAACAAAACTGCAACTGAATCTATTTACATCTTTTATTCCAATATGGATGTAATATTTCTAAATAATAACACAAATATATTACTCATTGCTATAAAATGCATCAATTTAAAGTTTAAAAAAATTCAATTTCTAAAAAATGTGCATTTGGAACCAATGTTAAGGGGGTAAACATCAAAATAAAATAACAACAATAAATACATTTATTATTGGTAAACTTTAATTTACATTTTTGGATTTTTTTTTATATAAGATTTGCATTCTTTTACATGGCATAATTATGTCTTTAATACTTCTTCAATATGCTCCCCTGATATGTACTTTTTTTCCTTGACAGCACCTGAAAATAATAATAATAATAATAAATAAACCTAATTAAAATTCAGAGTAAAATACCATTATGACTGCAAAAGTTTAAAAAAAAAATTATAAAAGGAAATAAGGAAAGTTTCAATTTTTGAGTAAAAGAAAATGCAAAATTTAATAATTTTTTAACAATCTTTAGTAGTTTTATGGTAGTCAGACACAGATGATAAATTGCCAAATATTCTGATAACCAGCCCATTCTGATTTCATTTATTTTAAATATAGCCATTCACAGTGTTCTCGCTGACATTTGATCAACAATTAGCCGAATTATTAACATTGGTCAAACCAACGTTAAAAATTCGGCTAATTAGAAATAAAAAACATTCGCCAAATGAAAAAAGTATTAGCAAAATAGATTCACCGTATAGCGGTAAAAAAAAATTATCTTTAATGTATTCCCTTTTTTCAATAAGTTTTAAAATATCCTAATTTTGTTATAACTGCGACAATGATTGTTATTAATCTAATTTCAAGTATTCAATACAAATATATTAAAAATATTTGTACATGCATGTGTATGAAAAATGAAAAAGAAAAGAAAGAAAAAGCAAAAATTGAGTACTACGAATTTGGCATATCTAAGTGCTTGTTTACTCGCCAAATGAAGAATTTAGTCGCAATTTGGCACAATGGCGAGTGATAGCGAGAACCATGGCCATTCACTTATTTCCTATAAAATACATAACACTTACATTCTTTTACATAAATACCAATATGTGAAAAATAAAAGGCAAGGAAGAATGCTGTGAGCAAAATTTGTACATGGCTAGAATAAAAGTAAATAATCTTACTACATAAATCAAAATAAATATATGCAAAAATATTTAAAAGTGAATATATATAGCAAAATTCAAATAGCATTGATATATATCACACAATCAAATTTCTTGTGCTTCACTTAGTCTCCCAGAGGACGTATATTTTGTTTTCTTTCCCTTTTTTTTTTTTTTTTTTTTTTTTTTTGATTGAAAATAGTTGATTTGTATGCCTGTCATTGCACAGGCTTCGAATTTTTATTCATTATGTATGAAAAGGGGCTCTATTTTATACTCTTACAACAAATTTCAAAAATATTAAAACACTTAATTTTAAGATATAGCTATAATATACAAACAAAACTGAAAATACAACATAACAATTGTTTGTCTGGAATCAGTTTCCAAACTGACACTATGACTGAAAGCATAATATATACAGTATGGAACCACTTATCCAGAAATCAGTTATCCGTAAACCAGTTACCAAGAATTTTATTTCTAATAGGCTGATAATGGAATCTTTGCAGAAAAAAGTGTCATATGTGGCCAATTTGACAAATGCATTGCTTGAAACAATTGTATAATTTGATGACAACTAGTTTTTGAAATGGAAACA
The DNA here is from genome assembly GCA_964019185.1 of Maratus speculifer. Lineage (NCBI taxonomy): Eukaryota > Metazoa > Arthropoda > Arachnida > Araneae > Salticidae > Maratus > Maratus speculifer. The sequence continues at coordinate 242,305,251 of OZ025302.1, read as the reverse complement.
TATTTAGTTGTACTTTAAATGTTTTCAATTTTTATGCAGAGGAAACAGAAAATTTTTTGTACCCAAAGGATTCCTATAAATTATATTCTTTCGAATTCTATTTTTTAATTTTACTTGCATCTGATTCTTAATTCAAGTAATCTAATAATTAATTGAAAATTAGAAGTAATACCATAACCACATATATTCCATAAAACTTATCAAATGGATGCTGGTTTAATGCCTAACCAGTTAACCAGAAAAAACAGTTATTTGGAATATATCTGCCCCAACCATTCTGGATAAATAGTTCCGTACCGTAATTTTCTTTTTCCATATTTAGTTTTGGGTGTAACTTTCAATTCTAAACCCGAATTATATTTTACTTTAAGTTTCAGATTCTCAATATATTACATGTAAATAAATAATTAAATTTCTCAATATATATTTATTAATGAAAACTATAGAACAGATGGCTATTTACTTACTTATAAAAATTGTTTTCAACTTAATTTACAACAAAAAATTGTCTATATTTTCTCTGCAAAGTTTAATTTGCTTTTTTATTTAATAAATAAATATACAGTTGAATTAAAAACAATTAAATATTTCTGATGATTATCATTTGATTACATTAAAATTGTAGAAAAATCAATAATAGTAAAAAAGATTCAATTACAGTAGACTCTCTCAAATCTGCACATAATTTACAGATGTAAACAATGAAACAGTTAGTTCAAATATAGAGACAAATTTTGACCTTTTTATTTTTATATACATTCCATATATATTTTAATTTATAATTTTTGCTAATATTACTGAATTCATGTTTTATCCTGAAGGAAGAATAAATTTGTGAAAAAATTGAAGATATTGCTGATATCACTGGTAATAACAATCTTCTTACCAATTATAATTTATACATTAATCAAGCTTTTTTGGTTATTAAGTCTGGCTAAACCTGAAATAATATTTCTTTGTTTTATGATTTTGATGTGAATTAGTAATGTACTTTTATGAGGCAAGTTTCATTGAATAATTTAGGAAAAATACATTTCATCTTTATAATGAATATTTAATCATTCATAATCGGTTATTAATTTGGCCTTTGCTTTTAATATTTAAATCATTTGAAAATTATGTGAATTTTTATTATTTTTTTTATTACTTATCATAATATTTCATTATACTGTAATCATTCATTATAGTTTCCAGAATAGTTGACCAGAAATCTGCAATTGCTAAAATCCGCACAATCTCTGGTCCCAAGCTGTGCAGATTTGAGGAAGTCTACTGTATTAAATAAAATTTTCAACGTTATCATTTTTAGTAGTTGCCATTATTGTAATAATTTTGCACATGTATTTTCATTTTTAAAACAAGAAGTTCCATTTATTTCTATGACAGAAAACTCATGGACTTGCCTTTAATTATCTTTACTTGGATACTTTAAAGAATGTATGAATTAATATAAATTAAATATGATTAAAGAATATATAACAGGAAGATACACATATGCATAGCTTTGGTAAGAATTTATTATTTTATTATGATGTCTTATTTAGAAATATTTAAAGAAAACTTCCCAATTTCAAAATTGTATTTAGAACTGAGCTTTGACTGCTGGATAGTTGCAGGATTTATCCATATATACTTTCATTTATCCATGCTGGGACTTTACGGATTCTACAATTTGTGCCTAAAAAAAAAATAAATAAAATAATTGAAGCTACATAAATCAATTAAATAAAATTTAATATAAATGATCACATGTGGCATCAAGAAGAGCTTCCATTATTTTTGCATTTGACCTAAGTAAATTCAAAGAAATTAAGGTACCTTCTCCATTATTCCACAGAGTTTGTTGCTTTAAATCAACATAATTGGTTTTAAGTCATTGATTTAAATCAGATTTTTAAAAATCATTTTTAAATAAACTGAAAATATAAACAAACACATTAAAGCTTTTTAATATATTTAGTTTTTTATAACACAGATAAGCAATTAGTTTTTAGAAAAACAATATTTAATCTTTATTAAGTAATAATGTACAAAGTTTAGAAAAAAAACTGGCTCTAAATTTCATTTAAGGGTGTATTCGAAAAAATGCTTTTCCACCTTCAGCAGCTTGAAATTTTACGATACAATTTCAGACACATTTTTTTAAAGTAGAAACATGAAATTTGCTGAGGGGATTTTTGAAGAAACGTATAAGGTGCCTTGTGATGTCTTTTTACGCTCAATAGATTAGAATTTGATTTATGAGCAATTAACTTTTCAGGAAGACCCTTTTTTTCACTCCCAGCTCCCAGATCTCCCACTACGGAAAAATTGGTTCAAATTGCCGTTTTTGATTGCTTTTTTTTTTAAATATTTTGAGCACTTATCAAAGAATCGACAATCACAGCACCTCGAGTAGTGTCTAAATAAGAGAATCTGTGAGTTTGGTGCATTTGAGAGCAAAAGTGAATTCAAAACAAATCGGAAAATAAGCAGTTTGAATCAAAATACACCCTTAAGTCAAATTTGCAAAAGTAAGGAATTTCTGTTTAAGCACGAATATACTAAATATAGGAATATTTACTTGCCTATTACTTAGTATAGTATTTAAAGAAACTCCTGCAAGTCTCTAAACAAAATAATCACAATAAAAATGCCATGTCTTTGAAACTTTTTTTTTTTTTTTTTAAGATCATGCAGTGCCGAAACTAGGGAAGTAAAGAGAGGACATATGTCTCGGAAGTCAGAGCGAAAGGCAAAGAGAGAACCGAATGAAGATTTTGTCTTTTCATACAAAAATATATGTAGATATATATACATGTACGTATATATCGAGTACAAAAGAAACCCACATGATAATGTTAAAACTTTGGGATTGTTCTTTTTAAATTTGTGAAAATAGAAGTGACTTTATTAAAAAATAAATCTGCAACCAAAATTTGAAAAAGAAAACACTAACCTGGTTAGAATTCCATTTCAACTATTCTAAAGCAATAAAAAACATTTAAAACTACTGATATGCAAAACAGAAATTCTAAAAAGAATGTTCTCATAGGCCTAACATTTGTTATCCAGTTTCTTTGCATGACTAATGAAGACTCTTAACACTCAAGCTAATCTTAATACTTTGTGAGCATTGTTTACATATTTCTTGCTAGCATTTTAATTTTTATTAATTGTTTTTTAAAGATTTTTTTTTTTTTTTTTTTTTTTTGAAATAGTGTACCTATGATTGATAACTTTAATTGGGTGTGAGGGGCAGGGTTTCAAAATTAAAGTTTGCTCCAGGCCGAAACGAGCAAAAAAGGCTAGTTTTGACCCTGAGATCACGTACATTTGCAAAACTAACAAAATACATGGAATGGAAGGCTGAAAGAATACTTTAAATAGATTAAGCAAACAAATAAAGCAACATTAATGCATGATTCAAATACATTTATTTGTACTTTTACAGGGTTCATACTCATCTTCCAAGAAAAAATCCCCTGAGAATCCAATGATGTATTTTTCGGGATGTACAATTTTTCCGTATCAACAATTAACAATATTTCAATATTACATATGATATGATAATAAAGCATGCGAACAGTAACAATTGCCCCCAATTTCCCAGAAAAGACTGTCATTTCGTCAAAATTTCCCAGGTTTGGGAATTTTTTTGTATTATCCCCTGAGATTCCACTGATTTTTACAACCTAAAATTCATCTCCTGATTTTCCCAGGAATCCTATATTCCCCTGATGAGTATGAATCCTGTTTTTAGGCCAAGCATCAGAGTTATATTTACACACACATTGTATATACATATGTGTAACACTGGTACCCGGCTTAAGTGAAAAGTATGCATTTATTCAGTGGCACAGCCAGAATTCGGCTCTAGGGAGGGGTTTTGAGTTTCTGATAAAGGTGATTGCCAATTATTTGAATAGCCGGTTAATAGAATCAGTATCTACTAATTAGAATATTCACTGTATAATACTTAAACTGAAAGAGCATCTGTGTGGCAGGAAATCATAATTTTTTTTAGCATAATGCGTCTAAGAAAAGCGACTTAGTTCAAATAACCAATTTTTACTTAACTGATTCATGTAATATGCACTTTCACAGTTTTAAGTATAATTTTCGCCAATTAATTGAATCATTTTATTAAATAAAATCTTAATCAATAAAGCGGCGGATTCCGAAATGTGCCGAAACATTTAAATATTAAGTTTGGTTTTGATTCATATAAGCAGCAATTATAGCGATCTTTCTTAGCTCTGGGAGGAGTTTTAACCCCAAAACCACCCCTTGGCTGCACCAACTGCATTTATTATTAAACAGATTGTTATAAAGCTATATTCGCCATGGCGAATCTCTCTTCACTGCCAATTCTCCTAAATCAACATTTATCTCTGTTCTGATAAGTACATCTAAATCTAAAAGGTTCGCACTTTGTGAACTCTGTTTAAGTTTGCCTCTGCTACCTCCTTGGTTTTTAGTTAAAGGAAAATTAGTTTACAGTTCAGCTGCTGTTTGCTCAACTTGATATGTGAGGTCAGCGTCTTGGTAAAATTTATCACTTCATCCAACCAATCTTCAGTGTTTTGACTTTCGCCAATGTTAGGGTTGCTAGAAGTCTGTTTCATCAGTTGGCGATTGACATAGGTTATTGACTATGCATTCTCTTTCTCGCCGTGGCGTAAGTTACTGCGCTTGGCGCCCTTGGTTTCTTTCTGGCAACCTTGGGTCTTGTGGCGGGAGTCAGAAAGAGTTTTGTCAACACACACACGTTTGTTTGGTACTAGAAGGTGTACCGTTTTCTTTGATTTTCTGGGGCCTCACGTGGACGCCGGGAAAGATCGAGGACGAGCATGGCAGCATCATTGGACAGCTAAGTTGATGTTTATCAGTTTCTACTTCCTTCCTTTTTATTTATTTTCCTTTTTTAACTTTTTTCCCAATGATGAGAAACCCATTATTTTTATTTGTAAATTCAGGATTCGCGTAAAACTTGTATATTAAGATTCAATACATGTTCTTTTATACTACAATATCGTTGTTTTCCTTTTCTTTTCACTACATCAGTATTATGTGATTTTTAAACATATCTTGCCTTTCTTTTAATCTTTTTTTTCCAGAACACGTGCTGTTGTTTTTTATTTTAGTAATCAGGTGTTTTTGTTCTAAATTTCAGTCAAATTTTTGAGTTCTCCATTCATATTTAGTTTTTAAATATTTTTCCTTTCATGCAATGCCTTTTCGGTTTGATTTTTATAGTCATTTAGGCATGCCAAATACTTTATATCATATGGTACCGAAAACCCTTTTTATCCGTTTGTAGTGGATATTAGCATCTTACTGCACGGATTATGTGTTCTGGAAAATCCATTTCAATCCTATCTAAGTTTATGATTAAATCGTGTTTCATTTGTGTAGCATAATACTTTTATGTATGTTGAATTGTGTTGTCCATGTATTTTGCAGAAAAATATAGTATTATTTGATATTTCTTATTATTTATAGTTCATGTCAAGGGTGTCACATGGTATTTCATTAATTGAATCATAGTTGACTTTATTGTTTATTATTTAAATTTTTTTCTCCCTATTGTTTGATTTGAAATTCAATGTCTTCAAATTAATTACAACAGTGTATTTTATTTTTTCTTACAATGTCAAAAAAGTCATTATTTTTGAATATTCAGCCGTTTAACGGCGATCCGAAATTTGTTAGATTTTTCTTCCAACAATTGAAATCTGTTAAAGATTTAAATGATCTTGATGATAAACAGATTGTTGCAATATTCACAAATAAATTAGAAGGTTCGGCACTTGATTTTTTTGTTGACACTCCGTCAGTGCAAAATTTGAAAAATTTGGATGAGTTAGAAGCAGCATTTATTGATTTTTTTACCTCTACTGACATTGTTCATTCTCTAAAATCTTTAGATAGTTTGCAAATTAGAGAAGATGAAAAGTTTAAGCAGTTTGCTTCTCGTTTAGATGTGGCTGTTCGTAATGTATACCCAAGGGTTGATGAAAATTCGCTTAGTCAGATCAAATTCATGAATTTGCTTCGTATTGCCCCTAAATATATTAAAACTAAGCTTTTGGAAGAAGGTATTTCAGACTTTAAGGCTGCAATTGCACGTGCGGATGTTTTAAGAAATATCCATTTGGCAAATTTGTCACCACCTGCTAAGAAAGGTGATAATGCTATGGTTTTCCATAATCAGGTGTCTAATCAGCCTAGCTCTTCGTCTAATGACAACTCTGCTGCTAATGACGTCCCTCAGCGGTCTTTCCGGCGTCCCACACAAAAATTTCACAAAGATGATGCCCCACATCAGTGGTATAAACAAAATAATAATAAAAAGAGGTGGAACAATAACCAATTTAAACGTAGAAACACACCTAGACATGATAATTGTAGATTTTGTGGGAGAGCAGGCCACTATATGAAAGATTGTTATGAATTTTTAAGACTCGTGAATCGCTCTGAATCACATAATACCAGTTTAAATCACAACAGACATACAAAAAAGGTTGACAGGCATAACAACGAGAGAAGAGATTTAAACGATCGTCGGAGGTAGAAGAAGCTGGCACTCTGCCTTCCACGAATTTGACATTGCCAGTATTTGAAAATTGTTCGTCAGGGAATTTAGTTACACTAAATACTTGTCAGAATGATAAAAAAAAATTGTCTCTTAATCACATTACTCCAACAACCTCCTGCATTCAGGATAAGGAAAATAAATTAACACCTATATGTAATGAGGTACAAAGTGAGGTAATTTTTACGACTTTTGACAATAATTCCACATTACCATGTGTTCTTGGTCACATAAATGGTATTTCATTTCCCATGCTGATTGATTCAGGAAGCACTATTTGTCTTATTGACACATCATTAGTTGATTTTTTAAAGGGTAAAATACCATACAAATTTTTAGCAAGACAGGTTAACATCACTACCATTAATTCAAATGTTGCCTTTAGAGGGTGTATTGAATTTTCTTTCAAGCTGAAAAACAATTTTTTCAAACAGGAGTTCTATATTACAGACATTTCTCATAAAAATTTTTCAGCCATTCTTGGATTTAACTTTATTTCTAAATATGCTATAACCATTGCATCTGCATTTGATGCAATGCTATTTAAAGATGATAAAATCCCTTTCATTAAAGATTCTGATAATGTGCAAGGAACAAATCACCATTTAGACATTTCTCGTAATCAAATCAGTGATGCTTATTTTCAAGGTAATCTAAATTCTGTTGAACAGGAAGGGGATTATGGTAACAACACAGTTTTAGGTCAATCTGTTGAACAATGTAATAATAATAATGAACTTTTTGAACAATATATTGACAATAATTTAATTGTAAATTCCTTTGATCCAAATCATGAAAATTGCTCTTCTAATATAAATTCTAATTTTTGTAATAATGAGAGTGTACTTAATGTAAACAACAATCCACCTGTTAATGTGAATATAAATAATGCTAATAATTCTGAATTTGAAAATTTCTCTGAAAATGTGCATAGTGCATATCGTACGGTAATTCCTGAAAATGGAATTTCGTATGTTAAAGTTAAAATACAAAATAAACCTACCTCATCTGAATTCATATTTAACCCTGTATTAGACAAACCTGGCATTGTTGTAAATACTTCCCTTCATTCTCTTGAACATTTAAAAGATAATTCTTTTTTAATTGTAATTGAAAACAAAAACACAGAACAATTTTTTTTAAAGAAAAATGTTAAGGTCGGCACTATTTCAAATGTTTTAAGCCATGACATACAAGAAAATAATTTCCCAGAAGAAATGTGTAATTTAATAACCCCCTCAATTGATGTTGTACAACAAAGAGCAGCTGAATTTGATATTAAGGACTTTTGTTTAGATCATTTAAATTCCTTACAAAAACAAGAAATGGTTGAAGTTTTAAAAAAACATACACAGGCATTTTCTAAGTCTTTAAACACCATTGGTCATACTGACCTAGTTACACCTAAAATTGATATTAGGAACTCTCCTCCTGTCAAGACTTTGCCTTATCCCATCCCACAGGCTTTACAGGATGAAGCAAAAAAGCAGCTAAATGAAATGTTGGCTGCTGGGATAATCAAGCGGGCAAATTCTTCTTGGGCATGTCCTATGTTGTTGGTAAAAAAGAAGATGCTTGATCCTTCTAAACCTCAACAGTATAGACTTGCTCTAGACCTGAGACTCCTAAATGCAGTCATAATGCCATCAACTTATCCGCTGCCTAAAATTCAAACTTTGTTAAATAATTTAGCCACTTTTAAATTTTTTACAACCTTGGATTTGCCGTCTGCTTATTGGCAAATTCATATGCCTCAGCACTTACGTGACAAGGTTACTTTCACAACGCCATGGGGTTGTTTTTCTTATAACAGATTAGTGTTTGGGCTTCGTACAGCTGCTTCAACATTTCAACAGTTAATTGATGAAGTAATTCAACAGGCGAATGTTGAAGGAGTATTTTCTTATCAAGATGATGTGGTGATAGGTGCCAATACTTTTGCAGAAATGAAAGCTAAATTAGCAATGTTATTAGAAGTCTTTGAAAAAAATAATATCACCTTAAATTCAGCAAAATGTCAATTTCACAAATCTAAAATAAATTTTCTAGGTTTTGAAATTTTTGATCATAAAGTTATGCCCATGCAATCAAATATAAAAAAAATATTGGCTTTTCCTTCCCCCAAAACAAAGAAGCAAGTTAAATCATTCATAGGACTTTGTTCATTCTACAGGTCTTTGATACCTGCATTTGCTCGTAGAATTGAACCCCTTATTAAATTGACATCCCCTAAAGAAAAATTTAAATGGTCTCAGCTGCAAGATGAAGCATTTCAAGACTTACAGCAGGTCTTCTTTAAAAAACCCATCCTTCATCTCCCTAATTGGGATGAAACCTTTTATGTAAATACAGACGCTTCTGTCACAGCCATTTCTGCTGTCTTAATGCAAAAGAAAAATGGTATTCTACTCCCTGTGTCATTTTTTTCAAAACTTCTGTCTCCATCTGAAAAAAAATACCCACCCATTAAATTAGAACTGTATGCTATTTTTAAAGGTATTACAAGTTTTAAATATCAGCTTTTCAACAGACATTTCATAGTTTTATCGGATGCTAAGCCATTAAACCATTATAAAAGTTCTTCGTCTCCAGCTGATATAATAACTCGATGGCTGATGGAGCTATCAGAGTATTCTTTTTCATTTGAACACATTCCTGGTTCTGATAACATCTTAGCTGATTATATCAGCAGAATACCTGTTCCTTCTCCATCTGAGGACATAAGCACAAACCCTAAGCTCCTTAAGACAGATGAAATCATTCCAGTTGAGAATTCTGAGTTAGATTTAAGGAATAACTTACCACATAATTTACAAGAATGTAATCATTTTGACACCAACCATAATATAAACATTGACAACCATATATCTGATGAACTTTTATATAGTGAACAGCGAAAAGATCATACATTAAAAAAAATCATCAATAAAATCGAAAACAATAGTAACAACGAACAAAACAGTCCCTACTACTTAAATCCAGAGACAAACATCCTGTGTTATGACAAATTTTTTTCATCCGAACTTAATAACTTACATAGAGCAGTGTTACCACCATCATTACTTTCAAGAGCGCTTGCCCTTGCTCATGTAACACATGCTGGATTCAACAAGACCTTAGAAAATGTTAAGAAAAGATTCACATGGAGAACTATGGCTGCAGATGTTTCGAACTACATTAATTCATGTCAGACCTGTTTGATCCATAAGAATTTACATAAACCACAAGCTCCTCTTTTGCCAACTCCTTTGCCAACGGCGTGTAATCAAAAGGTCTCTATGGATCTAGTAGGTCCCTTTAAAAATCATTCTTATATTTTAACAATTGTTGACCATTTTTCTAGACATTTAGAATTGTATAATCTTCACAATATTTCTGCCTCTCCTGTCACAAAGGCCCTTTTGCATTACTGTGCTACTCATGGTAAACCTGATATAGTACAAACTGATCAAGGAAGTCAATTTGACTCAAATATTTTTTCTACTTTTAATGACAAATTGCACATGAAATTAACATTTGTTACAGTAGCCCATCCACAGGCAAATGGTTTGTCTGAGTCCTTGAACAGGCAGTTGAAAACAGCCATTAATACCATGCTTTCTGAGGGTTACGATTTTTTTACTGCCATGAAAACCCATCAAAATCTGTACAATTCAACAGTTCATCCTGCCACAAAGTTTACACCAAACAAAGTGCACTTTGGCAGAGATATGACAGATTTATATGAAAATTACAAGACACAAGGTAATTGGAATTTGGATCCCAACACAGGAGACATACATAAAATGTTCAAAACATTGGACAAAATATACCATCATACATATGTCAACAACGAACAATTTAAAAGAAACACTCTTAAAAGATGTAATGTAAAAAGAAAGTTTATGAATTTAGAATGCAATGACAAAGTATTCATTACATTTCCTAATGTTTTCAAAAAAAGAAAACAGGGTCCATACTGGGTAAAAAAAATTATTTCTCCATCAGTTGTACAATTACAAATTTGTAATAATGACAATGCTTTTCCAATATTGGTACACACTGATAGATTTCTTAAGGTCATTCCCAGAAAAACCCATTTGCAAGAACAGAGAATTCTGAATGACATACCTCAGAACTCCTCGACCTCATCACCTACTGCTAATCAATTACAGAATTCACCTGTGTCTGGTCATAAAAGCAATATTTCTTCATTGACGCATAATGGTTCAGACAATTTTCCTGTTATTTTCTCACCTAAGAATGCATTATCTAGACATGATAAAAGAATAACTCTGATGGAAGATTGTGACTCATTCAGTTCCTCATCTATGGACAATATTAATTTGTCACCTGCACAACCTATTGCATCACCCATATCACACACATCCACCATGGATCAATTGTCACCAGGTAGCCACTTCAATAATAGCAATCTATCAGAAACTAGCACACCCCATTCTTCTCCAGTTAATTTAATTCCTGTTTCTCCAAGTCCTGTGACTGTTTCTCCAAGAAGATTGCGCACCAGAGTCTTTAAGAATAGAAACAGTGACTTTTTTTACTATTAACCATTATTAATTAACTTTTACAATTTTGCAGACATCACTGAAGTAGCGTTGTTTCTGTGTACAAGGAACAACATTTTCTGCTGTTAGCCTGATGGATCAGATGTGTTGATCTTGACAGTGTTGTCAACAGGAACTACTGCAGATGTATGCTCTGAAGAAAGTCATCCCTGTCTGGAAGTTACCTATGTGGGAGCCTATCCTAGATGAGTTATTCTGGACATCCAGTTTCTACAATAAAATGATAAGTTCATCTTTGTTTTCTCTTAAATAAATTTATCCTTATTTTTCAATATTATTGTAATACTTAAGATCTTACAAATATAGTATAAAAAATTATAATTTACAATATTGTTTTTAAGCTTTGATATGTATTATGTGGTAAAATATAAACTATTGGTGATACTAGCTTGGAAAAGTCAGTAGTGGTATTCTGTGTGTTGAATAAGTTGATGCAAGTTATATATGCAAGTAAATAATCATTGTTTATGTAGCAATGATGTATTACTTCTGAGTTGTATATGTTAAAAAAGGTATTTTTGTATGTATAAAATTACTCGTTTAAACACCCTTTAATAGTTGGGTTACATGAGAATATTTAGTTACCAGCTAGATTCTCAAAAAAATATTTTAAGATTTAAATGTTGACATTTTTCCCTTCATGTTTTACTAGGAATAATACTGAACATGTCATTGTACAGTTATCATTTATGGTAAATGCAGCTCATAAAGAAATTAATGGTTATAATTTAGTGAATGAAAATACTAATGTAAAAGAAAGATATATTGGGCAAAAATGTGTTGTAACAAGTTAATGTAACCTTTTGGTAAATGCTTCACTGATGCATGTATTATGTAATCATAATATAAAGTTGATCATTTATATTGACATTTGCAAATAGTTTGTAAATAGGTATTAAATATTTCATTCAATTAATTGGTATTACCCACTTTAAAAAATATAGTTACTATAAGTTAATTATGCTTCCTTTCATTATGTACTTAGACTCTGGCCAATTCTAAGACACATAATATAACATCTATTTTGAAAGGATTTCAGTAATTTTACATACTTGCAACTATATATATATATTTTTTTTTTTCTCAAAAAACTATTTGTGATCTTAAGATAAACAATTAATAGATTGTGCTTGGAAGTGTTTTCCTTCTCATGTCCTTAAGGGGTAGTACAATAAGTCTGCATTTGTTTGTTTTACATAGTTTAAAGTTGTAGTGTTGCTAGATAGTTCTTCAAATACTTAATATCAACTGAGAATTTTGTTTTATGTTACATTAAAATCTAGACATATTTTAAAAGCTATAGTTAACTAAACTATACTTCAGTTTTCTTTTTGCGTCAATGTGAGAAAGTAATCTAAATTTTTTTTTTCTCCTTCAACACATGAAGTAATTGATTTCTTGTTTAGATAAAAAGAAGTTGTATTTATGTTAAGGATATACTGACTAATGTATGTCTTATGGAAACTTGGTTCTTTTGACACTTTTGGATACAGATATGTTATGGTGTTTAAATATAAGTAAACTGCAGTGCATCAACACTTCAAAAGGTTGTTTTGCAAGAGTGCACAAATATTCCTCTGTAGTTTAGTGGAATATGGTGTTCAATGCAGAAAGATTTAATCACTAACATTTTTTTTCTTATAGGTACATTATCATATTACTGCAAAATATGTGCCATGTTTAATAATTTGTTTTTTTTTTTACTTTTATCTCTCTTCTCTTAGATGCCCATTCCTGTAAAGCTCATTCCTAGGGCATGACCTGTCGTTTAATCCTGCTCATTGTTAAGCAGAAGTCTGTTTTTGAGAAGAGCGACAATTTGTTTTGTACATATTTAATTTTTTTTATATAACATTGTAAATCCTGATTTCGCGTGCATATGTACTTATGGATTTCTCATCATTAGTGTTTGTTTAGGTAAAACCCCTCAATTTTTTTTGGTTTAAAAAAAAAAAAAAGTTTTTCCATTGGATAGAGGTGATTGCACCCTATCCGCTTCAAATCTTTTTTTTAATTGGAGGTATGGGAATATGTTATAAAGCTATATTCGCCATGGCGAATCTCTCTTCACTGCCAATTCTCCTAAATCAACATTTATCTCTGTTCTGATAAGTACATCTAAATCTAAAAGGTTCGCACTTTGTGAACTCTGTTTAAGTTTGCCTCTGCTACCTCCTTGGTTTTTAGTTAAAGGAAAATTAGTTTACAGTTCAGCTGCTGTTTGCTCAACTTGATATGTGAGGTCAGCGTCTTGGTAAAATTTATCACTTCATCCAACCAATCTTCAGTGTTTTGACTTTCGCCAATGTTAGGGTTGCTAGAAGTCTGTTTCATCAGTTGGCGATTGACATAGGTTATTGACTATGCATTCTCTTTCTCGCCGTGGCGTAAGTTACTGCGCTTGGCGCCCTTGGTTTCTTTCTGGCAACCTTGGGTCTTGTGGCGGGAGTCAGAAAGAGTTTTGTCAACACACACACGTTTGTTTGGTACTAGAAGGTGTACCGTTTTCTTTGATTTTCTGGGGCCTCACGTGGACGCCGGGAAAGATCGAGGACGAGCATGGCAGCATCATTGGACAGCTAAGTTGATGTTTATCAGTTTCTACTTCCTTCCTTTTTATTTATTTTCCTTTTTTAACTTTTTTCCCAATGATGAGAAACCCATTATTTTTATTTGTAAATTCAGGATTCGCGTAAAACTTGTATATTAAGATTCAATACATGTTCTTTTATACTACAATATCGTTGTTTTCCTTTTCTTTTCACTACATCAGTATTATGTGATTTTTAAACATATCTTGCCTTTCTTTTAATCTTTTTTTTCCAGAACACGTGCTGTTGTTTTTTATTTTAGTAATCAGGTGTTTTTGTTCTAAATTTCAGTCTAATTTTTGAGTTCTCCATTCATATTTAGTTTTTAAATATTTTTCCTTTCATGCAATGCCTTTTCGGTTTGATTTTTATAATCATTTAGGCATGCCTATCACTTTATATCACAGATGCAAATATTTGCAGCAATATTATGCTTCAACTTTAGATATTGTTTCCTATATTTTATTGAAGAATTATTTCTTTCAAGAGAAGCTTCACTAACACACTTAGCAGCGATTGTAAAAAATGTGATTTTTACGCATGGTAAATATAGAAAGATAAACATTAAATGATTTTATGGATTAAAAATTTACAAAATGCAATTGGATTACAATGACTGAATAACCTGTTTTTCTAAAGAAATAAGTTCTATAATTTTTTGCAAGCTCTAAGGCATACAAATTTTGAAATATTGCGATTTGTTGAAGAGTTTTATGAAATATTTCGAAGCAAATAGGGGTACAACTCACTCTATTAAAATAAAGGCAGGGCTCTGCATTTTTAAAAAATGATTTAGAAAGAACATAGTCAAGGTTACTGTCATCTAAAACGGAAAATATGCAGATGAAATAGACTAGTCTAAAAATCTTTTCTTAGAAAATGCAAGCCAGTTTTTAAATACATAAAAAAAAAAAAAAAAAAAGCAACTGCGACATGTTTTTTAAATGAACAGTTATAACAGTGTATTTTCTTTTTTTCAGGGGTATGTATTTCACTGAATATCTCCTGCCCCCCCCCCCTCCAAAAAAAACGCAAGTTAAAAACGATTATGTATAAATAAAGACAAATTGAAACTGCTAGTGTTACACAGAGCCAGCAATTGGAGCTTTTGCCATTGGGCCACATGTAGAATTTGTTATTGAATTTGTAAACCCTTATTTTACAAAATTAATTTTATAAGCAAGTTATTCCTGGAATAAAAAGATATTTTATGAATATTTTTATTAATTTTTAAAAGATAAATAAATTTAATGGTTAAATTGATTTAAAAATTGAATTTAAGACTTTTTAATATTTTTATTTGCTTCTCCTTAACAAAACGAATGCTTAATGTATTTTTAAACTAATACATTAGTGTCCAAACAATCGATCGTAAATAATGTTTTGGTCAGACACATATTGATCTACCTTTAAAAATAATACTATTTTTTATTCACCTTATCTGGAGGCGGGGCTTATTTTCTCTAGCAGACGCGATGTGGTTCGTAGAACTTCCGGTAAAACCGGAAGTGATCGCTTTCCCAATGCTTTTGCCTGGCTGATTTTTTATCCGAAGTCCTTTTTCTTGCGAAATTTAGCTTTTTATAATTATATTTGTTTTGATAAATTTTTAAAATAGAAGAATGTCATACAGAAGAGGAAGTGGCAGCTGTTGTTCAGCTATAGGCTGTTCTATGAGAAGAGGTACAAATCTTTTATCACAAGTAAAAATGTTTAAATTTCCAACTGATCCTGTAAGACGTGCTGCCTGGTGCAATGCTTTAAAGAGGGACAATTGGACTCCAAACAAAAATAGTTTGATATGCAATGCCCACTTTGTTACAGGTGAGTACTATAAATATATGTATATTCTTTCTTTTTAAATCTCTGATGTTTATGAACTTAGCATATCTATGATTGACTTGTCTAGAGAGGAAAAAAATCTCATATGGTAAATCAACTGTTTTAAATTTATTTCAATTATTATTAAGCATAACTTTAGAAATATTTTCCCTTTATTTGTTCGTTGAATTACTTTCGAGTGATTCTTTTTATACTAAACATATATACTTTGTTATAAGTTTGACTTCTTAAAAAAAATTTAGAAGTGCCGGTAACTATTTTTAAAAGTGTATCTCCATGATGTGCTATGTTCTTAAAAGTTTAGGAAACTGAATTATTCTTTCTCTAATGAATTTTTTATGTAAAGTTTATCAATCACAAATGTCTTAGGAAACCTCCAAGTTAGAGACTGTATTTGATTTTGCCTCTCTTAACTTTCACATTTCTTTTTAAAAGAGGCAGGATTGATTTATTGAAAAGAGCATTTTAAAATAATTATTTAACTGTAAAATAACGTAAACAAAGCCAAATGTCAATTTGTTTAGCATAGTATATGAAATATTTTGTTTTGTAGTTACTGCTTTTAGAACAGATATCTATAGCCTGTTATTACTAAAATAATTTCTGGCAGGTTCTGAAATTTTAGCACTCATTTCAGATGTAACATAAAATAATTTGAAATCCAAACTTACTTTGGCATTATTGTAAAATCGCACTTAGACTCATGTGTATTTCAGAAAATTTTCAACTCTTTGTGTGTTCATTAAGATTTTCACTGAAAAACAATTGAACTTTGAAACATTTTTTTTCTACTTCCTGATCGATTTAATTAAGAGTGTCAACAATAATGCAAAGTTATAAAATATGCAAGGGGGAATATGTACAAAATTATAAGGGCTAATTTTTTTTTTTTATAAACCAAAAATATTCAAGGGTCTACTGGCACATCTATCCCTTATGTTGTATTTCAAATAACATTTAATGGTGGACCACTTCTAATGCACACTGGTCCAGTTTATAAACATATAAAAATAATGGTACAACAATCTTGTTCACACACGCACTAATAAATGATGTTAAAAAAGGAGCAAAAAAAAAAAACTAAAAAATAGTGGCAAAAATCAGCAAATAACAAGGCAACAAGGAATCCAAAAGGTAACTGTGTGCACGTGCAAATACGATTGTTCTTTATTAGCGCATTACAGCAACTTCTGTTGCGATGACATTAATATATAAGTATCCAAATAATTTAAAGATACTATAATCTACTTTTCTATATCATTTCCTGTTTTGTTCAAGCAATGGTTATATCATTCAACAATTCGGATGTCAAATTAATCTTCTGTCTGTGAATAAGCCCAATCCATGACTGCAGTTGTCATTTCTTTGTTGTTGTTGAACCATTAACCATCAAGGCACTCCTTAAAGTATCAAAATAAATGGAAATCATTGGGTACAAGGTCCAGATTGTAAAATGGATGATCCAGTTATTCCCGTACAAAAGATTGTACTTCATTCTCATATGAACCTTATTTTTAAAATAATCTCCACATAAAAAGAGTTTTAAAATTTTATCATATTTTTCACACAGTAGGATTGAGAGATTATGATATTAATTTAAAATATTACAGAATGTTTTATGAATAATTAAATAAATATTAAAATATTTTAAAATCATTTTAGCAGTATATTTTTATTTCAGGAAAGCCATCATCAGATTCACAGCATCCTGATTATGTGCCTTCCATATTTAGTTTTAATCAAAAGGCTGCTGAAGAAGGAGAGAAGAAATTAAAGCGTTATGAAATTAGCACAAAACGTCAGAAGCATGATTTAGTAACTCAAGATTCCAGCACAGACAATGGTAATTTTGATGATAAATCTAATTTTTACTAACTAATGAATGATATTAGTATTCAAAGCACTGTTCTTTCAGCATAGAGTTTTAAATGCATATATACATTTAAAATATTCTTGGTACTTTTTGGTTAGCTGGGCATGAGTCCATGAGTGTATACATACATATATAGAGTTGAATGAAAGCCTCTTTAGCAAGGTGCAGTGCCCTGCGACACTTTTTAACACTTCCTATGCAGTCTGTGGCAATTCAATTTATCCTTGGAAAATATCGTAAATTGTAGAGGACTCCAAACAAACCAGTCAAAATACTTCTGGTAAACTAGGTACAAATATGTCCATTTTTGGTCCTTAACAGCTTAAAATTTGTATGACTCTATAAAATTATAATAGCTTAATGGTGTTCATATTGTTAGCAATTCAGTTGGACACTTCATATAAATATACATATTGGCTTTTAAGCCATTGATCCAATTCACAGATATATCAAATGAGATATATTCAGATTCAAGGTTTCTTTAGAAAATCAGATTAGCAAAGGCTGCTAGTTATTTTAATATTTTACTACTTTAGGCATTCATTATAATTTCAATTGGATTGTTACATTTAAATTGCTGTTTAAAAAATATAAACAAATCCCATTTAATTCTACGTTTATCTGTGATGTTTTACTGATTATTAGTATTTTTGAGAAAGATTATTTGAATAAATAAATATCTAAAATTATTTTCTTCTGTTTTCATAAAATAATTATAAATTTTCTCGTTGAAAATTTCGATATTGTTGCTTTGTTATCACCGGGGTCGTAGTGGAGGTTATATGCTATATACTTTCTACATTTTTTTATGAAACTGTATAGCCTCTGTTTCTCAAATAAAACATTAGCATTTACTGTATGTGCGAATGCTTATAACTTTAACGTATAATTTTTTTTTTTTTTTTTTTATGATTACAACACTTATTATCAGGGCTTTTGATTATTACTCATATTTTTGTAAAATTCCAATACAAGAAAGTTATATTTTGTTATAGCAAAAAAAAAAAAAAAAAGTTAAAAATATTTTTTTAATGATGAATATTTTTCATTGGAATGTAATTAAATTATTTTTTATATGTCATTATTTTTTTTTACTTATTTTTATTTATTTATTTTAGTATCAGTTCAAACATTTGCTGTTACTCCTCCCAATTCTTCATCTCCTCTTCATCTTCCTTCCTCTTCAAATATCGATGGTACGCAAGATGCTGCAGTCCAAACAGACATTTCTATGCAGTTTTTAAAAGAAATGGAAAAAGAAATTCAAAGTTTGAAGAGTGAGAATGAAAATCTTCGGAGAAAAACCATATACACTAAAACTTATGATTCTATTGTGAATCAAAGTAATGATTGTCTAAAATTTCATACGGGATTAGAAAACTTTGCAGTGTTTAATTCTATATTAGCTTTTGTTTTATCTTTTTGGCAGCCCAAAGTAAAAGTATCGTTAAAGCCATGCGAGCAATTATTGCTAGTTTTAATGAAATTACGCTTAGGGCTGCGAAATGAAGATTTAGCATGTAGGTTTGAAATTGGGGTGGGAACAGTAAGTACTGTTTTCCATTCATGGTTAAATGTTTTATATGCCAATTTTGGCAGATTAATTTTTTGGCCATCAAAAGAAGAAATAGCCAAAAATGTGTCCCAGTGCTTTAAAGATGTTTCTCTTGAAAATGTCAGATGCATTATTGATTGCTCTGAAATTTTCATAGAGAAACCACGTAACTTTATAGCTAGGGCAAAAACATACTCAAATTATAAACATCACAATACTGTGAAGTTTCTCGTAGGAATTGCTCCATCAGGAGTAATTACTTTCTTATCAAAAGTTTGGGGGGGAAGGGTATCTGACAAATGTCTAACAATTAAAAGTGGGTTTTTAGACATTTTGCAAAAGGATGACGTCATCTTAGCTGACAGGGGTTTCAGGATTTCTGATCTCCTATCTGAAAGAAATGCTAAATTACTTATACCTGCATCTACAAAAAATAAAAATCAGCTGAGCCCAGAAAAAATTTATCAGTCACATGATATGTCAACAGTAAGGGTTCATGTAGAACGAGCCATAAGGAAAATTAAAACATACAGAATATTGGAATCAAATCTGCCTATTTCTATGATTAAAAAAAAAGGTGACAGAAAAATTGCGACAGTAGATAAAATTTTATGTGTAATATGTGCATTGTGCAATCTCAGCAATCCCATTATTAAACAACAGTTTTTTAGTTAAACATTTTAATACTACTTGATTGTCCTGTCAAAGAAAAAAAAAATATTGGCAATTTATGATTAAATGTCGATAATAGATGATTGCAAATAATATCGCTCTCAATTGACGTTAAACACTTATTACATGTGGTTGTTATGTTTTCAATTGATTTTTAATTGAACCTCTTGTTTGTCTTTTTTATTAATTTTTTACTTAAAATTATAGCAAATTATGATTTTTTTTTAATTTAAACTTCTATCTAATGTGTACATAAATTTTATAGTTATATCTAGAGCTATTATAACTAGAGTTGTAACACTTATCAAAAATGAAAACTACTATTCAATTACATATTATTGCCATTGTAATAGCTGCCAATTTTGATTTTATACATTAGACTATAAATGTGTCAAAGTTTTGAGATGTTGAGAAAGAGAAAATATGTTCCTGAGAACTGACTTAATTTTCTCACATGAGCAGGTGCGCATTGTAAATTGTACAACAGGAGGAAACATTCAATTATTGCTGTTTTGTTTTAATTTTACAAATAATTTAACATACAAATATATAAGTTTTCCCTGCTCACAATTTATAAAAGTATTCCACAATACACTTGGATTTATTTTGTTATAGCATATAAAAGTAGGCATGATTTTTGTTTATAAAGAAAAAAGATAGTGAATGTTGTACTCTTTACAATGGCACAGCCACTGGAAGGTTAATACATACATTCAGGTTCCATTGTTACACATTTTACTGATTTTAGTAAGCAGTGTTTTTCTATTGTAATTCACAATTACTATTTTTACTTTAATGCATATAGTAATGCTTGCTGAGACAGAATTGCGAGTTAATATAGAAAAATTCTGTTTTAGACAGTTTTTTCTGTCTTAACAGAAGAAATTGTATTCCTTTCATTTAAATAGATTTTTGAGTTTTTCCATTCAAAATAGACTTTCTTGGGTAATATTTATTTACATGTATTAATGTTTTATAACACATTGTTTATACTTTTATGCAGAATTTTTCGTTGCAAAAAGGTTTCATTGAATATGCTATTATGAATCTAAGGCAACAGTACAGAATTCGTACAAAGACCTCATGTACAGTATACAATTAGATTTTTTACAGTCAATGTGACCACATATTTCACGTGTAGTATTTTAAATTCTCACTTTTATACTTTAAGAAATATTAAATGAAATTCATTGACAGGATAATTAAGTGGTACAAAATAAATTTTTTTTATATGAATTTTGTATGTCTTTTAATGTTATTCTCATTAATATTACTGAACCCATGCATCTTCATGAAGTGTACGTTTATTTATGAAAAATTTAACATTTGCTGGTGGAACTGGAAAATCACAATCTTTTTACCAAATGTATTTATATACTAATCAAGCTTTTTTGAATGTTAAGCCTAGCGAAACTTGCAATAAAACTTCCTTATTTTATGATTTTGATGTGAATTTTATTAGGATACTTTTGAGATGCAGATTTTATTGAATAATTTAGGGAAAATGTTGACTACTGTTTTCATGATTGTTTAATTAAGAACAATTTCAGCATGTGTAAAATGGTTAACTATCAAACTGTTGCTGCCTTCCAGATTATTGACTATTTATAATTTTGAATCCTTTCATAAAAGTGTTTTGTTAATACAATAGACTACCTTAAATCCGCACAAAATTTACATGTGTAAACAATGAAATTTTCAGTTGTGATATAGGGGCAAAATTTAACATTTTTAATTTTATATCAATGCCATATATTTCTTAATCTCTAATTTTTGTTAATATTACTGAATTCATGCTTTTAAATAAAGGAAGAATAAATTTATTTCTGAAAAAATTAAAGATATTGCTGATATTAGTAATCACAATCTTTTTTTTTTTTTTTTTTTTTTTCAAAATATATTTATGTATTAATCAAGCTTTTTGTCTATTAAGTCTGGTTAAACCTGAAATTAAACTGTGATATTTTGTGATTTTGATGGGAATTAATAGTGCACCTTTATGAGGCATGCATCATTGAATAATTTAGGCAAAATATATATCATCTTCATAATGAATGTTTAATTATTTATACATTATTGATTATTTAATTCACCTGTACTTTTATTATTTTAATCATTTTAATAATATCTAAATTTTTATCATTTTAGTTTATTACTTTATTTAATTATAATGGACTTGAGGGAGTCTACTGTATATCTAAACTCATGGTGTTCCATGAAGATTTAATTTCTGGAAAAATTGAAGATATTGTTAATGTTACAAGTAACTTCAAATTTTTAACCAAATATTAATCAAGTTCATTTATTATTAAGCCTTACTAAACTTGCAATAAAACTTCCTTATTTTATGAATTTGATGTGAATTATTAGGATACTTTTAGGATGCAGGTTTCATTGATTAATTTAGGGAAAATGTTGACTTTTGTTTTCATGATTATTTAAGTAAGAACAATTTCAGTGTGTGCGAAATGGTTAACTGAAAAAATGCTGCTGCCTTCCAGACTATTATAAATTTGTAATTTTGAAATAAAATTTGAATCTTTTCATAGAAGTATTTTGTTAATATATCTGAACCCATGCTGTTTTATGAAGTATAAATTTCTGAAAAAATAAATAAATAAATAAATAAATAAAGTTATTGCTGATTAAAGTCCCAATCTTTTTACCATATCTATAGCAATCATTTTTTTTATTATTATTATTAAGTCTGACTAAATCTGAATTAATTTTTCTTATTTTATGATTTCGATGTAAATTACTGAGATACATTTAAGTTTCATTGAATAATATTAAGAAAAATGTAGTCAGCTGTTTTCATGGTTAAGTAAAACTTGTGTATGTGAAATTTTAGTGAGTATGAAATGGTTAATTGAAAAAATGTTGTTGCCTTCCACTGTATTATCTATTTGTAATTTTGAAATAAAATTTGAATCTTTTTATAATATTTGTCTGATATATATATATGTCTGTATATATATATATATTATTCCATAGAACCCTATATCTTATGGGATTTATGACTTTCATTGTGTATATTATATACTTGTATTACAGTAAGATAATGATATAAATTTCCAGTCCTATGAAATATAGTCTCTTTTTATTGTTTGTCACTAAGAAAAATGTGCACACATGTAATAAAATGTTGGTCAATCATAAAGTTAAAATTATTGCTCATGTTCAGATTATTTTTGTGTGTGTGTGTGTTTCTTTTTTACAAGTTTTCTTGTTACCAAAAGTTAATTTTTCAGCAATATTCAAAATTTGAAGTAATTTTAAATAATACACTATAACAATTTTTTTTTCTATATTATATCTTCTAAATATTTCATAATTTCAAAAAGAAAAAGGAGTGTATTTTGCATGAAATTTACTTTAAATTTGAAATTTATTAAACTTTGGATTAAATAGTCCTATAACGTGTTTTTGATAAATTTCTTTCTTTATTTTTTATATCTTTTTAGATTTAAAAAAAAAAAAAAAAAAAAAAAAAAGATGGTCATCATAAATTATGAAAAAAGAGGAGAGGGGCGCAAAAATTATAAGATTTTATATTTTAAAGCAGAATAAAAGGTAAAAACTGAGGGAAATTTGAATTTTATTTCCCCCAAATCTTTCAAAATCTATGAAATATGACAAATTTTATAACTGACATGCAATTCTTATGAGATAGAATAATTTATTACAATTGATAGTAATTTAATAACATTACCCGCCCTTGGTGACCAGTTTGATCTTCATTAAATGTATGCTAAGCAATGTATTTTCATAATAAATAATTTTATTCATAATTCAATTTATTTGTTCAATCTTTTGTCAAATTAAAAAATTCTGATACAGGAATCAAGAATTATTTTCAATTTATATTACAAAATAAAAAGAAAGTAGCAAAGCCTGCTTTAATTTTTTTCATAGCTTAAGAATTTGTTTCAAACACTATTGTTTGTTATATCATATCTCTGTTGAAATGATTTTTCAGTTACATGCTTAGTTACCAATTGACCTAGTGTAAAAACCAGAGCCAATATAACTGCATTT
Source organism: Maratus speculifer (assembly GCA_964019185.1). Taxonomy (NCBI): domain Eukaryota; kingdom Metazoa; phylum Arthropoda; class Arachnida; order Araneae; family Salticidae; genus Maratus; species Maratus speculifer. The sequence goes on along the minus strand of OZ025302.1, from coordinate 242,281,535 downwards.
GGAGTGAAATAAATTATGCATTCCATTTACATAAGTATAGTTTTTATTTAAATGATAATAGTATCAGTATTCAAAAATTCCATTGTTCGTTTAAAAAATGTATATTTTTACATTCTTAAATTTTTTTCCTACAATTATAATTTTATTTCCTTTAAAAAATGTTTAGTTTTGGTATAGTTTTCCAATCTCAACCCAAAAAAAGATTTGATTTAGTTTTATAATCTAAATTCAAACAAAACTAAGTTTTAGTTTGACTTACACAGGTCTGCAACTAAAAAATAACATAGGATTTATTGACTGTTAGATTTTTACTCACTGAAACCAGAAAATTTTTTTAAGTTCAATTAAACATATATTTTTTTTCTTTTTATCCTGAAATCTGGTATTCTATTCTTTAGTAAGAAACCATATTCAATAATGTTTCCATATGGTAATTTTATATTTCTAAGAGTGGAACTCAAAATTTATGAAAACCGAACACTACAAATAGAAAATGCTTGCTATTTGAGGAATTAACAAAAGCAGTTACATGCAGAGATAAATTTCTACTGTGCTTTAGAAAACTACAAAAATTCAAAGTTTAATCAAGAGGGAAAGTATAATTTGGAACATAGTTACTTGTAATAAAATATGAGGTTTTTTTTTTTTTCATCGTAGTTGTACTTTTCTTGTGCAAACTGCCCATGTTTTTGCAACATTACTGTACATTATGGAAGTCAATTTTAGATTCAAAACCTTGAAAAAACATCCAATTAATCAGCTATAACGAAATCTGAAAAACGCAACATAGTAGTGTTACCTATAAGGCAATTTGCACCAAAAACTAAACAACATTAATATATATCAGGAACTGGCTGAAGCTGCAATTTGATAAAAAATCATCTTTTAGTTCTTGAAGTAGAGCTATTGTGATAATCATGAATAATGCAGCATGGCAGCATCATCTGTTGAGCGATTTATACCAAAAAGTAATGAGCACAAAGTTATATAAAAAATTAACCTAATCTGAAGTTTTATGAAAATACATACATTAGTTCTTGATCTTGCACAATTTGTGGAAAATATGATACTGAAAAAGACATCTAAAAAAAAAAAAACATGTTTTTTTTTTGCTTGCATTTTGTCTTAATAGATACAACCTACTAGTACTTTAATCGAAATAAAATTTGAGAGCATTGAAAATATTGGTGAGTTCTGTTCTTTTTTTTATGAATATCTTCTAACATGAGGGAAAAAAAAAAAAAAAAATCAGTTTAGTGGTAAACATACTCAGGGTTCATACAGAGTTGGGAAGAAAAAATCCAAGGAGTCCAAAAAATTTTAAGGACTTGTCACTTTTGTTGTTATTTATGGGACATGCTCTTGCACACCTCAATTTTTAATGCCCCATTTGGAGAGAAGAACATTTCAAACAAATTTTTCTCTATCAGAATCTAACTACTGGTGCTGAAATTGCACAGAATTCACAACCTTGGCGATTTTGTAAGTTTAAATAAAAAAAACTTTTCTATGTAGTGACCAATGGTCATATACACAGAGATCAGTCAAATTCGAAGTACTTATTATGTATATTGCACACATCTTTAAAAAATTTTCCAAAAAAAAAAAAAAAAAAAAATGCAACATACACGAATTTTTTTTTTTTTTTTTACAATCGTGCGTTTTACAATTGCGATTTTTTTTTTTCTGGGAGCAATATCGCTTGCATGCAAAACCGCAATATAGTTTAAGGAGTTTCTAAGGAGTATTTTGTTTATCCAAGTAGTTCCAAGCACTACTTGGAAACATTTTCATTTCTAAGGAGTCCAAGGAGTCTGTACGAACCCTGATACTTCACTGTTGATGATTTAGCAAAGAAATTTTTTCTGAATTTGGAAGGTTTATTCTTTAAAAAAGTAACACAAGAATAAATTGAATAAGACAACTTCAAAAATTTAATGTCAGTTATAGCATTTCAGTTACAGCCGAACCTCGTTATCCTGTCACTCTCAGGACCAAAAAAAAAAAGTGTTGTGGTAACCGGAATTGGTTAAAAATATGTTTATAGAAAGCTGTATTTTTAATAATTTAAGACAATTTAAAATTACATTATACAATGAATTTTGAACGATATCTGTTTTAGAAACTGATATTGGATTATTTCTGATCGTTTGAATGCAATGTTTCTTGCCCATGCTTGAAAGATGGATTATGAAAAATTGACAATTTTTCTAAACCGTCGGGATATCCAGAGTTGAAAATTATTCAACGACATAAAATGTGGAGTTTTTACATTAAAGTTGTATACAAGAAATCAGGACACTGAAAAACTAATGTGATAAGTAGAGTGACGAGAAAACCGGGTGTCGAGATAGCGAGGTCTGACTGCATATCATTTAATCTTTTCTCAGACTTGTTGAATCTAAATAGTAAAACTGTTGACTTGAAGTTGTATTTAAAGACAAATTTGAATAATTTTCCTTCTTAAAAAAAGGGAAGATTAGTATTTGGAAATAGTAAAATTTAAAAGAGATAAGTGCGAACCTTGCATATGTAAGTATCAAAATAAAAAATCTAGAAAAATATGAATTTTTAAAGATTGTAAGAAATAATTAAACACAAAACTTTAATTTGAAACATTTATTTTACATTCATTGCATGACCATGGAGATCTTTTTTTGGCATTTACGCACAACCTGTGAAATGTCTTTTTACACTTGCTGCATTTTATAAAAGTGATATTTCTTTTAGATTTGCAGACACATTCTTTTATTGCAGCTTTCAAACTTTTCCCAATATTGTCATTTATAATTTCTGGGAATACAACTTCATAGAAGAAATTTTTTAAAGTGTGCTTAGCTCTTTCCCATCTCAAGTCGTCGAAATCTACAATTTCATAATGTAAGTCTTTGTTTGTAAATGTTACAAAGTAACATTTAGATATGCCAGTAATGGCCATCTGGCCTTGAATCTGGTCATAATAATTATGATTATCTTTTAATGTTAAGTTTTCATTTAAAAAAAAGTTCTCCTTTTTTATTTCGGATAAACATTTATCCCGGTGTATAAAGGGACACTTTATTTCCAGGATATGGTCTTCACAGCAATCGCACGTGACAAGACCATCAGGGGTAGCACCAAGATAAGGTTCATCTTTATCAATGAACAGCCCTGTAGACTGTATGCATAAATTTACGTGCAAAGGGCTTACAATTTGATAAAACTTATCCTGGGCTAACTTTTCCTTAGTCTTGCCCCATGCAATTGCTTTTGTGTGAATGTTATCCTCGTGTCCCATTATATCTAATAGGATACTGTCATAAGAATTTTTGGATTTTAATACTTTTCCAAAATTTGAAGCCGTAATGCGGCCTTTTCTTTCGGCTATCCACTTAAGGTTACCATTTCTGGTGTCATTTTCAATGGTCTTTATTTCAATGAATGGTACTCTAAACATCGTTTCAAATGCCTTCTTCTGCTCAATAAGGGTTCCAGCAACAGATTCTAAAAAGGTTCTAACTTTTTCGGAAAACGTTAATATGGAAGATGGAGATGCTTCATAAGAATTATTGTGAAGCACTTCTTCATCTCCAGTGTCTGTGTCTTCACTGTCGGAGAGAACTGTAAATATAGCAGCAGAAGGTAAGGCTGTCTGTAATACAAAATAGATTTTAGTTACATTATACTCATTCATAAAAAAAGAACTGACAATTGTTCTGATTTTCTAAAAGTTTTAATGAAAAGCTGTGAATTTTAATAATCATTTTCAAATTTTGTAAAATAACATTTTATAAAATTCAAGTCAAATGATAATGTGCTTCTTTATTTTCTGCAAAATGAACTCTCCTGATTCCTAAAATTCAGAACAGTTCTCAGCTCTGATAAAATAGTAAATCAATAAAGATATTCGGTACTATTTTATTACCGAATATCTTTATTGATTTACTATTTTATCATAGCTGAGAACTGTTCTGAATTTTAGGAATCAGGAGAGTTCATTTTGCAGAAAATAAAGAAGCAAATTATCATTTGATTATCCTGTCAAACATAAAATTATCGTCAAAGTACGAGATTAAATGCCAATAATAGATGAATGTAAATGTCAATTCAATGATATTAAATATGATATACATGTTTAAAACGTCATTGTCATTTTTAACATCAACTTTTTATTTGTATTTTTATTAATCTACTAATTACTTGTTTTTTTTATTATTTAAAATAAAAATTACATCAATCTGTATAATTTGGCTATTAGTTTGGCGATTTGTATAATTTGGCGAAATCGGTCAACAGGATAACAGAGCAGTACCCTTTTTTCCTTATAATATGTATTATCAAGCTGAAAAGCTAATAAAAATATCAACAAAATGCAACTGTTAATATTTTATCTTGAAAGGAACAGAATTGTACAAAAAAATTACTATTTTTACTTGTGTAAAAACTTTAAGCACAGCAAATTAAATGCAATACAGTAACAGAAGAAACAAATATTCCATCATTCCTTGACATCATTAATTTTTGACATAATTCGGGATTGGTTTTGTACTATTTATTTTAAATTGTAGTTTTTTCAGTACTTTTCTCACTAACTCTTTCAATTTGTAGTGTTATTCAATAGTGCGACTTGGCAAGTTTTCAGCCATCAACTTTAATATTTGAGTCATAGTACAATTTAATCTAGAATTTGATTGGCAAAGATCTAGTCAATTGAGTGTTTGAATAAGTACATTGAAGTTAAGGTATTGATAAATTAAGTGATCAACTCTAAGTTCTGATCAATTAGAGAAATTTGAATAAGAGAAAATTTGTTAAGTCGCTCTATTGAACAAGTAACATAATAAATCATTTTAAGCAATTGAAGAATATTATGCATGACAGGAGCTTTGATTTAAGAACCTTCGAACTTGGAACTTGGTTAAGAACTTGGATAGAACTTAATTAAGAACTTGGTTTGCAGTTAGATCTCACTTCTTTTATTAGTGAAACCTTTAACGAACTTGGCATTCTTTCACATTCATGTTTTTGAGAGGATTATTATTAAATTATTACACTCGAAATGCATTTAATTGTGACAATGACACGTCACATGTAAAATATCCAAATGTTAAATATCATCATACTTAAAGTTGAATTGGCAAGTTTTTGACATGCAACAGTTTAAACTGATTTTAACCATGCTTTAAATCATCCATACTCAACCTACGGATGACAAGTTACCCGGCTACCTTTTATCTGCGGCCCGATATACTTGAGATATGCATAAAGATATTTAAGACATTCACTGTTGTTTTATTTTATATATTTTTATGGGAGGGCAAAATATGTAATAATATATAAGCAATTTAAATTTATGTTAAAACATCTTAAATTCCGCCTTCTTAGTTCGAAGATGTTTTTATAAATTTGCATTATATTTCTATAATTACAAAAAAAAAAAAAAAAAAATAATAATAATAAATAAATAATAAAAAAAAAATTAAAGTTTTATTTATTTATTATATCAATAAAAACTTCCTAAAGATATAAAATGATAGAAACTTGGTCTTACAAATAGTCTGCCCATTCCGATAATAATTCCAATGCAGGGCTCCTAGCAGAATTTAGATGTAATAAAATCTGCTTAGACAGATATCTAACTGTCGATGATAAATCCTTTTTTATGCAGGCTCTTTAAATTGTTTGTGTGAGGGTTAAGGGGGTTTAAATTAGGGGTTAATTTTGAGCCCTAGTATTTCAAAGAAATTTTTGCCTTATGAAATTTCAAAATTTAAATGATTAAATACATAAAATATTAACACATAGAAAAACTGATGTACAAGAAAAAAAAAAAATGAAAAGATGCTTGTTGCAAATGAAATAATTTAAATTATCTAATTTTATAAAAATCTTACCTTCATATTTTGCAAGAATGTTTTAAATTGGATATCACTTGCCACAGGAGGAACCTCTGGAACAATCTGATTCCGCTTTGCCTTAGCTTTTCCCTTTTTTGGCTTTGTAAAAATTATATCCGCTACAGGTGATGGTTCAACCTAAAACAGAAATAATTAGCTACTGATAATCTAATAATGTGACATTTAAATGTTGCTCTTAACAGTATCAGTGATCTAATACAATTATAAGTATTTATTTTAACAAAAGCAAAATTTAACTTTTATGTCTTTTATTGATGAATAATAGTTGAAGTAATAACAGACAGGTATAACACATATTTACTAGAAACTGCAGACCTTAAAATATAATATTCAATATATATTTACTTTTTTCACTATACTATCAATATCATTTCTATATTATTTTTAATTAGAGTAAACACATTTTTATTTTTAATTACACTGTCTTCAAAATATTCATCATCACTTTCAGATATTCTTAATACGATGTATTATGCAAACAAGAATATTTGTCAAATTATATATGAAATTCTTTTACAGTGATCAGCAGTAGAATTGATTTTAAAAAGTTATTAGTCCTAATGAGCAGTAAGCAGAGAGTTTTCTGGTCATCATCACTGGCCCATCACTATAAAATTCTAATAAGTACCTTTAACCCATTGAGTGAACCCCCCTTCCTGCTAAAATATAAACCAGACTCAATTTGCATTTACCCAAAATTTCCGGCGTAATAAAATGTACAATTATAATTTGCTAAAAAAAAAAAAACAAAAAGTATACATAATATAAAAATTATTATGTATTTCATTTCTGATCATAATTTCAATAGACTGTAAGGATTAATGATTTTTTTTTTTTTTTAATTAGTGATCCAATTGAATTTTTGGTGGTCTCAGATCAGCGAACCACCCAGGAATTTGAACATTGATGATGTTGAAAACTTATATGTTATAGCAGTAGGTGTCCTTTAATTATCATTTACATGTCTCCTTTGAATCCTACACCTGATCACAATCCTGACCTGACAGGAAAAATAAACATTTCTGAAAGTAACAGATAATCAAAATAAAATATTCTATTAATTACATAAAAATTATGTAGAAATACTAATTGATAAATTGAAATCATTGAAACCCCCTTAAATATATCCTTGAATTGGAGAATGGAAAATAGCCAAATACATAGTTAAATTACAATTGCAGAAACTAAGAATTTTTTTTCCTTACATTTGTAGAGGTTTTGTTCCATTTACAAGGTTCTGACGTGCATGCAGGCTTTTCTCTTTCTTCTCTCAGTATTTTTTCAATGAAGAAAAGAGTAGCTCCAACATGAGAACAGGTCTCACCAAGTCTGAAAATAAATAAGTAAATAAATAATAAAAAAGCCAAATTTAACATAAACATTTTGCAGCTAATATTTCAAATAATTAAAATTTAATGATGCTTTAACTTGAAGTTATAGCGATAATTATTCCAAATTATATGATCAATGAAAAAATAGTCTTCAATAGGCATGTGTGTTGTGATTTCAGAAGAATATTTTTTAATTCCACACACAAAAAAGTACACAATACACAACCATTTTTCAATTCAAGGCAGTGAAATATACATAAAATATGATGGCCCAGAGGAGACATCTCCCCCCCTGCCCTCTTCCAAAGGAGAAAAAACAAATTTGTCTTTCCTGGAGTCGCAGTAACATCTTCTGAAGGAAACTGTCTGAATTCAACACAGTACATTACATACATTGTTTTATATGAGACAGAGCTGAAAGAAACTAGACCAAACTATGCATAAACAGCAAAGATAATTTGTATTGTAATCATGATCACTTTTTTTCTCTTTTGAATGACAATTGACAATCACAAGGGTAGGGGATGAAATCAATAAACAAGCAGAACATTAAAACAATGACTACTTTATGTACCGCCAAAATTATCTTGCAATTATTACTTTGTGAATAGCATTAGCCAAAAAATTTATTTTAGAGAGGAATTTCACTCTTTTTTAAACCTGAAAAATTTATTTATCAGCTATCTATTATACAGTAATCTTTCTCTCTGCAGCCATAAAATCACACAACTCTCTAAAATCCACACATAATTTACTGATTTAAACAATGTTCAATTCAGTTCAGATGTAGTGACAAAATATGACTTTTTTTATTTTTATATCGATTCCTCATGTTTTAATTTCCGTTAATATTACTTAATTAATGTTTTTCACGAAAAAAAAAATAAATTTCTGAAAAAAATCAAGATATTGCAGATATCACTGGTAATCACAATCTTTTTACCAAACATATTTATGTATTAATCAAGCTTTTCAGGTTATTAAGTCTGGCTAAATCTCAAATAAAACTTTCTTACTTTATGATTTTTATGCGAATTAATATTGTACCTTTATGAGGCAAGTTTCATTGAATAACTAAGAAAACATGTATTTCACCTATGTACTGAATATTTAATTATATATTATTAACTTGACTTTTTTATTGCTTTTAATATTTTAATCACTTTAAAAGTTATCTAAATGTTTATTATTTTAATTTATGGCTTTACTTAATTATTTTAATAATTTATTACATTGTCAGCATTCATTATAGATTCATTTGTATTATTAATTACATTATATTTACAGTTACATTATTACATTACATTATATTTACTGTTTAAAAAATGTAAACAAAGCAATAACCAGAAATCTGCAAATTTCTAAAATCCACACAATCTCTGATCCAAGCTGTGCGGATTTGAGGGAGTCTATTGCATTTATAGAAAATTATGGCTCTACAAAAGACCATTAGCAAAATTCTTTGTTTTAAAAAGGGACTTTTATGAAATTTTTTTTTTTAACATAACACATCAAATTAATCACCATAATATTAAATCTGTTACAAAAAAAAAAAAAAAAAAAAAAAAACTGAAAGCACCAGAGTCTATTGTATAGCTACATAAAAATAAAATGCAAATAAGTATATAGTTATAACATGATGCATCAAAATTTAATGCCATACACATTTGTTCACAAAACAGGATATTGTTAAAGTTCAATTGTGTAAATACGTATCTGAATATAACACTAAATTGAAATTTAGAGATTTACGATTAATATTCTACAAATATAAAAAAGCATTCCTTATTCTGATATAAACACAATGAGAAAAGTGAATTAGAACATAACAAGTTAGCCATAAAATTATCTTAATATGGAATTTTATAATGCAATATAAAGTATTAATCTTAAATAAAATTCTAATATTTACTGAAAATTAAAATAACTTTCAAAACTGTGTGCTGCTTCATCATTAAAACATCAGTTCTGTAATTAAATTGTTTATATGATCAGTTTTTAACTATAATAACATTTACACACTTACCCAGCCATACAAGTACAATGTCCAGAAATTATTTCTCCATCAAATCTAGCAATAATCCAAGGTGAATGAATTTTTCTTGCTGTTTGACTTGCTTCAACTTCTGCTGCTACAATGCAAACACCTACATCATTTCTGTAGCATTTCAGATTTCTCACCTTTCCAGACGAAACGTAATTATAACAAGGCAAATATGTGTGATTTTGAAAGGCTAATTTCGTATACATTCGATGTTTTACTACCAAATACGAAAAAATATCAAAAATGCTAATAGTTGGCCATCGCATGCTATTGAAAGCTATGTCACGAATATTATCATCCAGAGGATCAGGCAATTCAAAACCATTGAAAGATAACTTTTCAGAATAACTTTTTTTGCGTTCGTCGCTTAAAGCTTTATAATATGAGGAACTCATTTTCAAAATTGACAACGATAAAAAGAGATTGAAAATATTCGTATCAAAAATCAAAATAGGCGCTGTTCTCTATGGTCTCGAAGTGCGTAGCAGACGAACCGGAAGCTCTGCGCACCACAGCGACGCAGCTTCCGCTTACCAAGGAGTTTGTTTGTTTTTTTAGAAAACGAGGTGAATAATTTCTTTAAAAATATAATAAACAAAGGTTTGTTTTATGATTACACCGCATTATTATTACGAATATTTACATGAAAAATTGCTATAACTGTTTATATGTTTTCTATGAAAGTTGTCTGTTTCATGGTATTAGATTATAAAAAAAAATCGTTATACTTTGGTACAAATCTCAAGAATTCATTCTAAAAGGTTATTATTTGAAAGTTTACTTACCTTTGGTATAGACATATTCAGATCCTTTAGAGTAAAATTTTAATTGAAATTCCATCCAAAAATCCATTATACAACATCGCGAATGTTGACATTTCTGGCGCATGCGCACTGGTAATTTCGCTGTTCCGAAGATACTGTACTGCTCATCGTGGATTGCTCATCCGGATTCTGGTGTCCTCCGGACGTCTTAATCTGATGTTTACAGGATTCGATGGTTATAGGATTACTTCTGCCGGATTCTGGTGTCCTCCGGACGTCTTAATCTGCCGTTTACAGGATTTGATGGTTATAGGATCTCCCGGATCTGTGTAGGACCGCATAGGACGTCCGGAGGATGGTTTTGGCCGTATGGGTGATTTCAGCAGAAGATGCTCACGGTATCAGTTCTATTTCGTTTTTCAGACTTTGTCCGCGAGAGGGCGTCTATTTCATTTCAAACGCGAATTCCTCTTCGCAGGTGTTCTCATTCTTACTGCGATTTAGTGTCCATCTATTTACAAAAAAGAATAATGGATAGAAGGAAAGGGAGCACTGAATAGAAATTGAAATATTTCTAGTGGATGGGTAAAAAGGATTACGGATTGCCGTTTTTTCTCCAAATGAATTGTAAATTCTGCCGATGTATTTCGTAGGAATAAAAGAAAAATAATTAGAAAATAAAACACGTAGCTTTATTAAAATAAAAATTGGCGAATATAGCAAATTTTTGTCATCGCCACTTTTTAAAACTTGGTTGCCACGTGGCGAGTGGCGACTGGGAATCTTGACCTTTAATGCGAATCATTTAAAAGTATTAAAATTCGAGCAAGATATTTGAAAATAACGTTCCCATGGAAGATTTAAGGTTATCATCTGGATCTTTTTGAGTGACTAGTGTGGGTTCTTAATCTCCCCATTTTTTTCAGTTTTTCATCCCATACGGCCAAAACCATCCTCCGGACGTCCTACACGGTCCTACACAGATCCGGGAGATCCTATAATCATCAAATCCTGTAAACAGCAGATTAAGACGTCCGGAGGACACCAGAATCCGGAAGAAGTAATCCTATAACCATCGAATCCTGTAAACGTCAGATTAAGACGTCCGGAGGACACCAGAATCCGGATGAGCAATCCACGATGAGCAGTACAGTATCTTCGGAACAGCGAAATTACCAGTGCGCATGCGCCATAAATGTCAACATTCGCGATGTTGTATTAATGGATTATTGGATGGAATTTCAATTAAAATTTTACTCTAAAGGATCTGAATATGTCTATACTAAAGGTAAGTAAACTTTCAAATATTAACCTTTTAGAATGAATTCTTGAGATTTGTACCAAAATATAACGATTTTTTTTATAATCTAATACCATGAAACAGACAACTTTCATAGAAAACATATAAACAGTTATAGCAATTTTTCATGTAAATATTCGTAATAATAATGCGGTATAATCCTAAAACAAACTTTCATTTATTATATTTTTAAAGAAATTATAAGAAATAGTATTATTTTTAAAGGTAGATCAATATGTGTCTGACCAAAACATTATTTACGATCGATTGTTTGGACACTAATGTATTAGTTTAAAAATACATTAAGCATTCGTTTTGTTAAGGAGAAGCAAATAAAAATATTAAAAAGTCTTAAATTCAATTTTTAAATCAATTTAACCATTAAATTTATTTGTCTTTTAAAAATCTAATAAAAATATTCATAAAATATCTTTTTATTCCAGGAATAACTTGCTTATAAAATTAATTTTGTAAAATAAGGGTTTACAAATTTAATAATTCTACATGTGGCCCAATGGCAAAAGCTCCAATTGCTGGCTCTGTGTAACACTAGCAGTTTCAATTTATCTTTATTTATACATAATCGTTTTTAAATTGCTTTTTTTTTTGGAGGGGGGAGGGAAGGCAGGAGATATTCAGTGAAATACATACCCCTGAAAAAAAGATAAAATACACTGTTATAACTGTTCATTTAAAAAACATGTTGCAGTTGCTTTTTTTTTTTTATGTATTTAAAAACGTTTGCATTTTCTAAGAAAAGATTTTTAGACTAGCCTATTTCATCCGCATATTTTCCGTTTTAGATGACAGTAACCTTGACTATGTTCTTTCTAAATCATTTTTTAAAAATGCAGAGCCCTGCCTTTATTTTAATAGAGTGAGTTGTACCCCTATTTGCTTCGAAATATTTCATAAAACTCTTCAACAAATCGCAATATTTCAAAATTTGTATGCCTTAGAGCTTGCAAAAAATTATAGAACTTATTTCTTTAGAAAAACAGGTTATTCAGTCATTGTAATCCAATTGCATTTTGTCAATTATTAATCCATAAAATCATTTAATGTTTATCTTTCTATATTTACCATGCGTAAAAATCACATTTTTTACAATCGCTGCTAAGTGTGTTAGTGAAGCTTCTCTTGAAAGAAATAATTCTTCAATAAAATATAGGAAACAATATCTAAAGTTGAAGCATAATATTGCTGCAAATATTTGCATCTTTTTATTAATAAATGCAGTTGGTGCAGCCAAAGGGGTGGTTTTGGGGTTAAAACTCCTCCCAGAGCTAAGAAAGATCGCTATAATTGCTGCTTATATGAATCAAAACCAAACTTAATATTTAAATGTTTCGGCACATTTTGGAATCTGCCACTTTATTGATTCAGATTTTATATAATAAAATGATTCAATTAATTGGCGAAAATTATAGTTAAAACTGTGAAAGTGCATATTACATGAATCAGTTAAGTAAAAATTGGTTATTTGAACTAAGTCGCTTTTCTTAGACGCATTATGCTAAAAAAAATTATGGTTTCCTGCCACACAGATGCTCTTTCAGTTTAAGTATTATACAGTGAATATTCTAATTAGTAGATACTGATTCTATTAACCGGCTATTCAAATAATTGGCAATCACCTTTATCAGAAACTCAAAACCCCTCCCTAGAGCCGAATTCTGACTGTGCCACTGAATAAATGCATACTTTTCAGTTAAGCCGGGTACCAGTGTTACACATATATGTATATACAATGTGTGTGTAAATATAACTCTGATGCTTGGCCTAAAAACAGGATTCATACTCATCAGGAGAATATAGGATTCCTGGGAAAATCAGGAGATGAATTTTAGGTTGTAAAAATCAGTGGGATCTCAGGGGATAATACAAAAAAATTCCCAAACCTGGGAAATTTTGCCAAAATGACAGTCTTTTCTGGGAAATTGGGGGCAATTGTTACTGTTCGCATGCTTTATTATCATATCATATGTAATATTGAAATATTGTTAATTGTTGATACGGAAAAATTGTACATCCCGAAAAATACATCATTGGATTCTCAGGGGATTTTTTCTTGGAAGATGAGTATGAACCCTGAAAAAGTACAAATAAATGTATTTGAATCATGCATTAATGTTGCTTTATTTGTTTGCTTAATCTATTTAAAGTATTCTTTCAGCCTTCCATTCCATGTATTTTGTTAGTTTTGCAAATTTATGTGATCTCAGGGTCAAAACTAACCTTTTTTGCTCGTTTCGGCCTGGAGCAAACTTTAATTTTGACACCCTGCCCCTCACACCCAATTAAAGTTATCAATCATAGGCACACTATTCAAAAAAAAAAAATCTTTAAAAAACAATTAATAAAAATTAAAATGCTAGCAAGAAATATGTAAACAATGCTCACAAAGTATTAAGATTAGCTTGAGCGTTAAGAGTCTTCATTAGTCATGGGAAGAAACTGGACAACAAATGTTAGGCCTATGAGAACATTCTTTTTAGAATTTCTGTTTTGCATATCAGTAGTTTTAAATGTTTTTTATTGCTTTAGAATAGTTGAAATGGAATTCTAACCAGGTTAGTGTTTTCTTTTTCAAATTTTGGTTGCAGATTTATTGTTTAATAAAGCCACTTCTATTTTCACAAATTTAAAAAGAACAATCCCAAAGTTTTAACATTATCATGTGGGTTTCTTTTGTACTCGATATATACGTACATGTATATATATCTACATATATTTTTGTATGAAAAGACAAAATCTTCATTCGGTTCTCTCTTTGCCTTTCGCTCTGGCTTCCGAGACATATGTCCTCTCTTTACTTCCCTAGTTTCGGCACTGCATGATCTTAAAACAAACAAAAAAAATAATAATACAATGTTTCAAAGACATGGCATTTTTATTGTGATTATTTTGTTTAGAAACTTGCAGGAGTTTCTTTAAATACTGTACTAAATAATAGGCAAGTAAATATTCCTATATTTAGTATATTCGTGCTTAAATAGAAATTCCTTACTTTTGCAAATTTGACTTAAGGGTGTATTTTGATTCAAACTGCTTATTTTCCGATTTGTTTTGAATTCACTTTTGCTCTCAAATGCACCAAACTCACAGATTCTCTTATTTAGACACTACTCAAGGTGCTGTGATTGTCGATTCTTTGATAAGTGCACAAAATATTTTTTAAAAAAAGCAATCAAAAATGGCAATTTGAACCAATTTTTCGGTAGTGGGAGATCTGGGAGCTGGGAGTGAAAAAAAAGGGTCTTCCTGAAAAGTTAATTGCTCATAAATTAAATTCTAATCTATTGAGCGTAAAAAGACATCACAAGGCACCTTATACGTCTCTTCGAAAATCCCCTCAGCAAATTTCATGTTTCTACTTTAAAAAAATGCGTCTGAAATTGTATCAGAAAATTTCGAGCTGCTGAAGGTGGAAAAGCGTTTTTTGGAATACACCCTTAAATGAAATTTAAAGCCAGTTTTTTTTTTTTTTTCTAAACTTTGTACATTATTACTTAATAAAGATTAAATATTGTTTTTCTAAAAACTAATTGCTTATCTGTGTTATAAAAAACTAAATATATTAAAAAGCTTTAATGTGTTTGTTTATATTTTCAATTTATTTAAAAATGATTTTTAAAAATCTGATTTAAATCAATGACTTAAAAAAAATCCATTGATTAAAATCATGAATTTAAATCATGATTAAAACCAATTATGTTGATTTAAAGCAACAAACTCTGTGGAATAATGGAGAAGGTACCTTAATTTCTTTGAATTTACTTAGGTCAAATGTAAAAATAATGGAAGCTCTTCTTGATGCCACATGTGATCATTTATATTAAATTTTATTTAATTGATTTATGTAGCTTCAATTATTTTATTTATTATTTTTTAGGCACAAATTGTAGAATCCGTAAAGTCCCAGCATGGATAAATGAAAGTATATATGGATAAATCCTGCAACTATCCAGCAGTCAAAGCTCAGTTCTAAATACAATTTTGAAATTGGTAAGTTTTCTTTAAATATTTCTAAATAAGACATCATAATAAAATAATGAATTCTTACCAAAGCTATGCATATGTGTATCTTCCTGTTATATATTCTTTAATCATATTTAATTTATATTAATTCATACATTCTTTAAAGTATCCAAGTAAAGATAATTAAAGGTAAGTCCATGAGTTTTCTGTCATAGAAATAAATGGAACTTCTTGTTTTAAAAATGAAAATACATGTGCAAAATTATTACAATAATGGCAACTACTAGAAATGATAACGTTGAAAATTTTATTTAATACAGTAGACTTCCTCAAATCTGCACAGCTTGGGACCAGAGATTGTGCGGATTTTAGCAATTGCAGATTTCTGGTCAACTATTCTGGAAACTATAATGAATGATTACAGTATAATGAAATATTATGATAAGTAATAAAGTAAAATAATAAAAATTCACATAATTTTCAAATGATTTAAATATTAAAAGCAAAGGCCAAATTAATAGCCGATTATGAATGATTAAATATTCATTATAAAGATGAAATGTATTTTTCCTAAATTATTCAATGAAACTTGCCTCATAAAAGTACATTACTAATTCACATCAAAATCATAAAACGAAGAAATATTATTTCAGGTTTAGCCAGACTTAATAACCAAAAAAGCTTAATTAATGTATAAATTATAATTGGTAAGAAGATTGTTATTACCAGTGATATCAGCAATATCTTCAATTTTTTCACACATTTATTCTTCCTTGAGGATAAAACATGAATTCAGTAATATTAGCAAAAATTATAAATTAAAATATATATGGAATGTATATAAAAATAAAAAGGTCAAATTTTGTCTCTATATTTGAACTAACTGTTTCATTGTTTACATCTGTAAATTATGTGCAGATTTGAGAGAGTCTACTGTAATTGAATCTTTTTTACTATTATTGATTTTTCTACAATTTTAATGTAATCAAATGATAATCATCAGAAATATTTAATTGTTTTTAGTTCAACTGTATATTTACTTATTAAATAAAAAAGCAAATTAAACTTTGCAGAGAAAATATAGACAATTTTTTGTTGTAAATTAAGTTGAAAACAATTTTTATAAGTAAGTAAATAGCCATCTGTTCTATAGTTTTCATTAATAAATATATATTGAGAAATTTAATTATTTATTTACATGTAATATATTGAGAATCTGAAACTTAAAGTAAAATATAATTCGGGTTTAGAATTGAAAGTTACACCCAAAACTAAATATGGAAAAAGAAAATTATGGTACAGAACCATTTATCCGGAATTGGTTGGGGCAGATATATTCCAAATAACTGTTTTTTCTGCTTAACTGGTTAGGCATTAAACCAGCATCCATTTGGTAAGTTTTATGGAATATATGTGGTTATGGTATTACTTCTAATTTTCAATTAATTATTAGATTACTTGAATTAAGAATCAGATGCAAGTAAAATTAAAAAATAGAATTCGAAAGAATATAATTTATAGGAATCCTTTGGGTACAAAAAATTTTCTGTTTCCTCTGCATAAAAATTGAAAACATCTAAAGTACAATTAAATATGTTTCCATTTCAAAAACTAGATGTTGTCATCAAATTATACAATTGTTTCAAGCAATGCATTTGTCAAATTGGCCACATATGACACTTTTTTCTGCAAAGATTCCATTATCAGCCTATTAGAAATAAAATTCTTGGTAACTGGTTTTACGGATAACTGATTTCTGGATAAATGGTTCCATACTGTATATATTATGCTTTTAGTCATAGTGTCAGTTTGGAAACTGATTCCAGACAAACAATTGCTATGTTGTATTTTCAGTTTTGTTTGTATATTATAGCTATATCTTAAAATTGTTTTAATATTTTTGAAATTTGTTGCAAGAGTATAAAATAGAGCCCCTTTTCATACATAATGAATAAAAATTCAAAGCCTGTGCGATAACAGGCATACAAATAAACTATTTTCAATCAAAAAAAAAAAAAAAAAAAAAAAAAAAAAGGAAAGAAAACAAAATATACATCCTCTGGGAGACTAAGTGAAGCACAAGAAATTTGATTGTGTGATATATATCAATGCTATTTGAATTTTGCTATATATATTCACTTTTAAATATTTTTGCATATATTTATTTTGATTTATGTAGTAAGATTATTTACTTTTATTCTAGCCATGTGCAAATTTTGCTCACAGCATTCTTTCTTGCCTTTTATTTTTCACATATTGGTATTTATGTAAAAGAATGTAAGTGTTATGTATTTTATACGAAATAAGTGAATGGCCATGGTTCTCGCTATCACTCGCCATTGTGCCAAATTGCGACTAAATTCTTCATTTGGCGAGTAAACAAGCACTTAGATTTGCCAAATTCGTAGTACTCAATTTTTGCTTTTTCTTTCTTTTCTTTTTCATTTTTCATACACATGCATATACAAATATTTTTAATATATTTGTATCGAATACTTGAAATTAGATTAATAACAATCATTGTCGCAGTTATAACAAAATTAGGATATTTTAGAACTTATTGAAAAAAAGGAATACATTAAAGATAATTTTTTTTTACCGCTATATGGTGAATCTATTTTGCTAATATTTTTTTCATTTGGCGAATGTTTTTTATTTCTAATTAGCCGAATTATTAACGTTGGTTTGACCAATGTTAATAATTCGGCTAATTGTTGGTCAAATGTCAGCGAGAACACTGTGAATGGCTATATTTAAAATAAATGAAATCAGAATGGGCTGGTTATCAGAATATTTGGCAATTTATCATCTGTGTCTGACTACCATAAAACTACTAAAGATTGTTAAAAAATTATTAAATTTTGCATTTTCTTTTACTCAAAAATTGAAACTTTCCTTATTTCCTTTTATACATTTTTTTAAAACTTTTGCAGTCATAATGATATTTTACTCTGAATTTTAATTAGGTTTATTTATTTATTATTTTATTTATTATTATTATTATTTTCAGGTGCTGTCAAGGAAAAAAAGTACATATCAGGGGAGCATATTGAAGAAGTATTAAAGACATAATTATGCCATTTAAAAGAATGCAAATGTTATGTAAAAAAAAATCCGAAAATGTAAATTAAAGTTTATCAATAATAAATGTATTTATTGTTGTTATTTTATTTTGATGTTTTCCCCCTTAACATTGGTTCCAAATGCACATTTTTTAGAAATTGAATTTTTTTAAACTTTAAATTGATGCATTTTATAGCAATGAGTAATGTATTTGTGTTATTATTTAGAAATATTACATTCATATTGGAATAAAAGATGTAAATAGATTTAGTTGCAGTTTTGTTATGAATTTTGAAAAAAAAGAAAAGAACATTATTGGCATATTAAAAAAGGATTTTACTATATGTTTCATGTGCTTAATATCAAACTTTTCATACATTTACTATAAAAATTAAAGAATTCAATGGAATTGCATACATAGAAAAACTAAATTGAATAAATATATAACTTAATTGAAACAAAAACTTATTGCAATCTAAAATACAACTATGAAGAACAAAACAAGTTGTCAGGTAAGAAGTGTTAAATATCATGAAATCTGATAGAGTAAGTATTATCAAATTCTTATGATCCTGTGTTTTTATAATTGAAGCTATTAAAATATAAAGAGAAGGGAAAATGTTCTTAAATCTATCTAAAAATACAAGTATGTTTAACGAACTTTAATAATTGATTGTGTAATTGCTTTTGTATGTAAGAAATAATATCATGATTTTTTTTTTTTTTTTTTCCTATCATTTATATTAAAAATTCCAAAATTTATGCTATTTTAGTGGCAATTGATCATCATAAGTTTCTTAAAGTGTTAAGTTAAAGATTTTGTTTTAAGGTAAATGATATAAATAATTGATTGACAGAAATTTTTAGTAGCAAATATTCAGCAAAATGGTTACTTGCATATATTTTTCTTAATGTATTTCTCAGAATATCAATTTATATAAGTGTAAATAAGTTAAAAAAAAAAAAAAAAAAAAAAAAAAAAGAAAATATTTGTTTTTGTGAATGAAGTATTTTTTTTTTTTTTCTGAGTTTTCATTTTTTTAAACATATAGTAAAAAATTACTTTTACCTTTTTTTTTTTTTATCTCTTTCATTTTTATAACATGTCTAATCAAGAAAAGCGAGAATTAATAAAATTATGGAAAATAAGTAAAAAAAAAAAAAAAAAAAATCCAATAATTAATTTTAGAATTTCGTTAATATTTGATTTAGTGCATACTCAATTTTTTCTTTTTAAGTAAAAACTTCTTGCATATTCACAATTTCATTTTTGAAATGAATACAAAAATTTTCACCTTGTACTTTGTGTATTTACATAGAAAAAAAGAGAATGTTGAAATCTGAAATGTGTATGATATTAACCAAAAAGTATAAAGTAAATTCAATATATCAAATAGTCAACAAAGAATCCTACCCAGTTATATCTCATTCATTATGTACTACTTATTAGTTTTTATTAAAGGATGTTTGAGAACAGAAATAATATATTTCACTTGAAATAGATTAGTATTTTTCTAGAGTTCATTTTTAATGCTTATTTTAAAATCTATATTTTTATTGTAACTTATTCATAAAGAATTATTATATGTTTGTGAAAAACAACAGCAAACAATTATATAAAAAGAAATCTAATAAAAAATGTTTTAATAAAAAAAAAAGAATGATTTATAATTAAATAGAGGGGAAGCGCTGTTGCCCCATCTGTTCTTTCCAAAAGGTGCTCTGATTTTAATTAATTTTTTCTTGCACAGTGGTGTTCTATTTACACATTGGCTATCTAAACATTTCTATTAAATTAAAGCCATTATCTGGGTAATTGTCCAGGCTACCAGTATCTTTTAATTAATATGTTGCATTATACCCTCCTTCCTGTATGAGATAAAATAAATAAAAATCAGAAAATCATGTAGAAATGAAACATGGAGCAATTTGCATCTTCCTCCTCTTTTTTTTTTCTTTTTAAATCTTTATCTTATTATTTTATTATTATATTCTTTTCTTAATGGTTATATTTGCTGTTGTTTTTACCAAACATAACTCCTAATGAATAAATCACAATCAAAATATTAATTTAAAAGTAAGCATTCAAAATGAATGCTAGAAAATTACTAATCTCCTTCAATTTTATGCCGGACAAGCAGAGGGTGCATAATTCTATTCATTTTACCTAGTCCTATGAGCGTCCTACCGCATCCTATAAACGTCGAAGAATGACGTCCGGAGGACGGGAGTAGGTGTCGCTTTTTGCTCTCCTCCGGACGTCCGCCGGATAACTATTGGATATTATAAGATGTCCGCCGGACGGGGCTATATCCTGAATAAGACGCTTATCGTAAGTCCGCAGGACGAGTTTGTGCCGTATGGGATATTAACCTACCATTAGGCGTGCCGTTGTAAAAAGTACAACATTCACTTATTTTTTTCTTTAAAACAAAATTCATGCAGTAGTAAGGGTTAATAACCGTTTGTATTCGTTCATTGTATTTTTACCCAGTTCCTGAGTTATTTGTATTTCAGATTGCACAATTACTTGCACCTGTCATTTTAATCTGTTAAAAGAGCATGAAAGGTTTGCGCAAAAGTTTATTTGTAAACTGCCTTCAAAAAAGCAAATCTTATGCTTGTTATGGGAAGTGACTTATATAGATGAAATATAGGACTAATTCTGTAAATCCGTAATTACTTAATTATTGTTTAGTAATTCATTATTAATTTTTACTTTTTATATATCTAAACTTGTGCTTTAGTATGTTATAAAAAAATAAGTGTATTGGAGAATACTTTAGTAAATTATGATAAGAGATAACTTATATGATATTTGTAAGCTAAATTATTTGCAAAATTAAAATAAAGCAGCAATAATTGATTGTTTTTCATCTGTTGTAGAACACATGCCCGGTGAAAGGTTAAAGATAGATTATTATTCTGAAAATAAATAAATGGACATAATTTATCTTATATTTGTGGCTGTATCCTACCTGGCTGATGGGTCATTCCACATGAATTCAACCAATGGGTGTTGCATCATAGTCACAGATTTTTTTTTTTAATTTTATCATAGATAGACATAGTAGTGAAACCCTCAAATCTGAAATTTGAAAGTAATTTTCACAATATTGGCTGAGATATGGCCATTTGAAAACTGGCCATTTTTACGAAATGGCGGCCATCTTGGAATTGTATCACTGTCTAAATATGGCCATAACTTGACAACTAATGGCTCAAATTTTATATATCTGGTACCAATTTGAAGCTATTTGTACAAAGAATGAATATTTCACATCAAAACAATAATAAATTTTCATTTTTTTACTTTTTATTATGTGCAAAGTGAAAATTTCACCGCAAAAAAGGGCAGATTGTAATGGCTCATAAAAAAAATGAATCATCATGAATTTTTCTGAAACTTGGTAAAAACGTTGCCCCATCTGTGTGCTTTAAATAAAAAAAAAATTGGAAAGGTAAAATTTGTTGTTTTAAAATAAATGGTTTTTTACACATAAGGTGTCATTAACCAAATAATGGTATTTTTAGAATCTGTAAGCATTCCTGATTCAAAAAATAATGGTTAAAATAAAATTTTCTAACATCTAAATTAATGTAAAAGTATAATCAAAACCTCATTTGTACTAATTTTGTAGAAATCTGCCCCCCTCCCCCCCACCCCCCAAAAAAAATTAGACAATTCAAAAAATTTTACACTGAAAAAGATAAGAAAATAATTAAGGAATATAATGTATAATTATAAAATACCTATAAATGCAGTGCATATATATATGATAATTTACTTCACATATAGGGGCGAGTGGGGTGGAATGGGACAGTAGGTTTTTCTCTTTAAGTATCATTCTAAATATTTCATCAATCACACATTAGGTGAAGTAATGGTACCCCAATCTTCAGTTGAAAAAAGTAGCTGATTTACATAAGCTTGCAATTATATAAAGAAAAAGATTATTTCAAAAATGAAAAGTAAATTTAGTTTATATACTTTTTACGCTTTCTGTATAATGATTTGATTATGCATAGATGTAACAGTTTCTCTATATATGGAACATTATACTGTAAAATTAGAGAGGTAAAATTTGTTGTTTTAAAAATGGTTTTCTACATATAAGATGTCATTGACCCAAATAATGATTATTTTAAAATCTGTAAGTATTCTTAATTTAAGAAATATTGGTTAAAATGAAATTTTCTAGCATCTAAATTAAAGTATTGTGTTTATATTATATAATTCAATAAAGAAATATCAATTTTCAGTTATTTACACTAAATATTTATTTTTACAGTACTTTTTATTTCATTTCATTCAAAATATGATAATATAATTCTCAAAACATATTTACATAAATATTTTAAATACCTTACTATGGAATGCATGAAAAAAAAAGGCACATAATATTTTCTCCAGAAATGTTGGAGAAATACTAGCTGTAAATTACAGAGTTAAATTATTCAATTGTGTAATTTAAATACAATAAATATATATAAATGAGTTAATTGAGTTGACTTTTGTTATTTTTTGTTCACACTGAATTAAAATTTATATGAACAAAAATCTAGATATGATGAGACAAAAAAATAAATAATAACAATAATATAATACAAATCCAGGGCAAAACATTGAATATGATGAGAAATAAGCCAAAGTTTAAAATTACACATGGAACAAATCTAGACAAAATAAGAAGAAAATATTTACTTACATGCATATAACTTTATAATATAGCAGTTTTTTCTTCAGATTTAAGCTAAAATGGATTTAATTAGTTTTAAAGTTTAAAAATAATGCTTGAATTGTTCGAGTTTCCTCTGGTGGAACAGTATATGTTCTTCCTGTAGCAGTTAAAGGAATAGACACTTCTTTTATTATTTGTTCATACGGAATCCAACAAACATCTGAGGATTTTGGCCATGAATATGAAGAATTGGGGCCATTAGGATGCATGAACATAATTTTATAGTCGTTCAGTTCTTCACAGTAATCTAAAATTTTCCCAATCCACCAATTTATCCCATATACACATGCAACATATTGTTCACTTTTAAATGTCAATGGTCTGACAATTTCACTGATTCCCAAAGGAATTACTCAAGTTTCTTGGACATTATGATGCAAGATTACATCATACTTTAATTATAGCCAATTAAGAAGCAGATGAAGTAAAGCAGCAATCTTTTCTTTAAATTGCATCAGCTCATATAGAACATGATGCAAGATAGCATCATACTTTGATTATAGCCAATTAAGAAGCAGATGAAGGTACAGTAGCAATCTTTTCTTTAAATTGCATCAGCTTATATAGAACATGATGCAATATTACATCAGCTTATAGAAACATAATGAAATTTTTACATCATGTTTTGAATTCAAAATTTAAAATTTTGAATTCATGTTTTGATTCTTGAAATAATCTTTTTCTTTATATAATTGCAAGCTTGTGTAAATTAGCTACTTTTTTCAACTGAAGATTGGGGTACCATTACTTCATCTAATATGTGATTGATGAAATATTTAGAATGATACATAAAGAGAAAAACCTACTGTCCCATTCTACCCCACTTGCCCCTATATGTGAAGTAAATCACCATATGTATGCATTGCATTTATAGGTATTTTATAATTATACATTATATTCCTTAATTATTATCTTATCTTTTTCAGTGTAAAATTTTTTGAATTGTCTAATTTTTTTTTTTTTGGGGTGGGGGGGAGGGGGGCTGGAGGCAGATTTCTACAAAATTAGTACAAATGAGGTTTTGATTATACTTTTACATTAATTTAGATGTTAGAAAATTTTATTTTAACCATTATTTTTTGAATCAGGAATGCTCGCAGATTCTAAAAACATCATTATTTGGTTAATGACACCTTATCTGTAAAAAACCATTTATTTTAAAACAACAAATTTTACCTTTCCAATTTTTTTTTATTTAAAGCACACAGATGGAGCAACGTTTTTACCAAGTTTCAGAAAAATTCATGATGATTCATTTTTTTTATGAGCCATTACAATCTGCCCTTTTCTGGGGTGAAATTTTCACTTTGCACATAATAAAAAGTAAAAAAATGAAAATTTATTATTGTTTTGATGTGAAATATTCATTCTTTGTACAAATAGCTTCAAATTGGTACCAGATATATAAACTTTGAGCCATTAGTTGTCAAGTTATGGCCATATTTAGACAGTGATACAATTCCAAGATGGCTGCCATTTTGTAAAAATGGCCAGTTTTCAAATGGCCATATCTCGGCCAATATTGTGAAAATTACTTTTAAATTTCAGATTTGAGGGTTTCAGTACTATGTCTGTCTATGATAAAAATTAAAAAAAAATCTGTGACTATGATGCAACAAGTTTTCCTTAAATTGGTTGATTTCACGTGGAATGACCCTGATGTGTTAGTAGCATGTTGTCCTATCTTCAAGAAATTGTATGAAGATAAGATAGTGTATATTTCACAGATGATGATCTGCATCTAAATATTTTATTGTTAATTGATTTTTGTCTCACAAAAAAGATCTTTACACAGGCATACATGCTCTGAAAAATTACAGAATATTCTTCTCATGAGGATATATATATTTATAAAAAAATAGGCGGAACCTCCATGCAGCGTCTGTAAAAAAAAAAATAATGAAAGTTTCGTTATTTGACGATTTTTCATTGATTGGTAATGGAAAGGAATTTCAAAAAATACTTTTTTTTAATGTCAAATACACTTAAAGGGGAAAAAAAATTATGTTGAACTTGTTTTGATAAATTTTATTCAAATAGCTTTAGTTTATAATAATAACAAAGTAAAGTAATTGTAATTATTATCATTGTAATATAATGTGATTGTAAAGTTATGATATAAGTTTAAGTATAATTTTGTTATCTCGATATTTATTTGTATTTATATTCAAATTAAACTACCAAAATTTGCGATTTAAAACGAGATTCATAATTTAAATTAATTAAAAGTGTTACAAGCTCAAAGTCTAGCTTTGTCAATTCGATCTTTCTGCTATGATTTTTGAACATGTTTAAATGTATGAAAATAACTTTCTCAGGCACTTACATATTAACACCACTGCAGCTACAGATTTGGCGGTTTTTATGTACCACCAATCTACACCAAAAATTTTGCAACAAATCATAAAATAAAACATTTTATTTAAAATCAAAACACTTTATTTAAAAACAAAGTAATCAATCGGATTTCAGTAGAAAATGGGCCAATATAAAGTTTAAATCCTGTACCATCACTTCTGAAAAAATAAAATTGCATCTTGTTCTGTATTTGGCAAATCCCAAATGAACATTTTTGTAGCACTAAAAAATGGTATCAAAAATCTGCAAACAAGCTAACAAGGAATCCAAACGACAACTCCGTACGCGTGCAAACAACAAGATTGTTCTTTATTGGCACATTAGCACAACTTCTGCTGCGGTGGCATTAATACGTAAGTATCCTTTCTCAATGTAAATTTTTTTTTATGTATAAAATTTTTTTTTTTCCAGTGATAAATAAATTAACTGCTGCAAGAAGCAATATATATATGTAATACAATATATACGTGTATAATATGTTAAACTCTTTCATTGTTTATGTTTAAATTCATTAAATACCATTTACATGGATTCTAAAAATCAAAGAGTTTTCAGTTGTATTAAAATCATTTGCATTTGGCAATTTCTTTTTATTTCTCTATTTTGCTTCTATTGATGTAATTTTTATTTTTATTTTCTTGTTTTGCTTGAATTGATGATGTGTTTTTAATTTCTATTTCCATGTTTTGCTTGAATTTATGTTTTTAATTTTTATTTCCTTGTTTATCTTGAATTGATGATATGCTTTTAATTTTTTATTTGCCTTGTTTTGTTTGAATTGATTTATATTATAATTTTTATTTCTTTGTTCTGCTTGATTTGATGATGTATTTTTAGTTTCTTTTATTGCTTGAATTAAAGATGTGTTTTTAATTTTTATTTCCTTGTTTTGTTTGAATTCATGAGTTTTTAATTTTTTTTCTTTTTTTCACTTGAATTGATGATATGTTTTTATTTTTTTGGTAAATATAATTAAATCTTGTTTCACATACAATCCATGTCATGAGCACACAATCTTATCTTGAAGACTTCTGTCTTGTGCTGCAATTGCAGCCTTATCAACATAATAGGTGAGTGATAGATACTAAGTTGGGTATTGTCCTCATAATTTAATAGAGTTCTTTTCTAAGTGTTCCGGGTTCTTTCCCAGTTTGAATATTTTTCACTCTTATAGGTCTATGTTTGGTTAGTAATGCGATACAGTAGACTCCCTGGGTCAATCCATTTCAAGTGGTCCAGCACTGGTCGCTCGACTATTTTTAAAAAATCTGAAATTTTTTGTAGAACAACCCTAACATGATGGAAGTTCAAAATGACCGTTATTTTAATTCTACTATTTTTTGTTTGTGCATGGCGGCCATCTTTGTTTCATCGTGTGCAGCGATTTTCTCAGATACTAGGATACACAAAATTGTAAATATCTCGTATTCTATTTTCCCAATTGAAATGGGGTTTGCAGCATTTTGTTCAGAATAAAATAGGCTAAATATACAGTGGAAGAAAAATTTTGAAAAATAAATTTTTACAGGTGAAATTTTAGCACAAAATTTATGATTTTTTCCAAAATCTATCCGTTTGCAAGAGGAAAATTTTCATGGAAGGGAAACTGTCAACCTTACACTATTTTTTCTACAAATAAGTCAAAAATTCGTGTATTCATACACCAAGTCCCAGATCTGGGAGTTAATTTCTCTTTGCGAAAAAAATTCCGAAATTCGTCAAAAATTTCAAAAATCGCACTTTTCAGGCTATGATATCTCTGGTGGGGCACGAGGTAAAAATCTGAAATTTTGGCCTATGATAGAATCGTGTTGTAGTGTTATGTACAAAAAATTTCAAGAAGGAGATTTGACTACAAGCTGAGATATGACATGGAAAATATGTGAAAACAATACTGCCAAACTATTGTAAACCTACTATGTAATTCCTCAACAAGACTGTCAACCTTGCACAATTTTTTCTACAAATAGGTCAAAAGTGCGTGTACGCATACACCAAGTCCCAGATCTGGGAAATGATTTCTCTTTGCGAAAAAAATTCTGAAATTCGTCGAAAATTTCAAAAATCGCACTTTTTAGGCTTTGATATCTCTGGTGGAGCACAAGATAAAAATCTGAAATTCTGGCCTTTGATAGTATTGTGAAGTAGTGTTATGTACAAAAAATTTCAAGAAGGAGATTTGACTACAAGCTGAGATATGACATGGACTATATGTGAAAACAATACTGCCAAACTATTGTAACCTACTATGTAATTGTTCATACCTCCAAAATTTTAAATTAATTATTTATGGTATAAAGTTAAATGTTAATTACAAATAGCTTTTTCAAATGCTTCTGTGTGATTTAAACAATTCAGAATGTATGCTAAGCTAATACACTATTTGTCCAGATGAACAAATATACTAGAAATGCTATTGCAACAATTTTACTCGGAACACATTTCAGGAAAATTAAATTACAGACAATGGATTACAACTGATCGAGTTGATATGGCTCCAATTATTAAACCTAGAGAATTTCATTCAAGTTAGCAAGGGATGACAAGACTTGGGGGGCTTCAAATGAAATTTTTAGAAAGAACAGCCTGATGGACTGACAACAGTAACTGGTCGAACTCATAACATCTCTCATAAATATTGTTAAGCTCTTTGTTGAGCATATATAGTATTTTGTAAATTAAATGTTTATTATTTAACTGTTTTCAACAAACGATATTTTCTGTATAAATATTGTAATAAAAGAGACTAATCTCATTTCTCCTAATGTACTCATAATAGCATTTCTTAACATTTTTTAATCACCATATCTCAGCTTGTAGTGAAATCTCCTTCTTGAAATTTTTTGTACATAACACTACTACACAATACTATCAAAGGCCAGAATTTCAGATTTTTATCTCGTGCTCCACCAGAGATATCAAAGCCTAAAAAGTGCGATTTTTGAAATTTTCGACGAATTTTGGAATTTTTTTCGGAAAGAGAAATTATTTCCCAGATATGGGACTTGGTGTATGAGTACACACACTTCTGACCTATTTGTAGAAAAAATTGTGCAAGATTGGCAGTCTTGTTGAACAATTACATAGTAGGTTTACAATAGTTTGACAGTATTGTTTTCACGTATTTTCCATGTCATATCTCAGCTTGTAGTCAAATCTCCTTCTTGAAATTTTTTGTACATAACGCTACTACACAGTACTATCATAGGCCAAAATTTCAGATTTTTATCTCGTGCCCCACCAGAGATATCAAAACCTAAAAAGTGCGATTTTTGAAATTTTTGACGAATTTTGGAATTTTTTTCGCAAAGAGAAATTAACTCCCAGATCTGGGATTTGGTGTATGAGTACACATACTTTTGACCTATTTGTAGAAAATATTGTGTAAGGTTGACAGTTTTCCTTCCATGAAAATTTTCCTCTTGCAAACGGATAGATTTTGGAAAAAATCGTACATTTTGTGCTAAAATTTCACCTGTAAAAAATTATTTTTCAAAATATTTCTATCACTGTATATTTAGACTATTTTATTCTAAACAAAATGCTGCAAACTCCATTTCAATTGGGAAAATAGAAGACGAGATATTTACAATTTTGTGTATCCTAGTATCTGAGAAAATCGCTGCACATGATGAAACAAAAATGGCCGCCATGCACAAACAAAAAATAGTAAAATTAAAAGAACGGTCATTTTGAACTTCCGTCATGTTAGGGTTGTTGTACAAAAAATTTCAGATTTTTTAAAAATGGTCAAGCGACCATTTTTATATTTTCTGGACCATTTGAAATGGATTGACCTCCCTCATATCCGCAAAGGTTGTGCAGATTTTAGAATTTTGCGGATTTCTGATCATTGCTTTGTTTACATTTTAAAACAGTAATTTGAATGTAATTAGTAATGCAATTTTAAATTGTAATGAAAGTTTGCAATGTAATAAAATATTAAAATAAATAATAAACTAAAATAATAAAAATGTAGATAATTTTTAAAATGATTAAAATATTAAAAGCAAAGGACAAGTTAATAATCAATAATGTATGGCTAAATATTCATTATAAAGGTGAAAAGTATTTTTCTTATATTATTCGATGAAACTTGCTTCATAAAGGTACAATACTAATTCACCTCAAAATCATGAAATAAGTGAGTTTGATTTCAGGTTTAGCCAGAGTTAAATAACCAAAAAAGCTTGATTAATACATAAATATATTTGTTAAGAAGATTGTGATCACCAGTGATATCAGCAATATCTTGAATTTTTGGCTTAGATGCAGTATCTTCCCGCGAGCCGCCATTTTGATTCCCCGTTATTTCTCATACATTATTATTTAACCTTAAATTACAAAATGCAACTGAATATAATATTTAATGATTGAATCATACATTTCAAAAAATGATATGAAATTAAACAAGACAATTTACTTTGGAAATTCAAAGATTGAAAGATCAAGTTTTTAATAGTAAAAATAGCTTGATTTACTTATTTATTTATTATCTAAAGCATTCAAGTAAAGTGAAAAAAAATTTTTTAGTATGCATAAGCTTTA
Organism: Maratus speculifer; assembly: GCA_964019185.1. NCBI lineage: Eukaryota > Metazoa > Arthropoda > Arachnida > Araneae > Salticidae > Maratus > Maratus speculifer. Next base: position 242,251,507 of record OZ025302.1, on the reverse strand, counting down.
AAAATGTTTATTTTATGTTTCCTCAAAAAAATAATTGCAAAATAATAAAAATTATAGCAATTTGTTAGAAATAATAAGGAAACAAAATGGTAACTCGCGGGAAGATACTGCATCTGTTCCGAATTTTTTCAGAAATAAAGTTATTCTTTTCTGACGAAAAAACATGAATTCAGTAATATTAACAAAAATTACAAATTAAAATACATATGGAATTAATCTGAAACTAAAAAAGTCAAATTTTGTCCTGATATCTGAATTGAATATTTCATTGTTTATACCTGTAAATCATGTGTGGATTGCTCTAGAGTTGCAGATTTGAGGGAGTCTACTGTAAATCACCTATTAAATTTGTATACAATAAAACACATTGTAACGCATAATGTGCCAAACTGATTTTTCTTTCCAAAAACTGTCATAGGAATACCGCAAAGCCTGGTTTTTCCAGCAGTATTGTAAATGGTAATAGTGTGTTTATTAGAACATAAACTAGCAAAACTGCTCATTTAAACACTTCCCTACTGTCAATTTTTTTATTAGTTTTTCAAATTTACGTATAAAACACATTTTTTATTCATTGTCCACGGGCATCTATACTAGTATTCAATAATTTCACTGCTGATACTTAATTTAAAAGGTAATTAAAATTGTGTATGTTTTCAGATATGCTGAGTTAAATTTGTGTCTCATGTTTCGTTTTAGGATTAGACTTCCGTGCTCCAGTTGTTGCCTTACAACATATCTCAGTGAAAAATACTAAGCTGGGTATCATCTTTGTAGCTTAATATGTTGAGTGCCATGTCAGTCACTGGTGACTGACACTAAACATTTCAAAAATATGCATTAAAATATTAAATTGCAATAAAGGACGTCAAATACTAATAAAAACATTAAAAGATCTTAATAATTTTTACATGTTTCGATTGAATTTACTCAATCATCATCAGAAAAAAACAAAATACAAATAAACACAAAGATGGAAAATGACAATTTGAATATTTTTCATATTTTTTGTCATTTTCCATCTTTGTGTTTATTTGTATTTTGTTTTTCTGATGATGATTGAGTAAATTCAATCGAAACATGTAAAAATTATTAAGATCTTTTAATGTTTTTATTAGTATTTGACGTCCTTTATAGCAATTTAATATTTTAATGCTTATTTTTGAAATGTTTTTAATGGACGTATAAGAAAACTTCTATTTATAATTAATGACACTAAACATTCCATTTGTGGCTGCATCTGTCACCAGTGACTGACAGTCTAAAATATGATATAAAATTACAGTATTTATATCATTTTAAGTAATTGCTAAAAATGTATTAAAAATTAAATATCATATTTTACACTGTCAGTTTCTGGTAATTGATGAGGCCTAAACAGAAAGTTCAGTTTTGATGCTCATGTTCAGTCACAATGGTACTCAACGTGTTAAATGGTAGAGTACTTAGATTGCTGCTCCAAGGGTTCGGGGTTTGATTCCTGACTTAAATTTTTCACTCTGTTGTTTCTATGCTTGGTTAGCAATGTGGTAAATCACATATTAAATATTCAATAATTTTTAGCTTGCTTTTGCTATTGAAAATTGATTGAAAAATTAATTAAAATTATATATGAATGATTTTAAAAAAAGATTGAAAATATAATTTGAGAATTGTATTCTCTTAACGCAAAGAAATGTACTATTTTTTTACTCTTACTTAAATCCCCAGAATGTGAAATTTACAGCTGTAATAGATTCTCTCAAATCCGCACAGCTTGAAACCAGAGGTTATGTGAATTTCAGAATTGCATATTTCTGGTCAGTTTTAAATAAATAAAATAAACTGAATAAAGTTAAATATTGAAAATTGTAATGAATGTTTACAATAGAGTAAAACATAAAATTGTTTAATAATTAATTTAAAATTAAATAATAATGTAAAAATAATTTAGAAAAAAAATTAAAAATAAATAGTTTAAAATAAAGAATAAAAAAAGAATAATAAAGAATTTAAAAATACATAATAAACAATAACCCACTTGACCAATTTAAAATGTATTTGAATTACCCCCTCCTAATCCAAAGTAAAAAAAAAAAAAAAAAAAAAAAAACAGTAAAACAATGTTATTGTGGGATTCATTGGATTTTCATTTCTAGTACCAAATCTAAGTTTTCAAACTTTCATGGATGGCTATTAATTGCTGCTGTAAAAACCAATTTACCTGTCTAATGTATAATTTTTGACTTTGTATTCATAAAACCTGGTGTAAATTTGCTGCAAGTGATCATATCAATTTGTGGATAATATTAAATTCAGAATAAAAAAAATACATAAAAAACAGCTTATTTTCCTACTTAAAAAATTGCCCTTACCTCGAGTTAAAAAGCCATCTTAAAATACCCTTCCTCTTTTATCCATCGGATAAAATAAAGTTTAAAATGAGATAAAACTACTTTATTTTTGAGAGACTCATTGTATCTTCATTCCTAGTGTCAAAAAAAGTTTTTCTCAAATTTTGATGAATAGCCATCAGTTCAAGGTTTAAACCGTATTTTACCTGTACTTTACAGCTAGTCATAAACTGCCACTGGCTAAGACAATAACAAAAAAGTAAAGCTGTACACAAAGAAATCTGCCCAACTTTATGCCAATGAAATCTCTTTATTCATGACTATTAACATTCATATTTCTAACAACATGTATGAAAAGAAACCAAATTGTTTCAATGACACATAACATGACATTATGTGACAAGATTTAAATCTGTCTAAATTTATGCCAATGAAATATCTTTATTCATGACTAACAACATGCATGAAAAGGAACCAATTTGTTTGAATAATATGTAAAATGACATCATGTGACAAGATTTAAATCTGTCCAGTTTCTCCAATGAAATCTCTTTATTCATGACTAACAACATGATGTGACAAGATTTAAATCAATCCAATTTTATTGCAATAAAATCTTTTTATCCATGACTAGCAACATACATGAAAAGGAACTAAATTGTTTTAATAATATGTAACATGACATATGACAAGATTTAAATCTGTCCAAATTTATACCAATGAAATATCTTTATTCAGACTAACAACATGCATGAAAAGGAACCAAACTGTTTCAATAATACATAACATGACATTATGTGACAAAATTTAAATCTATCCAAATTTATACCAATGAAATCCCTTTATTCATGACTAACAACACGTGTGAAAAGGGACCAAATTGTTTTAATAATATGTAAAATGACATCAGGTGACAGGATTTAAATCTGTCGACTTTCACAAATGAATTCTCTTTATTCATGACTAACAATATGCATGAAAAGACACCAAATTGTTTCAATAATATGTAACATGACATTATGAGACAAGATTTTAATCCATCCAATTTTATGCCAATGGAACTCTTTATTTATGACTAACAACATGATGGGACAAGATTTAAATCTGTTCAATTTTATGTCAATGAAATCCCCAGTAGCAGAAAGTTGTGACTGAGTCTGCAACAGAAATGTAGTGGGATGAAAATTGTCTGCGGGGGTAATGTTACAATTTTTGATTAGCCGGGCACCATTGTTATATATTGTATATAGACATATATTTCTATATATAACACAGACACCTGATTAATCTAAAAGTACCCTTATGTACATTATAAATAGGGTTTTTACTGATTAATATTATAAAAATAGAACTGTTTTTTAACTATAGTAAACCTAAATACATTAACAGAAAAATTAATATTTTTTGAAGAATTAGTAATGATATGTAAAGTGGCTCTTTAAGTTTGAAGTTACAGCTCAATTCATTTAAAATTAAAAGTAAGTAGCTAAATGTATAGAGCAACTTTTGTGAAAGTCGTAAAATCATAACTTCAAAATCCGTTATTGCCAAAATGAAGCAAAAACAAGAGGGGTTGTATCCATATATTCATCGATTAGTGTCATTATAGAATGCACAATACGGGACGTACTACTACATTTGGATAAAATCCCTCATTTTTTTTGCTTAATTTTGGAAACAATGGATTTTGTCCTCAGAAGTTGCTCTAAACCTAAATAAGTTAATAGAAAAATTAATATTTTTTGAAGAATTAGATTGTAATGATATGTAAAGTGGCTCTTTAAGTTTGAAGTTACAGCTCAATTCATTTAAAATTAAATTGAAATATAGTATAGCATATATTTATTGAAAAAGTTTCTTACTTGCTTAAGATTAAAAGCACAGAAGAAATAGAGGGGAAAAAATCATTTATATTGTTACCTATGTAATAGTGATGAAATGAAAAAAACAATTACAATTCCATTGAACAGAATATGCTATAAGATTGCTTCCTTAAATTCTCAAAACAATTTTTTAGTTGTTAAATCAATATTATAATAAAATGTTAAACTGTGCTAAAAAAAATTAAAAAGGGGGACAAAAATAATTTAAAATATCAAAATCTAAAAATAATTCTAGAAAAACTGCACAGAAAATTTAAAGTCCCTATTTTTTCACCATGAAGTATATATGTTATACATTTATAGCAGTGATACTTTGAAATATAAAGTAAGTAAATATTATGAGAAAGAAATTGAAAATTCTGAATGATAATTTTTTTTAAATACACTGGATCTAAAATTTTGATGCAGAAAAATCCATTTTTTGGAACAGCAAAATCAGTTTTTAAAGAAAGCAAAGAGAAAAAAAAATTTTTGAAACAGCAAAATAAACTCCCAACTCTTTTTTCTTTTCGCTTGTTTAACAAAATTTGAGTTTAGTTTGATGAAATATGCAGTTTTTTCGCGATCGTTTGTTGAAATTTACCTTTTTTTTTTTACAATCTTATGTCATAATTTGCATTTTTTCGCAATCTTTTGACGAAATTTATCGTTTTTTCACTTTTTTTTTTTTTTTTTTTTTTATACAAAATTTGCCATTTTTTTGTGATTTTTAGAAATAATTTGTCGTTTTCCCACGATTTTTAAACGAAATTTATCGTTTTTTCCCGATTTTTTGGCGAAATCTCCCATATTGTCCCGTGTTTTTTTTTAAATCTGCCTTTTTTTGCGATCTTTGGGCGAAATCTGTCGTCTGTTCCCGATAGTTTTGACGAAATCAGTCGTTTTTTGCGATCTTTTGTTGAAACTTACCGTTTATTTATGATTATATGACGTAATTTGCATTTTTCACGATCTTTTGATGAAATGTATAGTTTTTTCACGATTTTTTTTAACGAAATTTACCGTTTTTTCAGGATTCTTTGACATAACCTGTCGTTTTTCTGCGATGTTTTAACGAAATTTATCCTTTTTTCCCGATTTTTTGTCGAAATCTGTCGTTTCTTCGCGATTTTTTTTGACGAAATTAGTTTTTTTCGCGATCTTTTAACGTAATTTACCGTTTTGTTCGTGATCTTTTGACGAAATCTGCAGTTTTTTTCGCGATCTTTTGTCGAAATCTGCCATTTTTCGCGATATTTTGATGAAATTTATCGTTTTTTCGTGATTTTTTTTACGAAATTTAATGCTTTTTCTCAACTTATTGGCGAAATCCGCTGATTTTTCGTGACTTGGCGAAATTTGCTGTTTTTTTCCCGAGATCTTTTGGCAAAATCTGTCGTTTTTTCGCGAAATTTTGTTTTTTTTTTCTCAATCTTTTCGCAAAATCTATCTTATTTTGCAATCTTTTAACAAATCTTGTTGATTTTGGGATTTTTTGGCGAAAGATTCCGTTTTTTTCGCGATCTTTTAATAAAATTTACCATTTTTTCATGATTTTTTGACGAAATCTGCTGTTTTTTCGCGATCTTATGTCAAAATACGCCGTTTTTCGAATCTTTTGATGAAATCTTGTTTTTTTCGCGATCTTTGAATGTATTTTGCCGTTTTTTCGCGTCTTGTTCACGTGGTTTTTTTTTTTTTTTTCAAATAAAGAATTTTTTTTTTCTTTTCCAAGTTAGCAAATTTATCTGCAAGGGCAAAAATTAATCTGCGACGTACGTCGCGCGTCGCGCACTTTCTGCTACTGGGATGAAATCTTTTTATTTATGACTAACAACATGCATGAAAATGAACCAAATTGCTTGAATAAATATGTAACATGACATTATGTGACAAGATTTAAATCTGTCCAATTCTATGCCAATGGAACTCTTTATTTATGACCAACAACATGATGGGACAAGATTTAAATCTGTTCAATTTTATATCAATGAAATCTTTTTATTTGTGACTAACAACATGCATGAAAATGAACCAAATTGCTTGAATAAATATGTAACATGACATTACGTGACAAGATTTAAATCTGTCCACTTTCACCAATGAAATCTTTTTATTTATGACTAACATGATGCTTGATGTGACAAGATTTAAATCTGTCCAATTTTATGGCAATGAAATCTATTCCTGGCTAACAACATGCATGGAAAGGAACCAAATTTTTTGAATAATATGTAACATGACATAATGTGACAAGATTTAAATCTGTCCAAATATCTGAAAATGAAATCTCTTTATTCATGATTAAGAACAAGCAGTAAAAGGAACCAAATTGTTTGAATAATATGTAAAATGAATTATATAACAAGATTTAAATCTGTCGAATTTTATGCCAATGAAATCTCTTTATTCAAGATTAACAACATGTGAAAATATTTAAATCCGTTCAATTTTATGCCAATGAAATCTCTTTATTCATGACTAACAACATGCATGAAAAAAAAATCACATTGTTTGAACAATATGTAACATACATATGTGACAAGATTTAAAATGGCCCACTTTCTCCAATAAAATCTCTTTATTCATGACTAACAACATGATGTGACAGATTTAAATCTGTCCAATTTTATGGCAATGAAATCTCTTTATTCATGACTAACAACATGATGTGACAGATTTAAATCTGTTCAATTTTATGGCAATGAAATCTCTTTATTCATGACTAACAACATGCATGAAAAGTAACCAAATTGTTTGAATAATATGTAAAATGACATCATACAACAAGATTTAAATCTATCCACTTACACCAGTGAAATCTCTTTATTCATGACTAACAACATGCTTGAAAAGGAACCCAATTGTTTGAATAACATGTAACATACATTATCTGACAAGATTAAAATCTGTCCAATTTTATGGCAATGAAATCTTTTCATTCATGATTAATAACATGAAAAGGAACCAAATTGTTTGAATAATATGTAAATGACATTGTGCGACAAGATTTAACATGAACCAGTTTATGGGAAGACAAGACTGGATGCAATACTAGGAGAAATATGCAAGCTTTAGGACCTTTTCCCTTGGGAACTACTCAAATGATTTTGATGAAATTCGGAATCCATATTCACTGAATTATCCTCAAGACTTATTTGCAGACTGTTTTTTTTTCTGTGACTAAAACTTTTTATAATTGAGCAATGGTAAATTTTCAGAAATTTTGCACTTTGACAAACAATGTTATATTTATTCTATACTACCTTTTTTTTTTCCTTTATCAAAATCACTCGAGTATTTTAGAAATTAATGGGGTTTTTAGCTGAAATGTACAATTTTTTGGAGAGCTAAAGCTAAAAAACTTGGACACTTCTAACTTGTGTGAAGTTCTTGCAGAGTCTTATCAAACACATGGATTAATGTAGTATCTGTAAACACTTGTATAAAATTTAGTTCCATATAATAAACAAGTATAAAATGTTAGAATAAAATTAATGTGAATGGATGTGGCATACCAGTCATGTCTTCCCTTAAAGTTTAACAATGGTTTTGACAACTCTTTATCTACATATTTTTAACACCATTTAAAGTAGGTTCTTCTTTTTTATGCATAAGTTTTATATGCCTTATTAAACTTTGAGCGTCATCAGATCTGTAAGTGCAACAAGTACACACATGATCAGGAACTACAATGACATCATTTTCCTCACTTTCGTCTTGTGATTGATGAAAATCATAATTTTCAGACTCAGAGGGGTTTTTTTGTTCATGGATACACGCCATATGCATCTTCAATTGAGCTTCCTGAGCAGAATTATATGGGCAAAAAGTGCATTGAAATCTAGTGCTTTTATGAACTTTATTTACATGTTCCACAAGATTTTGTTTTAATGAAGTCTTATAAGTGCAGTGGGCACATTTAAGTTGCTTCTCATGCTTCAAAAGTATGTGCTTTATAAAATTTGTAGTATATCTTGTCTTGTAGGAACATTTTTTACACTCAAGATTTTTTCTCCCACCTGTAAAATAATAAGATTTTTAATTATATATAACAGTATTTCACAGATATTAACAAAAAGAAATTCAAAGAGGGTTGACTTATTAAAATGTATGAGTCTGTAATCTGTAACTCAGATTAACCCTAAATCAGTCATATTCAATCTTTTCTCCAGCAAATCACAAATATAAATATGCTTCATTAGGCGGGCCACAATCTATTACAGTGGAACTCCACTTATATATTATCTCAGTTGTACATTTCCCTCAATTATATGTTTCATCTCACCTTCCAAGGTCATTTACTATTAAAAATTAGTTGAGTTATACATTTTTGAGTTACATATTTCCCTCAGTTATACATTACATTTTTGCGTTTCAAGATGAAAATTTGTCTCACTTTTATGTTTTGCTGAAAATAATTTTAGAAATTTTACTATTTATTTCCTCACGTATTTGCTGATTGATGAGATGATGTATTTGATTGTGATGATCTCACTTGGAAGGATCACAATTAATCCCAAATTTCAGAACTGTTAGGAGGATTTTTGTCATTGTAAAGTGGTTCGTCAGGAGAACAGGCAATAACTATAAAGTGGCTGCATTATTAATAGAAATGCTAACTTTTTTGTCCAAAGTCTATTTTGGTGAAAAAAAATTAGCCAAAATTAGTGATTATAAAAAAGGAAATTTCTGAAATAATCTTTTGATAAAATATTTACATGCCAAAGCAATCAGTATTTTTTTTTTTTTTTACTTTACATATATAAATATTTTTAATAAAACTTAAAAACTTTATGTGTATTTTTCTTATCCACCTTTATTTTTTACTCTGCTACATTTTCACAAATTTATGTCATGGATGCAGTACTATTACAAAACTTCAGTTTTCAATATAAAAGGTAAATTTTCATGATATAAATTTTTTAATATTTCTGGTAGACCATTAATTAAGTTGTACATTTTACTAAATTCTACGTTTTGATGTCTGGTCCCGAGCAAAACGTATAACTAAAGTTCCACTATATCTATACATATAAAAGCGATTCTCTGTTTGTATATTCCTTATACAAATTTTCATCTTTTGATCGATTTACATGAAACTTGCTCTCTATGTTTTAAAACATTGAAACAGTCGCTGTCAATCTTAAAAAATCATGAGACTACTATTTACTAATTTTTTCTACAACCTTCCATAATTTAACATTATAGAAATATCTCTTTTTAAATTTTCCAATTCAATCAGTTTTTTCCTGTTGCCACACATCTAAAAAACTGCTTGATAATAAAAAAAATAATAATAACATGTTTATTTTGATTTTGTAAGCAAAAATCGAATTATCTCATATTTTTTTCATTTTTGAAATTGATGTCTTTCTAAACAGAAAATGCATATTTTCAGATATAATACAATACCAATAAAATTCCTTTTGCTAGATATTACAATTATTTCTATCAAACTAACATCAACTTCTAATGATGTTTTATTTTGTGGGGAAACTTTTGATCTTTTGAAATAAATTCTTATTATCATCCATTTATGCGACTGCTTTATTTTTAAGCTATGCGAAAGAAATTTTCAGTAAATGCTAGGTAATTTGGATTCATTTATAATAATTTTCTGCGAATTGTAGAAAAAATCATACACTTCGGTTATATCTAAGCAAGGGAAAAAAAACTATTCTGATTTTAAAAGCTAAAAAACTTTACTATAATTACATCAAAATATTTCCAGAAATTGAATTTTGTGAATTTTAAAATTAAGTTAAAAAAATTTTAGGCTTTTCACATACATCAGATTAAACAAGTTCCATCTCAAATATTCAATAAAAGCAAAAGCATAAATAATGCTACAAAGATTTAAGCAATAATTTCTGCCATAAAAGTTTAAAGTTTCCATATTTTTTTTAAATATGGCAAATAGTATACGGCCTGATTATTGAAGATTAACCCATTTATACTTACCAAAATAAATATAGAGCTGCCACTTCTACCCCTACTTACATCATATAAATGTTTTGTACTGCAATTTTGTTTTAGTAAAATGCCTGCCAAGTTTATTTACTGTTTTGTATTGTACGAGATATTGTGAATGAGGAATTTGCACGTTTCCTAATTTTATCTAAAAACAATATAAAACTAAGAGATATGACGGGCAGTGAAAGTTTATTTTGATTTTGAACTGTAATTATTGATTTATAATGATTTTTATATAGCACTATTTATAGTGTCGCGAAAATGATACTTTTCCTATGCTGTCAGCTGTGATGTCACAGTTCATGACACCACACTATTCTGTTGATATGCATTCAGAGGGATTATGCGTTGAATACTGTTTTTGATATATCGACTTTCTTTTTCTCTTGTTACAAAATCCATGTGTATTACATTATTTATTATGACTGACATTACACCCTCATTATAACCATGCATGTTTGTTAATAGTTTTCTATTTTGTCTATTTATTACTACAGGTATGCAAATTAAGATATATTGTCTGAATTTCTTATTTGAAACAGATGCAATGATTTAATATGCGGAATATGACATTTAATTATTCTAAACACAGAATTATTCCTTTATCTGTTATTTCAATGAAAATAAAGCAACTTTATATGCAGTGGTGTAGTAGTTAAAAAAAAAAAAAGTATATTTTTTAAGCAGAGGGTACCCTACAGAGTATATATTAAAGCTCTTTTGAGAAACAGAGGGTTATGAAAGTAAACATTAACAATGTATGTCAAGTTTATCTTTTTTTTTGGAAAGGGGGGGGGGGAGAGGTAAAGGCAGAAAATGCTGTTAAGTTTATGTTTAGAAATCAATTTCCAGATATTATAAGGCATGAGAAGAAAAAACTGCTCTAATGAAACAATAATCACTTATAGATCAAGATTTAAATAAATAATTTTAAAAAAAATGAAAAAAAAATTCAATTAAAAATCACTTTGATAATCATGCTTGAAATTGATAGATTTTTAGATTGAAAAATGAGCCAAAGTTCCACTTTATTGATTAGAATTTTTTTAAAGATTATTCTAATTAAAAAAAAAAAAGTTTCCGAACTACTGACACATCTGTTTGGAAATCTCGTACCTGCCTGGATTTTGTTCTCTGAAATCATGTAGGCTCTTAAATCCAAAAGGGCAGCTTTATAACATAAGTTTAAATTTATTTCATTTCAGAAATGCATGAAACTAGCAGATATTGTTCAGAAGCTATATAATCGTACCTTTTATCTCTTTTTTTGGGGAGGAGGGGGGGGGGTAAACACAATAGATCTTTTAGAAAATAGTGTCAAAGCAGGCATTTTGAACAGAATTTTTGCTAGAAAGAAGTATAACCATTCAAACAGAGGTAAAAAGTGAGTTTGTCCCATGATAAAAATCACTTATAACTCAATAGGCAGTTTTTTTTAATCACAAAGTAGAAAATTTAGTTCGATTATAAATTGCTTCCAAGTGAGGATTACCAATTTTATATTTTTCTGTAAAAAAATTCTTAAATGTGTCAAAACATTTTGTGTTTGTTGAGCAGAGCAGCTGAAAACAGCCTTAACCCTTTGAGCGTTTTGCAAATGAGTAAAATTGTAATGTTGTTTTCTCTTCATTTTGTTTTAAATCTTCTGAAAATATAATTCTTTCAACATTATGAAAAAAAAAAAAAAAAAAAAAAAAAAAAAAAAAATGACTGTAATCCTAGAGAGTATTAATCATTCTAAAATGTAACAAAAATTCATTAGATCTATAGAATTATATTATTTTAAATATGAATTATATTGCAGTCAAACCTGGAGCTTAGTGAATGGAATATTATGTTTCAAACACTTAGAGGGTTAATAAAGTGCAAAAATGAGAAATTTCATTGCTGGCCAGTTGCCAGTAGTACCAGTTTTATATTTGTGTACTTTCTTTAAATTACTAGTTACTTTTCTTTAAAAATACTAAACAGTAAACTTTTGTTAAATTTCTATTAGTAATAATCTAAAATTGTATAACACAAATATGCTAAATATAAATGTATTGCAACCAGAAAAAATATCTGATTTTGTTTACTTATGACTATTTTTCTAATATTCTTTGATTTTATAATCAAGCTTATTTGATCCTGAAGTCAAGTTTTTGAGTTTGTTTTTAAATTTCACTCGCTAGGAAATATTGAAATTAGACCAGGAAAAAAAAAAAAAAAATTAATATGTATTCTTGAGTTCAATATTTAGTATATAGCAGGGCTGAAACTAGAGGGGGGCAGAGGGGGCATTTTCCCCGGGCGCCACCAGAACAGAAGCTGAAGGGGGCGCCAAATTAAGATTTTGTTTGGTGTGTTTGATATAAAGAATGTATATATGTGGGGGGGTGGGAGGCGCCAAAATCCATGCTTGCCCCGGGCACAAAAAAGGCTAGTTTCGGCGCTGGTGTATAGTAAATATACAGTTAAAAAAAAAAAAAAAAAAAAAAAAAAAGAAGAAGAAGAAATAAAAAGCCATATTTAGAGATCAGGGTTGATTGAAATAAAATGTTTCTTTATTGACAGCTACTATTTCCAAACAATAACCTTTCTAATAGGAATTTATTGTGCAGATTATTTTAAAACAGGTAGGAAATGTTACCAAAAGAAAGAAAAAGAATTGAATGTTTTAAAGCAATCTATGCATGGCTGCAAAATCTTCTATATTTTTAAAAATATGATAGGCCCTCAAATATGTGCATTGAGTTGGTGCAGATTTAAGACAACTGTTTTGGTTATTATTGTTATATATGTAATTTTTCCTAATTGCAACATTAAAAAAAGCTTTAACTAATATTTTACAAAGAGAATTTATGTTTTTAATTTGTTAAAAAGATTAATTAGCTGATTTTAAACTTTTTTTAAACTGGAAATAATTCCATTTTATTTCCATTAATGTGGTAGATTGAGGAGATCTAATAAAGATAAAAAAGAATAAATAAATTTGGATGTAAGAAAAGTTTTAAATGTTTCCATAACACAGGCTTATAGAAACAAAGCCGCTTGCTTCGTTAAACCTGCTAACAAAATGTAAACACTGGGCATATCATGAACTATGACGCCACAGAAAATCCCACAGCGTTACTTTTCTGTTAACTTTAAGCTTAATTTAAAATCTATTGACCCATTTTTTTACATTTTTAATGAAATTTTTGGAATGTATGAGTTTGTAATTATCAGAAAAATATATAGCTGATTGATTTCCTGATGTGTGCAAATTCCTCGTCGTCAAATAAAATTTCTGGTTTGGATATGTGTGTTTGACTTTAAATAGGCATAGCAGTTGGCAGTTAATAGTTCAGTAATTTTTCTTTTGTTTAATATTCCATAACAAAAAAGACCATAAGATGAAAATAATAATAATAATAATTAATATGTAATTGAACTTTTGAATTCTTCTTATTTTAAAGCATAATTTTAATGATAAATGCTTTGAAGAGATGTAAAACTTTTATTTAAATTTATTTTGAAGCTAAAACTTTTACTATAATATAGGTATTCCTATTTAAAAAAAAAATACTAAATACAGTAGACTCCCTCAAATCCGCAAACCAGAAATCCGCAACTCTCTAAAATCCGCACATATTTTATGGATGTAAACAATGAAACTTTCAGTTTGGATTTTCGGACAAAATTTGATTTTTTTAGTTTTGTATCATTCCATATATTTTTTATTTGTAATTTTCTCAATAATACTCTATTCAAGTTTTTTTCATGAAGGAAGAATAAATTTTTGGAAAAAAATTCAAGATATTGCTGATGTCACTGATAATCACTATCTTCTTAGCAAATATATTTATGTATTAATCAAGATTTTTTGATTATTAAGCCTGGATAAACCTGAAAAAAAATCCTTATTTTGATTTTAATGTGAAGTAGCAATGTACTTTTATGAGACAAGTTTTGTTAAATAATTTTGGAAAAATACATTTAATCTTTATAATGAATACACTATTGATTATTAACTTGACCTTTGCTATTAGTACTTTAATTATTTTAAAAATATCTAAATTTTTATTATTTTAATTTATTACTTATTTTAATATTTTATTATATTGTAAGCATTCATTATAGTTCTGATTGCACTATTAATTGCACTCAAATTACTGTTTAAAAAATGTAAACAAAGCAATGACCAGAAATCCACAAAATTCTAAAATCCGCACAACCTCTGGTCCCAAGCTGTGCAGATTTGAGGGAGTCTACTGTATTACATTTTTTTCCGACAAATATGTTGAGACTCTTAATAAGGGAACTGAAGTCAAACTATTTTTAAAAAGTTTGGTATATTTTATTTCTTATTTGGTAAATCATAGCGAACATCTTTCACAAATTTTATCTTCCAGTCAATGTTTTATGACTTTCACAAAATTGTCTTCCAATTGACATTAGCAGACCTTTTCTCTATTAGTATAAATTGAGAGGCATCTTTGCAGGTCATCACCTCTTCCAGTTGAAATTCAAGGATTAACTCAATTTGCATATTAAAATGCAACTGGTCTGCCAAGTAATCCTGAAATTTCATTCATCAACTCAATGATGGATGGTTTGTGCAGATGTCTCTGAGTCATATACAGTCAAATCTCGTTAACTAGAACACGCTTAACATGAATTGTTTTCACAGTTAAGTAATCTATAAAAACAAATACAAAGATTTGATACTGATAACATGAACAAAATTTTGATTCCCCCTGAGGTTCATGTTGATGAGGTTTGACTGTAATTATTTAAATGTTTCTGTAGATGTAAAGAAAAGGATATGCCACTATCAGCTATATACCATGTGATTTCACAATTTTTTCAGCACCTTAATATGAAAAATAAATAAATAAAATTAAACTAGAAAAGAAAATATTTTCTTACTTAGAGAGCTTTCGGGCCTGTAATCATCCTGTAATAAAAATATTAAATGAATATTTGTTGCCTCCCATTTACAAACTGATACATAAGCAGAGTAGTTGTATAAAGTACATATATAATAATAAATAGATGTAATAAACATAAATAAAAAAACTTTGTCCAATATTAATATAAAATGAAATTTTCTAAAAAAAAAAAAAAAAAAAAAAAGAGCATCATAACTAATAGTCACCAAATTATTGCAAAATTTAATGAAGAACATTAAATTATTCAATTTCGAATTGTATCTTTTTTTTAAATACCTTTATAAAGAAAATAATTTTAGAAAAGACGAAGAGAGGTCTTCATATTAAAGTTAGAGCAAATTTCATTGGTAACCATATTGTTCATATACTATATGGCCAAAGATGACCGGCCACTTACGGTTTTAGACATTTTGTTAACTATCTAGAAGAATACATGAGGAATTATCCTGAAACTTCAAGTGTGCAAATATCACAGTACAGGTCATACATTTCTGTGAAGATTTTTTCATGAAACTTCATAGGGGACCGTGAACAAATTGAAAAAGAACGAATATCTCTTTGATAATACTGTCAAAATTAATGTAGCAAAAGCGCTTAAACTGTAGATTATGATTAAGCAGCTTATTGTAATATACTGTGTTCATTTTTATGTGGATAGCATGTATACTCGTAGAAGAATTAAGGTTTTTGTAAAAACAGTCCCAAATTTTTCCAAGTTTTTTGCTTATAACTTGCAGAGTTCTTAATATATAATAATGTCTTTTCTGAAAATATGACAAAGAACATTGTACACAACACCCTGTCACCAGAATTAAAAAATAATAAAAGTTGTATGAAAAATGAGCAGGTTTCAGGGATGAGATTCTTCCGCGGATCCGCGGTTTTCAGCTTTTTTGTTATTTTCAAATTTCAAATTTTCTGATTTACCAAAAATATACAAAACGCGTAATTTCGTCAAAAAATCGCGAAAAAACGGCAAATTTCCTTAAAAGATCGCCAAAAAACGACTAATTTTGTCAAAAGATTCGCGAAAGGATGGTTAATTTCGTCACAAAATAGCAAAAAAACGGTAGATTTTGTCAAAAATCGCGATAAAACGACAATTTTCGTCCAAAAATCGCGATAAAACGGCGAATTTCGCCAAATGTTTTGCGAAAAATTACAACTTTTGTCAAAAAATCACGATAAATCGGTAGATATCGTCAAACGATCGCAAAAAAACAGCAGATTTCGTCAAAATATTCGCAAAAAATGGCAAATTTTTGAAAAAAAAAAAAAAAAACTAAATTTTGCCAAAAGATTCCAACAAATGACAGATTTCATGAAAAGATAGTGATAAAACTAAAAATTTCATCAAAGGGACTCTGAAAAAAACTAACCCAAAAATTAATTTTCAAAAAAATTTTTTTTTTTTTGCCACTCCAAATACAGACTTTCCTGCTCCAAAATCCATTTTTGACACCTCTAAATCTTTCTGGATGAATGTGACTTCTGAAAGCACCCATTCATTGAACAAAAATACCCTCATATTCAACAAAAGTATCCTTTTTTTCCACAAAAATGTTTTTTTCAATAAATCTGTCTTGCCTTTTTAAAAAAGAAATGCAAACAATAGTGATACAAGTTATCTTCTACACTCAAATAAGCATTAATTTATAATTAAATTTGTATCTTGCACATTTATTTTTTTAAAAATAAAATTTTTCTCAATAGTTTTAAAAAATAATATTGATTTTAATCATTCATTAATTATTGTTAAAACAAAAATTATTGCATTTCAGTCTTCTTTTCCAAATGAACAAGTTCAATTTTTGCATCTAAAAATGACTTATCAGTGAGGACCCACTTTTGTGAAAAAGAGACCCAGGATTTTTTAAGTCCAGCGACATCATTAGATATCTTTAATGTGTAATATTCAAGAAAAAAGCAGGAGAAAGAAATTTACCTTGTGCAAGAGCAAAGCTAAAAAACAAAGAAAATTTCTATTTTCTTTTCCCTGATACTTAACCAAAAGTGTCTTACTGTTAGAAAATTTCAATTAAAAAAATATTCATGCCAATAACAGGGTTTTATTAATGTACTGTATCTTGATAAACTAAATTTTCATTAGAGTAAGCATAAATAATTTCTGCAATTCATGTTAATAATTTCCTTTTAATTTAATTTTTTCTTAATTTAATTTCTTAATTTAATTTAATAATAATAATTTACAAAAAGCTAAATTGTATGTTATATATTAATGCAATTATATTTGTTGCGATTGACATTCCTGTCATTGCTCAAAAGTCGTTCGCGCAGTTTTCAGCTTTTTTGCTTTTTGGTCAATCTCATCCCTGAGGTTTATTAAATAATTTTTCATTGTGCATGCGTTAACGATATCAAAATTTAATTTGCATATTGTGTTAGCTAAATATATAGAGCAATTTCTGTAAATAGTTTAAAAAACATAGCTTGAAAATTCTGAAAGAGATCACGTATAGAATAAGATCAAAATCCGTTGTTCCCAAAATGAAGCAAAAAATTGAGGGGTTTTATCCAAATATAGTAGTATGTGCCATATTGTGTTTTTTATATTAGCACTAATCAATGGATATATGGATACAACATACAACCCCTCATCTTTTTGCTTCCCTTTGGGAATAATTGATTTTGAGCTGATTCTATAAACGATCATTTTCAGAATTTTTAAGCTGTGTTTTTGAAACTTTCACAAATATTGTTTTATACATTTAGCTAACACAATATGCAAATGAAATTTTGATATTATTGATGCATGCAAGTGAAAAATTATTTAATAAACCTGCTCATACGTCTTAAAATTTTTATTATATTTTAATTTTGAGGGCAGAGTTTTGTGTACTATCTTGTTTGTCATATAATAATAATAATAATAAATATTATTATATATTAAGAACTCTGCAAGTTATAAGCAAAAAACTTGGAAAAATTTGGGACTGTTTTTATAAAAACCTTAATTTTTCTACGAATATACATGCTATCTACATAAAAATTAACACAGTTTATTACAATAAGCCACTAAATCATAATATTCAGTTTGAATGCTTTGGCTACATTAGTTTTGACAGAGTTATCCAAAAGATATTTGTTCTTTTTCAATATATTGACGATCTCCTGTGGAGTTTTGGGGAAAAAAACTTCTTGGAAATGTATGACCTGTACTATTAAATTAACACGCTTAGAGTTTCAGGATAATTCCTCATGTATTTTTCTAGATATTTAACAAAATGTCTAACATCGCAAATGGACGATCATCAATGGCCATATAGTGTAATAGAAACAAATCACTGCTCCTAAATTTATAAACACATATCTATATAATAAAGGCCAAACGTATCTGTGCGTAACGCATACGTCATTTTTCGAATGGCAACACTTTCTGATGAAATTTCACTTTTGCAATTTTCATTACTGAAATTTTTTTAACTCCTAGACATCGCACATTTTCAATCTTTACACCGTTGTGAAGAAAAAAATATGTGCTTTTAAATGCAATTTGTTTGAAAACCGTATCTTAATTTGTTTTTGAGATATTAATTTTTTTGTAGTTTTTAATTTAATTTTTCTGGAGGTGGCAACTTGAGTACTCCATTTTTGTGCAAAGCATTACCAACTAGATATAACGCCTTGCGCATTTCGCTAAAAACCGCCGAAAAAGTGAAGCTGGATTCAGCTTCAAACCCTGAACCTTTTCATTGGATCACGAGGCACAAACCCTGCCCAAATTAGCATTGTATGAGCTGATTTCTGTTCTGAGCACATGGTCATTGTTTTGGTTCATTGTTTGCACGATTGGTCAGAGTAACTTGGCAAAGTATCAGAGTTTTCTGGCTGGAGACTTCATACATTAATCTCAAATAAATGGGCCTTATAGATGTAGTTGGCCATGGTGCAAAGTAAAGGAAAAATAGCCATAAAGTAAAAAGAAGAAATAGAGAGGATTTATATGTGATGGCTGGGAGTGGTGCAAAAAAATGTAACCCTGAGAAATCTGCTACATTAAGGCCCCTGTCCTCGCTCGAGGAAACGCTCGCGAGCTAATGCTATTCCTATGGGGAAGCATTTTTCTAATAACTCTTTCGCATTTTGACATTTTTTAATAATTTTTTTTGCATTGGATAGCTGAGGTGCATGCCGACAGCGCACCTTTTTTAGCTCACAGGCTATCATAGCCTGAGAGCTTATGTGCCCGTCCGTTCTGTATGTATGTGCGTATGTGCGTAACGCGATAACTCATGATAAAAATATCGGATCCACTTGAAATTTTGTATATAGGTATATCCTGATAAGGCGCTTCCCTGATTAGTTTTTGGAGTTCATTCGATATGTATAAGAGGGGGAACGGGGGGCTCATGCCCTCCGTTAGTTGATATAAATGGGATTTTCATGCAGAATTAAGTTTTCAAAATTTAGATTAGGATCATTCTGATGAGGCGATTCCGTGACTGTTATTAGGTGTTCATTGAATAAGTATAAATAGGGGGAACAGGGGTTCTAATCCCCCCCCCCGTTAGTTGATATAAATGGGATTTTCATGCAGAATTAAGTTTTCGTTCAAAATTTAGATTAGGATCATTCTGATGAGGCGATTCCGTGGCTGTTATTAGGTGTTCATTGAATAAGTATAAATAGGGGGAACAGGGGTTCTAATGCCCCCCCCCCCCCCCCGTTAGTTGATATAAATGGGATTTTCATGCAGAATTAAGTTTTCGTTCAAAATTTAGATTAGGATCATTCTGATGAGGCGATTCAGTGACTGTTATTAGTTGTTCATTGAATAAGTATAAATAGGGGGAACAGGGGTTCTAATGCCCCCCCCCCCCCCCGTTAGTTGATATAAATGGGATTTTAATTGAGAATTAAGTTTTCGTTCAAAATTTAGATTAGGATCATTCTGATGAGGCGATTCCGTGACTGTTATTAGGTGTTCATTGAATAAGTATAAATAGGGGGAACAGGGGTTCTAATGCCCCCCCCCCCCGTTAGTTGATATAAATGGGATTTTCATGCAGAATTAAGTTTTCGTTCAAAATTTAGATTAGGATCATTCTGATGAGGCGATTCCGTGACTGTTATTAGGTGTTCATTGAATAAGTATAAATAGGGGGAACAGGGGCTCTAATGCCCCCCCCCCCCCCCCCGTTAGTTGATATAAATGGGATTTTCATGCAGAATTAATTTTCGTTCAAAATTTAGATTAGGATCATTCTGATGAGGCGATTCCGTGACTGTTATTAGGTGTTCATTGAATAAGTATAAATAAGGGGAACAGGGGTTCTAATGCCCCCCCCCCCTTAATTTATATAAATGGGTTTTTC
This sequence comes from Maratus speculifer, assembly GCA_964019185.1. Lineage (NCBI taxonomy): Eukaryota > Metazoa > Arthropoda > Arachnida > Araneae > Salticidae > Maratus > Maratus speculifer. The sequence continues at coordinate 242,231,087 of OZ025302.1, read as the reverse complement.
AAGCAGAATTGTCAGATTTCGTTCAAATCTCTGAATAGTTTTGGAAGTTTAATGGTTAAGTATAAAAGAGGGGGATAACTCCTTTTAAATTATATAAATGCTAAATGGGTTTTTATTAAGAATTATCTAATTTGCTCTGAATTTTGGATATAGATTTTTTATATGATAAAGCATGTCTTTGATAGTATAGGAGGTTCAATGATTAAGTATAAAAAAAGAGGAAAGGGGAGAGCTGTTTCCACTTCTTAATTTTTTTTTCGAACGGAATTAACCCTTGAAAATATAAGGCTTTAATGTGCAATTAGTATTTGTAGCCTGTGAGCTCAATGCCATCAGTTTAACTGGGCAGTATTCTTTTTATTACTTTTTCAATTTTGAATGCAGATATTTTTTACAAAGTTAGTTTCACTTTCTAAACCAGTTTCGAAACTGAAAGTGCTTTTAAAAAAATATATCTGCAACCAAAATCGAAAAAGTAAAAAAGGTGCGCTGTCGGCATGCACCTCAGCTATCCAATGCAAAAAAAAAATTATTAAAAAATGTCAAAATGCGAAAGAATTATTAGAAAAATGCTTCCCCATAGGAATAGCATTAGATCGCGACCGTTTCCTCGACCGAGGACAGGGGTCTTAAGCCCAATCACAACCTTATTTCATGGAAAGTACGGCATCTTTCTTTGCACGTTGAAGTGACGGAGTGCAATGTTTGTGTATTTTAATGTTTATTCTTTTAATTTGTATTGTGTATTTTAATTTATAAAACGAATTTTAAATTTGTCATAGAGTTAACTTTGAAGCAAACTTTTTCGAAAAAATGTACGTGCAGTCATTTCTTTACTTTTAACGTTTTAGTATGCGCGTAAGATTTTTCGGTACTACTTGGTTATCCCGTCGACCAAAAAACTACCGCCAAATTATAAGATTAAATTCCAATAATGGATGATTGTGAAAGTCATATTCAATTATATTAAACACGATACACATGTTTAAAATGTCATCAAGTGGTTTTTAATACCACTTTTTATTTATATTCCTATTCATGCTTTACTAATTTATTTGTTTTTCCGTTATTTAAAATAAAAATTGTGTCAACATATATAACTTGGCTATTAGTTTGGAAATTTTTTTAATTTGGCAAAAATGGTCGACAGGATAATCAAATAGTACCGATTTTTCATATGAGCAAAATCTATATTGTAACGAATGAATGTGTCCATATGTAGCACTGATGTTATTTTGCAAATGACAACATTTCAGGATAAAATGACTTTTTGAAATTTTTGTTACTGAAATTTTTTAATCTTCTAAACGTCGCACATTTTTAATTTTTATTTCGTCATATAGGAAAAGAAATCTACTTTCAAATGCAATTTGATTGAAGACTGTACCTCATTTGACTCATTTATTACAAGCTTATAATTTTCAAGCCTTTTTTTTTTCAATTTTACGTATCTCCATTAATAAATAATGATACACAATTTACTCATAAATCTATAAATATTGTTCCTGATAATTCCCCATTATAAAATTAAAATTGCATGAGTAGTAAAATAAAAGAGTGGTTTAAAACTCAGATTAAATTACTAAAAATTACAAGTTCAACATGTAATCAAACAATTTACAATTTAAATAAAAAAAAAAAAACTTTGAAAATGCTTTGAATTTGTTTGAAAACTATATCTTAATTTACTGATTGGCTGTGGTTTAAAAAAATCAGTTGCGAGTTATTTTTAAATATATCTCTACCGAGTGAAACTCGATTACGATGCTTAATCTATTTGTCTTTAGAAAAATATAAATAGTTCGGGATTTGTTTCTGGCTGATATACTATAGCAAAATTAAAATTTCCTTTCTAAATAATAAAATAAAATAAAATAAATACAAATTTAACAGAAATGTAATTAAATTACGTGCTTGAAGCACTGAAATGACCAGAAACAAAATTGCTGCCGTAACGAAATTTTTGGCTAATAACTTCTGGCAAGCGTCTAATACGGAAATGTGACTTTTGATAAATTTCATTGCTTTATTTGATTCCATAATTAATAATTTTCATTTAACCCTTTAACCTAACCACGTTAGACTAATCATGTTTTTCCGCTATGTAATATTTTAATTCAAAGATTGATTTAATATAATATTGAGATTAATGTTAATTTTTTTAATTTTATAAGATAAAAAGGTATGTAAAGTACGATACAATACAAAAATATGTAAAGTATGAAATACAAATCTTCATACCAATACTTTTCACAATATTATTTTATGATCGAAACATGAATGAAAAAATCCGCAAGACACTTAACCCTTTGAGGGAAAAAACACTTCAATTCTTAAAATGGTGAAATGATTGATTGACACCAGAATTTAAAAACAAATTTGTTTCAAAATATTTAAAAGCGTTTTTTCACGTATTTGAGAAAAATGAAATTGCTATTTCAAATTACTGGCGTCAATGTGGCGTTTTGAAATTAAAATTAAGTGGGATAAATTTTATCCCAACGCCTTCAAGTGGTTTAAGGGTTAAAATGCTTTTTTGGAGTTAGTTAGCAATCTAAAACGCATATTACATGTAGAAAATTCATTAAAGTTTTCAATTTAAAAAATGGTTTTTATCTTTGCTATGTAACCCGGGAAGCCCGGGTTCGATCTACTAGTTTTTATAATGGGTGAAAGTTTTATAAAGAGTTCTGGAGTCCTTGTTTCTCCTTTATCTAATTACTGTTAAATTCTGTTTCTCCTCAATTTTTAACAAATTTTATTTTTGAAAAAAAAAATTCCACTTTTAAGCCACCTTACCAAAAATCTTTGGTTAGAAAATGTGTTTTTATTCACTCCTTGACAATGAAATCTTTAACAGTATCAATACATGTGCTAAGATTAGTTTCTGTTTTTGTGCTCCCTAGTGTGCCTACTTATTTTTTAAAAGGACACTGCACACTGCCTTTTTTAGTTTTAAGTGTCATTGTGCCCTGCTTTTTTTAGAGACATGAAATGTATTCTGCACCTTTTTCATGCTTTTTCTTCTGTATTTACACTTGCTGGTGTGACATTACTTTTTTTTAATTAAAAAAAATAAATCAGGTATCATTGCTTTCTGTATAACATAAACACAACATATTATCAATCCAAAGATGTTGATTTTATTCTGACAACAATCAACTTCAGATTTCTTAGAGTTGAATAAACAAAACAAAATGCAAATAATCTCCCCCCCCCCCTCCCAATCGGTCTGTAATGCATATTTTTGTGAGATTTGCTTAATTTTTCCAATAACTTATTATATTTTATTTATTTTTACAAGGGCCTATTTTAATTTGTAAAAAAAATTAATGAAATCAGTTAATTATCAACAGACATATAATTTTTTTTTAACAGTAAGGAGAAAATGAATTTTTCTTTTCAACATTTTTTATATTATTTTTTCTGTTTGTTTGTAGTTGAATAATCTCCTCCACCCTCCCCCCCTCCTTACTCAAACAAAGCAAAGTTACTCTATTACCACATTTGCTGTGATTTTACTACAAGCAACACAAGACAAATAAAGACAGATGTATTAGTTTTCATTACCACAAATAATGCATCTACTGAGATAAGGAAAACTGTGTAAAATGGAAGTTAATAAATCAGTCTTACAGTATTGTTATCTGTGTTACCAAGAAACTCTTTCCATTTTTCATGGGGTCTTTTCTCAATCTTTTTAAACTCCTGTTTTTCTAGCAGCTGTTTAGCAGAACCTGAAAAATTAAAATCCTATTTGAATTGTAGAATGAACACAGACACAACATAAATATTTTTAAAATATGCTCAGACTCAGGGTTGATATGATTATCTAATACGTTAGACTTTCTCAATTACATAAGCTTAAAATCTGTAGTTATTGAAGAGGTAAACTAAAAAGCTTTCACATGTAGGGGCACAATTACTTTTTATTTTTATAACAAATGTACATACGTTAATATGTAATTCTTGTTAGTATGACTCAATTCAAGGTTTTTCATAAAGGACATATAAATAAATATATATATATATATATATATATATATATATATTTTAATCAAGACATTTCTGATACCACTGGTAATAACAATCTTTTTACTAAATATATTTATGTATTTATCAAGCTTTTTGTGATTATTAAGACTGGCTAAACATTAAATAAAACTTCCTTACTTTATGATTTTGATAAGAATTAATGAAGTACCCTTTAACAGGAAAGTTTCATAAAATAATAATAATAATTAAAAAAAATGCATCTTATTTTTGTTGTTGTAGTGTGCCTAAAGGCCAAAATGGGTTAATGGAGCTTCCATTTAGACTGCACCCAGAGGTTTTGAAGTAAGACTTCAAAAGAAGAAGATGTTCGGCAAAGCTGACAATAGATGGCAGACCAAACAACCTTACCTCCTCAAATTCAATATGTCTCTGAAAGAGAAGGACAGGTTTCTTCAAAGACCTAGATCCATGGTAACTGTTAAGACTGACCACAGGACTTTCAGAACCACTTTATTTAACGAGAGCGTACACTGCATACACTCAGTAGGTCTTTGGCGATGTCAAGCATCAAACATCAGGGAATAAGTGAATTTGAAGTTTGATGAAAATTCATGCATTAGTTCCTGAGATAGAGCTCCATTGATAATCATGAATAATGCCCCATAACAATGTAACCTGTTGAGCAATTTGCTCTAAAACCTGACGAATACTAATTTATATCAGGGACAAACTGAATCTGAAGTTTGATGAAAATTCATGCATTAGTTCCTGAGATAGAGTTATTGAGATAATCATGAATAATGCTGCATAATAGTGCCACCTGTAGGACAATATATACCAAAAACATAATCAACGCCATATTATATCAAAGATTAATAGAATCTGAAGTTTAATGAAAATCCATCTATCAGTTCTTAAGATATAGCTATTGCTGAAATCTTGAAAAAGGCAGCATAGCAGCACTACCAGTAGGCGATACACACCAAAAACTAATCAGATCCAGTTTATATCAAAGTCTAACTGAATGTAAAGTTTTGTGAAATTCCATGCATTTATTATTGAGATAGAGTGCCCACAAAATTTATGTCACATGCAGACTGACAGACAGACATTTTGTAAAAACATGTTTTTTGGAATCTCTGACCCCAAAAATATGTAAATTCATTGAAAATCAGAATTTGAAAATTTTCACCAATTGAATACATTCTTGTAAAGATAGAAGAAAGTAAAAATTAATATTATATATCTTACTTAAAATTTATTTTTTAAAAGCAAAAGAGAACATGTAATCAAGATGTTATAATCAATAGAATCTCTGATTATCATCCTTACAATGCAGAAATGAAAAATCTGTAAATTACATCATTTTCACACCATCAGATCCATTTTTCTCTTTACACGTATCAACATAACAATACATTTTAAACTAAGCATGTGGCCACTTTCAAGGGAAATTTTTTTTCATGTATACTTTATATACATATTTTTATGATTAACCAGTATGTTTTATAACAAAAACATATTTTCTATTTCATTGTAATAAAAAAAATGTGACATCAATAAAATGAAAATGCATAAAGATAAAATAAATCTAATGAGCAATATTCTCGCGAGAATTTATTTTAATACGTATTCACTTATCAAAATAAAGTGCACATATATAAATATTTTCCTTTACCAAAATTTAACTCACAAATTAAAAAATGCATTCAAAAAGTCCACTTGCCTAAATATTTTTCTTTTCTCTGAAACAATGGTAACAATCGGATTGCTACTGTTTTGAAAAAACTTAAAAAAAAGGCTTTTAAAATTAAAAATAAAATATAAAACTGGAAATACAGTAGACTCCCTTAAATCCGCACAGCTTGGGACCAGAGGTTTTGTGGATTTCTGGTCATTCCTTTGTTTACATTTTTTAAAAGTAATTTGAATATAATTATTAATGAAATCAAAAGTATAATGAATGCTTACAATATGCTAAAACATTAAAAAAAGTAATAAACTAAAATAATAAAAAATTAGATAGTTTTTAAAATGATAAAAATACTAAAAGCAAAGGTCAAATTAATAATTAATAATGTACAATTAAATATTCATTATAGAGATGAAATGTGTTTTCCCTAAATTATTCAATGAAACTAGTGGCCTCATAAAGGTACATTACTAATTAGGTTTAGCCAGACTTAATAAATAAAAAAGCTTGATTAATACATAAATATATTTGGTAAGATTGTGATTACCAATGATATCTGCAATATCTTTTTTTTTTTTTTTTTTCAGAAATAAATTATTCTTTCTTCATGAAAAAACATGAATTCAATAACCTTAACAAAAATTACAAATTAGAAAATATATGGAATTGATGTAAAACTAAAAAAGTCAAATTTTGCACCTACATCTGAACTGAATGCTTCATTGTTTACATCCATAAAATATGTGCGGATTTTAGAGAGTTGCAGATTTTAGGAGTGCAGATTTGAGGGAGTCTACTGTAAATTAAAAAATAGCTAGAATGAGCACTTCTACAAATGGATAGCTTTCATTTAAAAAAGAAATAATAATAATAATTATGAAAATTGGCCCAGTGGAAAGTTCAGGGCTGAATACTAAAGAAACAGCCTGTTCTTTTAAAGATATAGATCATGAACATAAACAAGAGAAGATAGAGTTTAGCACATGGAATAATGAAACAAAATGTACAAAGATTATGGATTAAAGGACAGAACTAAACACCAGGAACAAATTAAAGTAAAGAGAAATAAATAAATTGTATTTGTATAAAAATAATAATTAAATTATGCTTGTAAATAAATTGTATTTATATAAAAATACTAATTAAATTATACTTGTAAATAATTTGTATTTGTATAAAAAGAATAATTAAATTATACTTCTAAATAAAATGGAAGCTGTTAAGGAACATGTACCATAATGAGATTATGGGTTTGTTAATGTTTAGCAGCACTTACCTCTTATTTTGTATCTTTCATATGCTTTAGAATAACGAAGTTTCTGAATAGTTTTCTCCTCTTTCAGATCTGCTCGGAATCTATCTTTAGCTTGCACATACTCAACTGAAGTTTTTGCTTCTGGTCTTCCTTTTATGCGATCCCAAGCCTATATTTCAAGGAAAAAAAAAAAATAAAAAAGGTAATTTTTTGTTTAGTCATCAGTAGGGATGGGACGAATAGTGATTTGGCCGAATACCGAATATTCGGCCAAATTTTAGGCCGAATAGTAAAATTTTTTTTTCCAATAAAGAAACTAAATTTTTATTATATATAATTTAAAAAATAGGAACTCATTAATAATTATTACTCTTAAATGTGCTTTTAAATGTATTTTTAAATTTGAAAAACTTATTTTAACAAAAAAAAAAAAAAAAAAAAAAAAAAAAATATGAAATTGCATTATATTCTTTATTTTAATGTGCATCAAATTGATTTTCAGTAAGTCAAGATGGGAAAATATTTTCATTAAAATATGAAGAATGTACTTCACTTTAACTATCAATTTATACTTCTTGCATCCAAAATCAATAATATTCTTAACCTCTTCAGTCCCTGAGTACCCAAATGGGTACATCAGTTTTGTTCCATTTTATTAATGATACTCAAATAGAAATGAAATTTCAATATAAGAATAATATGTTTCGAATTCTAAGATTCGAGCTAATGAAAATAAAACAAAAATCTCGCTCTGAAGTCAAACAAGAGAAGAAATAATTCAGTAATAATTAAAAATACTGTAATAATCGCCAGTAGCGAAGAGGTTAATCTCTCTCTCTCAGAACTCACATGGACATATTTTCTAAAATAACCTTTATGGAGTAAATTTGATCATTTAGGGTTTGTGTCCCTAATGATAAGCAAATTTGTAAGAATGAGACTGTTCTGAAATCAGATGCCAAGCTTTAAATTACAAATTACGTTGAAGCAAAAGGTTATGCTTAAAGTAGAATGCATATGTTAACAAAATCTTTGACATTTGAATCGACGCATACAGTATTCAACTTCAATATTCCACTTATTCAATAAGCATTAAAAGGATAAACAGAAAATTGATAACATGAAGGAAGGAAGATTAAATTAAAAATATATACATAATAATGTTACATATTTGAGTCAGTAATTATGCAAATAATTATTTAAAAGTGAAAACTATAGAATGAAAAAATTACTTTGTTGAGTATTTAGAATTTATATTAAAATATTTATAAAAACCATCTTCATAAAGCGAGTTGTGTCATCTAATGTGTATTGAGTTTGACACCAGTTCTGCTTTCAGATGTACCGTTGTATTTGGAATGGTTATATACTATATTTAATTTTGAAAATTAATCTTGGTTAACACACCTAGTGAAAATTTTTTTCATTTCTTACTTTACAGAAAATAAGTTATGAATTTCATAAGAGCCATTTTTATATGTGCATGGAATTTGCGGATACTAATAAATATTCAAGCATTTTAGAATAAGGCAGTGTTTTTATACCTTGAATTGTAATATATCATTCTCTAATTATGACATTTCCCATACAATTAAATCTCCAGCTTGGGCAGCATTTTCTAGAATATCACTAACTTTCATAGGAAATACAGAAAGGCTATATATTTTTTAGTATCTTAATAACTCTATATTTTGTAAGTAAGAGTGAGAAAGACTTCATAAATGAAGTAGCCAATTTGGATTAGAAAAAAAAATTGCAAGAATGAAATTCTTTAAATCCAAAATTTATTTGACAAGATATCTTTCACTATTCGGCGAGATTTTAGCAATATTCGGCAAGATATCTCTAAATATTCGGCTACAGGTATTCGGTCGACAATTCTTTAATATTCGGCCAACCGAATACCGAATAGTGGCCGAATATTCGTCCCATCCCTAGTCATCAGATGATCACTCTGAATTATCAAGTTTAGACACGAAGTCTTGATCAGAAAATAATGCAAGAATGGTTAAAGACAGTGTCAAGGGACCAATGGCACATGTGCCAGAAGTGACATGTAAAAGAACATTTTTTGCATGCCATTGATTGAGATTTTAAATCAAGATATAGTGACATTACACACCAATATAGATGTGTTGAGTTTGTTTCCATTTGATGATTATAGTATGGAACCATTTATCTGGTAACCAGTTAACCGGAAAACCAATTATCCGGAATGATATTTCTAATAGACTGATGTTAGAATCCTTATAGAAAAAAATGTCAAACTGCCAGTTTGACATATAGATTGTTTGAAACAATTGTATAGTCTGATGACAGTATCTAGTATTTTAAATAGAAGCACATACAGTTATATTTATAGATGTTTTCAATTTTAAGCAGAAAAAGAGAGAAATTTTTGTTCAAAGGAATTCCCATAAATTACCTTCTTTCAAACTCTAACATTTGATCTTACTTGCATCCGATTCTTAATTCAAGTAATCTAATAATTAATTTAAAATTAGAAGTAATACCACAAACACATATATTCCATAAAACTTATCAAATGGATGCTGATCTAATACCCAACAAGTTAACTGGAAAAACCAGTTATCCAGAATACATCTGACCCCAACCATTCTAGATATATTGTTATGTACTGTATTCAGAAATTTAATAGTTTGAATTACAGCTTATAAAATTACAGTCTAGTTGAACATAAGCTGAAAAATTTATCAAACAAAGTATGGAAAAGAATATTCAGAAATATTAGTAAAAATGCTCATGATAAAATTACAGCAACTTGAAGTTTAATTTCAGAGCTATTTTTAAAAAAAACTGGTATTTGCCATTAAAAAATTTTTTTTATCTATTGAAGACTACATATAATTACTTTCAGAAATGAGTAATGTTACAATTCAAAATACAACCCTTATCAGATAAAAACAGTTCACATTGCATTCTGTTAAATGAACTAAATGTCTACTATGAAACATTTCAAAGATGTAGATATAAATAATAGTTGCACAACTAAGTTTTCGTGTTTTTATTTAACCTTAAAAAATGGAAAATTTTAAGAGAAATGAAAAAAAATAATTTATTCAAAGTATCGTTCCTCACTAGCTACACATTTTTTGCCATCTCTCTGGCAATATATGAATTCCATGATGGTAAAATGATGAGTCTTTGGGCCGAAACTATTCATCCAACTAATTTTGCACTTCTTCAAAATTGGCCAAGTGTAGACCAGCCAAACAATGAGCCATCAATCAGAACAAGTGATAATCAGAAGGGGCCAAGTCTGGTGAATAAGGCAGGTACAGTAGAAGATCACATTTCAGTGTTTTAATGATGTCCTGGACAATGGAAGTGCGATGGCACGGAGCGTTGCCATGCTGCAATATCACTCGTTCGTGTCTTGTGTTCTATTCTAGCCTTTTTTTGTGCAATGCATGCTTCAAATTTTTCATTAGTTGTTGGTAGCGATTCTCATTAACAGTTTCGCCCGGTTTCAGCAGCTCATAATATATGATTCCTTTCTGGTGCCACCAAACGCAGAGCACTGCCTTCTTTCCGTAGCGAAGCCATGATTTTTTGCCTTTGGAATCCTCAAAATATAACCATTTTTCATCTCCAGTGACAATTCAACGGAGGAAACTCTTTCTTTCATGCCAAAAAAGCAAAAATTTAGAAGTGGTTCTTCGATTTTTCCATCTGTCTTTCAGTCAATTCAAGAGGCAGCCATTTTCCTTTCTTTTGGATATTTCCCATGGCTTGTAAATGTTTGGAAATACCTTGGTGACAGGGTTCATGATTTTTTTTGATTTTTAAAAAAAATCTCACACAGTATTATTGTTTTTATGACTTTTCTTTTAATTTATAAAATATAAATTATACATACACATACATGCATGCATGTTATAATTATTATCAATATATATATTATTAATGTTACACAATTTACATAAATGATTCAAAGGTAAAATTTTAGGCTATGGAAAAATCTTTATTACATAAAATGAATGGAAAAGTACAAATCAGATGTCAAAAACCAATTCAACCTTCAGTATTTTAGTTAAATAAAAATAACTGCAATACATAAAAAATTTAAACAAATTTGAAAGATAATTGTAAACTAAGTAATTAAATTTTATTTTTTGTTTTGTTAAACGGCTGGTATCCAGAAAAATGAATTTAGCAACTTTATGAATCTATTTCTACTTTTCAAATGTACTAAACGAAAGGCAGAAAACCTTCGTTTCACTGTAGTAAGTTATTTAAGTATTATCTTCCTTTAAGTAGATAAAGTTATTGCAGTAAAATGCTAGTTGAAAATGAATTCTATAAGTTTTTGAGTGTTAGGTTCTTCAATAACTGTAACAAATACCTTACTTTCCACCATTCTAAAAAGGTCTGAGATCTAGTATGTTAGATTCAAAAGAAAAATCGTTCAATGGATCAGATTTTGGTCAAACTTTAATATAATAGGCATCACCAAAGTGGAGCACTCAGTCATACAGTTTTATTTTATCTCAACTTTCAGAAGTTTTTCAAAATACTAATAAGTAAATATTCCAATATTTAATATTTTTCTGCTTAGATTACCTTACTGTTGCAAGATTATTTTGAAAGCATTTTCTTCTAAACTTTACACTGTATTTTATTTTATTACATTTTATTCTGTATTATACAAAACTAAATTACATTAATGTACATTAATATGTTTGTTTGCATCTTAAATTTATTGAAAAATAATTGTAAAGAAAAATTGATTTAAATCAATGATTTTATTTTTTAAAAAATCAATTGATTTAAATTGTGATTTAAATTATGAATAAAATCAAACTGATTTAAATCAACAAACTCGGCAAATCATGTTTAAAGCCTCTACAAACTGTTTTTGTATTTGCGTATCATCTTCAATAACGCTTGCAATTCGGCATCCTCAATTGTTTTTGGTCTTCAGGAGCGTTCCTTGTCCTCAGTGTTGAAATCTCCATTTCTGAAATGTTTAAACTAGGGGTGCACAACCTTTTCAATTGAAGGGCCACTTAGAAATATGTCTGGGTGATCGAGGGCCACATCAATAATAATTAGAAAATTCTATTTAAAGGAGGTGATCCGTGGCCTATAATCGGATATAAAATATGATTTTAAAGGGGAGGAGTGGGGGTAGGGGTATTACAGTAAGGATATATTAGCAGATTTTAGTTTATATATAAGAGATGTAGAAAAGTTTATTTTCAAGATGTAAAAATATTCTTCGACTTTTTTTAGGAGAGTAAATTTTGTTTTATTAAAAGTGCTAAAAAACAAGCATAAATTGCTGGTACCGAAAAAAATGTGACCTTTATGAACAAAAGAGAGAGAAGGAGCCGATTAACAAGAATTTTCGTGCCTGAAACAACAAAATTCCCGATTTTCTGTGTCCGATCAATGAAATTCGTAATTCTTCCATTCCTGATCGACCAAACTTGCACGTTTTACAAAACCAATCAACAAAAATTGCAATTTTTATGAAACTGATCGAGAAAATTTGCATCTTTTCCTCGCCTGATAACAAAATTCGCAATTCTTATGAAACTGATCGAGAAAATGCAGGATTTTTCCAACCTGATCAACGAAATTTGCTATTTTTACAAAGCTGATTGACGAAATTAGTGATTTTTCCTCATGTAATACTCCTTGGGTGTGGGTGCTTCTTTGTGGGCCAACAAATTCTCAGAGCAGTTCCATTTTTACGAAGACATTTTATTAGCAGGACATAACTTGAACAACACAACAAAACACGAAGAGGGACACAAAATCAATAACATTCAAATAATATTTTCGTTCTAGTTCCACATTAAATCCACTTACGGTCGAAGTAACCGGACCGCCCTTTTATCACACCTTCTCAGGTGGTGACCATTTCTCGTTCTGCAGGTTTTCTCTCAGCTCCCAAGAGAGGGCGCTTCAAGACAAGAAGGGGGGGGCGCTTGAGAACAGAGGTATGCGCGGGCATCACACCTCCCCCTTTCGAAGTTTTGATTTAGTCCTTATGACTAATCAAAATCTGGTGCATCTATATACATATTCAGTAATACACATCATTAGTAAAAATCAAAATTATATACTTACTTAAAACAAAGATAATAATAGAAAAAAAATATCTAATATACTATGCAATATGACAACACTGTAATAATATGAAAACTTTAAAGTTCTAGAATGAAATGTCAAAGTTCAAAAGAAAAAAAATAAAAGAGTTCAAGAAATAACAAGTAAAAGTTTAGTAGGTGTCACAGGATCAGCATGGGAACTAATTCAGTATCCTGGTGCATTTCAAACGGAAAGTTTCTTGGTCTAAGTCCAGTGTGACGCATACAGTCTACTCAGGGAATCGGCGTTACCATGGAGGTTTCCACGTCGGTAGGAGATTTGGGCTTGAAATCTCTGCAGTGCAAGAGCCCATCTTTGAAGACGCGCACTTTGAGAGGCACAATCAGACAAGAACTTCAAGGGATTGTGATCGCTTACGACAGTCACTTGCGATCCGTAAATGTAATGTTCAAACTTTTTCAAGGCGAAAATCACTGCATATGCTTCTTTCTCGATGGTGGCATATCTTTCTTGGCATTTAGACAATTTTTTGCTTAAGAAAGCGATGGGATGCTCTCTTCCATTTTCATCTTTTTGGGATAGGCAAGCACCTATCGCATATGAGGATGCATCTGCGTGAATAAAAAAAGGTTTCTCAAAGTTTGGGGAATAACATATTGGCGTTTCGCTAATGGCCTGCTTCAGATCTTTGAAAGCTTTTTCACATGGCTCGGTCCATATAATTTCATTAGGTGCACGTTTTTTGGTTAGTTCAATCAAAGGACGAGCTATTTCGGAAAATGTAGGTACATAGGATCTGTAATAAGATAGAAGACCTAAAAGGCTTCTGACATCTTTCTTCGATTTCGGAACTTCTAAGTTCTGGATCGCTGCTACTTTTTCTGGATCAGGAGCATGTATGCCAGATCCTACTACATGTCCTAGAAATTTGACTTGTGGTTTAGCAAACTCACATTTTTTAAAGTTTACTGTAAATTTTGCTTCTTCGAGTGTGGTCAATACAGCATCTAAGTGTCTAAGATGATCGGGCCAATTATCCGAAAAAATAATTACATCGTCTATATATGTTTCAGCATAATCTTTATGTTGGACAAGGGTACGGTTCATTGATCTTTGAAAGGTCGCGCTAGCATTCCGAAGCCCAAAAGGCATAACGACGAAGGAATACTGCCCTCGGTGTGTGACAAATGATGTCAAATGTTTGCAATCTTCACTTAACCGTATTTGCCAATAGCCTTTTAGTAAGTCTAACAGACTAATAAATTTCGCGGACGCTACTTTGTATATCAGATCAGTTGCATTAGGCATAGGAAATGAATCAATTTCGGTTTGGGAATTCAAATATCGATAATCGACGCATAGTCTGATTGAGGAATCCTTTTTAGCTACGCAAACGATCGGGTGAGCATATTCGCTTTCTGAATGTTCGATAAGTCCTAAACTCAATAATTCCTCAATTTGCCTATCTACTTCACTTTTAAGTGCTTCTGGAATTCGGTACGGTTTTTGACGTTTAGCTTGGCTATCTGGTTTCAATTTAATCCGATGTTCGCCTACATTTGCAATTTTTGGGATACCCGATTGGAGATTCGAATGTTTGTGTAAAACATCAATAAGTTGTTTCCTTTCTTTAGGTGTTAAATGATCAAGGTGTAATTCTTTATCAAATTTGTTCGGATCATGTTTAGTAATTTTCGGAACATTTTCAATTTCACCAAAATCGATGTCGTCATCATATATAACTCCTATATGTGTCGTTTGAGCCTTTAATTCTCTGATTTTATTAGCGTGTAAGTGCCTTATACTATTGTCTGGTAATTGTACTAAATAACTATAGGGGGATTTCTTTTCGAGTATTGTAGCTGGTGCTGTCCATCTAGCATAAATTTTATGGTTACTGTCTGGAATTAATACAATAACTTGATCATTTGGTTTAAATTCTTTATGTCTAGCTGTCCTGTTGTGATAATAAGCATAAGCTCGCTGCTTATCCGTACAAGAAATTCCGGCATGTTCGGCGGCCTTTTCTAATTTCATTTTCAAATCGTTTAAATAATTGGTAACTGAGCCTAACTGACCAATTGGTAAAGGTGTTTCATTAGTCCATGACGACTTTAATATGGAAAGAGGACCAGTTGGATGTCTACCGTATAACATCTGGAATGGACTAACACCTGTTGTAGCATTTGGTACCTCTCGGTAAGCCCATAAAAGGAAGGGTATATGTTTATGCCAACTTCCGGCGTTTTCTCTTATAACATGGTGTATCATTCCTTTAAGGACACCATTCCATCTCTCAACTAAGCCATTGGATTGTGCGTAACCCGGGACGGAAAAACGCGGGGAGGTCCCTAAACGTTTCATAAATTCCTTCGTGAGAGCCGACGTAAAATTTCTACCCTGATCGCTAGCTATTAATTTGGGAATTCCAGTTCGTGAAAATATTTGTAAGAGGGCATCGCATGTAGTTTTAGCAAAAATGTTTCGTAAACAAACAGCATCCGGCCACCTCGTACACTGATCTATCGCGGTCAGTACGTATTTATATCCTCCACTGGCGGGTTCGATTGGACCAATTATGTCAATGTTCATAATTTGCATAGCTTCATCAGGACGAGTAACTGGGGTTATAGGTACATTATCAAACTTATTTGTTTTCGCTCGAAGCTGACAGGATGAACATCTTTCGCAAAAATCGGTCACATCTTTCTTAATACTAGGCCAAAAAAAGGAATATTTTAACCTTTGCGTAGTTTTCTTTACCCTTAAATGACCACCCCAAGGACTTGAATGTGCTAACTCTAACAATTGCTTTCTACGTGTTTCGGGTACCAGTAATTGATGCACTGTTTCTCCCATTATTTTATCTCGGTGATACAAAAGATTATCATGAACAAAATAATTATTGCGATTATTATTAGCATCATTCCAACATTGCTTAAGTGATGCATCGTTTCTCTGCTCACATTTAAATTTTTCCGAATCATTCAAAAAATTATCAGTATTATTACTACGACCGGGATCAATGTTCTCGTTTGCATTTCCTATTTCAGCTGGAACTAACTCTGTGGCAGCGCTGAATACGTCTACCGCTCTAATTTCTTTCGTACAGGGCAAATTTACATTATTACAATCATTTATTGCACTGTCAGCTTCGGTACATTCACTTATATTATTCAATTCATTATATGCATTCAAAGACAACAATAGATCATTAATTAAATTATCAACCATCGCACATGTTATTACCATTTTTGGAAAAAACTTACAACGTAATTTATCAGCCGCTAAATTTAGGGGAACATTTATTAATGGTGCTTTCAACTCATGCCCGAAAGCAGATTTAAGTATTATCGACCCGCAAGGATTTTTAAAATATTCTGGTACGCACTCTGTCTTTATAATCGAAATTTGAGTTCCGCTATCAATCACCCCTTGTAGTATTTTATTTTCTATTTCGACTTCTACCGTTTGAAGTGATTCAATTAATTTTCCTTTTTGCCGTGGCTGTTTTAAACCAAATAACACCTTCGAATTTACTCTTGCGATGAATGCGTCATTCGTATCACTTTTTTCTTTTTTCTGTTTATCCTTTCCAAGTAAATAATTACAAATTGCGGTATTATGCGATTTGAAACAAAGCCTACATTTAGTTTTCACGGGGCAATTTTTAATTAAATGGCGGCCCCTTAAGCAAGCGTAGCACATGCCTTCACTTTTTAGTTTATTTTTTCTTTCCTCAACTGAATATTTGTCGCAATTCTCTGATAAATGACTAAGCGAACTACAAAAAACACAAATATTTTCATCGACTTTGACATGAGTTAGATTGACCTTGAATTTATTGCTTTTTTGTTTCATTTCAGGTAACAAATCTGATGGATATTCTTTCGTTCTCGAATCGAAAGCATTAATTAGATGATTCTGTTTTTCGCGCGCTTCCAATTCTGTTCGGATAAAAGATAATAATTTATCAATACTATACTGCGATCGTTCAGGACTTTTAATACATTCTTTTTCAAAGCTAAGGGATAAGCTGTAGGGCAAACTTTTTAAAATTATTGGTGTTAAAACAGAGTCAAAGCTATTTGATTCAATCTCTAAAGATTTTAAGCTGCGTATTTGCATTTGAATCGTGTCATATAGTCTTCTTAAACCGATTATATCATTTTGCTTTGTAACAGGTCGTAAAGTTAAAAGAGTGTTAATGTGACTGGATACGATTAAATCTGTTCTCCCAAATTGACTTTTTAAAACATCAATTGCTTCCAAATAATTTTTATCGGATAAAGCGAAACCAGAAACCGCGTTATATGCATTCCCGCCTAAATAGCTTAACAGATAATTCATTTTTTCTACGTTCGACAGTTGTTCGTTATCGTGTACCGCTATTTTAAAAGAATTCCAGAAATTTTGAAAAAGGGTTACATCTCCATAATATTTTTCAATTTTAAGTGTTGGAAGCTTAATTGTAATCGCGTCTACGGGTTTGTTCTCGTTGTTTATAATGGGGGATTCTTTTTTATTGTTTTGTTTTTCTTTCAGTTTTTTGTTGATTCTGAACCTCCATAAATTAATTTTATCGTGGTATTCTGCCGACGCTTTCACATCTTTTTCTATTTCGTTTAAATCATCTAACAAATTAAAAATTTCCTTATCATCCGATTTTAAATCGCACCCCTTTTGTTCTAATTGGGCGAGATTCTCTTCTAATTCATCTAAATCGGGTGGGTCTGCTATAAATAGTTCTTCGATTTTCTTAATTATAGAGGTAATCGCGGATTTAGTGACCCCACGAGTTTTTTTAATTTTAGCAATTTTATCGGCCATATTCAGAATAATAATTAAAATGTCTTACCTGAACTATAAAATCGAATCCCCGAATTATTCCAAGTTCACGAGGGTAGTTATATTAAGATGCTGTAGATGCACACTCGAGGAATTTAGGCCCACGTATTCCAATTTTCTGACACCAGTGTAATACTCCTTGGGTGTGGGTGCTTCTTTGTGGGCCAACAAATTCTCAGAGCAGTTCCATTTTTACGAAGACATTTTATTAGCAGGACATAACTTGAACAACACAACAAAACACGAAGAGGGACACAAAATCAATAACATTCAAATAATATTTTCGTTCTAGTTCCACATTAAATCCACTTACGGTCGAAGTAACCGGACCGCCCTTTTATCACACCTTCTCAGGTGGTGACCATTTCTCGTTCTGCAGGTTTTCTCTCAGCTCCCAAGAGAGGGCGCTTCAAGACAAGAAGGGGGGGGCGCTTGAGAACAGAGGTATGCGCGGGCATCACACCTCACATTCGCGAAATTCGCGATTTTTTCCGCACATGATCAACAAGATTCGCGATTTTTCCGCACCTGAACAACAAAATTCACGATTATTACTAAGCAAATCTACAAAATTTTCGATATTTCTTCACATGATCGGCGAAATTCGCGATTTTTCCGCACCTGAACGGCAAAATTTACGATTTTTCAAAACCTGATCGAGAAAATTCGTGATTTTTCCGAACCTGATCGATGAAATTCGCAATTTTTCCAAACTTGTTGACAAAAACACTATTTTTCTGAAGCCGTTTGACGAAATTAGCAATTTTTCTGCGCTTGATCGACGAAATTTGCGATTTTTATGAAACCAATCGATGAAACTCACGATTTTCCTTCGCAGGATCGACGAAATGGGCAACATTTCTTCGCATAATCGGCAAAATTCGCAATTTTTTTTTAGTATGATCGACAAAATCCACAATTTTTACGAAGCCGATCGAAAAAATTCAGGATCTTTCTGCTCCTGATCAACAAAATTCGAAATTTTTATGAAGCTGATAGGCGAAATTCACGATTTTTACTTGCCTGATCAACAAAATTCGTTTTTTACAAAGTTAATCAACGATATTCGTGATTTTTCAAAGCTGATTTATGAAATTCGCAATTTCTCCTCACATATATGATCAATAAAATTCACATTTTTTGGAGCCTAATCAACAAAATTCGTGAATATTCTGCGCCTGATTAACGAAATTCGAAATTTTTAAGCATACGATCGATGAAATTCGCGATTTTTCCGCGTCTGAATGACGAAATTCATGATTTTTACAAAGCCATTCGACGAAATTAGCGGTTTTTCTCGCTTGATCGACAAATTTCGTGATTTTTTACAGCCGATTGAGAAAATTAGCGATTTTTCCTCTCCCGATAGAGGAAATTTGAGATTTTATTAGAGCCTAATCGACGTAATTAGCAATTTTTAAATGAGTGATCAACAAAATTCGCAATATTCCCATCTCCGATCAATGAAATTTGCGATTTTTCAGAATCAGATCTATAACACTCGCGATTTTTCGGTGCCCGATCAATGAAAAGTGCATTTTCTCCACCCTTAATTCAAGAAATATGCATTTTTCGAGCCAGATCAACGAAATCTCAATTTTTGTACTAACTGACGAAATAATAACTGATTTTTTTACGTGGTAAGATGAAACTCGTGATTTTTTTCTCTGGATAAATGGATGAAATTCACGATTGTTTCGCAGCTTATTAACTAAATTTACATTTTTTCCTCGCGTCATTGATAAATCCACGATTTTTCCGTACTTTATCAACAAAATTTGCAATTTTTTCGTCCGTGCCTGATCAACAATATTCGCAGTTTTTTTTCCATGCAATAAACCGAGAAAACGTGCATTTTTTTTGCAGCCGATGAATTTAACTTGCAATTTTTTCGAGCATCATCTACAAAATTGACGATTTTTTCTTGTCTGATCAACGAAATGTGCGATTTTTTGCGTAAGACAGACAAAATTCACAATTTTTCTATGCCTGATCGACAAAACTTGCGATTTTTCTGCGCCTGATCGGGGAAATTTGCTATTTTTTCCCCTAACTTCATGGACAAAATTCGCGATTTTTCAATATCTGTTGAGTGAAACTTGCGATTTTTACTAGCCTCATCGACAAAATTCCCTTTTTTCCGCACTTAATAAAATTCGCGATTTTTCGGTACCGATCAATGAAATTTGCGATCCTTAAATGACAAAAATTTATATTTTCCCTCAGGAAATTGATGAAATTTACGATTTTTTCCTATCACATATGCACAAAAAATGCAATTTTTTCCAGTTGTAAGTTGACAGAGCTCGCGAGCCACACGTTAACCCATTGCGGGCCACTTTTGGCCCGTGGGCCACAGGTTGTGCATCCCTAGTTTAAACCAATTTTCACATGTTCTTTTCGATAGTACATGCTTGCCATATGCCTTCTCAAGCAAAAGATGCATTTCAGCTGTATTTTTTTTCAAGTTAAAGCAGAAAAGCAAAGCTTCCTGCAGATGCTGTTTATTTGGCATAAAACTTGACATTTTTGTTGATAAAAAAAATATCAGTGTTTCGATATGTGTTATTATTTTGACTGGTTATAAATATTAGACATCTAAGGTATGAGAAAAATATAACTTTAGACGTGTATGTCGACTACATGGGTCACTAGTGCCATCTATGTGTGAAACCCTGAAACTTAGTTGCTGATCTAGTATGCAAATTTACACCACTAAAATATGTTGATAATCATAGCTACAGTTACGTGGTGAGGTATATGTAAATCTAATACAAGGACATTTCACCTAGTAAAGAGACTTTTGGTGCTCGACAAGTACTTTTTTGTTTGAACTTTTAACAAATTAACTAAAAGGTTATTTTAATCCTCATAGTGGTTATGTTGCTTTTGAAAAAGTATGTTTAATGTCAGAGTTGGAAAAAAACCAGGTTTTTTCGAAACCCCCCAAAAAAACTGGTTTTTTGGGGTTTAAACCGGGTTTTTTTTTAAAACATCCTTTTTTATGACATATACATGCAAATTTACTGATAAAAACAGACATTATTGGTTTTTAAGCAGTATAATTTCATTTAAAATAACTTAAATTTAATAATTAAAGTGAATTTATGCTGAAAATTGAAAAAATTAATTTTTCAATTTAAACAGTTTTGGCAAACAGTCTTATATTGAAAGTTTTAACTGTTCTACACAGTGAACCATTGATGCCCTGTAAATATTTATAAACAATCTTTTGATTACTAATAATAAATGTTTGGATGTAGTTTGATAAATATTCTTTTCCACAATTATTCAAATAATAAATTACAAATACTATTTAGGATTTTTTCTTTCTGAGTGACAATTTAAAGTTAACATTTTTAGTCATTAGATTCAGCAGATAGCAGAGGGGAAAAATTATTATTAAAATGCTATAACTAGCAACCAGTTTTTGCTTTTAATTCTTCAAGATAATCTCCCAAAAGAAAAATTTCTTTTACAGCTTGTGCAAAATCTTAAAAGGTCATTGTGTTACATTATTAATTGCATTAAATATTCTGCATTATTAAAAAAATTAAAATATTTTATACTAAGTACTGAATCTATTTTATCTTTGATCAATTCACATGTTTGAAGTTTTGTTCTTTAGAGCAATAGATATGTTCACCAATGTGTACTGATTTGATTTCTATGCATAAAAAAAATGACGTAAACCCAATATACCTAATGCTTATTGCTGAAATAAAGTGTTAAAAGTAGAAATTATTTATATCCAATAATCTGAAACTCATAAATTATAAAGAAAGAATGAAAATGTCATTAGATTTCTTCTAAAAAAAACGACAGAAATTATTTACATCTAATAATCTGAAACTCGTAAATTATAAAGAAAACGTCATTAGATTTCTTCTAAAAAACAAATTGCTTTTTTTTAATAGAAAAAACCAATTGGTTTAATCCTATGCATAAAAAAAGACCTAAACCCACTATATATAATACTTATTACTGAAATAAAGTGTTAAAAGTAGGAATTATTTATGTCCAATAATCTGAAACACGTAAATTATAAAGAAAAAAAAAAAGAAAATGTCATTAGATTTCTTCTAAAAAAACCAACTGTTTTTTTTTTCTTTTTGAGAAAAAAACCATTTGGTTTAAACCGTGATTTAAACCATGGTTAAAACCAATTGGTTTAAACCATGCCAACCCTGTTTAATATATATATATACACTGGTGTCCAAAAGTTAAGCATAATTGGTAATTAAGTAATTATTTTTAAGTAATGAAAGAAATATGAATCGGAATGTGCTGAAACTCCAGGTGTGTAAACAAAATAGTACGCGTCGCATATTTTCGCGAAGAGTTTTCCCCGAAATCGAACAGGGGACCGTCAACAAATTGAAAAAGAACGAAGATCTTTTGGATAACCCTGTCAAAACTGATGTAGCAAAAGCGTTCAAACTGCACATTATGATTAATTGGCTTATTGTAATGTATTGTGTTAATTTTTACAAGGATAGCATATATACTCGTAGAGAAATTAAGGTTTTTATAAAAACAGTTCTAAATTTTTCCAAGTTTTTTGCTTATAATTTGCAGAGTTCTTATTATAAAATAATGTTCTTTTCTGAAAATATGACAAACATCATTGTACACAATACCATGTCATCAGAATTTAAAAATAATAAAAAGTGTATGAAAAATGAGTATGTTTAGTAAATAATTTTTCATTGCGCATGCGTCAACGATATCAAAATGTCATTTGCATATTGTATTAGCTAAATCTATAGAGCAACTTATGTAAAAGTTTCAAAAACATAGCTTGAAAATTCTGAAAATGGGAGCCTATAGAATCAACTCAAAATCCTTTATTCCCTAAATGAAGCAAAAAGATGAGGGGTTGTATCCATATTCCATTGTTTGGTGCCTACACAATATTGCACGTACAACTATATTTAGGTAAAACCCCTGATTTTTTTGCTTGATTTTTTTGCACTAAATCATATTTTACAAGTACAGTAGACTCCCTCAAATCCGCACTCCTAAAATCCGCAACTCTCTAAAATCCGCACATATTTTACGGATGTAAACAATGAAACATTCAGTTCAGATGTAGGAGCAAAAATTGATTTTTTCAGTTTTATATCAATTCCATACATTTTTTAATTTATAATTTTTGTTAAGGTTATTGATTTCATGTTTTTTCATGAAGAAAGAATAATTAATTTCTGAAAAAATAAAAATATTACTAGTCTTATTGGTAATCATAATCTTACCAAATATATTTATGTATTAATCGAGCTTTTTTAGTTATTAAGTTTGGCTAAACCTGAAATAAAGTTTCATTATTTTATGATCCTGATGTGAATTAGTAATGTACCTTTATGAGGCAAGTTTCATTGAATAATTTAGGAAAAACACATTTCCTCTTTTATAATGAATATTTAAATGTACATTATTGATTATTAACTTGACCTTTCCTTTTAGTATTTTAATCATTTTAAAAAATATCTAAATTTTTATTATATTAGTTTATTACTTTTTTTAATATTTTAGTGTATTGTATGCATTCATTATACTTTTGATTTCATTATTAATTACATTCAAAATTTAAAAAAAAAAAGGTAAACAAAGCAATGACCAGAAATCCACAAAATTCTAAAATCCGCAAAACCTCTGGTCCCAAGCTGTGCGGATTTGAGAGAGTCTACTGTATTATGTAAGAATTTAAAATATAACATATATATAATATATATACTTAAAACAAATGTATGTATATCACAAAATACAGTTTTAAAAAGAGATTCAAGTGTAAGGAGTATTTGTTTACTTAGCCATTTTGGTGTGTGTTTTCAAATGAACATACAATCAAGTGAAAGACATTAAAACTTGTTCATAATGACACAGTAGATATAAATCATGCGCATAGCCAGGGGGGGGGGGGTGCCCTGGGTGCCCGAGCACCCTCCCGCTCGCGCAGATCCAGGATTGATTATTTTAAAAAATCAAAATTTATAAAAGAAAAAAGAAGAAAAATGTAAGCAAAGTTAGTTCAATTAGTTAATCAAAACTAACAGTCTATGTTTTGAAATGTGATAAAAGAAGAGACCTTGATTCTTTCTTTTTTTCTTTTTAAGAAAATTATTTTATTCATCTTTTTTAAAACTAGAATATTTATTAGAATCTGTATTAATCACAGTAAATCAAAAAAGTTGGTTTTATAATCCCAATTTGATGTCGTTTCTTTATGGAATTTTTTTTAACACCTTTCTATTGCATGCATATTTCCATAAAAAAAAATAGAGTAAATTCTCGACAAGGATAGAAACTACTACAGTCGAGTCTCTATATAACGAAATCCACCGTTTTAGAAAAAAATTCGTTACATAGAGAAATTCGATGTATAGAGAATGATGTTAAAAATCGTATTTAATGTGTGAAATTTGAACAAATATTATTTTTGATCTTTTGAATTAAGAATTTGAAATGTTTAAAAGTAAATATTAACCTAACATTTTATTTCTCAATTATTTAGGCTGTTTCAAAAAAATAGAACAGACATTTATTTGAAAGCTTAATGAAAATCAAATAAGGAAGACTTGCATTAATTTCAGACGCAGAAATCTGTAATTTTTTTGTTGTTTTGATTTTAAAATTGTTATGCTCTCAAAAAAACCTCAGATGTTAGCAAGGAATGAAAAATTGAAGTTAACACTTTCCTCCATTTGAAGGCCTCTCTTATGTGCCTCTCATTGATTCCTCTCTTACATGTGTATCAATCCAATTGACTCTGTTTTGAGAAGGATGCGGAAAGGTGTGTAGGAGGTGGGATGAATTCGTTGCATTTAAAGAACAAGGAGAGAAGTAATATAAAAAACTCAGCACTGACGATAAATCAAAAATAGGTGATGGAAAATTGATTCCATATGATTTCGAAGCTTTTTAAAACTGAATAAATTAAGACCAATTTATGAAAAAATTCGTTATATGGAAGCAGATATTTTGCTATATATAGACTGTTTTTAACGTAATCATGCGAAAAGGGAACCGTTCCTACTAAAAATTCATTATATAGAGAAATTCGATGTATGGAGTTCCGTTATAGAGAGACTCGACTGTATTTATATATTTGCTTTTGTTATCTAAAGTCTAGATAGGAGCAAAAAAAAAAATTGAAAGGAAATACAGATGTGAAACAATAATTCCACCATGTGATTAGCCTGGAGAACAGAGGGGGTGGAAGGTTGTACAAATTAGAGATGAGACAGGCTCAGCCCCAGCACGAAAGCCCAAGCCCAAACCCGGGTCCGAAGTGGACACGGGCTCTATTTTCATTTTAGTGTTCAGGCCCATTCTTTCTGAGAATTAAAAAACATTTATGTGTAGAAGAGATTGAAAGAACTACTATTTTCCTTTTAAAATTATTTATTCTTTTTTCAAGTCATTTCAGTGTTATTTTTATCAAAACGAAAGAAAAATAAAAATAATTTTTTATATATATTTCAATAGTTGATTGTTGCTTCAAAAGAAAATTTGTGATGTATGGAGATTTATGTCTACTTCATTTCCGCCGACGATTAATTGATAAGGCGCCTATCAAAATAATCATAAATAATAAATTAGCTTCTGGTTGGATTTTCGTTTGAGGCAGAGGATATTTTTTAATTCGATCGTTTATTTATTTATTTTGTTAGAGAATGATTTCTTCATTTTTGATGCAGACTAGATGCTTAAGGTTTGCAAATTATTTGATTGTGCACTAATCATAATCGTTCTTCATATGATAACAGCATTGTGATTTTTTTTTCTGTTTGTCATCATGAATTTTGCTTATGCTGAGGATTTCCCTTCGTAAGTAAACATACTTTAGATGTTATTCTGATTGAAAACATTCGATTAATGTTTCTTCTTTTCCCATAAAAACAACAGAACTTTAAGATAACTGTATCAATGTTTTAATTTGCGTTGATTTTAAGGTTCTCGTCAGTCATGGGGAATTGTTAAGAGAAATGAATTGATTACAGATAAATGTACAGGGGATGTAGTGGAGGGTATACTGGGGTATACGCTGTATACCTTTTGAATTTTTTTAAAGAAACACCGTATAACATTCTGTTTCTCATGAAACCCATAGGATGTACTCTCTAGAGCAGTGGTTCCCAACGTAGGGCGCACGTCCCACAGGGGGGCAATTTGGCTTTCGAGGGGGGCAATTTGAGAATTCTATGAAATTCGGCCATCCTCTTATGATCCTAAAAAAATAACTAAATACTTTTGTTATATTAACGTGAAGCAACAAATAATTTTAAAAATCATTTTACAATATAAATTTTCTGATCTGAAACTTAAAAAAATATATACAATGGACTCTCTCTATCTGAACACCCCAGTATTATGAACGCATTTCGATGGTCCCGGCGAAACTCCATAGATTTAACATAAGATAAACTCTCTATATTCTGAACACCCTCTAATCTGAACATTTTTGATCGGTCCCATGAGTGTTCGGAATAGAGAGAGTCCATTGTATATTTCAAATTGATTTTCGATAGAATAAAAAATCAAGCCACTATCGCCAGACACTGGACGTTTGATCAACCAATTAAAATGTGTCTTATTAGAGATTTTGATTTTAGGATCCTACAATGAATATTTTAATCTGGCTGATAATTAATGATAGAAAATTTTAGCCGTTCTAGGAAAGAATTACTATAATAATTCAGAAGGAACGTCCCTTCATTCCGGCTGTTTGTTTTCTGATTATATGTTCGATGACTTCTTTAGCGGTTTGACTTATCAAGAAACATCCAATTAAAGTAATTTTTGTGTATTGAAGTTCACTATTAAATATTTGAAGATCTAATTTGCTTTTTTTATTGCTGCATATTACTATTGCTATTATTAGATCGGGAAGTGGCTACACAAACCATCACCTTATCGAGTTGATGACAGAAATTCATGACCTAGTTAAAACTCGATTCGCATATCAAAATGCAACTGGTCTAGCAAGTCATATATTAGTGGAAAACACCTGCAAACCCGATTTTAGTGGTTGACTAGTAGATTTACCATTTGTTTTCTTGTTAGCAGTCCTCTACGTTTTCATACTTTTGACTGCAGTAAAGTACAATAATAAACTTACTGATCAATCACTAAAATCAGGTCTTCAATGGTTTCCACCAAGATATGTTTTGGCAGACCAGTTGCATTTTAATATATGAATAGAGTTTTGTCTAATGCTGAAACTTCAACAATCAACTCTATAAGGTGATGGTTCGTGTAGCCGCTTCCTGGTCTATATTATTAACGATTGCTTCCTGAATACATTTCTTTCGTTTATGTTCATTTTTTCATGACCTTTCTTTTACATGTTTACATTTTCTTTTCCATGCCATTTTTAAATAGCTTTTTTTTTTTACTTCTTTAAATGGAATAACAGTTCAATTTTTATATAATAAGAATTATTTTCAGAGAGAGGGGAGGGGGGTCATCAGGGTTTTAGATATGATTTGGTGGGGCATGGCTTGAAAAAGGTTGGGAAACACTGCTCTAGAGTATACTCTGTGCCTTGAGCATATACCCTCTGCGTCGATCGTGTAACCTGTGGTTTTTTTACGACTACACCCTTGAAGATGTACTCTTTTTATAGGAAATTGAAAACGTTTTTTGATTCTTCAGCATACAAATACTAATTTCTATAATCACTATCCATTTATTTATTACATTTCTTTAATATGTCCATCAAATTTTCTTCTTAAAGGACAAGAAATATGGGAATCATTTTAGGTATGAAGGATATTTTTATTTGATACCAAATTGCTCTTTTCATAAGCTTGAATTTAAATTTTTATTTAATAGTAAATTTTATAAGAAATTTTTTAAATGGGATATCACATTTGAAACAATTTTTAAATATCATTAAATCTTTTATTTATTTATTTTTGTATACTTTTTGTATCGGGCTCGAATGGGCTCGGGCTCCAATGTACTAAAAATCTTTCGGGCACGGGTTTCAAAAATCGAGCCCGAACTCATCTCTAGTACAAATCTGTGCTTCCTCTGAAAATAAGAAATGATGCCATGCAAAATTCAAATTAATATGGAGGTTGGTTTGTTGGTTTGCTAAATTTTGTTTTTTGGGATCATATTTTGACATTTGTACAGGCTCATTTTTTTTAACAGGGAAATTTTATTTATTCATGAGTAGAAAATATAAGAGCTATTTTTCACTTTAAATTGCATACTATAAGTTATTTTAATGCTACTTTGATCAAAATGACGGGGGGAACTAAAGTCGTGCTTATTTATTTTAGTATTTCATTGCTGTTTGAAATGAAAACTTGTGATAATTACAGATTTATGTTTACGGATATCTTTATTTTATATCTATCATGTTTTATCTATGTTTATATACCTTTTTCTTATCCATTAGCAGTGTCGTGCGAAAGGGGGAGCGTAGGGGCAGCTGCCCCAGCGTGGAACTTTAGGGGGCCCCAAATTTATACTATCAAGGTCATTTTTGGCCTGTTACAAGAAAAAGTTGGGTAGAGGGGGCACCAAATTGTAACTTTGCCCTGGGCGCAGCTTTCTCTTCGCACGCCCCTGTTCATTAGATTTAGTTTTAAGCAACTTCTCATCCTTCTTCACGCAATGAAAAATTGCGTTTGGGTCTTTTTTTAAAAGAAGTTTCACACAATTATACCTTCCGCAAAAAACCTGTCTAAAATAGAAATTTGATAGGTTTTATAGGGTTCCGTTTTATTAGGTTTTATTACATAACATGTTTTTTGTACCCAACATGTTCAGGTTAAAAAATTTGGGCACCCCCTCGTTCAAAAGGCTGGCTACGCCTATGTAAGTACAGTGTAGTAATAAGTAATATATGAATATTTTTAAATTGCATTACTCACCAAAAACAAAGCAGCATCTTTTACAGTCCAAGTTGAGGTGCGCTTGTGGGACCATTTCAGCAGAAATACACCACGTTCCTTGACATCCCATGCCAAATTATTTTGAAAAGTACGATCTCGTAATGATGTCAAAATAAAGTCGACAAGCAAACTTTTTTCCTGAAAAAGAGAACAACTATTCTTTAATCACAAAAAAAAAAAAAAAAAAAAAAAAAAAAAGCAATTATATATAAGAATAACCACAAATACTTAAGTCTAAATTTTATTTTAAAAATTTTGAACAGATTTTGAAGCTTTATTTTCTAAGACATGAAAAGATAACATTAGCCTACAAAATTGGGGTTGTGTTGTGTTTTTTAGCTTCTCATAATTATGTGTGTATCTGAAAATTACCTTCATTTGTAACCCTCATGTCAGTTTTTTTTTTTTTTTTTTTTTTTTTTCAAATTGTGAATTTCAACATCAAAAAGTAAAAAAAAAAAAAATAGCACAAATCTAATACCATAAAATTGATGTAATGGTTGTGTGTTTTAGCTTTTGATAATTGATTTTTCTGTATTTAATAGCACTGAATCCGAAAAGGGTTTACATTTTTTCACCATCATGTTAGGATTTTTCGCAAATTGTAATTTTTAAAAAGTCAAAATATAGCAAAAATCTGATACTATAAAATAATTGTAAAACTTTTTCTTCCATAATAATTTATTCATTTTTTGGCTTATGCCATGCATTTTTTAAGCTGAACATGTAAAATATTGCATTTTTTAAATTCTTACAAATTTATTCCATGCCATTGTTAATGGGTCAACAAATTTGCTTGTTGTAGGATAAAAATGTGAGAATCTTTTTAGTCTTCAACCACACTTTTTTTTATAAGAATGAATAAAAAATTTCATAAAAGTAATTAGAGCTAGAGATTAATAGTTATTTTCTTTAAAAATGAGATACTACATTTAGAACAACTTTTAAATATATTATATATATATATATATATATATATATATATATATATATATATATATACAGTAGACTCCCTCAAATCCGCACAGCTTGGGACCAGGGGTTTTGCGGATCTTAGAATTTTGCGGATTTCTGGTCATTGCTTTGTTTACATTTTTAAAAAATAATTTGAATGTAATTAATAATAAAATCAAAAATCTAATGAATGCATACAATATACTATAATGTTTAAAAAAGTAATAAAGTAAAATAATAAAAATTTAGATTTTTTTAAAAAAATGATTAATATACTAAAAGGAAAGATCAAGTTAATAATCAATAATGTACAATTAAATATTTATTATAAAAGAGGAAATGTGTTTTTCCTAAATTATTCAATGAAACTTGCCTCATAAAGGTACATTACTAATTCACGTCAGGATCATAAAATAATGAAACTTTATTTAAGGTTTAGCCAGACTTAATAACTAAAAAAGCTTGATTAATACATAAATATATTTGGTAAGATTGTGATTACCAGTGATGTTAGCAATATATTTTTTCAGAAATAAATTATTCTTTCTTTATGAAAAAACATGAATTCAATAACCTTAACAAAAATCATTAATTAAAAAATGTATGGAATTGATATAAAACTGAAAAAATCAATTTTTGCACCTACATCTGAATTGAATGTTTCATTGTTTACATCCGTAAAATATGTGCGGATTTTAGAGAGTTGCAGATTTTAGGAGTGCAGATTTGAGAGAGTCTACTGTAGTTACTATTTTTTTCAGCGTACTTTACATATTGGATTCAGACGGGCTTGAATTTAAAATTGTCAGGCTTGGGCTCCAAAAAATGAATCTAAACTCATCTCTTATGCATACATTTAGTTTTTATGAATGCAGCAAATGGCATACAAATATTTAACTTCCTCCCCCTCCTTAAAAAAGAAAGAAAAAAAAAAAACTTACGCTATTATGTACACCAACTTTTAAAATACATTTCTAGGGAAAAAAACATGTAGCATACATGAGAAAAGAATTTATTTTGATAATAATTCAAATATTTCCAATAAATAAATAATAAAAAATTTGAATAAAAATTAAAATTTTACACTGTCAATAACTTCAGGCTTCTGTGAGTTACACAGTTGTTGTACAGACTTCACTGGAATGTTTTCTAGGTTTCTGTTTCTAACACCTTCAGAAGGAGAAGCTAAAAAAAAAAAAAAAAAATATATATATATATATATATATATATATATATATATATATATATATATATATTAAACATGTTTATTTGACACAATTTATAAAAATCTGTTCTCAAATCTAAATTTGCTAATTTCTAGCACATTTACAACTACTGGAAATAAATGATTTTATGAATTATAAAAAATAATAAATCTTCATTCAAGCAGTGTAATCAAGAAAATTATTCACCAACATGTCATTGGATTTTCTGAGGAAAATAATGTTTTCTCCCCACTTACGTCATGAAAATTTCATCATGTTGTGCAATATCGAAAAAACTTTATGAGCTTAAAAAAATCCTGTAATTCAGTTTCTACGTAAGCTCTTAAAGCTAAACATGTTAGAACAGCAGTTCCCAATCTTTATTGGTATGTGATCCACCTCTAAGTAAATAATTTTTTTGTAACCCACCTAATATTTAGGGGATATATCAATAGGGAAATGTTGTATCAATTCTATAAGCTTTTAGCTATCCTAAACAACGAAAAAGGCAAATTTTTGTGCAAAGGATATATTGTCAACAAAAGAAATCGTAATCACAATGTGTGAAAATATAATGATAATTAAAACAACATACAAACTACAAAGATAATTAAAATATGTATAATTATTATCAAAATATAGCTAGTGAGATATCAGCCACTGGTGTTTACTGGTGAGAACATCTATATCAGGGTTAAAACTGATTAATTTTAACCTTAAGCCACTTTCTACATGGAATTTGTTTCTGTACTTGTTTTTCAAAAAACAGCAAAGTAAAAAAATCATGTTCACATCACAAGTATATCATTACCTCCATGAGGAAATTCAAAGCTGATTTAGAAATTTCTAGATATTCTACTCATATATTCATCCAGAAGAAAATTAAAGATTTCTCTTAAATCATTATTTGCTGTTAAATCCATTATATTTTTTAAGCAGATGAGATAAAAAATATGTTTTTATGCAAAACCTTGATCATTCCATGACCCACTAATGGGTTGCGGCCCATAGATTCAGATTTAATTTAATAATTTGTGTATTTAAATTTAATCTTAACATTTTCTTTTCATTAAAAGAAATACCGTTTTGGAGAAAATGAATAATCTAGTTATTTCATAAAATAGATATGCAAATATAATATTATCTATTAGTGATGGAATAGCTGTGTGATGGACTAATCAAGAAAATTTACCTTATCTAATTTTATATTTTATTATATGATTTAAGAAGAGAAGCTTAAAAGGCTGTAATTCAAGTCAGAATAACAAGATCATTTTTATCAGTACTTTCATTTTAAAGGTTCTTGGAACAATAGGGAAAACAATCAGATTGAATTTGGAAAAAAAAACACAAAATTTTCATGAAACTGTTAGTGAAATTTAAATAGGGTGTCTATTCCAGATCAACATCAAAGTTAATAGATTTTTCCAGATTTTCATTAAATTAATAAATTTCAGTTACAGATGTATCACATTTGATAGAAACCGGGAGTGAACTGTGCATGGGCAGAAAGGGCTAATCCATGACGAAAATTAGGTCCATACTATCTTCTTATGAGTTTGTTTCTTAAACATCCTAAATATGTTGCACTTTTTTTTTTCTTTTTGCAAATACATTTTAACTTCTGTGATTGAATTATGTTTTTAAATATTATATTGTAATTCTATTATATTAAAATAAGTTTAATAAGACACATAATAAGAAATATGATTTAAAGATATGATTACTAAACATAATAATTTTTTTCCTCACAATATAACGTAGCCTAAGCATTTTAGAATTAACCACTTTAGAGGAATACTGACTGCTTGCCATGATTTTTAAAAATTGCCAAATTGGCAATTGTTTCAAATTATTTGTTTAAATTATTTACTTACACTATTTGCTACATTATTTATTACATTATTTATTTATATTATTTGTTCACACTGGATCTGAATATTTAGGTTGACACAATTGGCTAATTTCTCACATTAAATCTGTGGTTTAGCCATAAGTATAAATGTCAAAAAATAAAAATAGACATGTTTTTATTAAAATTTACAAAAATGCAAAAAACATATTTTGGAAAGGCTTATTCTGAGAACAACTAGAAGGTGCAAAATCAATTTAAAATAAAATTTTACTCAGAACAGAAAACAGAAAACAATAACACTGATTCCATAGATCAGGGTTGCCACTCTATTCTTGAAAAAAAATTCCCTGTATTTTCCCTGTACTGCAATGCATTTATTCCATGTTGAGTGCGAAAAAATATATGCGTGTATGAAGGCTAATTAGAAATGTTATAATTTGCCATTACCAAATTCCCTGTGTTTTCTAGATTTTTTAGGATTTTTAAAGAAATTCCCTGGATTTTCTCTGTTTTGGGAGGAGAATTAAAATTCCCTGTGTTTTCCCGGTTTTCCAGGTTCTCCAGGTGGCGTGGCAACCCTGTAGATACGTAGATAATATCTTGACCTCAGAAGCTATTCTCCCTACAGTGTGACTGGAATCAGCTTGGCATTCTGCCAACCAGAGATATTACAGATGTGATCAAACAGTAATTGAGATTTTGTGATGTTACACATACAAAATCTTAAAAGTTGTGAATTGGAGAGGGTGGAACTTTCACACTTGATTCTGAAGCAACAACTAGTAATTTGTTAAATAAATTCTTGCAAAATTTATAAATTGTTTAACATTTTGCAAGCTAAACATTTTGTGGAAAGGAGTAGTGGAGCAGAAAAAAAAAATTGCCAATAGCTATTCAAGTAGTTTATTAGAAAAAAAAAAAAAAAAAAATACAAAAGATGGCAATCCTTGTAGACATGTAAAGACATTGTAATTTTTTTAAAAGATTTTTGCCATTTTGTAAACCAGCAAAATAACAGCCAGTAATAACGTTGATAGATTTTTTTTTTTGTTTGTTACAAATTATGTTGTTAAAACCTGTTTATTTATATACATGGTGTTTCTTCTTATTGCTTACCAAAAGCTAATTTCTAAATCATTAGTTTTACTGGTATTGTTCCAATGACAAAAATGTTTCAGATTTCATTAAACATAATTTAAATCCAATTTATGTTAAAATAGTTAAGAAATTAAAGAAAAAAAATGCTTGGATTCTACAAGTTTTATTTATGAAAAGATTCTCCATGTTCTAATCTCTAAAACAACACACACACACACACACAAAAAAAAAAAAAAAAAAAAAATTCTATAGCTAAAATTTATTGTTATGATACTTAGAATTTTATGAATTTTTTATGCTTTAGTCACGATAAACGGAAAACCTGTTTTTAGTGCCAGAAAAACTGAAAATGCATGAAATTAAAAGTTTCATAACTAAGTAAGTTTTGCCCGGTAAAAATTTAGTTTTTAACCTAAAATTTCTTTTAATGGTGTGTCAACAAAAAGTCTATATGCATGTCTAAAAATTATTTCAAGCATTTTGTTTAAAGGTTTTTTAAATAAAACATTCATTGACAATATACAGCCATTAGTTATACATTACAAAAATAACAGGTTGTTGGAATCTGTTACTTGTACAAGTGTGGAGTGATGCAGAGGCGGATTACCCATTAGGCTGAGTAGGCTGAAGCCTAGGGGCCCAGAAGAAAAGGGGGCCTGGTGCTAAAATTTTCCTAACATAAAGAACAAGAAAATATTCTTTTACACTGGTCGGACATTAATATTTAATAAAAGACAAAAGATATACGAAATTCTTTGTCGTAATCATTTATATTTTTATCGTCAATGATTTGAGTTAATGAAGCAAGCATGTGCTTTAATTTTTCCAGTATAGACTTCTTTGAAGGAGTGAAAGAGGGCCCTCAAAAAATCAAGCCTAGGGGCCTGGGTGTTAGTTAATCCTCTTCTGGAGTGATGCAATCTGTTAACCAAAAATAACTAATTCTATTTCCCATCTCTATAGTTAGCATAAAAGTATACCAAATTATCTTCTGTGCTATATATAGATAACTCTTCATGAATTGTTAGAACATAATTTCTTGAACAGCCTAGAAATTTGAAAATTTGAAAATTTATAATAAAGGATAAAGAAAAAAAAAAGGGTACCTCTTATCTTGCCCAAGAATAAATTGAGTGTTCATAAAGGAGAAAAAACACATTTTATCAAAAGCGAAAGAACATTTTAAAACTTAAAAAATATGAATTGAATTTTACCTAAAGAAGTACTGGACTCTTGATTATCAACATCAATGGAAATGATTGAAACTGAATTGGAGCTACTGCCTTCATGCAGTTCTGTATTTGATTGAACAGATAACTGTAATGGCTGACTTGATAACTGGAATAAATTAAATCACGAAAAGATTAAGTTCTTTCTTTCTTCTTTTTTTTTACTTTATTTTTATTTATTTTTTTTTTTCAAATTTGAAATAATATTAAGTTTGGGAGTATTACCTTTTTTACATGAGGATTTGTCACTTTTTAAAATGGTGATAGCATAGTTTGGAGTTCAGCAAAAGATATTATTGTCAAATGTGATAACTAATTTTACTAATGAGCTTGTTTAGATGCATATTAAAAAAATTTCTTTGGATTATGCCTATACCAGACAAATTACTTCTCTTTATAGATAATAAGAGATATTAAATGGCATCTTTATATAAATGTATAGAGTCATAGGCTAATTAGAGAATCCTGTTTGTTTTAGCCATCAGACTGATATATATTTTTTCAGCATTATTGCAAAGAGCCTATGCTGATTTGGGCCAATTGGAGTATGACTCTGCTTCACAATCAGACTCATACTTTTTATGCTTGTTGAAGATTGTCTATATGCCATTTTAGGCTAACTAAAAAATGATCAGCTGGTTCTCCAAACAAACATACTTTCTGCTAAAAGTTCAAAAAACAGAATGGTTGTGATAAAATTTAAGAATGGTACTCTCTCTCAAATCTACAAATGCCAAAAATCCAAGCATCATTGCAAATGTAAACAATAAACTACAGACTTCTATTTTATATCATTCTGTATGCATTTTAATATGTAATTCTAATTAATATGACTGAAATCATGCTTTTTTTTTAAAATAAAGTATAAATTTATTTCTGAAAAAAAAAAAAAAAATCAAGATATTACTGTTAATTACAAGCTTTTTTTCTTTTTTTTATGAGTGTGACTAAATCTGAAATAAAATTTTTTATTTAAAATTATTTTTACATGAATTAGTAGGGTACCTTTATGAGACAAATTTCATTAAATAATTTAAGAAAAATGTATTTAATTACATACCTTTAATTATTTACTTGACCATAGCCATTTTTAAAGTATCTTAGTTTCTATCCTATTATTTATTACTTTACTTAATTATTTTAAAGTTTTACTTTAGTCTAACAAAGGTCTCCATAGTGGGCATACTCAGAATTTTTTGAAAAAAAAAAAAAATACTAATTAAACTATTTATGTATGTAATGAAGGATCAGTCAAATTTAGCGGCGGAATAACAGTAGAAACTCTGTAAAAAAATAAAATACTTTCGAAGATTTGGCATGAAAAGACAAAAGCATCACACGATTTCACAAGCAGCATTTTTTCTTGCCAAAAGTAAACGATTTTCATGTAACTGAAAAATGTTTATACATTTTTAGAATGTGTATACATGGTATTTAATTAATTTAAACTTAAACAATGAGTGAGTTTAATATATATACCATATTGTATTGCATATATACATGGCTTGTTGCAGCACTTATTTATTTTTAATACTGTAAAAATAGTTTTATATACAAAAAAAATTTTCATTGTGAAAAATATATTTTCATACATTTAAGCATATTTCAAAATAAAGGCTAGATGAAGAAAGTTGCAGTAGTACATTTCAATATTAGAGAAGTTTTTGTTTCCATAGTAACAAAATGGAATATTTAGTGCTCAATTGGACTTAATTTTGAGATTGGAACAAACTTAATTAAATTAATTTTCATTTTAATTTATAAAATTTTATTGTTAACTTTCATTACAAATATATATATGACAAAACTATAGTTATAACAAACTAAAACCGACAAAACTAAACTTATTTAAATGAATATTTTAAAAAATAGTTCAACATGAAACATTTTTACTTTAAAAAACATTTTTAAAAAAAATTGAAATTTTATTTTGTCGCCAACTGGTGATAAATTGCCAAATAAACGAAATGTTAATTTTTTTTTAACGAATGTTCTATCGAGAATCCACCAAAATTTCTTTTATAAATGTATATATCCATATAAGAACAACATTCTGTAATTTTATCAGAATTTTCTGAGTATGCCATATGTAGACCTTCTTTGTAAGCATTCAGTAACATTCAAATTATTGTTTCAAAAAAAAAAAAAAAAAAAAAAAAACTATGATCAGAAATCTATGAAATTCTAAAATCTGCATTAACCTGTGTTTTCAAAATGTGCAGTTTTGAAAGAGTCTACTGTATAATCATAGCAGCAGAAACTTAAAATGTTTATAAAAACTGTATCACAAAACTGTCTTATTGACAGATTTGCAACTGAAGCATCTAGATCTAAGGATAGTAAATACTTCATTTTTATTTTATATTTGAAAAAGCTGTGTATAGATATATCAATATGATCTGCAGATGAGGCAAATTTTTAATGTTTCCCAAACATTACATAGAGGAGAATGGGTGGATTTTGTGCATGATCAAGGGATTGGCAGATTGAGATTATAGGTCATTTCTTTTTTTACATTCTAATAATTCAAAGTTGTCTGCAAATATAGTAATCACTGTAAAAAAAATAATGCAGAAATGAACGAAAATGCTTTTTTTAAATATTAGAAATACATTTAAATGACATAAGACAAAATTAATAAAAAATATTTCTGCATATTTTCAAATAAATCAAGTATTGCAGTGATATCGGTTAGCTTTATAAGTTTCACTTTTTGCTCTGTAATTTAGTCTTGAAGCCTTTTAATAGTAAAGATTTCTTGATGAATAACAAAAGTTTTTTTTCTAAAAAACTAAAATATTCATCCTCCAAAGTTACTGCCTAAGCAATTTTATCTTATATAGTTGATAAATGCATTAAGAATACAACAGTCCAGTAGTTACAGTAAAACCCTGATAATTCGGATTAATTGAGACCAGACCTAATGTGGATTATCGAAAATCCAGAGAAAGGGAAAAAATTAAATAAAATAAACATATTTTGGATGATTAAATGTTTGTAGAAAATCATCTTTATATTAAACATATTGGATATTTACAGACAGTAAAAATGTTTGTGTTGTAATTATAAAATTTGTAACCTTCTGTTGTGCCAGTTTTGTATACAGTTTCCAGA
This sequence comes from Maratus speculifer, assembly GCA_964019185.1. Classification (NCBI taxonomy): domain Eukaryota; kingdom Metazoa; phylum Arthropoda; class Arachnida; order Araneae; family Salticidae; genus Maratus; species Maratus speculifer. The sequence continues at coordinate 242,192,849 of OZ025302.1, read as the reverse complement.
CCTCACAGTCAAAAAATCGCTTGCAAGTAATTCATTGAATATAGTCTCCACCTGACGTTCAAAATAGACCATTAATTTTTCTAAATGAGATATTGCTACATTATGTCTAATAACTTTTGGTTGATCATCATTGATAATGCTGTTTTCGTTTGTATTAACTTCATTTTTTCCAGTCATGCACAAAGTGATTATTTCGTCATGTGTAAGTGAAGCATAATCTTAATTATTTTCTGTTTCCAACCAATTGCTGAAAGCATTGATATCAACATTTGAATAACCATTAGTTTTTTTCTTTTTCTTTTTTTTAATGAGTGTGACTAAATCTGAAATAAAATTTTTTATTTAAAATTATTTTTACATGAATTAGTAGGGTACCTTTATGAGACAAATTTCATTAAATAATTTAAGAAAAATGTATTTAATTACATACCTTTAATTATTTACTTGACCATAGCCATTTTTAAAGTATCTTAGTTTCTATCCTATTATTTATTACTTTACTTAATTATTTCAAAGTTTTACTTTAGTCTAACAGTCTCCATAGTGGGCATACTCAGAATTTAAAAAAAAAAAAAAAAAAAAAAAAAAAAATTCTAATTAAACTACTTATGTATGTAATGAAGGATCAGTCAAAATTAGCGGCGGAATAACAGTAGAAACTCTGTAAAAAAATAAAATACTTTCGAAGATTTGGCATGAAAAGACAAAAGCATAACACGATTTCGCAAGCAGCATTTTTTCTTGCCAAAAGTAAACGATTTTCATGTAACTGAAAAATGTTTATATATTTTTAGAATGTGTATACATGGTATTTAATTAATTTAAACTTAAACAATGAGTGAGTTTAATATATATATCATATTGTATTGTATTGCGTATATACATGGCTTGTTGCAGCAGTTATTTATTTTTAATACTGTAAAAATAATTTTATATACAAAAAATATTTTCATCGTGAAAAATATATTTTCATACATTTAAGCATATTTCAAAATAAAGGCTAGATGAAAAAAGTTGCAGTAGTACATTTCAATATTGGAGAAGTTTTTGTTTCCATAGCAACAAAATGGAATATTTAGTGCTCAATTGGACTTAATTTTGAGATTGGAACAAACTTAATTAAATTAATTTTCATTTTAATTTATAAAATTTTATTGTTAATTTTCATTACAAATATATATATGACAAAACTATAGTTATAACAAACTAAAACTGACAAAACTAAACTTATTTAAATGAATATTTTAAAAAATGGTTCAACATAAAACATTTTTACTTTAAAAAACAGTAAAAAAAAAAAATTGAAATTTTATTTTGTTGCCAACTGGTGATAAATTGCCAAATAAACGAAATGTTCATTATTTTTTAACGAATGTTCTATCGAGGATCCACCAAAAATATTTTTATAAATGTATATATCCTTATAAGAAGAACATTCTGTAATTTTATCAGAATTTTCTGAGTATGCCGTATGTAGACCTTCTTTGTAAGCATTCATTAACATTCAAATTACTGTTAAAAAAATAAATAAATAAATAAATAAATAAATTAATTAAAAAAAAAACTATGTTTAGAAATCAATGAAATTCTAAAATCTGCATTAACCTGTGTTTTCAAAATGTGCAGTTTTGAAAGAGTCTACTGTATAATCATATCATAGCAGCAGAAACTTAAAATGTTTATAAAAACTGTCTTATTGACAGATTTGCAACTGAAGCATCTAGATCTAAGGATAGTAAATATTTCATTTTTATGTTACATTTGAAAAAACTGTGTATAGATACAGTAGAACCTCCATAAGTTGACCACCCAAGGGACTGTAACTAAGTGGTCAATGTACGGAGGTGGTCAACTTAGGGAATTTTTAGAAAATATTTAGTGCAATAGTAGAAAAAAATTAGTAAGCTTTTTTAGCATTTTTAAGGAAAAATTTAGACAAAATTAGCACTTACTCATTTTTATTTTTTAAAGTAAGGTGCAACACATTTTTACAATTTTTGAAAGAATTTTCAATTTTTGTTTAAATCCTCTTTTTGTTTATTAAGTAACTACAAAAGCACTTTCACAAGTCCATTAAGCATGCTTAGGCATTTTTCTGCAGCGAAATCTTTAAGTTGCTCCTTCATGCACTTTACATCCTCTTCCTTCAGAGTTGGATACTTTTCAGTTTCGTCGTCACTTGGATCATTATCCATTTCTTGTATCTTAGTTCTCGCTGTGCTTAGTTTCAGAGAGTATGTCATTAAGGATTGTCTCTGGGTTTGGTTCAGCAGATGTTACTAACTCATCATCCATAGTAACATAATCTTCAAAATCAACTCCATGAAAAACTGGCAAGGGAGATAGAGGAAGCTCATCCTCTTGTACCGATGTTTTAGCTGTAACAAATCCAGTTTTCGTAAAACAGTTCTTAATCGTGGTTTGCGTGACTTTATTCCAAGCAGAATTAATCCAATGAACAACATTCAAAGCATTTACTGATGCAGGTTTTGACTATATCAATGCAGAAGGACCACAGGTTTGAGCTTTCATAATAACCCATTCCAGAAGTTGAACTCTGTAATGCACTTTGAAGGACTGAATAATGCCTTGATCTAAAGGTTGTGTTTGGGGACAAATATTTTAGCTTCATATATGTGACATTATTTACTTTTGGATGGCAGCGGTAGCTGTCCACAAAACGCATAATGGACCGCTTCTTTTTCCTCATTTCTGCATCAATTCCTCTAATACATTCTTCGAACAAAGCACTGATCATCCAAGCAGATCTATTTGCTCTCCTAAAAACAGGATGGTTTTTTGGTTTTACATTTTTAAATGCACGAGGTTTAGCGTATTTGCCAATCACCATAGGCTTCAATTTTTTCGCAATCATACTAGCACATAGAAAAACAGTAAAACGCTGCTTTGAAAGTTTTCATCTTTTGCAAGTGTCACCCTTTATTACTAAACTTCTATCAGGCATTGCTTTTAGAGAAGAGACCACACTAATCAGCATTAAAGATGTCCTCATTTTTAAAACCTTTAGCAAACTCTGAGAATTTTTCAATAAACTTCTCCACCACTTCAGCTGAGACCTCAATCGATTCCCCTCACAAAATCTTTTTGAGAAATCTCGTATCGTGTTTGAGTTTTTCAAGCTAACCTGCTGACGCTTGGAAGTCCACAATTTCAAATTCTTTTGCAAATTTTTCTTATATTTTCTGAAGCATAAGTCCTGATATTCTTACATTGATTGATCTCATCTTTTTAAACCAACAAAACGTAGCTTCGTTAACAGCTTCAAGGCACGTTTTTCTGCATTTTCTTTGGAGTCCTCCGTTTTCAGAAGATCTTTCCAGATATTCTGCCATGTGTTTTAAAATATTGCTAACAGTTGTCTTGCTTACACCAAATTTCTCCATTGCTTTCCAGAAAATTAATAGATCCACTTTCTCCTTTATGTTCTTTTAGAGCTTTTCTTTGGGCCATTTTTAATGAAAATTTGCAAATAAACCTCCCATCTTGTCACAACGCAATGTGCAGAAAAAAAGAACGGAATGTATTTTACATGTGAGTGATACACATGGTTTTCTACTTCTGTGATATCTATATTCCCCATTCCCCTGGCATTTTTTGACAGATTCCGGGAATTCTGGATTTTCCTTCCCATTGTATCGTACTAGCAGTGAACAATGGATGGAACACCACAAGGGAATGTGGCAAGAGTGTGACAAGGGGGTCAAATGTTGCTCAGATGAGCCAAATGACTGACAAAGAGATTCCTGAACACCAGATAGAGAAAAAACGGAGGAAAAAGCAAATTCAAGAAAACATCAGTGGTCAAGTTACAGAGAGTAGAACCCACTAAAAAGTGGTCAACATACAACTTACAGAGGTTGTCAACATAGAAAGGTAAATCTCCATTGAAAATGCATTGTGACCATTCAAAATAATAAATTTCAGTCAACATAGAGAGGTGGTCAACATAAACAGGTGGTCAACTTTGGAGGTTTTACTGTATATCAATATAATCTGCAGATGAGGCAAATTTTTAATGTTTCCCAAACATTACATAGAGGAGAATGGGTAAACTTTGTGCATGATCAAGGGATTGGCAGATTGATATTATAGGTCATTTCTTTTTTTACATTCTAATAATTCAAAATTGTCTGAAAATATAGTAATCACTGTAAAAAAAATAACGCAGAAATGAATGAAAATGCTTTTTTTAAATATTGGAAATACATTTAAATGACATAAGACAAAATTAATAAAAAATATTTCTGCTTATTTTTAAATCAATCAAACATTGCAGTGATATCGGTTAGCTTTATAAGTTTCACTTTTTGCTCTGTAATTTAGTCTTGAAGCCTTTTAAGAGTAAAGATTTCTTGATCAATAACAAAAGTTTTTTTTTTCTAAAAAACTAAAATATTCATCCTCCAAAGTTACTGCCTAAGCAATTTTATCTTATATAGTCAATAAATGCATTAAGAATACAACAGTCCAGTTGTTACAGTAAAACCCTGATAATTCGGATTAATTGAGACCAGACCTAATGTGGATTATCGAAAATCCGGAGAAAGGGAAAAAATTAAATAAAATAAACATATTTTGGATGATTGAATGTTTGTAGAAAATCATCTTTATATTAAACATATTGGATATTTACAGACAGTAAAAATGTTTGTGTTGTAATTATAAAATTTGTAACCTTCTGTTGTGCCAGTTTTGTATACCGTTTCCAGACCTTACAGTCAAAAAACCGCTTGCAAGTAATTCGTTGAGTATAGTCTCCACCTGACGTTCAAAATAGACCATTAATTTTTCTAAATGAGATATTGCTACATTATGTCTAATAACTTTTGGTTGATCATCATTGATAATGCTGTTTTTGTTTGTATTAACTTCATTTTTTCCAGTCGTGCACAAAGCGATTATTTCGTCATGTGTAAGTGAGGTGTAATCTTAATTATTTTCTGTTTCCAACCAATTGCTGAAAGCATTGATATCAACATTTGAGTAACCATTAGTTTTTTTTAAAAACATTTTTACAAAATCTTCAAGTGTAATTTCTTTTTCATTCTCATTTATTCCTCCTTCTGTTTCAAGCTTATTATTCGAGAAATCATAATTTGCAGATCATAAATTCTTCCATGACTTTCAGAAATTATTTTTTGTATTCTTCCGAAAAGACTTTTTTTATTTATAATACATGTCTGAAATAAATTAATATTATAGAAATTTGCCGATCTCTTCTCAAACTTAAAAAAAAAAAATTCGACAAAACTGATTTGGATTATCTGGAGATCTTATGAACGGGATCGGAATTAGTGGGGTTCTACTGTATTTACAAGATACATCTGCACAATATCTTGCTTAAAAAACGATTTCAACTGTTTGTTTACATCTGAAATATAGAATGGTTTATAGGCGTTTGTAGTTTAGAGGGAACTGACTGTATATATGTATATCCATGAAATTTCTGCGCTAATCTTCTGGATATATACTAATAAGAGCAAGAAAAGCATCACTAGCATATGATAACTGGTAACATGTCCTTTGTAAGATATCCAACTCTCAACAGTTTAATGTTTGGTGATTCTTGAAGAAAAAGAATCTAATTTTAAAAACACAATAAATACTATTCCTAGCAGGGTTGGGTTTTTGACGTCAAAAACGGTTTTTTGACATGGTGGCGGTTTAAACCGGATTAAATTATCAAAAACCTGTCGAAAACCCATAGAGTTATAATCTGCTGTGATGCACTAGAGTTTGTTGTTAAATTTTAAAACTAGCAACAGTTGCCATACATTATGGTGAAATTTAATTATATTGTAGGTAATTAGCAGGTCTTTAAATATTTCTAGTTAATAAAAATTAAGTTAAAAATGATAGATTTCAAATCTCAGAAATTTATCTTCAAATGGGCATGCAGAAATATTTGCGCAAAAATTATGTTTAAATATCTCGTTCATTTATTATTATTTTAATATTTAAAAAAATCTAAAGTTATTTAGTATTCATTTTGTCATAGTTAGTATTTATAAGTGTTAACAAGTTAAGTGTTATAAATACAGGATTTTCAAAAGTGTAAAACTTGATACCTGTGTTTAATTTTTTTTTATGCTATACACATTATATACAGAAGTGTGTAAAGAGAAAATTTTGACAGGGGCAAAGTTAGAATTTGGTGCCCCTCTACCCAACTTTTTCTTGTGACAGGCCAAAAAATAACATTTGTAGTATAAATTTGGAGAGTGTCCCCTAAATTTCCGTGCACGGGGCAGCTGCCCCCCCCCCCTCCCCTTGTCACAGAGCTGATTATATACATAATATCTAGTTGGTTAATTTGAATTTAAATATAATGCATATAATTTATAATATGTATGATTATTACACATTATAAACCATTTTTATCTCTACCCCGCCCCACAACATACACACTATTGGTATTAAGAATACAAATAATGCTTATTTTGAAAGCAAGGTAAGATGAGAAGTAATTATTTAACAACTGAATACTTAAGATATTTAACAAAATTTTATAGCATTCAGAAAAAAAAGAAAGAAAAGAAACGAAATAAGAAACTCATAAGTATTTGTATAAGCTAATTTTTCAGCATAGTAAATAAATAGGCTGAATATTGTAAATAGATACTCAGATGTTTTTTATTATCTTTATGTTAGTTATAAATTCAAAACATGACTGATGATTTAGAATCCAGAATTACTGATTTTTCTGAAAAACTAACTAACAATTGTAAAAGTCAAAGCAGAAAAAATCTACAAAATACTTCTAAAACACAAAATATTATGTAGTTTTTTTTATTATCTTATAAAATACATAATTTAAAAAAATAAAACATTCATTAAATATTTCCAATTAATTTGATTATATAATCTAAATCAATCCAAATGAAATTGTCAAAGTAGAAATTTAGTTCAATAATGCAGTTCATGTGCCCCACGTAGCATACGATAGCACATAACAAGTTTTGAACAATTTTCTGTTCCTAATCAATTACGAAACTTGTCTAATCTTTTATATTATTTTAAACTATACACTAAGTTTGGTTATAAATAAATTTCTTCATAATATAATATCCCTGCATACTTTGAATAACACATTAAAATTTAATAAATAATATTACAAAAGATAAGTTTTGCAAAGTCTGAGATTTTGTTTACTATTCAGAATATGTCTTTCAAAAATTTAAATTTATTTTTCCTACAACATATATAGAAACATTTTCTTTATTAAAAGCAAATAAATTTTACTTATTAAATATAAATATAATAGGTATATATATGTATATGTAAATAAATATTTTTATTTACATATAAATATAGGTTTTTGACAGTTTTAGACATTTTTGACAAGGAGGTTTTTGACATGACGGTTTAAACCATGGTTAAAACCGTCAAAAACTTGCCAACCCTGATTCCTAGGTCATTCCATGAAAAATGAAGAAAATGTCTCACTCATGATGCAAATATATATATACCTATATATACACTATATAGGCAAAAGTGATCGACCACTTTTCCATAGTGTTATTTTAGACATTTTGTTAAATATCTAAAAAAATACATGAGGAGTTATCCTGAAACTCTAAATGTCTAAAGATAATAGTACAGGTCACACATTGCCCTGAAGATTTTTTCCCAAAACTCCATGGGGGACTGCCAACAAATTGAAAAAGTATGAATATCTCAACGAATATCTCTTAGAGTACCTATGTCACCTTATATCCAAATCATCTGTGTTTTTAAGGGTTAATATTTCATCTAATTATCAAGGATTTTTTGTTTGAAAATCATTATCAACAATCTTTTTATTTTTGTGTTACAATAGTTTTATCCAGTACTTCTCAACACCTGTGTGGAATGCCTGCACAACAAAATTTGAGTATAATAGAAAAATGCAATTTTATCAAAAACTCTGTAATCTAGAGTAATTACTAAAGTTTTTTTGTGAGGTTAATATCTACTACCTCTAATTTCTTTCATAATTTTAGTTTCAGTAGATTCAGAATTAGATAGGGGAGGAGAGACTTATTTCTGCACTATATTTTTGATGATATCTCTGAAAATATAATACCTAAAATTAAAACAAATGTATATTTGAGTTCAATGTTATGAAAGCTTTCACACAATACAAAGGTTTTTTGTTTGTTTGTTTCAAGTAACTTAATAAGTTCCTCTACATTTTGCCTAAGCATATTTGTGAATGTTTAATAATCTGTGAATGTATGGGTCTATAGTTTTTATTACTTCCATCAATTTCAAATTATCACGTTCCATAGTTTACAAGTAAAATGGCTCAGACAGGCAGACACAGGAGTGATCTTATAATGATTCTGTTTTTACCTAACTGTTTTTGTTTAACTCTAAAATAAACAGAAAAAAAAATGTAGTACTACTTGGTTATCCCGTCGATCAAAAAAGTATCGCCAAACTATAAGATTAAATGCCAATAATGGATGATCGTGAATGTCACATTCAATGACATTGAGTACGATATATGAAATGGTACTACTTGATTATCCCGTTGATCAAAACACCATCGCCAAACTATAAGATTCAATGCCAATAATAAATGATCTTGAATGTTTTTTTTTTTTTTTTTTTTTTTTTTTAGATATTTAAAATAAAAATTATGTCATGTTAATTTGGCTATTAGTATAATTTGGCAAAATTGGTTGACGGGATAACCAAGTAGTACCAAAAATGCTATACATTCCATATGTTATAAGAATACATTTAAATAAGGTCTTCAATTAGAAAAAATAAATTGTAGACAAAAGTATGATCGATATAATCTGAAAAAATCTATAACCTGCACTATCCTTGGTCCCTAAATGTGCAGATTTCACAGGGTTGACTGTATTAAAATAATTAAGTGAAGTAATTAATCAAAATAATAAAAATTAAGAAAATCTAAAGAATGATTAAATATTAAAAGTAAGGCTCAAGTAAAAAATAAAGCATAAGTAAATATATATATAATAATAAAATAATTTTGCACCAATTATTCAATAAAGCTTGACTTTATAGGAAGTACATAAATTAATTTACACTGAAATCGTAAAATAAGAAAGTGTTATTTCCTGTTTAGCCAGTGTTACTAACCAAAGAATTGTGATTAACAGTGATATCAATACTATTCTCAATACTTTTTTTACTTTTAAAAACAATCTTATATCAACATAAACATCAAATCTTTTTTTTTTTTTTTTTCATATTTTAAATATGTTTTTTTCATTTTAAAGAAACCTTTTTTAACTGTTAAAATCAGATTTATTAACTTTGTAATAGGGGTGCATTGAATAGTGCTTTTGGCCGAATACCGAATACTCGGCCGACAGATTAACAGAATACTAAATATTCGGCTTACCAAATAGTAACTGTTGGGCCAAATACTAAATATTCTGCCAGCCAAACATTAACTATTTGGACGAATACCGAATATTCGAGTGTCCAAATACGTTTTACATTTCAAAGCTTAGATTTTTTCCAATATAAAGTTTATTTATAAAAATCTCTTGTTTATCAAAATGTAACTTTTTAATGTTCTTGTGAAGAAATTAAAGTAAAATCAAATGGCGGCAATTCAATAAAAATAACTTTTTTGCTTCTTTTGATTTAGCAAGTAAGTTTTTAAAATCATCTTACATCAATGTCTGGATCTGGAATAAGCGAGAGATGTAAATATTCAGGTTTTTCTTAAAATCTTGCAACAAACATTCAATATATGGTCAAGACAAACACTATTTTAATAAAAGATAATATCTCAATCCATTTATTCCATTAATATTACAATATGTTTAATCAAATATATATTAGGTGTGAAACAAATCAAAACTGTATAATTATTCATAACTTTATCTATAATGAACATATTTTAACAAGATTTGTTTGGAATAAATATGATGAAATTGGAAATGAACGAATTTCGATCAGTAACACAGTATAAATACTTTCAACTTAAATCTGAATATAGGAATATCTAGCTATTATTTCTTTTCTTATGAATAGTGGCATTTTGCACCCTTGCCACCATATTGCCATATATTTTACAGAAATCAAAGCATATGAGTTAAACAATATAGTTATGGAATCTTCATTATTGTTAATGTAACAAATGAAAATACAAATTTGACCTAGAGTGATTTGAAATGCAATGTAATACTGAATAAATTAAATACAATTATGGATTCATGAACAAAAATTGTCTGTCTTGATAGCTATTATCAATCCCAAAAGTTTTTCTTTTTTGTTTAAAGGCTTTTATTTGGGAAAAGCAAGAAACAGATTATTTACTAAACAAAATTTAGGAATTTGCATTTGCACATCATTTATTCTTAAGAGAATCCTAATTAATCACCATTTTTTCCTTCTCATGATTCTTAAGCTATACTTTAGAAAAAACTAATAATGTAAAAACATTCTATTTTATTTAAATATGATTTTGTTTCTAATTATTTTAAATATATTAATAAATTGGCAGTTAAGTTTTTAAGAATGCATTTTAAAAGGTTTTATTAAGTATTAGATTCGGCCAAATATTATATTAAATATTATATATCTGCTTAACTGAATAATTTGATATTTGGCCTAGTTGAATTTTCGGTAACATGGCCGAAATGAATATTCGGTGCATCTCTAATTTGTAAATACTTTTTTCTTTGTCTATAAACAATTTAATTAAACCAGAATAAAAGTTTAAGAAAAGAAATAAAAATTTCAAAACAAAAAGAAATGCAATCTGACTACTGGAAAATCCTCTTAAAAAATTTCAACCTAAGTACTCGAAAATAAAAAAATTGGGATTGTTGAGAATAACAATTGTCACCTAATAGCCAAATTCACTAAATAACTATTAAAACAAACAACGCCTTCCAAAAATGGCAACAAATCCAAGAACATACTTAAGCTGAGCCTCCCAATTTAAATTTTGTTTAATGTTGACAGTAGGTAGATTTGGCACTAGCAGGGGGCAGTATTTGGTAGGCTTTATTAGGTACTACTAGGTTACCCGTCGATCAAAAAATTATCGCCAAACAATAAGATTAAATGCCAATAATGGATGATTATGAATGTCACATTCAACGACATTACATACGATTCACGTATTTAAAATGTCATGTCAAAGTGATTTTTATTTCAACCTTTTATTTGTATTTTTATTAATATTCTACTAATTATTTGTTTTTTCGTTATTTAAAATAAAAATTATGTCAATATGTATAATTTGGCTATTAGTTTGGCGATTTGTATAATTTGGCCGAATTAGTCGATGGGATAATAGAGTAGTACCCTTTATTATCCTCTTGGTTCTTTTCCTTTTCCAGTTGTAGAAAAGAAAATCACAAAATATGTCCAATGGTCTTAGGAAAAAAATTCAATTAATTGAATGAAAACTTGCAAAATTTGTCATTTTGTCTCCAGAGAAAACACTGTAAATTTACAATTGGTCGTTGAGAAAATTATGCAAAATTTGTCAATGAATCATAGTTGTGGGAAAATATCAGAAAATTTGTCAATCAGTTGCAGGAAACTATCAGAAAATTGGATAGCTAGGTGCAGAGAAAAGATACAAAATTTTTCAGTCAAATGTGTGAAAAAGTTAACCAATCTGTTGCAAAAACAAATCATGGAATTTCGACAACTGGTTGCAGAAAAATTTAAAAATTTTCTCAACTGGTCATAAGAATTAGTTAATCACAAGAAAAAAGAATTTTTCAATTTGATGCAGGATAAAAATTGTAAATTCTGTCTACTTGTTACAAGAAGAACCATGAATTTCACTAACTGACTGCAGAAAGCATTACTGTTTTGGAGGAATAACTAAATAAAAAAAAGTTTTAAAATTGATGATCAGATTTAAAAGGTTACAATTTATTAACAAAACAATTAACAGCACTAAGACTACTTCAAAGGCCCCAGGGGTTTAAACTGGAATGTAGAAATGGGTGAATAACTAAGGGAAGAAAAGATCAAATAGGGGACAAGAAATTAACAATTTATCGCATAAAAGCTTAAAGAGGCTTGGAGGATCTGAGTCTTAAAAAAATAAAAATCTGAGCCTGAAATGCACCAAGGTCTTTGACTATTCTCACCCCAATTTTCAGTTTTGTATGTGTGGTATATTTTGCTAGCTATCAGAAGCAGACACAGACATAACAAAGGAAAACTTTTTTTATTAGCTAGTATAGGTTTAACTGGACTTCATAACCAAAAAAGCTTGATAAATACATAAATGCATTTGGTAAAAAAAAAAAAAAAAAAAAAAAATCCCCACTCATATCATTGTTACCTTGAATTTTTTCAGAAATAAATTTATATTTCCTTCATGGACGAGCATGAGATCAATCATATTAATTGGACTTGCATGTTAAAATGTCCGTGAATGGAATAATAAGTTTTTTAAAAAGCTGAAACTTTCTCCCTACATTTTAAGTTTTAATGTTTTCATCTATAAATGCAAATTTTAGGCATTTGTGGATTTTAGGTTTCCAGAGAGTCACTCTGTTGTGTTTTTGTTATTTTAAGTTTTTGTTCTTGACTCTTTGATCTATCTCTTATCCTCTCATTCAATTTTACTTCATTAAAGTTTGCTGCAGTATTTGAAGGAACAAATGTATAAACAATTGGTAAATTTGTATAATTTTTCTTCTCATTATTACTTGATAGTGTTTTAGGCTTCAGTTCTTTTTCTATCATTTTTTTATTCTGTCGATAGCGTCTGGAATTTTCCTGCCACTTCTTTCGCTGTGTTCTTTTTTCACTTAATGACATTTTATTTACAGGCTTAACAATACCCTTCTTTTTTTTATTTTCATACTTTAGTTGTCTTTTAATTTTTTCTTGCAGAGAGCGATCTGGATCCTTTTTAATTTTCTCTTGTCGTATTTTTTCAGCTAGCCTTTTTTTTAACAAACGATCCTCATTTGATTGTGTCTTGATTCTTCCCATTTTTGGAACCTGCAAATAATTATACTTTATTACAATTAATTACTTGATAAACACATTAAAACCTGCTTAAATGGAATCTCAAGGAACAATTCCCTTTTTAGACAAGTATATACATATATTTTTTAATCAATATAAATGCAATATTTTCAAGATAAATATCATTTTCTACATACATAAGTCTTTTTTTATTATACATTTATCTTTTACTTTATATTATACCAATCTAATGAAATGCTTAAAATGATGTCTTTGCTATAAACAAACAAACAGTTTTAAAAAAGTTTGTCTGCAAAAGTTATTTTTTTTCAGTTTAATGCTTAAAAATCTGCATTGTCTTTAGAAGTCAAACTACAGAAAAAACCCATACATAACTTATAGTTAAAATGTAAGGAAAAAGTGGGACATAAAATAGTAATTTGACTCAGGAACCTCCTTGTGGCTTGAACTCATTTATTTCACTGTTACAGCTTACATCATTTAGCAAGTCTGATTGGAGGTACTATGAGCTATTTATATCAATTTTCAGGATCTGTATGGTCATGGGTTAAGCAAGCATTGTCAATTTGCACAATGTAATCTTTACCATGCAAATTCTTGTTATTAAAAAATATTGTTATTGTTATTGTTATTAAAAAATCATCAAAATATTAATCTTTTTTCTTTTTAATTATTTGATCATTTCCACATTCCATTTAATCATGGAGCCCATTACAGAGAACCTTGAAGTCTTAGTGAGGCTGTTAATTGTTAAGAAATTGCTCCCCTAAGAATAAGCCTTCGATTTTGGGAAGCCTTTTTACTTACCCATTATACGTACTTAGAGTAAGTATAAGGAAAGGGCATGTTTACAAACAAACGCTTCCGTCAACCAATCTACCAGTTACATTTTTGCTTTCACGATCATTACAGGAATCATCATGGCGACGTTGACCAATCACACAACAGAGCTTTTAATCATAGACAAATCAGACCAATCTTAGACCAATCAGATCGCTTTGACTTCTCGGGTATCGCAGGAGTCTTAAAGACAGGCAGGAAATTACTGTGGATCCACAGTAATTTTGCCCACAGTGACGTCAGCTGCTGTTTCCTTATTGCAATCTTTTAGAAAATCAGAAAAATGACAGATTTTTACATTTCACAGGGTTCATACAGAGTTGGGAAGAAAAAATCCAAGGAGTCAAAAAATTTTTAAGAACTTGCCACTTTTGTTGTTATTTATGTGGCATGCACTTTCACAGCCCCAATTCCGCAGGGATTCTGCAAGGGGGGTGGGGGGGGGGTATCCGCGATCTTTAGACAAAATCGCCGTTTTCCCGCAATCTTCACTCAAAATCAATGATTTATCTGCGATATTTTAGCAAAATTGGCGATTTATTGCAATCTTTTGACAAAATCGGCGTTTTCCCATGGTTTTTGTTTATGAAACTGATGATTTTTACACGATTTCTTCTCGAAAACAGCGTTTTATCCACATGATCTTTTGACGAAATCGGCATTTTTTTTTCCACAATCTTTTGATGAAATCGGCATTTTTTTTTTCAATGATCTTTTGACAAAATATTTGTAAGCAATCTTTTATTGAAAACAGCATTTTTTCCCGCGATCTTTTACAGAATTTGGCATTATATCTGCAATCTTTAGATGAAATCGACATTTTCCCGCGGTCTTCAGACGAAATTAGCGATTTATCTGCGATATTTGGTGAAGTTGTTTTAACTATGATCCGCACAGGAAATTCACGTTTTTCAGTGATTTTTTGACAAAGTCCGTTGACAAAAACATTGACGAAATCGTCATTTTTCCACGAAATATTGACAAATATTGACTTTTTCAGCGATCCTATCACGAAATTTGCATTTCTCTGCGATTGTTTTTTCCGCACGCAAAATCGTACAAGTTGGCAACTATGCAGAACTGATAACCCAATTTCAAAGTAAATCACTTTGGTGGCTATTAGTACAATCCCAACTAATCACTGCTGTGCTTCTGATGAATGACATGCATAAATGGTTTACCGTTTTACAATCGCGATTCTTTTTTTTTCCGGGAGCAATATCGTTTGCATGCAAAACCGCAATACAATTTAAGGAGTTTCTAAGGAGTATTTTGTTTATCTAAGTAGTTCTAAGTACTACTTGGGAACATTTTCATTTCTAAGTAGTTTCTAAGGAGTCCAAGGAGTCTGTACAAACCCTGATTTCAGACACTGAAGATTCCGAAAAACTTATTTTTAGAAAGAAAAAAAAATGTTGCTGTCCACCTGTCTGTCTGTCAAACTTTTTTTCCCTGAACAAATTGAGATAGAGACTTTAAGTTTGGTGTGTACTTAGTATATTATAAATGGAAAAAGCCTGTTTAATATCAGTAACTTTGATTAACCGGAACTATTTTTTTTAGACTCTTGAAATATTCATTCTGATGAAAGGTATATATATATGTTTTTTTTTTTTTTTTTTCTAAGGAGTGAATGTAAAAGACAATAAAAAAACATACATTTTTCATAAAAAGTGAAGTCAATCAGATAATTAGTTGCCAAGATATTTGTAATTTGCAATTCTATTTTTCACACACTCTGATTTTTCATGACCCTGTATTTCATTCAAAGCTATATGTTAATTGAATATACGATGTTTAGTCTGATGCAATAAACTGTTAGTTAATATGATTATTATTTTTGTAGTTATAAGGATGTTGCTTTTACGCATTTTGGTACTACTTGATTATCATGTTAACCAAAAAACTATTGCCAAAATATCTACGGGTATAACATGTTTTCGCCCCTAAAACTAAACAGAGTTTAACCAGGGGTCTGATCAGACTTTTCTCACCTGTTTTTGTGAAATTGTGAATTTTTTCTTATATTTGTGAAAATTCTAATCAGAATTTTGTGAATTTTAAATTATTGATGTCTTCAGGTTCTATTCTTCATATATAAATAGCTAAGTATAATATGCTCTTTGGTGAGTTCAATTGCTTATTTACAAGCTAAATTTTATTATTAAATGATTAAATTTGTGAAAAGTTCATTTTGAAGGTGAAAAAATTACGTGAAAAGTTTAAGAGACAAATAGTTTTGGGATAAAATGTTTTGTGAGAGGTCCTGTTTGGGGATAAAATTTTTTTATGAAGGGTGTTTTTTTAAGATACATTATTTTGTGAAGGGTCCTTTAAAAGACTTAAAATTTTCCTAAACATATCCCTGATAACAATAAGCCATTTAATCATAATTTACAGTTTGAATTCTTTTTGCCACATTAGTTTTGACAGGGTCATCCAAAAGATACTCATTCTTTTTCAATTAGTTGGGGTTTTGGGAAAAAATCTGTGCATGAATATATGACCTGTACTTCATTGTTTATGCACTTGTAGTTTCAGGATAATTCCTCATGTATTTTTCAAAATATTTAACAAAATCTCAAAAATCACAAGTGGTCGGTAACCTTTGGCCATATAGAGCACATAATCTTGAGAAAATGTCATTGAACCTATACAAATTGGTGGTGTTGGTGTATTTTTTGTCGGCTGATTATCTACACTATGGGATATAGGCCTTATGGGGTGGGTTGCCCTCCGTGGGGGTCTTTCTAAGAGAACCTAACCCGTATTTACGCAAGGTTCGAAGAAAACTACGGAAAACTTCGAATGGTTAGGCTGACGGTCGCGATTGGGTTCAAACCCAGCACCTACTGTCTACCAGTTTGGAGGTCAGAACCTCGCGGCCACTGGTGGGGCCCTATACAAATTGAATTAATTACAGTCGATGATCTATAATCCGCACACCCATAATTCACTGTTTCCTCATTGTTTTCTCATTTTTTTTTAAATTTTTCTAAAAAAAAACTTTTTGGATCACTAATTTGTAAATTTCTTAACTGTTTATTTCATTGTTTACATTCGTAAAATAACGTGAATTATAGAAAACAGTGGATTATGGGTGTGCGGATTATAGATCTTCGACTGTATACATAAATATGCAAAATTAATAATTATATCAGACTTTTAACTAAGCATGAAATTTGTCAATCAATCATCGAACATAGTGCAAAGTTTATTAGTCGGTCTTGATCGGAAAAGTTTTTCATTCATTTGACAGCAAAAAAAAACTAAATTTGTGAACCAGCCACAAAAAGTATGCTAATAAAGTATTTTGCTGTGCTAAAACATATTTCTATTCTACTTCAGGTGCTTATATAATGCCTTTTATATATATACACATGGTGCCAACAATTTTAATCAGTGATTCAATTGTGATTTAAATCAACCAATTTTTTTTAAATCATTGATTAAAATAAAATTTTTTTTATAAATGTTTAAAATAAATTAAAAGTATTAAAATCTAAAATCATTTTTGGATTTTTTCTACAGCTACTTTGGCTTATGACTAAATGAAAAAAAAAAAATATATATATATATATATATATATAGTTTTAAAAAATTGCTTTTAAACTTAATTCTTGGAAATTGTGAAACATTAAGTAAAGCAAGTTTGTAAAGGCATAAAAAGTGTTTCATTTAAAATTTTAATTTAATTTTAAAGAAAACAATGAGATTTCTCCATAACACAGTTGTTTTAAATACACATATCCAAGAGCTTATAAAAGTGATAAAACTTTTTTTTTGGGGGGGGGGGGGAGGAAAGGCAGGATGTTTTAAAACTATGTTTATTTAACATTATTTTTCAATTTGTAATTCATAAAATTTTTAAAAATTAATGATTTTTTAGTTATTATCAAAAAAAATTATGTACTTTCCCTTTTATTGCAGGGTTTGCAGCATCATGGAAATTTCAAAATATCTAGGAAAAGTCAGGGAATTTACAAATATTTTTTAAAAAATCATAAAAATGTCTTAGAGAAAAGAAAAAAAAATACACAATTCATCAAATATTTTGGAGAAAAAATCATAAAATTTGTCAAATAATTGAGGGAGAAAAAAAAATTAAGAAATTTGAAGAACTACTGCACACACAAAAAAAATCATTAATTTTGATAAAGGATTGCAAAAATAAGTAGCAAATTTCACTATGTCTGTTCAATCTGAGAATGTTTTGAGATTCGATCAGGGAAAATCTAGAAATTTTTTGAGATTTGGTCATGGAAAGTCAGGGAATTTTCCTATCATGTTTTGCTATGAACCCTGTATTGCTACTAAACACATTATTAATATATATATTTTTTTTTTATAAAATAGTGTCCTTTTTTGGAGCTAACATCCTGCTTTTTTCCCTTCTAAAATGAACATTAAAATATTTTCTAAATTATCACTTTAGTAACTAAAGCATGAAAATGTATATCACATACCTAATTAAAGATTATTTGTTTAATAATTATTATTTTTAAGTAGTGTTAACAATGTACTATTAAATGCAATTACTGATCATTTGATAAAGGTAAATATCATTAGTATTTTATCTATACATACAAAAAACTGGTGACTAGAGAGAAAAGTAGAGCTCGGTTTAAAAAAAATCTTACAGTAAAATTTGAGAAATATTTTCAATGTGCTTGAAAAAGAATTTTCAAATCAGATGATCTGTAAAGCTTATGAAATAACCCAAATTTTTGTTAGCTGAAAATGAGGACTGAGCTATACTGGTGCCTTATATTTAGAATTATACTATTATCCACTCAAAATGATTACTGAGGAAAGTAGTCAATAGAATATATTGTTATGCTGTCTCAAATTGGTTAAGCCCCACAATGCTAAACAAATATAAACCATGATGTGATAATTAAAGTATAACATTAATATAATCAAGTTGTTGAGGAATTGATGTAGATAAGTATGTTTGAACACAAATATTTGGTATATGATTGAATCGTATCTATTCAAGGTTTTGAGTTTACTTGGAGCTTTGATCTTCCAGTTATCAAAACAGCTGGTATGGAATTGTGTTCACACTTTGTACAGAACGAACCGTTCTCATACTTCATTACATCAGCCTGTAACATATAGTTATGAACCCAAATTTTTAAACTGGTTATGGATGATTGAAATACGGAAAGAGTTAAAATGTCTCTTTTTCCCCGATTGATTTTAAAGCACCAGTAAAGCTCAGTCCTCATTTTCAGCTAACAAAAATTTGGGTTATTTCATAAGCTTTACAGATCATCTGATTCCGTTTCTTTTGCAAGCACATTGAAAATTCTTCTCAAATTTTACTGTAAGATTTTTTTAAATCGAGCTCTACTTTTCTTTCTGGTTCCACCAGTTTTTTGTATGATTTCATAGCTTTTTCAGATCCTTTCAGGAACTTTATCTATCACCTTCAACTACAAATCTAAACTATTATTAGTATTAGTTTAAAATTATTAGTAGGCATATTAGTTTGGCGAAATACTTGAAATGACGCCAAATTGGCTTTAATTTTGGACACCAGATTTGGCGATATATTGCCAAGTTGGCGAAAAACTTGGCAACAGAACCACCTCCTCCCAGATGGTAGTCCCCTGCAGTTTCTCAGTATCTACTTAGATTTTCTTATGACGATAGGTATCTACACAGATTTTCATAGTTTCATTGTTCAAATAGTTATTTTTATAAATATAGAAGAATTTTTTTCCCTAATTATCCCTTTTTAATTGAAATATCTATGTTGTAGTAACTGTTTTACTTCGAAAACACTCAAATGAAGGTGCAATGTTGTTTTAACACATATTTAATTACAATTTATACATATGTTTATGAAAAATATGCATTTTCTGTTTCAAATGACGTCAATTTCAAAGGTTCAAAACTATCAGGAGAATCCGAATTTTTATTGATCTATAAAAAAAAGAACACGTTATCGTTTCTTTTTTAAATTATTGAATTGTTTTTTAGTTGGTGGCAATTCGAAAGCAACAATTGAATTAGCAATTAAAAGGGAGAGATTTCTATAATGTTAAATTATGAAAGGAATAGCATTATATCAATTTTAAATGGGTGCCATTTCCTTAATTTTTTATATTTTTTTACCGGACCTTCGAAAGGCACATCCCTAAATTAAAAGCTTTCGAACAAGCTATTACACGTTGCTGAATGTTTCCTGGTTCAGATTATAATTGAGTTGTTTCTCTTTTTTTGTTATTTCATAAGCAAGAAGTGCCAAAACAGGGGTTCTGGATCTCCGAAACTAATCTGTGGATCTGGATGAATTTTTGTAAACTTTGAGATCTAGGGTAGGACACTTCCCCTTTTAAATTTCGTCGCAATCTGATGATTGGGTCCAAAGTTGTTAAGAGGCAAACTTTGGACTTTAACATTAGAGATGCAGCTGAGCTCTACTATACAGCACTATCGTGCTGTATGATAGTCTTACATAATTATGATAAAATGTTACTGTGTAAAACTCATCATATACTAACTAATGAAACTACTAATTTGTAATTTTTATAATTTCTGAAATTACTAACAATTATTTTTTATTAATTAAAGTGTAAAAGCATAGATTATGTTAGTAATTAGAGGTTTCATGGTTCTAGAAACAAAACTCTTGGTATCTATGCTGGAAAAAGAAAAAAAATCTTATTTAAATCAAAAAAATTAATTTAAATAAAAAAAATTGTGTTTTTTTTTTTTTTTTTTTTTTTTTTTAAACTTAGTAATCACATTTCTTTTTTTTTCAAAATTAATTGAATCGACTTAAATTTGTCAAATGTATATGTTGTTTAAAATTTTGAATATTTTTGAAAATTGAAAAAAATCCACATTATGGTACTTTTCAAGTAGGTGCAGTCGAAAAAAACCCATTGGGTCAATTTTACAAAAAGGTGCCAAATTTTTCGGATCTTTTAAGGAATTTTGCAATTTGAGAGATCTTTTTTGACGAAATTTGCAGTTTTTAACAATTTTTTAACAAAATTTTAGTTTTTTTCACAAAATTTGTCGTTTTTTGATAATTTGTTCACAAAAATAATTTTTGTGCAATTTTTTAACTAAATTTGAAGGTTTAAGCAATCTTTTGATAAAATTTGTGAGTTTTGTGCGATCTTTTGCAATTTTTAGCAATCTTTTCACAAAAATTTGTGGTTTTTTGCGACATTTTTTTGATGAAATTTGTGATTTTATTGTGTCATTTGATTAAATTTGCCAGTTTAATTGTGATTTTTTTACAAATTTTGTTGTTTTATCGTGATTTTTGACAAAGTTTGTCGTTTTTCGCAGTTTTAATCTTTTGATGAAATTTGCTATTATTTCAGGATCATTTGAGGAAATTTTGGATTTTTTGTGATTTTTTTGATGAAATTTGAAATTTTTTTACGATTGATTGACGAAAGTAGCAATTTTTTTTGACAAAAATTAGTTTTTTGCAATTTTTTGACAAAAATTGTGGATATTTTTTACGAAATTTGAAGGTATACGTGATCTTTTGATGAAATTTGTGAATTTTGTGCGATCTTTTAACGAAATTTACGATTTTTTTATGAAATTTAATGGTCTTATTGCAATTTTTTGACGAAATTTGTGGTCTTATAGCAATTTTTGACAAAATTTGCAATTTTTTCATGATTGTTTCACGAAATTTGTGGTCTTATAGCAATTTTTGATGAAATTTGCAATTTTTTCATGATTGTTTGACAAAAGTTGAAATTTTTTCACAAAATTTAAATTTTTCATGATTTTTTAACGAAATTTGTTGTTTTTTGGCAATTTTTTTATGTTAATTGCAGTTTTTTCCATTTTTTTTTTTTTTTTTTTTTTTTTTTTTTTTTTTTTTTTACAAAAGTTGCCGATTTTTTGAGACATTGTGCAATTTGAGTTATCTTTTTTGACTAAAGTTGAAAATTTTCTACAATTTTTTGACAAAATTAAAATTTTTTTTCATGAAGTTTGTCGTTTTTTCAAAAAATTTTAAAGTTTATGCGATCTTTTAATGAAATTTGTGGGTTTTACGCAATCTTTTCATGAAATTTGCAATTTATTTCAGATTTTTTGACAAAAATTGCGATATTTTGCCGAAATTTAACGGTTTTATTGTGATTGTTTAACGAAATTTGCAATTTTTCCCGATCATTAGATGAAATTTGAAAAATTTCCCAATCGTTTGATGAAATTTGAAGGTTTGCATGATCTTTTGACAAAATTTGTGGGTTTTTTGCAATCTTTTAATGAATTTTGCAATTTTGGGCGACTGTTTGATGAAATTTGTTGTTTTTTCGCATTTTTTTGACGAAAACTAATTTATAGCTGTTTTTTGGCAATAGGCAATCTTTTTATGAAATTTGAAGATTTACACGATCTTTTGATGAAATTTGTGGACTTTGTATGTTGTTTTGCTATTTTTAGTGATATTTTACAAAATTTGCAGTTTTTTTGCATTTTGACGAAAGTTGCTATTTTTCAGAAAATTTACCAGTTTTATAACGATTTTTTAGTGTCTGTTGAAAAAAAAAATTCGGTTTGAGATTTTTATTTTTGAAATTTGCAGTTTTTTCACAATCTCTTTTGTCGAAATTTGCATTTTTTTCCGTGATCACTTGTCACAAAATTTGCTATTTTCGGGATCTTTTGAAGAAATACACAATTTTCTGACGAAATTTTTTGTTTTTTGCGATTTCTTGAAGGAATTTGTTGAGTGCGACTTTATTATGTCTTTTAAAAAAAATTGCAGGTTTAATTGCGATTTTTTGATGACGATTGCCGTTTTTTACAGTTTTATCACATTTTAGATGAAATTTACTGTTTTTATCGCAATTTTTTGACAAAATGTTTAGGTCTTTTGCAATCGTTTGACAAAAGTGTAATTTTTTTTCTTGAAATTTTCTTGACAACATTTGCAATTTTATTATATCCTTTGATGAAATTTGTCCATTTAATTTCGATCTCTTTACGAAATTTGAGGTAATATCACATCTTTTAACAAAATTTGAGATTTTCGCTTATTTTATTAAATTTGTTGGGGTTTTTTGTCATCTTTTGAAGAAATTTGCTGATTTTTTTTTATCTATTGACCAAATTAGCATATCCCTCAATCTTTTGAAGAAATTCGCAAAGTTTATTCGAACAACTGACAAAATTTATTTTTTTCGACAACCATTTGTCAAAATTAGGGATATATTTTGTGTCTGAATTTTTGGCTATATGGACTCATTTTTTTTAAATTTTTGAAAATAATTGTCTTTTTTTTTTGGAAAATTTGGAACAGAATTATTCCTACCTGAATGATGCAAAGAGAACTTTTTCGAATTTAGGCATAATTTTTATGGAAAATGATCAATTTGGCTCATGACCATTTTGAAGCAGAAAAGTGCAGCAAAATCGATTGTGTGCAGCTGTTTTATCACTGCATATTTTTAATGGATCTATAGTCAAAACCAGAATCCCTGATACTTTCTTTGAACGAGCTCTAGAATTTAATTTTAAAACAAGTCAAAATTCGGAAATAGAAACTGTCAACTGGCTTTTCTATAAGAAAAAGAAATGTAGGTAACTTTAAATTTCCTCTGCGAATTGCAAGGATCAACTAGTTTAAAGTTTCTAAAGTATATTTAATTAGAGCTTAGAATTTTCTTACTGAATGTGGACCAATTTTGCAGTGTGCAGTGCATAATGACCCATATTGTCTTTTTTGACATAACCATTTGATTATTTTCTTTATTACTAAAAGAAAAAAAAAAACACTAAATATGCCCATTATCCATGGGAGGAAAAAGATTCATGAATTTTCCTCAACCGTTCAAGAAAACATATCTTGAAATTTGGCAATCCATCACAAGAAGAAAAAAATCATACAGTATATTGACTGATAGTGAGAAAAAAATCAAGAACTTTGTCAACCTGTCATACCCCCCCCCCCCCCCCCTGCAAAATTTGGTAATAGATTTCCAGAAAGAGCCGCAAAGTTTAACAATCAGTCACAAGAAAATATTCCCAAAATTCTTCAGTCAGCTGTGAGGAAAAATTTGAAAATTTCATCAATCTGCTGCAAGAAGAAAACCATAAAATTTGCCAATGAATCTTGATAAAGTGCAAAACTGGCACTAACCACCAGCCACAGGGTTAATGAATGAGAAAAAGTGGCTTAAAAAAAAAAACTGTCAGCAGCCACCTTTTGGCCACTTTCCTAAAAGAAGAGAGAAAAACTTTCTTGCATTCTATTATGTTATTGAGTGATTCTCAAAATGTGAGAACACTAAATGTTAACTTTAATAAATTAAAAAAATCATGAAATAAAAAAAACTTTTAATCAATTAGTTTACAAGTTCATAATATAGTATATGTTCCTTTAAAGGATAATATACTATAGCAGGAGTTTAATAGCTATATAGGAGTTTTAATAGCATTAAAATTAATAATTAAAACATTTAATTATGGTATCTGTAGGTTACAGAATTATGGATATCACTTGAACTATAGATTACATATTTTAGACATTGGATGAACCATAGGTTACATAATTTTGATTTTTCTGAACTTTAATATGAATTTTTAAAAAATGTAATTGACTTAATTTTGAATGCATATTACAAAATTATATTAAACATTCTGAAAAAAAAAAAAAAAAAATGTTGAATTAGACAACTCTTATTTACGCACATTAAAAATAAAGTTTTTTTTTTTTTAACTTTTAGTGAAAGGTTTGACATTACTTTCAAATTAGAATTTAATATCTAAAATTAATCTGCAATAGATTTTTATTATGTAAAAATTTATTTGTAGCATTTGAAACATTATACATACATTCAAAACACAGATGTTTCTGAATAATTACAACAGTATAATTCAAAAATGGAAACAAAATATTTACTGTAAATAGGGATGTACCGAATATTCGGTATCTATTCAGTATTTGGCCTATTTGGCCATGTTACTGAATATTCGATTAGGCTGAATATCAAAATATTTGGCTGAATCTAATATTTAATAAAACTTTTTACAATTTCTACTTTTAACTGTCAATTTATAAATATATTTAAAATAATAAGAAAGAAAATCATATTTAAATAAAATAGAATGTTTTTACATTATTTGCTGTTTGTAAAGTATAACTTAAGAAAATTAATCATGAGAAGGATTAAAATGGTGATTTATGAGGATTCTGCTTAGGAATAAATG
Source organism: Maratus speculifer (assembly GCA_964019185.1). Lineage (NCBI taxonomy): Eukaryota > Metazoa > Arthropoda > Arachnida > Araneae > Salticidae > Maratus > Maratus speculifer. Next base: position 242,167,847 of record OZ025302.1, on the reverse strand, counting down.
AGATGCAGATGCAAGTTCCTAAATTTTGTTTAGTAAATACTCTGTTTCTTGCTTTTCTCAAATAAAAATGCTTAAACAAGAAAGAAAAATGTTTGAGATTAGTAACAGCCATCAAGGCAGAGAATTTTTATTTATGAAACCATAATAATAATCAACTTATTGAGTCATATAAGTACATTGTATTTCATCTCACTCTAAGTCAAACTTGTGTTTTCGTTTTTTGCTTTAACAATAAATAAGATGCCATAACTCATGCTTTGATTTCTGTAAAATGTATGGTGGGTATGGAAAAATATATCATTCATAAGAAAAGAACTAGACATTCCTTTATTCAGATATTCAGAATTAAGTTGAAAGTATTTGTACTTTATATTGAAAAAAAATTTGCCTTGAGTTATATAAAAAGGACAGTTATGAGGATGTAAATTTTTTCTGAAACCATTTTTTCATTGACTTTAAAATGTTTATTTTAATTCGTAGAAGAAACCATGAGATTAAAAATTTTATGAATTAAAAAAATCTCATTATTGTGCTTCTTAAATAACTCAAGGCAAATTTTTTTCAATAATAAATGTTCTTATAAACAGCTCTTATTTATCAAAATGTAAGTTTTTATTAAAATTAATTTTAAAAAGTAACATTTTAATACCTTTAAACTTTGAAATATAAAAAATATTTAGAAAGCTGAATAGTTGCTATTTGGCTGGCTGAATATTCGGTATTCAGCTAATCGAATATTCGGTATTCGGCCAAAACCACTATTTGGTGCATCCTTAATTGTAAAATAATTTATTCATTTCATTTTTGAAATACATAAATCTATAATTTCTTTGGGAAAAGAAAAGTCTCCTCTAGAAGTAATGGAATGAGGAGGAGAAGGTGCTTTTACCAAAATTTTGTCAATTTTGTGCTGTGCTGTGTCATTTTTGGGAGGATATCTAAATCTGTTGCAGGTAACATCCCCCTGTGGTGTCAAAAAACTAATGGAAAACATTTGACAATTATTTTCTGAAATGACGTTTTCTATAACACCTGGCTATAAGTTTTTGTTGTAAATCACAAAACACCAATATTAAATTTGATGTTGGACTTGGGTGGGTTATTAAGAAGTGAAACAATAATTTTTTCACCAGCTTCTCTATTCCTGCAATCTTCATTCCTTATTTGACTAACAATTTTTAATGAGCCTTGAATTTTTGTGGGCAAGTGAATACCTAAGTTTTCCAGTGCCAGTTTTTTTCTGGGGAAGCAGTTACTTATAAATTATTTAATTGCATATGCATATTTACTTGGGGATTTTAGCAATTTCTTACATATTCTTGAAGTTAAAACATGGGTTGATGGAGATGATGAAGGGGAATTGGAGGGCAATTTCTCAATTTCTTTTAAAGTTGATGAGGAAAATGTTTCTTTTACTTGAACTTCAAGAGCTTTTTTACAGTTTTGTTTGAATTTTTTTTCTCGTTCACAAACACAAGTTTTTTTTAATGGCTCATTTTTAATCTTGATTCAGCTTTCCGTACACGATTATAATCTTTCCGTTCTTCTTCAGACATATCTTTGATTTTTTTCCTAAATAGTGCCCGGGTTTCATTTTTCTTTTCAAGTTTCCTTTTTTCCCGTAACTTTTGAACTCGTAAATGAGTTTTTTCTCTTTGAGCCTCTTTTTGTTCGTCTGTTAATTTTTTTCTCACTTTTCTATTTCTTTCTGCTTCTTTTGCTAAATGGAGTTTGTACTTGTCGGGATTAGTGTCTTTCAACTTTTGAATGTACAGCGCACTCCTTGATTGACCTCTTTGTTCTAATTTTTCTTTTACTTTGGTATTTCTTGAAAGCATTGTCTATAAAACAAAAAGGATATTTTAAATGCAAATAACAAATTTTGCTCTTTCAGATATTTATACATTTTTGCAAGGATAGTACAATATCTACTTATTTATTATTAATTTTAAAATTTTAAAGAAAAATAAGAGTAATATGCAAAGGTATTTTGTGATTAAATTAGAGGTTTTACAATTCTTTAGCATGTTTTTTATTATGTGTTTGAAAGAATTTTGCAGAAAATTAGCCCCCCCCCTCCCAAAAAAAAATATATACAGTGAAACCTCCGAATAAGGGACACCTATGGGACCGAGACTTTTGTCCCTTAAATAGAGGTGTCCCTTATTCGGAGTTTTTATATTATTTTTAATTAATCGTTTAGAAGGAATTAAAAATTGCAAAGCATTAAAGGGAAATTTAAATGTACCTGAAGTGCATAAATCATGTTAATCAGGCAAAAGGAAGAAAAGAGAATTAATTAATTAAAATTTTCAATTAATTACTAAATCATTAAATGTTTTGTAGAACTATTGATTTATATTTTTATGCAAACAATATACATGCAAAATGGGTTAAACAATTGAAAGAATTTTACTTGAAGTAATCAGTCAAAAGGGATTGTTTTGCAATTTTCCAGTATAAACTTTTCAAATGTTTATTTACCATACTTATAAATTTTAGTTCATCATTATCAGCATAATTTACCCATAAAAAAAGTATTAAATTGCTTTGCGTATTTTAAGGAATCAAAGATCTCAACTGCACTTCTTAATGGGAAAATATTTTGACACATTTACAAATCCATTTTTTAACAGAAAAGTACAAAATTGGAACATTTGACGATGGAAGCGATTTGGAATTGAACTGTGTTTTCAGTTTTTTGATAAGTAAATTACCTATTGAGTTATAAGCGATTTTGATCAAGTGACAAAGACGTGCTTTACGCTTTCTTGAGTTGTTACACTTCTTTCGCGGGGAAATTCAGTTCAAATAAGCGTCCATTTTGACAGTATTTCCTGAAAAATTTATTGTATTTGCACACACACACACACAAAAAAGCTTGATTACATATTTTTTGAACAACAATGCCTCCTAGTTTCAGGCATTTCCAAATAAAAATAAATTAAAACTTGTGTCATAAAAGTTGTTCTTTTGGATTTGAAAACAACCTAAAATAGGGATGCACAACCTTTTCAAGAGAAGGGCCACTTACAAATATGTCTGGGTGGTCGAGGGCGACATAACTAACACAGAGAGGATTCGATTTGGAAGAGTTGATCTGTGACCCATAATCAGATAAAAATATAGTTTCATAGGAAAGTGTGTGTGTGTGTGGGGGGGGAGAGTTACCTCTTAAAATTCGCTTATCCAGTCAAAATATCCAATTCAGTAGGTAAGGACATTTCAGTGTTTTTTACGTTTTTATATATAACAGATATAGCAAGGATTATTTTTGAGATGTAAAAATATTCTTTGACTTTATTCAGGAGAGTAAGTTTTGTTTTACTAAAAGTGCTAAAAAAAAGCATAAATGGCTGGTGATAAAAAATGTGAACTTCAGAGACCAATAAGTTACATTTATAATTCTTCCACGCCTGATTGACTAGATTTGCGCTTTTTACGAAACTAGTAGGCAAAATTCGCATTTTTTAAGAAACCGACCGAGAGTATTCACAATCTGTCCTCGCCCGATCAACAAAATTTGATATTCTTATAAAATTGATCGAAAAAATTCACAATTTTTACGAAGTAGATCGACGAAATTTATGATTTTTAAAAAGTCGATCGACAAAATTTGCGATTTTTCCTCACATGATTGACGAAATTCTCGATTTTTTATTCCTGATCGGCGATATTTCCAATTTTTCTTCGCATGATCGACAAAATTTGCAATTTTTCTTTGCATGACCGAAGAATTTATGATTTTTATGAATCTGATTGATGAAAATTGTGATTTTTCTTTACAAGATCAACGAAATGTGATTTTTTTCACGCCTGATCAAGAAAATTAGTGATTTTTCCGAGCCTAATCGACATAATTTGCAATTTTTATGAAATCGATCGAGAAAATTCATGATCTTTCTGTGACTGAACAACAAAATTCGTGATTTTTAGGAAGTCGATCTTCAAAATTAGTGCTTTTTAAGAAGCCGATCGATGAATTTCGCGATTTTTACAAAGCTTATCGACGAAATTCGTGATTTTTACAAAGCCGATTAACGAAACTTGCAATTTTTCCACGCCTAATTGACCTGATTGAATAATTTTTGATTTTTTTGCACCTGATCAACAAAATTTGCAATTTTTAGGAAGTCGATCGGCAAAATTCATGATTTTCCTTCACATGATTGACGAAATTCGTGATTTTTACAAAGCCTATCAACGAAATTCACGATTTTTCCATTTCAGATAGACAAAATTTCAGATTCTTCCACGCTTTATTGACAAAATTCGTAATTTTTATGAAACCAATCGAGGAAATTTGAAATTTTTCTTCGTATGATCTACAAATTTCGCGATTCTTCCGCATCCGATCGATGAAACTTGCAATTTTATTAGATCCTGATCGACATAATTAACAATTTTTCCATGTGTGATCAACAAAATTAGAAATATTCCCGTCTCCGACCAACGAAATTTGCGATTTTTCGGTGTCCGATCGAAAAAATGATCTTTTTCCACCCTTAATTGACGAAATACCCATTTTCCCGTACCCAGTCAACGAAACTTGCTATTTTTTTATTAAATCTTACGAAATATGCATTTTTTACGCGGCAAGATGAAACTCGCAATTTTTCTCTATTAACTCATTCACTATTTTTTCGCAGCCGATCAACGAAATTTTTCAGTTTTTCCGCACTTGATCGTTAAATTCGTAATTTTTCTGTGACTTGTCAACAAAATTTGCAATTTTATTAAAGCCTAATTGATGTAATTAGCAACAAATTTAGCAATATTCCCGTCTCCGGCCAACCAAATTTGTGATTTTTTGGAATCCGATCAATAAAACTCACGATTTTTCGGTGTCCGATCGAAGAAATGTGTTCTTTTTCCACCCTTAATTGGAGAATACGCATTTTTTCGTGCCTTATCAACGAAATCTGCACTTTTTTTACGCGGCAAGTTGAGACTCGCTATTTTTTATCTCTTGCAAACTGACTCATTCACGATTGTTTCGGAGCCGATCAACGAAATTTTCAGTTTTTCCGCGCATCATCGATAAATTTGTGATTTTTTTTTCGTGCCTTATCAACAAAATTTGAGATTTTTTTTCCGTGTCCGATCAACGTAAACCGCGTTTTTTTTTTTTTTTTTTTTTTTTTCACACGATAAACCGCGAAAATATGCTATTTTTGTTTGCAAACGATGAATTTAATTTTAAATTTTTTCGAGCATAATCACCATAATTTACGATTTTTTCTTGTCCGATCAACGAAATTTTTTTCGCCTAAGACAGACAAAAATTGCAATTTTTCTGTCCCTGATTGACAAGACTCGCGATTTTCCGTGCCCTATTGGGAAAATTTGCTATTTTTTTCCGAGTCTCGCGGGCAAAATTCGCGATTTTTCCATATGTCATGAGCGAAATTTGCAATTTTCCCGGTCCTCATTGACAAAATTCGCTTTTTTCCGCACTTGAGCAATGAAATTCGCAATTTTTCCATGCCGATCAACGAAATCTGCGATTCTTAAGTGACGTTATTTCATATTTTCCCGCGGCAAATTGATGGAATTTATGATTTTTTTTCCTGTGACATATACACAAAAAATCCAATTTTTCTAGTTGTAGATTGAGGAAACCCGCGGGCCACACATTAACCCTTCGAGGGCCACTTTTGGCCCGCGGGCCACAGGTTGTGCATCCTTAACCTAAAAGCATCTGTAAAGTTCTTTATTTCATAATTTTTCTTTTATTCTTCACTGAAAATGCTAAAAATTTTCGGCATTACTTTCAATAGGGATAAATGCACTGATGTCGAATCATATTGTGGGTAGATAAATAATCGTCAAATTTGTTGTATGCAGTGGCGTAGCTAAGGGGGGGCAAGGGGGGCGTCCGCCCCGGGCGCCGAGGCCTAGGGGCGCCAAATTGAGAGAAATTGTTATATATCTATATTGGGGTGGGGGTACAAAATTTCTTGCTGGCCCCGGGTGCCAAAAAACATAGCTACGCCACTGGTTGTATGCCATTGTATCCACATGACTGTCTGTCTGTTTGATGAATTCACAAAAATCTGCATCTTCACTTTCATTACAGACATATTTCATTATCTGAAATGTAAAAATCAGTCCCTTTGATCTCATTTTCAACTGTCCCTTATTCAGAGGTAAATACATTACATGTCCTATACCAAGGGACTGGGACTGGAAGTTTTGTCAATTAAATAGAGGTGTCCCTTATTTGGAGGTTTCACTGTATATATATCATTTTTTTTTTTTTTACTAAGAATTGTGTCAGATATTTATCTTTTCAACTATTAAAAGACGACAAAAAAAAAAAAAAAAAAAAAAAAAAAAAACTATTATGAGCATTTAAAATTTCATTTTTAATGTAGTCTAGTCTAAGGAATTTTAAACTAATGTCTCAAAATTTAATTCTAAATAAAATTTAATTGTACAAAATATATATTAAATAAACTTGTCTTTTGATATATTTTCTCAACTTGTATAAGTAAGATAAATCATAATTTTTACTATATTATTTAAAACAATAAAAATAAAGTTATTTATTACATTCCTTTTAAAACAGATCTCGCAAATGGTTAATGATTGCTATGCCACCATCTTGTTTCGATCATACATGATTGTTGACATATGGTTAATAAGGTTTTTGCGTTTCCATTAAATAAATATGATGTATTTCACCTAAAAACTACTTAATTTCAAGAAATTAAGACTATATTACATTATATTTCTGATATTTTAGGGACAGGAGGGTTTATTAAATATTAATTAAATTGCAAAAAAAATCAGAATCACAATTGTTACATGTTTTTGACATTGCCATTTTGTAAGCAATAAACAAGATATTTACTACTATTAAAATGTCAAAATTATAAAAAAAAAACTTTTTAAAATTAATTTTAAGAACAAATAAATAACGATTAAAATACTTACCAATATTTCTGTTTATCCAACTCTTCATTTATTCCAAAATCAATATTCTTGTTCAGATTGTTACAGTTTGATTAAAAAAAAAAAAATTCAATACATTGGGCGTGCTCGAGGGACACCCGAATGCGAGTGCGTGCTCAGAAGATTCTGAATGGAGTAGGTATTATCGAAGAAAGGAATTTTTTAATTATTCACTTATTACCTTATTTTTATGGTTCAAAATTCATAAATACAAATACTATATATCCCTTTATCTCTCAAAACATGGTTCTCATAACAGAATTACATAGCTATGGTCACTCAAATAAAATCCAAAACATTCCAGAAAAGTATCACATGACCCATTTCATCTAATTAAGCCCAATCAGCATTTAAAATATGACTACCAACCCTGTCAAAGCTTGCACGGGCAACATATACACACACACACACACACACACAAAAAAAAACTGCTGGGCGATTTGATCATGTGATTGTGCATTTTGTTCTTATCTGTTATTGATTGCACTTTGTTTAATAGATTGCCTGATACTATTTAACAATTCAATTGGTGATTTAAATTTTTTAATAATTTTCTTTTCATTCATTCAAAAATCATTTATCAGTTGTTTTATATTTTTATGTTAAATAGAATGCTATTAATAAATCAAGATTAAAATATCCACATATTACTAGATTTCAATGGAATTTGCACTGTTAGTTAGACAATTTTTCAGAGAAAGTTTTAGTATGTATATATTTCTGATTTAATGATTGTATATTTTAATACCGTGTGGATAACAGGCCAAAATATATCATAAAATATGAGAAACAAACAACATCCGAAATCATATTAGTACATAAACAAAACACTTATTTATACTTTCAAAAGAAAATTTATAAACATCCTAATCATACTTTATTCATTACAAAACTAGAAGGCAAACACCAAATATTTTGTCTCTTTAAAAAATATATGTGCAGATATTTTTAGTTAAAAAATGTATATTTTTTGCATTTTGCTTTTATAATACTTTCCATTTTGATTTTAACACCCTAAAATATCCAGGCATGCATTATATTTGCATCCTAATCTGAATAAAAACTCATTTCTAAAATTTTCAAAAAAGGAAAAAAAGGAAAAGAAATTATTTCACACGTATATAAATATTTTCGCAGAATACTTTTTTTTTTTTTCCCATTTGCTTAATATATATATAAATCACTTTGAATACTTAGAGTATTAAAAAGGTTCAAATATAAAACTTTCCCCAGAAAATATCTCATTTTCTCTTATTCAAATAAGTATTTTATTACTATAACAGAAATACACAACTTGCTTCTGTATTGTTAATATAAAAATTATCTTTAATAAAAATTTCTTATTTATTTATAAAAATCAACCAATAAGAAACCATAAACTGCCTTTTGACTGGCGAAAGATTCGAACTCACAATGTCTGATTGCAAGCTCGGCGCTCTAATCGTTTGACCATCGAGTTTAGCCTTGTTTGCAACAGATTACCTTTATAAATAGCACCGTAATTAATTAAATCTGTGATCTGCTCTCAATCTGTTATTGAGCACATAGTCAGTAACCGATTTACAAATTTGGGGGCCCTGGGCACAGATGGCTACTGGGGCCCCCTAGAACTGATGCCTACAGAGGGATTGAGTAAAAAAAGAAAAAGAAATAAAAAATGTACTTATTAATATAAATATTGACTTTAATAATTACTTTAAAATATCAATTAAAAATCATATGAGATAATTATTAATTCTTTTAAATAGTAATCAATTCAAAATTATAAAATTTAAATGATTAGACGTTTTATAATAAATAGTATGGTTCTGATTACCTTTTCATATGCAATTCTTTATATCTGCAATGATAAAATATGCAACAACTAATAATAAATTTTCACCATACCAAGCTATAATAATTTAAAATATTTGGGGGCTCTACCATTTACGAGCTAAGCTCACAAACACAAAACAATCTGACGAAAACAAGAGCACAATTAAATAAGAATTAAAAATATAATAAATTACTTAAGTGATAAAGGCAAAAGAAAATATTCATTATAATAAAGTAAATAAATATGGATGTTTCAGATAAAATATACAATGTTATACAAATACAATACGAGCACAATAGAATGTAGAATGAATTGTAAAATTCCTTTTAGATAATAAAATATCAGATTTTAGACAAAATTTGAGAAACCTTTAAAAGCATTTGGGGGCCCCTAAAACCTAGGGGACCTGGGCTTGTGCCCCGAATGTCCTGCCTTAAACAGGGCCGTAGATAGAAGTGATCTTTAGGGGGGCTCACAATTTCTTTTTCTCATTCTGACGCAGAAAGATAAATTAGTGCATATTCACATTGTAGGTACTGTGTTTCTTATTAAACTGTTGTAACAAGTTCATTTTATACTAAGAAAAGTATATGATGATGAAAATTTTGAGTGTATAACTGGTGCAAAATTAAACATCATGTTAGCGTTAAATATTCAGATAGGATGAGGGAGTGTTTAATTACTTATTTTAGATGCAATTTAGTAATTCTGCAAAACTGTGAAAGGGTCTCAAAACTAAATTAGATTTTTGAACAGAATTTCATTTGAATTTTCGAAGCAGAAATTCATTTAGTGACCTTGGAATCTTTTTCAAGGGGGGGGGGGGGGGCTCTAAATATTTTAGGGGAGCTAGCTGCCCATAGCGCCCCCTTATCTATGGCCCTGGCCATAAATCAGGCACTGCACATAGTTACAGTACCTGTAGCATAGTAGCAAGTACTGAACGAATATCCTGTCTGTGATAAGAACCCACTCCATCTCCCTGCCTCCAGAAATCCACAAAATTCAAAAATCTTCACAACCTCTGGTCCCAAGCTTGCGGATTTGAGAGAGTTGATTGTATTAGCATATTTATTTGTGCTATTCAATTTTAGATTAACTCTAATAGGAATTTTAACAAAATTCAATGTTCAGTTTTGTTAATAAAAAAGTGGCTGTTAATATAAAGAAAGTAGCCACTTTAAAACTAGTGTTACTGGCTTGATGGCCAGTAAAGAAATTTCCCAGATTTGCCCTTTAGGTCATGAGAGATTTTTGTCAATGGATTGCAAAATAATAATAATCAATCAAGAAACTCGTTGACTGGTAGCTGGAAATTTTATCAATTAGTAACTGAAAAAAATCATGAATTTCCTTAATCAGTAACAGGGGGGTGGGGGGGGGGAAGTCAATTTCATTAATTAGTAGCTGAAAAAAATTATGAATTCCATTAATCCGTAACAGAAAAAAAATTGTGAATTTTTTCGATTGGTAGCTGAAAAAAAAAATATATATATATAATAAACTTTGCCAATCAGTAGGTGAAAAAAAAAAAAAAAGGAAATTTTGTCATTCTTTTACGGGAGAAAAATTGTCTATTGGTTTCAGTACGTTGTTGTGAAATTCATCTGCCAGTCTGGGCCAATATTTTGCCAATATTGCAAAACTTTTTAGTTAGATAGAAAAAATAACACAAATTCTGTCAATCTGCCATAAGTAGAAATCATGAAAATTCAACAATAGGTTGTGGAAAATTATTTGAAAATATGTGTAAAATATGTAAATTGACCATATGAAATTTGAAAGGCAGCACTGGAATTGATTGTTGTTTCAAAAAGCAAAATTAAATAAATAATAAAAGAAAAAGATGAAATTTTTTTGAGAGGCTCACAACTACAATATTTTTTTAAGTGGAACTTCAAAATTTTGGATGCAAATTACAAAATCTCATTTTGAAATTCAAGCTTTAACTTTATATACATATACTACAAATTTTCCAATGTTTATGGAATTTATTATTTCATAAACAAATAAAAATAAATCACCAGTTTCACACTTCTAACCATTAAAAATATTAAGCAGCAAATTTACTTTCAAATACCTGGATTGCATCAAAGCTAGTACACTATATATATATATATTAAAAAAAAAAAAAAAAAAACCAGTATTAACCAAAAAAAAAAAAAAATGTCTAAATTTTGACAAAACTCTGAAAAAAAATCTTTTTAGCCTCTACTTAACAATAAAAAACACGTTTTTAAAAATTTAAATTAACAAAGGTTTACACATACATGTAACATTGAAACTAACTATCATTTGCAATAATTTAAAATTTTACTCACATTACTATTAATACTCACATTATTTGCTGTTAAAGTTTGTGGGAGTACATTATTTGATGCAGAGACTTTAAAACTTTGTTCAACTGGTTGATTTTGCTCAGATATGAGGAAAGGATTTGTATCATGAGATTCTAAAGACACTGTTGAAGTTTGGGAAATATCAACATCAAAGTCATCAAATACATTTTCTTGTTTAATTTCTGTTATAAAGCCTCCATCAATACCATGGTCTCTCTCTGATTCCTTCTCTATAAGTGTCCAATTTGAAACATTTATCATGCAAATGGGCTCATGATCCATTTCTTCAGTAGATTGATTTTTTGATTCACCACCAATTGGATTTCCAGACTGATTACTATACTGACTACTTTGCAATTCCAGTTCTTTTAGTCCTTTCACTTTTAAGGCCTGTGCAGCTTTTATGACAGCTGATAATGGGTCCTTACCTAAATTAAGTTCACCACAGTACATAAAATCTATAACTGATTTGAGCTCTGAATATTTCAAGTCTTTTAATATCACAATAGGATGTTTGCATGGGTTTTCTAAAAACAAAGACCTAAAGAAAGGACTGCAAGCGGAAAGAACTAATTTGTGTGCTTTTAAGCTATGTCCATCACAGCCTAACGTGACATCGACCATAGTTTCGCTCGCTAAAAAGGTTTTGAATTCATTCATCACATAAGCATGGTTATTCCACTTAAAACAAAATGTATTACTAGATTGATTTTTTGTCACTTTACCCGTAAAATTATCTGATCCATAACCAGAGGCCTTTTTAGTTTTTCTATTAGACTGACTATTTTCAAATTCCACTTCTCCCAATCCTTTCACTCTTAAAGTTTGTGCAGTTTTTATAACAGCTGATAACTGGTTCTCGGCTATATTAACTTCACCACAGTACATAAAATCTATAAGTAATTGGAGTTCAGTATACTTTACGTCTTTTAGCATCACAATAGGATGTTTGCACGGGTTTTCTAAAAACAAGGACCTAAAGAAAGAACTGTAAGCCGAAAGAACTATTTTGTGAGCTTTTACGCTCTGCCCATCGCAGACTAGTGTAACATCGACCATAGTTTCGGTCGATAAAAAGTTTTTTATTTGATTCATCATATTCGGAATATTGAATTGTAGCGGCATAATTAGAATCAGCAAGTAAACAGAATAATGTTTATGTTTAGGTTTACTACATTCAATTCAACGAACGATAGACGCACAAGATGATTGGTTCGTGTCATTGCAGTTAAATCTCCACATCAAAGGGTGGCAAATTTTGGCGACTTCAGGGATCACCAAAGACGGAAATATTGCCAAGTGGCGTGGCAGCGCTATCTGGTGAAGACAAATTGTAAATTCACGTTTAATGGCGCTATATTACCGCCATCTATCTATCGGTTCTTTTGATCACCAATAAAGTTTTTGGAAGAATTTTTTTTCTTTCCTAGGCATATAAAATTATAATAAATGCATTAATTTCGAAACACAATGCTTTTGATGACGCCGTTTTTTTGTTTTGTTTTTTAAATTTTGATTTTATCAGAGTACATGATCGATTTACTTTTGTATTCAAAGTCTTTTTGAATGCAACATATTATTGTAAGTCAGTTTATCATGTAAAATTGGATGTATTAATATTTTGAATCTTTAATTTGAACATTGTTTTTTAAAAGCGTGACTGGCTTGTCTCTTGGAGTCGGAGAGAGGGGGGCACATATGAACAATTTTTACTTTTTTTTACTATTTCCCAAAAATTGTTACCTGCTATTGAAATAGAAATTAATTTATATAAATATTTACACTTTGAGTTTGTTTGTCCGTTTGGTTAAACTTTTGAATGCATTTATATAGAATTTCTAACTTACATCATCACTCTAAGTATTGTCTAAATTTGTTTAAATGTGCCCGGGTGAAGGGGTAGTATGTGACATATGTGAACACATGCATAAATACGACACAAATAATTTTTCGTGAATAAAAACTAATTAGAATCCCCATTTCTAGTTGTGTGAATAAAACAATAAATATTTCAACATAGATACAAGAATTTGTTCATATAATTATACCCCAAGGACAGTAAATATGCTCATTAAATAACAATTGTGATAGAGCAGTTTCTGCATCTAGTGCTATTTAAAAAAGAAAAAAGAGAGAAAAATCTAAATTTATTTACCTTTAAAATCTAGATTAAACCTACATAATTTTAATGATTGTAAATAATTAAGAATTTACTAAATGTTCATCTTAAAAGCATGCATTATTCAAATATGTATATTGTAAAAATCATACAAGAATCTATTTGCAGTTTTTCCATATCCTATGCAAACAGGTTTCAATAATGTATTTCTACAATTTACACATACAGTGGCAGCTAAAAAAAAAAAATCTTGCCTCTTGTGATTTTAGATGTTTTGTTAAATCAGAGTTTCCCCCAGGTTTAAAAAAGGGCAGGGCGCTACTGTTCTGAAAAGGGCACTTTTTGCATTTTTCAGGGCACTTTTTACATTTTTCAGGGCATTTTTTACATTTTTCAAGGCACTTTTTCATTTTTAAGGGCACTTTTATAGAGTTGAATCTAGAATCTGGCGTCTCAAAATGTCGTAAAAAAACAGAAATTTCATCAAAAAGTTGAAAAAAAAGGCAAATATTGTTAAAAGATCACGAAAAAACGGCCAATTTAGTTAAAAGATCACAAAAAACAGCAGATTTTGTTAAACGATTGCAAATAACGGCATATTTTGAAAAAAATCATGAAAAAAACATCAAATTTCGTGAAAAAAAATCGCGAAAAATGGCAAATTTTACTAAAAGATCGCAAAAATAGCAGTTTTTGTTAAACGATCGCAAAAACGGCATATTTTGCTAAAAAATCGCGAAAAAACGAGAAATATCACTAAAGAACGGAACTTTTCACAGAATTTTCCATTTTACTGCAATTTTTGGACGAAATTTGCCGTTTTTTCGCACATCTTTTGACGAAATCTGCCGCTTTATTGCTATTTTTTGACGATCGTTGCTGTTTCTTTGTGACTCATTTGACATAATTTTCCGATTTATCATGATTTTTGGAAGAAATTTGTTGTTTTTCCATGATTTTTTGAGGAAATTTGCCATTTTGTGAAATTTGACGAAATTAGCCATTTTTTGCGAATTTTGCCGGAAATTAGTCGTTATTTCATGATTTTTAACGAAACTTGACGATTTTTTGACGAAATTACCCATTCCACGGGACGCATATGAGGCTATTTTTTGCATACCCTCGCTGATTTTTTGCATAATTTATGCGCTATGGTGCGTTCAGATCATCGCTCGAGGGCTGAGTTTTTTCAAATGTGGGGCAAGAAGGGTGCTATTTTTTTTCAATGAATGACAAGAGGAGCGCTAGTTTTTGGATGAGGGGCAAGAAGGGTGCTATTTTTTAAACTAAAGGGCAGGTGGGGCGGAGCGCCCCCCTGAAACCCTTTGGGGGAAACTCTGGTTAAATATCTAGAAATATACATGAGGAATTATTCAGAAACGCTGGGTGTGAAAGCAAAATAGTGCATATCATATATATTTCGGTGAAGATTTTTTCCCAAAATCCCATAGAAGACCCTAAATGAATTGAAAAAGAATGAAGATTTTTTGGATAACCTTGACAAAACTAATGTAGCAAAAGCATTCAGACTGCAGATCATTATAAAGTGGCTTATTGTAATAAATTGTGTTCATTTTTAGGAGGATAGCATGTATATTTGTAGAGAAATTAAGGTTTTTATAGAACTGGTCCCAATTTTTTTTTTTTTTTTTTTAATCTTTTAATTTGCAGAGTTTTTAGTAAAAAACAATGCTATTTTCAGAAAATATGACAAACAACATTGTACATATTTTCCCTGTAATCAGAATTTTAAATAATAATAATTGTATGAAAAATGACAAGGTTTACTAAATAATGTTTAACTGTGCATGTGTGAATGCAATCAAAATATGATTTGCATAATGTGTTAGCTAAATGAATAGAGCAAATTTTGTGAATGTCTCAAAAACAAAGCTTGAAAATTCTGAAAATTATCATCATTATAATAAGCTCAAAATCCGTTGTTCCCAAAAGGAAGCAAAAACATGAGGGGACTGTATCCAAATGTAGTAATATGCTCAATATTGTGTACAGCTGCATTGACACTAGTCAATAGAATGTGGAACAGCCCCTCATTTTTTACTTACCCATCATACATAGTATAAGTCTTGCAATAGTTTTGAAAATTGAAAAAAAAAATTTGACGGATTTACACGTTTCAGTTAGTGGAGGTTCCGAAAAACATATTTTTAGAAAAATTTTTTTGCCGTCCGTCCATCTGTCTGTCTGTAAACGCTCTATCTCACAAAGAAATTGAAATAGAGACTTGAAATTTTGTATGTACTTACTATGTAAGAATGGGACGAAGCCTATTTAATATCAATAACTTCGATTATCCGGAACTATTTTTTTCAGACTCTTGGAAAATTCGTTCTGAAGAAAGGTATATAAAAATTTTCGACATTTTGTATTATAAGGAGTGGACTTAAAAGGCAATAAAATAAAACAAATTTTGCATAAAGCACAAAGTCGATCGGATTATTAGTTGCCGAGATATTTGTAATCCTGTTTTCAACATTCTTTGATTTTTCTTGACTCTGTATTTCATTCGAATTTCAATTCAGAGATATATTTAAATTGGAAATGAGACACTTAATCCGACACAGTAAACTATTAGTTAATAGGATTATTATTTTTGGAATTATAAGGATGTTTCTTTTACGCAGTTTGGTACTACTTGAATAGTTTTGCATTTCATATAATTTGTCGAAATGGGTTCATGAGCAATTCATAAATAGAGCATTACTATGTATATTAACAATATTAAAATATACGTTTAAATTTTGTTTTGGAATTGCGAAGCATTGTATAAATAGTTTTCACATGTTTTATTTTCCTATATTAGTTATGCATATTCATGATGGATAAGTATTACGGTACCCCCCTCCCAACGACTAGTTTGCT
The DNA here is from genome assembly GCA_964019185.1 of Maratus speculifer. Taxonomy (NCBI): domain Eukaryota; kingdom Metazoa; phylum Arthropoda; class Arachnida; order Araneae; family Salticidae; genus Maratus; species Maratus speculifer. Next base: position 242,151,733 of record OZ025302.1, on the reverse strand, counting down.
TCATTTTGGGAATAATGGATTTTGAGTTTATTCTATCTAGGATAATTTTCAAAATTTTCAAGCTATGTTTTTGAGACTTTTACAAAGGTTGCTCTATACATTTAACTAATACATTATGCAAATTATATTTTGATTGCAATTACGCATGCACAGTGAAAAATTATTTAGTAAACCTATTTATTTTTCATATAATTATTATTATTATTATTTAATTCTGATTACATTGTATTATGCAGTGGTGACCATCCCCCCTCCCCAAACCCAATGATGCAAAACCTCCCCCCTCCAGGGCCGTAGCTAAGGGGGCGCTATGGGCGGCTCAGCCCCCCCTAAAATATTTTGAGCCCCCCCCCCCCTGGAAAAAGTTCCAAGGTCACTAAATGTTCCAAAAATTCAAATGAAATTCTGTTAAAAAATCTAATTTAGTTTTGAGACCCTTTCACAGTTTTGCAGAGTTACTAAATTGTATCTAAAATACGTGTTTCAACACTCCCTCATCCTATTGATACATATGAAGCTAACAGGATGTTTACTTTTGCATCAGTTATACATTCAAAATTTTCATCATTATATACTTTTCTTAGCATAAAATGAAGTTATTACAACAGTTTAATGAGAAACATAGTACCTACAATGTGAATATGCACTAATTTATCTTTCTGCATTAGAGAGAGAACGAAAAAAAAATATGAGCCCCCCCTATTGTACACTTCTAGCTACGGCCCTGCCCCCCTCCCAAAAAAAAACTTCATACTTTAAAATTGCCCCCGCCCCCTAAACAGAATATCAATTGTAAAATATATTCTTCTCTCTGCTGATAATTTATCAATCATAATCTTACATACTATCACACAAACATGAAATAAAAGTTACAGCGTAATAAATAATGAAGATATATATTTTATTATTAGTAATCTGTTTCCACATTTATAAGTTCTTACTGACAAGCCCATGTTAAAATGTTTACTAAGCTCCAGTTTTCACTGAATACAAGCATTATTTGAATTAATACAATCAAACCTCGTTAACACGAACAGGCTTAACATGAATTACTTTTAACATGAATTGTATTCACAGTCTCCTATAATAACGAATACAAAGGATTGATACTGATAACATGAATTACTGTTAACCTGAACAAAATTTTGATTCCCCTTAAGGTTTATGTTAACGAGGATCGACTGTTTAATTCTAAGGCTATAATGCATTATTAATGACTGAAGTAATGATTACATTCATATACGTAATCATTTTTTTATGTTAGAAAAATCAATTCTTTTTACCATTAAAGATAAAATACAGAGAAAACAACATTACAATTTTGTCTATTTGCTCGTTAGCCAGCGCAGATGAAAATTTAAATTCGTTCCAACACCAGTGCTCGTGCTTTGCTTTCTGCAGGACATGAGGATCATTCTAGCAAGGCAATACTTATTTTTCAAGATCAGTTTGATAGCTTGGTGTATTACACTTAATGGTTCTTTTTTAAAGTAATTTATAATTTTATTTTTTTTATTAATTTACACATATAAAAAAATATATATAAAATATGTCCCTTCTAAACATTGACTAATAGATGATTTCAGAACTGTTAGTTTTTGATAAACTTTAAATTTCAAAAACTTTTAAAATTAGCTGAACGATTATGTTAGACTCCATTTGGGTCAAAAAAATGCATTTTTGAAGAAGCTAGAAAAATTAACTTTTTATACGTCCCTGGGTCTTATAAAAATTATATTTAGTGAAGCAGTCCTCATGCTCTGACATGCGTTGGAAAAAACCATTTTAGCACGACCAAAAATTACCCAATTTAAAATTCGGAAAAATTTGGCACTTAACACAGTGCCTGAAATAATATACAATTTTTGATCTAACCGCACATAATTTCGGTCTTCACGTTAAAAGCGAAAAATTTCCAGATTTTAAACTCGCATAACTCTATGAGGTTTAGTCGTACAAGAATGACTTTCTTTTCGTTTTATGGATCAGAGCTTCAGGATTGTTTTACCAAATATAACTTACAGAAACCCGTAGGCTGTATAAAAAGTTAATTTTTGTTACTTATTCATCAGAATTAAATTTTTTGATCCAAATTGTGTCCAGCATAATTATTTAGCTAATTTTAAGTACTTTTGCAACTGGAATTATATGCATAAGACTAACGATTAAAAAATTATCCATTGGTTGACGTTTGGAAAAAACAAACCGTGTGTTAACAAATTCTGGAAAAAATGCAAATAGGAACAATTCTGTAAAATGAATTTGATAAACATCATCAATGCCATTCATTAATCACGTTCAACCTCAGACATAATAAATATCATATTTAAATAATAAATATCACAAATTTTCTTTCAAAATAATGTTTTACTACTGCCAAAGGAAAGAAGAAAAACCTATTTATCTTTCCTTTTGATAAAAACAGCTTTAAAGGGCTTGCAATGGAATAATTAATTTTTAAGTGGAAAAAAAGTTGATTTTTGTTTCTATACAAAAACGAGAATAAATAAAATTTCCAATTTGAAAAAAATAGAGCCCAAGCCCAAAGGCTGGTATAAAAAATCGAACCTGAGCCCATCTTATTGCTAACACACACACTATCAAACTGTGGATTGTTGCTTTTATTTCAGTACAAGTTGTTGCTTTATAGATTCTCTTTTCATTTAAAAGAAACCATCGAAACTAACACAAGATTTTACGATAAAATATTACAAGATATGTTTGACAGACAAGATATTTTGGTACTTTTAGGTTATCCCGTCGACCAAAAAATTATTGCCAAACTATAAAATTAAATGCCAATAACGGATGATCGTGAGTGTCACTTTCAATGACATTAAATGCAATTCACATGTTTAAAATGTCATTAAGTGATTTTTATTTTGACTTTTTATTAATATTTTTATTAATATTCTGCTAATTTTTTGTTTTTTCATTATTTAAAATAAAAATTATGTCAACATGTATAATTTGGCTATTAGTTTGGTGATTTATATAATTTAGCGAAATTGGTCGACGGAATAACCTAGAAGTACCGATATTTTATAAAATGTGAATGAATGATTATTCCCCCCCCCTCCCCCCCAAACCAAAATGTCTTTATAGGCATTTTTATTTTCTTCTCTCTTTACAAGAAGAAAGTATTGGATTCGTGAAAATATTCAAAATCCGGTTTTTGACCGATTTACGCATTTTAGGGGTCAGAGATTTCAAGAAACATTTGTTACAAGATGTCTGTCTGTGATGCTATCTGTTTGTGACAAAAAATTTGTGAGCGCTCTTTCTCAAGAACTATAGTCCCTGATATAAATGTATGCTAATTTATAATTTAATCTCCCACGCCTCCAAAAAGAAACTTCTCTAAATCCCCCCCCCCCCACCTCCAAATAAAATAAAAATAAAATAAAAATGTGGATTGAAGCTTTTATTTCAGTACAAGTTGTTGCTTTATATTGCTTTAATAACATATGATATACTCTTGCAAGTACCATTTCTTATAAGATGGCAGACATAAACATAGATCTAAATATATTATAAACCCCTGTAATCTCTATATGTATTTTTTTTTTTTTTTTTTTTTTTTTACATTATAATTTTTCAGTCTTATTACCTAGTAATCAATCCTCCCTCACTCCCAAAAATATCTTTTAATTTCTACCTTTTTTTCTAAAATAATTAGTGTCTAGAAGTCGTTATCTTTAAATTGAAAATGCAATCAGTATCAGTCATTTATATGGGAAAACCTGCTTGCTAATGTTAATACAATGGAAGATATTTAAAAAAATATCCAGCTGGCACTTCAATAATTTTTTTTTTAATTTATTTATTTTTGCCAAAGTTAGCAGAGAATCTATCTTTACAAAAACCACTTTCTACTTTTTGATTTCCTTTGCAGGTTTTTTTTTTCTAATAGGGATACTTTCACTTTCAGAACAGGTCTCAAAAATAAAAGTATCCAAATTATAAAAAAAATAACTTGTAAGCAAAATTGAAAAATTCTGTGCAGAAATGTCTGTTTTTTGCAATCTTTTGATGAAATGCATGTTTTTCTACGGTCCTTTGGAAAAACTCCTTTTCCCCCCCCTGTGTCCTTTGACGAATTTGCATTTTTTCATGATTTTTTTTTATGAAATACTTCATTTTCTCTTTGATCTTCAGAAGATATATTTATTTTTCACATGACCCTTTGATGAATTTCATGATTTTTCCTCAATCCATTCATGAAATTAAAATTTGTTTAGTGATGCTTTGGTGAAATACATATTTTTTCAACAGTTCTTTGATGATACAGTCAAATGCGAAGTGCCGGTGATATTTGCTCATTGTAACTGGGTACTTGTAAAAAACAGGTTTCTAAAAAAATATAAAAAAGATGTATACTTTCTTTATTATATATGCTTTATGTAATTTTTATTTCTGTGCAATGCAAAAGAAGCAGGTTAATTTGCTTTGAACTGTCTTATTGTCTCTTTGGAGGAGACTCATGGCCCAAAAAACATTTGCACTCCTTGCTTTGAAAAAAGTTTTTCTGCACAGTAAAAAGCCATTCAGTATGTTTAGGGCAATTCAGCTTTATATTTGTGGTTATCATCATCTCTTTCATAATTTTTTTTCATTTCCTTTAGTTTGAATTTAGGCTACAATATGATTGGGAATAGGTACCTCAGAAGTGATAACAACGGTACCAACAGATACCTAATCTTCAAATTCTTCTTAACTCATTTCCAAAATTTTTAAGTTATTTACTTCTTTTCCTTGATCAGAGGTTTGTCTCTCTTGAGAAATGTCCAATCCAGCCTTATGGAAGCAATTGCTAATGCATGTCAATGCAATGTTTTTGAATGTCGTTCATTAAACATATTGCTTCTAGTATGTTTACATTAACATTTGAGGTTGTTCCTATTTTTTTTCTCTTCTATAGAGAAACATCAAAATCAGATGTTTACGAAAGTTTGATTTAAAACCTCTAATGTCCCCTTGGTTCACATTTCGACATCGCAAAATAACATTTGACGAGTGTACTCTATGAATGCAGATCAATGAATGACTTCGCCACAAGTCTCCTTATCTGTAACTCTTCTATTAAAAAAATATTCCATCCAATCAACAACCTCTGTCCTCTCCACACATCTCCTCAAGATCGTCGTGGGAGATCCTTGCATGTGCATTTCACACAATAAAAAATGCTGCCTTCACTTATTCTCAAGATTTATGACTCATCACTAACTTTTGTTTGACTTTGGAATGTTAAAGGAATTAGTCCATGAAATGATTAGCTGAGCTGCAGAAATGGAAGTCATTAGAAATTTTATGACTCTCAAAAATATTGCTCGTTATAATCGGGTTTGCTCGTTAAAAGTGAGTTATGTTCTCATAGATTTAACATTGTACCAATGAAGTATTTCTGATTTCCTTGTTAAAAATGGGTTCTCCTTATTATTGAGTTCGACTGTATTTGTATTTTCCTGCTGTCTTTTCATAAAATTCAGGTTTTTTTTCATGACCTTTTAATAAAATTCGCATTTTTTTTCTCCTTTGATCCTTGACACTCATTGCATTAATTAAAAATTAGCAGAGCATTGCAAATGCAATGGAAAAAGTATTTTGTGGAGTAACCCTATCTTATTTCAAATTAAAATAAAAAAATATATACCTTGTCAAAATTCAATTTAATCTAATCCAAAAATAAAGCTGAAAGAAATATTAAAGAAATAAAACAATATGTAGTGATGTAAATAAGTACAAATAGATTTTAAAAGAAGCTCAATTTATTAGAATAATGTTAACATAAAAATAGAAAGTAAAATGACATTGTAAAATGATAACAGCTTTTAACAAAAACAAAAATATAAATTATTTATCTTATCATTCACAAATCCCTTGGGATTAAACTTATTACAAAGCAAGAAAAATAAATGTAGTAGGTAAATAGTAATTTGATGACCAGAGCTAGTTTCCCATTTGATAAACACGTAAATGGCATGAACATTCCTCTATTTAACTTGTATTTAATTATCATGACTTCGTTGAACTAAAACACTGCAGGAATTCAAAATCACCTTAACTATCATTTAAATACGAAGAAAAACAAAATTGACTCTCTGCAAAATGAACACCGTTGAAATAAATCTCCATAAAATATATCACTTGAATCTTAACGGCTTGAAATTAAACAGATCGTGTCACTGGATCCAATCATGACAAAACGGCACCGAAACTTTTTTTGCAATTCCATGTGCAGCTTTAAACAGTCAGCCATAGATTCATAGCAATCACTCAAAAACAGAAAGCATTCATTGAAAAAGATAAGTTCAGCATGTCAAATATTACATATGATTAAATTCCTATAACACAGAACGTTAAAAGAAATACTGCCAAGCATTCATTCACAACTACTCCAATAGATGTTCATTGAATGGCAGAATAGCCTGTTCAAAAGAAAAGTAAGACAATCTAATTGTCAGCTGGAGTACGTTATATATTATCCAGATGTTCAAAATAGCTTCATTATACAATTCATGGAGCAAACATCGCTTCCCAGAATGAATCAGAAAGATTGAGAGCCATGTGTGACATAACGCATCCGCAGAATGTAATGATTGTTACCAACAACGTCATCAAATGACATCAAACACATCATCAAAATTTCCAAATATAACATTTGATGTGCAAAGGATGTGTAAAAATTAAACAAGAATGAAAATTTTGTATCTGGCAGAAATTATGAAATATTTTCTAACACTATCAGAATATTAGTAAGAAATTTAATTTTTTTTTTCATAGGATAAAACAAAATATATGAATAAGTAATTTAAAAAATATGTAACTCAATGAAAAAAATATATACAGTACAATACCATTTATCCGGAATAGTTGGGGTCAGATGTATTCCGAATAACTGGATTTTCCAGTTAACTGGTTGGACATTAAAGCAGTATCCATTTGATAAGTTTTGTGGAAAATATGTGGTTTTGGTATCATTTCTGATTTTGAATTATTAGATTGCTTAAATTAAAAATCAGATGCAAGAAAAATCAAATGTTAGAGTTTGAAAGAAGGTAATGTATGGGAATCCCTTGAAATCAAAAATTCTTTTGTTTCCTCTGCATAAAAATTAAAATATCCAAAATACAACTAAATATGTTTCTATTTCAAATACTACATGTTGTCATCAAATTATGCAAATGTTTCAAGCAATGCATATTTCAAATTGGTAGTGCATGACACTTTCTTTTCTACAAAGATTCTAACATCAGTCTATTAGAAATATCATTCTGGATAACTGGTTTCCGGATAAATAATTTCATACTGTATTTTCAGTAATTGCTGTTCATTTTCAAAATCTCTCATGCAGCCTTGTATGAATTTATAGAATTTGTACACAACACATAAAACAACAGACTCCTCAGATTCACAATTCTAAATTCCACAAGTGCCTAAAATTTGCACATTATTGCAAATGTAAAAAATATAACTTTCCTTTCAGATGTAGGGGGAATAACAGAATTTTTTTGTTTTATATCATTCTGCATGTATTTTAATATGCAGTTCTGTGTATGACCAAATTCATAGTTTTTAATAAAGGAAATATAAATTTATTTCTGAAAAAAAAATATTAAGGCATTACTTATATTACTGGTATTCACAATCTTTTTACAAAATGTATATATTTATGTAAATTAAGCTATTTTGGTTATTAAGACTGTTTGAATCTGAAACGAAATTTCTCAATGATTTTGATGAGTTAGTAGGATACCTTTATGAGAAAAGTTTCATTGAATAATACAAGGAACATGTATCTCATCTTTATTATACATATTTAACTATACATTACACAGGTCTACAAAATTTAACTTTTTGCCTGGAGTTTTTATGAATTTATGTTAAATTGTAATAAATCTGCTATGCTTATTTCAAAAATAATATTCATTTTTATGTATCACGTTAGGATTTTTTACAATTAAGAAACTAAGAATTTCGAATTAGATAGTATACTATTTACACAACATTCATTAAAAAATGTACAAAAAAAATTAGATAAATACAGAAAATTATGCATACATATAAAAATGTGTGTACATGTTTTATAAGGGATTATATTCTAATTTATATTTACAGTAAAATTATTTCTATTTGTCATAAAAAGATTACTTGTATTCTTTAAATTTTGAAATTGGTTTAGTGTCTCTTTTTTTGTCCCAGTTTAATTTGTCTGTGAACAAATTGAAATTCCATTGTCCTTCATAGCATTTTTCTATGCATTTTATGTCGTATTGAAATCTCTCACCTTGTTCTTCACTCATTTCATAAAGATTTTCAGGAAAATATTCAAGATGAGAGTACAGAAATTGTATTTTTAAACTCATGTTTCAACTTCGCTTTTAAAGTTTTTTCAATGATCATAGCATAGTTAGGATCTTTCTAATTTCCTAAACATTTCTGAATAACATCTTTATAACCAACCCGTGCATCATTCTCGATTGATTTCATATCTTTCTCATGTTTTCCGTCCCTCATTATTCATCTTATATCTGGGCCGATGAACATACCTTCTTTGATTTTACCTTCCGGTAAATATGGAAAAAAATTATTTAAATATCAAAATATATCCCCTGTTTTATCCGAGGGGTTTGACAAACTAATTTTTGCTGTACCAGATTTATAAATCAAGTTGATTTACCTGATTTCTAATTGATTTACTTGAGATTTACTGATTTACTTGTGATCTACTTGGATTTACTGGTGGTTAGCAATTACTGTATTACTAGGGGGGAGGCCAAAGCCAAAGCACTGCGACCAGGGGTCTATTGTACTATCCCCCAAGAATTAAAGAGGAAATATATCCCCACCTAGTCCCTGAACAGACCAGTAGCTGACATAAAATTCAGCAGGCATTTGATAGGAATATCCTGAATTTCCCATGTCTCAATCAAATGTTGACCCAGGTGCTCAAAATGATAAGCAGCATATACTTCACAGCTACAAAGGACATGTACAGCAGTCTCCTCATCGTATTTACAACCCCTACAAAGAGGGTCATTGACTACCTTCATAATGTTAAGGTGTTTATTAAGTCTACAATGTCCTGTTAGAAGTTCTACCATATTTCGTAGACTATTTCTTCTGAGTTCAACAAGTTCTTTTGCCCTTTTACTGGGGCATCCACTATTGAGCTCCTTCGCTTGTCTCTGTCCACTCGAGTCAAGCCATTCTTGATACTGCTGCTCTCTTAAAATTCTAAAAACAGTAGTTCTAACGCAGTCCTTAGAAATGCCAATAGCAGGTTCAGGTCCAATAAACGGAGTAACCGACTCTTTTCTTGCTAAACTATCAGCAAGCTCATTGCCCAGGATGCCAGTATGACCAGGTAGTGGTTAGCAATGCTCTGACTGGCTCTTCTGATCATGTGACGTGACGATGTTTGCTCGTCATGTCACAGATGTATGCTCGACTCATAGTGGTGTAAAATTAATGGCAAAAGAAATACCCATATGATATCGTTATTTTCAGACTCGCTACATGTTAGAAAGTTCTTCCTTATTCAGGAAATTATAGATAACCACAATCACAAGTATAATGCCTTCATATATAATTTAATTTATTAAAAATACCAATTACAGGCATTAGTTTTAGATTTTTTTAAAAAACACAAAAATAATTTTATATATCATAAAATACATTGTCACTATCACAATAAAAGTGTAGTAAACAAAGAAGTTTGTATAATCTGAAAGTTAAAACTGATAACGTTTTCGTCCTTTCTAGGACATCTTCTTAACTTACGCTGACTGAATTGGTCTTTGTTTACTACACTTTTATTGTGATAGTGACAATGTATTTTATGATATATAAAATTATTTTCGTGTTTTTTTAAAAGATCTAAAACTAATGCCTGTAATTGGTATTTTTAATAAATTAAGTTATTCCTTATTCGTTCCTTTCCTTACAGTTCAGAAATCAGATATATTAACAATTATCTTACGTACTACAAAACTGTCTTTTTCGAAGAAAGAACTCACTTATGACATATGCTGCCATCTGTAGTTAAAAATAGTATTTAATGGTGTTTCTAAATTGAAATTTGTTTCAAAATGATGTAATTATTTTTACAAGCAAGTTTACTTACAAGTTTTACACTAAAATTAATTGTGTATTGTAAAAATTTAAATTTTATAATAATTTAAAGATGTTTTTAAAAAATATATTTAATTTATTACATGATCATCAAATAACATTGTATTTTAATTATATTTTTTCTGAAATTTTTTATTTATATTTAAAAATACTTTTTTTTTTAAATATGAAATTGAAAAACATAACATTTTTTTTACAAGTAATACAAAATAAATGAATAAATAAAATTTATCATAACATTCTTACAAGCAATCTAAAAAGTTCGTTTTTATCAAAAAATTATGCACTCAAAGCAAAATTGTAAACATTTAATTGCTTGAAAATGTTCAGAATGTTTGAAAGAAAGAATTAAATTACTAAAAATTACATTAAAATTTAAATATACCTTAAATCCTTACTCCCCCCCCCTCCCCTCCACACACACCACCATCAACTGTTCAATAATGTGAATATTTCTTATTTTGTAAAGGTCTACTCAAATCAAAATTCGATAATTTCTGACACATTTGTTGAAGCATTTTTATTCTCGAAAAATTTGCAAGCGTACTCATTCTGAAACTATGTGATTAAAAATTGTTTTCCGTTTTTATATAAAATCGAATTTTTAAATAAAACTTTCAAAAAATCTCATGAAATTCAGCATTTTAATCTAAATTTCCAGACGTGACTGCTAATTGCTCCCTAATGATGACATTTCTGAAGTCCTAAAAATTGTCATTCGTAAAATGCTAACTTAAGAACATTTCAAAATCATTTTTTACATTTATTAGAAAATAAGAAACATTTCAAATTCCTCATATCTAAATGAAATCTGTGTAAATTATTTATTTTTTTAAATACTAACGCATTTTTTTTCATTTTTTAATAAATGAAAGTAAATTAGCGTATCACAAAAAATCGTCACTTCTAATTTAAGAATAACTTTCAAATAATAATTGATCATGAAGTGATGTAATCCCCCCTTCCCAAAGAAAACAACGTGTTATGACCCCTCCCCTCTAAATTGAGGATTGAATCTGACTTTGCATATTATGGACAATGCTTTACCAATATATGTTTGTTTTTTTTCTTTTTTTTATTTGTTGTTGAACATTTTTTAACTGAATACTTCGCTTGGCATAAATATAAATCACAGTTTGCTTTATCAATTAATGCTTCAGAAGAATATGTTCACAGTTGACTTCTTTATCTTTCCATAATAAAATAAATAAATGAATCAACAAGTCTAGTTCATGAGTTAAAGCTATTGTGATAATTATGAATAATGCCGCATAGCAGCACCACCTGTTGGGGGATTTATGCCAAAATGTAATCAGAACCACATTATATCAAGGACTAACGAAATCTAAAGTTTTATGAAAATCCGTCCATTAATTCTTGAGATATAGCTATAGTAGAAGTCGTGAGAAAGGTAGCATAGCAGCACCACCTGTTAGGTGATATACACCAAAAGCTAATCAGATCTATTTATATAGAGGTCTAACTGAATATAAAATTTTGTGAAATTCTGTGCTTTAGTTTTTGAGATAGAGCACCCACAATATTTATGTCACATAGAGACAGACGGTTTGATAAAACATGTTTTTTGGAATCTTTAACCCTAAAACGTATAAATCCGCCAAAAACTGGAATTCAACAATTTTCCCTAATCCAATACTTTCATTCGAATACAGTGAGGTTTATTGATTTTACACAGATTTATCGATTTATTACAGGATTTACAATTTAAATTTTGATTTAATGATTTTAATTTGATTTATTACAGGATTTATTGATTTGTTATAGGATATATTGATTTACTATAAGATTTAAATCTTGATTTCCTGATTGTAACTTTATTTATTAAATGATATACTGATTTACTATGGGATTTATTGATTGTAACTTCATTTATTGAAAGATTTACTGATTTACTACCGGATTTATTGATTTACTATCGGATTTACTGATATACTGTCGGATTTATTGATTTACTGATTTCAACTTGATTTACATAGCAGTAAATCTGCTGTGTACCAGATTTACAGCGTTGTCGGACCCCTTGGTTTTATCTAAATCTTTTACAAATTGTTTTATGAAACTTAATTTACTATGCAAAAGAAGCAAGAGAACTTCTTTTGGATCAATTAATTTCTGGCCAATCACATTTTTTGATTCTGGATATAATCTTTTCTTGTAAGCCAATCTTTCTTTATCTAATGTTGGTGTTTAGATCAGCTATTCCACTCATATAAGAAGCAGGGCATTTTGATATAAATAGCCTTATTGACCTAATAATATTGATAAAATTTTAAAATCCCCATAGATTTGCCATTTAGATTCTTGATATTTCATAATACTGAGGAGAAAATCAAGGTTATCATATGATTGTTCAAAAATTATTGAATGAGCTCCAGGAATTGAAGGTAAAATATTACCATTATTAAGTAAGACACCCTTTAAACTTCTTTTAGTAAAAAAGTTTAGAATCAATAAATAGTCTCCACTGAAATTGTTCATGATCAGGGGTTGGCAAATAAATGAGTCATAAGTCCAGGAATATCTGTACAGTACACAAATCAGTTTTCTTGGGTAAAATTCTTGGTAAATTCTTTTTCTCGCTTTCTGTACTAAGAATGTGTTGTTCTTGAATTAAGAAACTGACAAAACAAATGTAAGATATCAATAAACAAACAAAATAAGTGTATGTTCTCACTACAAATGCACAAAAGAAAATTGCACCTTCTTGGGCAAATATCAACACATAACGAGATGCCATATATATTTATATTTCACATCCTTTAATGCAGTATTATATTTTACATTTATTAATGTCATTTGATGAAGAAATTAATTTTTGCTTTTACTAAAAATGTATTTTATTCAGTAAATATTACACATTAATTTTATTAAGAAACACCCCCTTTTGTTTTGTTTTATGAAAAAACTGTGGGTGATAGCAAAAAACTAATGTTATATCTGTGATCAACGTGTCTGACTTACTAAGAAAAAAGTGTTATTCTACAAACCTCAGATTTGTGTTTACCTGTGTTATTAATTATTTACTTGACCTTTAATAGCTTTATCATATTTTTAAAATTATCCTACTTTTTATAATTTTAGTTTATTACTTTAATTAATTATTTTTAAATTTTACTTTATTGCAAGCGTTCTTCATAATTTTGATTGCTTTATTACATTCAACAACTATTTAAAAAATGTAAACAAAGCAATAATGAGAAATCTGCAAAATTTTAAAATTTGCACAGCCCCTAATCCTAAGCTGTGTGGGTTTGAGGAAGTCTACTGTATACTAAAAAATATACAAAAATACGGTACTACTAGGTTATCCCATCGACCAAAAAATTATCGCCAAACTGTAAGATTAAATGCCAATAATGGATGGTCGTGAATGTCACATTCAATGACATTAAATACGATTCACGTGTTTAAAGTGTCATTAAGTGATTTTTATTTCGACTTTTTATTAATATTCTACTAATTATTTGTTTTTTCGTTATTTAAAATAAAAATTGTGTCAATATGTATGATTTGGCTATTAGTTTGGGAATTTGTATAATTTGGCAAAATTGGTCGACAGGATAACAGAGTAGTACCAAAAATACATATCACAGTATTAAAAGTTTTAAGTAATTGCCAATCATATTCAGTCCATTAACCAAATTTTTGTGCATCTTTGTACATGAACAATAAACCTTACTTATTCCATAATTGAAAAGAAAAGAGTGATAGTGAATCTTAGTGATTCTTTTTGAAGTATCATAACAACATAAAAATGTATCAAAAATGATTTTTCATTATAGATCATTACATAACAGAATTATTGTGTACATTTCTGTAATCTAGCTATACTTAATATTAGAAAGAGGCAAAGTTTATTTCTTTGTCAGAGGTAAGCTTTGGAACTACCAAACCAATTTAAAAAATAATGGTGTTAGTTCCTGTTGAAATATAGGTTGTATATTATGTTCACGCCAAAAGAAGGTGCAGAAGCAAAAAATGTTCTAAAAATGTCATTATTGTGTTGCTGAAGGACCTAGAAATATGAAATTTAGATTGGTATTTACTTATAAGATATAAGCACAAAAAATGTTTTTGAAAACATTCTAAATGGTGATTTCTACACAATCTTAGGAGTACCAAATTGATTTAAAAAATGTGTCAAAATGATAGTGATAGCTCTTGCTTCAACATAGGCTATATTTTATGATGACGCACTGCCACCTGGGAGTTGCAGGAGTAAAAAAAAAATATATGCTCAAAATTGAATTTTTTGTGTTAGAGAAGGGCATAGAAATATGAAATTTGACATGATAGTTACTTATAAAATATAAATGATGTCTAAGAATATTTTCTAAAAAAATTGGGACTTAAAATTGGTAAAATTTGCAGAAAGCATTTTCAAAATGTTCTAAATTGCTGCTCTATGCTATCTCAGGAACTACCAAATCAGTTTCAAAAATAATCATTGGAAATTGATGGTGACAGCTTTTGCCCCAAAATAGGTTTATTTCATTTCATGTCAATGTCGTCATCACTGGGATTGCAGGAATAAAAATCATTCTAAATATAGTTTTGTGATACTGCAGGGGATAGCAACATGGAACTTTGCATGATAATTACTTATAAGATGTAAATGCTGTTCAAGAAGAGTTTTGAAAATTTTGAATTTTAAAAAGAATAAAAATGGCTGAAGAGTGTTCTAAAAATGTTTTTATTGTAATTTCTCTAAAATATTAAGAAATATCAAACCGATTCCAAAAGTAGTGGTTGCAAATTGATGGCAACAGTCCCTGCTTCAGATAGACTGTATTTTATGTTATTGTCATTACCATCTGAGGATTGCAAGAAGGAAAAATTGTGTATTTTGGCAACTGAAGGGTCTATCTTTTGAAATTTGGTATGGTAATTATTTTAAAAATGCAAATGCTTTCTAAGAACTGTAAAAAAAATTCCAAATTTAAAAGGCTTTAATTAATTAAGGGTTTAATT
Organism: Maratus speculifer; assembly: GCA_964019185.1. NCBI lineage: Eukaryota > Metazoa > Arthropoda > Arachnida > Araneae > Salticidae > Maratus > Maratus speculifer. Next base: position 242,136,607 of record OZ025302.1, on the reverse strand, counting down.
TTAAATTTAAAGTAAGCAAAAAGTGTTTTAAAAATGTTCTAAATTATGATTTTCACACAATATTTTCAAATACCAATTAAAAAACAATGATTGGAAAGTGGCGATTTGAAATTTATTGATGGTTCCATCTATGTAAGAATTCAATAATTATAATTAGAAATTAACAATTTGAATTTATTTATTAAAGGATAAGTTGTTTTGAAAGAAATATTAAACAAAACCTGATGTGCAACCACACTTACCCACTTGTTTTAATGTATCTGTAATTGCTGAATATATTGACAGTAGATTTCCTGTTTCCTATATGAATTATATACTAGCAATCAAAAGTATTTTGATAAAAATAATAAATGACTTAAATGAAAACAATAATAAAATACATAAATCAATCATTTATATTATTTAATCATATTCAATGTTTTACATAATTAATTAACTATGATTTGCTAGAAAATAACATGAAATTCGAGAAAAAGGTCCAAGAATATTAAATAAAATAAGAGCAAATAGAATGTTCTCAAAATACTTTTAAGCGTTTTTGTATGTGATAAAAGTAACAGTGGTTTTGTTTTCTCTATTTTTATTTTTTATAACTTCAATAAATAGCTTAAATTAATGTCAATGCTTAAATTTAAATTTAAAAAAAAAGTCTCCAAAAGAAATCATTACAAATGTGTTCCATATTGTAGTGGTGTTTGATTAAATTACTCTCACACATTAACAATAGCCTTGTATTGATATTTTTCCATTTGTTGCAGGTATGTACTTATATCAGCTCTTTATGGCAATTTGAGATGAAATCACCTCACAAATTACTGAATGTAAATTGATGAAGGTTCAAAGGAAGAAATAAATTGATTTATCATCAAAATTAATCAAGTTGCTTTTTATCAAAAATGAAAAACTAGATATCTGTTATGCATATTCTATTTTCTCCATGAATTTCTTAATTTAATTACTTCTCTGATTCATTATAAACTTGCAAAATTGCTACACATTAATGAATAACAGAAAACATTTATTTAAAATGCCCATCAAAACTTAATTTATAAAAACCTTTAATGTAAATGTTTCTTCTAATTTAACTCATGTACAAATATTTTTGTATATAAGGTCAAACTTTTTGAAGGAAAATTTCAAGAAGTATATTTTTATACATGTTAATATGACTTTTTGGAATGTTAAGGTATGTGCCATTACAGTTCTTTTTTTCCCCTAAAGTAACTTATCCAAAACTTTTTAGGGGCTCCCACCAGTGGCCGAGAGGTTCTGACTTCTCAACTGGTAGACGGCAGGTGCTGGGTTCGAACCCAATTGTGGCATTGGCCTAGCCATTTTGAGTTTTCTGTGGTTTTCTTCGAACCTTGGATTTCCTTGTGTAAAAATGAGTTAGGTTCCCTTAGAAAGACCCCTACGAAAGGCACCCTACCCCTTTCGGGCCTATATCCCAAGTGTTGATAATTGGCCATCATAAAATAAACCAAACGAAAACATTTTAGTAAATATAAGAAAGGAGTCATTTGTTTGTATAGTGTGGAAACTTTTTCTTAAGTATATCTTAAATATAAACTTTATCATGCATACAAATAAGAAGACTTTTGTTTGTGATATGTGCAATAAGGCATTCTTGTCAACGTATAAATTGAATCGTCATCTTCGTTCCCACACAAAAGAGAAACCTTTTACTTGTGAGGTGTGTAACAGGGGATTTTCTTGTAAGAACCACTTAAAAGATCATTTGCTTCTGCATACAAACGAACGGCCTTTTGTTTGTGAAGTATGTTCCAAGGGATATGCTATAAAAGCTCATTTAACACAACATCTTAAGACACACACTAAAGAGAAGACTTATGTCTGTGAGGTGTGCAACAAGGCATTTTTGACAGGATCTACATTAAAGCGGCATCTGTTTCGGCATACAGGCAAGAAGACTTTTGTTTGTGGGGTATGTAATAAAGCATTTTGGTCCAACTATGTTTTAACTTGTCATTTACGTACCCATACAAATGAGAAGCCCTTTATTTGTGAAATATGCAACAAGGCATTTTCTGAGAAGAGACGCTTAAAGGATCACTTACTCTTGCATACAAACAAGCAGCCTTTTGTTTGTGAGGTGTGCAACAAGGCCTTTTCTGAGAAAAGACGTTTAAAGGATCACTTACTTCTGCATACAAACAAAAGACCTTTCGTTTGTGAGGTGTGCATGAAGGCATTTTCTCTGCAAGCTTATTTAAATAAACATTTTCGTACGCATACAAACGAGAAGACTTTTGTCTGTGAGGTGTGTAACAAGACATTTTCATCACTCTCCACTTTAAATAAGCATTTTCATCGGCATACAGATAAGAAGAGTTTTGTCTGCGATGTATGCAGCAAGGGATTTTTTGAAGAAAGGACATTGGAAATTCATTTCCGTACGCATACGAACGAGAGGCCTTTTGTTTGTGAAGTGTGTAACAAGGCATTTTCTCAAAAATCTGGTTTATATTCTCATTTGCGTACGCATACAAATGAAAAGCCTTTTGTTTGTGAAGTCTGTGACAAAAGTTTTTCTCATAAGTGTGCTTTAGTTTATCATTCTAGTTCTAGACATGCTGATAAAAGTGAAAAGAGACGTTTTGTGTGTGAAGTATGCAAAAAGGATTTTTCTTCTAAGGCTGTATTAAATAAACACATGCTGTATCATACAAGGCCATTTGCGTGTAATCTGTGTAACAGGCAGTTTTCCCATAAGAGTTATTTAAATAATCATCTTCAAGTGCATACAAAAGAATGATCTTTTGTTTGTGAAATGGACAACAGAATATTAATTTCTTATTATGTACCAATTTATTTAATCGCATTCTTATGGATACAAAGAATAACCTTCAATTTAAGGGATGTGCAGCAAAAGATTAATTTTAAACAAGTTGGAAATTGCACGTGAAGTGTAGCAAATGAGGTGCGTTCATACGATAACAAAGTTTTAAAAATATTACTCTCATATATCAATCTCATAAAATTGTAAATAGTGAATTACAATTAAAAAACGCTCATCAAACAATGTTCTCTCTATACCATTATGTAATGGAATACCTTTGTGTGGCCTTGTAAATAAATAACAAATGTTCTTTGCACCACAAATTATGTAAAATGTATATTATAATATGTACTTTATAGTTTCAAATAAATTTTATTAAGTTCGAATGAGTGTAACACCATTAAAACGCATTTGAAACATTTTTCCCCATTGACCATAATGTAACGGAATACTTTTGATTGTCCCTGTAAGTGATCTATGCATCCGATTTTCATAAAATATGAAATAACTCAACAAAATTATGTAATAATTATGCATTTTAAATTTCAAACGTATAAAATACATTTGAAACTTTTTCCCTATTGACCATAATGTAATTGAATACTTTTGATTGCCCCTGTAATCGATCTATGCACCCGATTATCAAAAAATTTGAAATAACTCAACAAAATTATATAATAATTATGTATTTTAAATTTCAAATGATTAAAATGCATTTGAAACTTTTTTCCCCCATTGACCGTAATGTAATGGAATACTTTTGATTGCCCCTTTAATTGATCTATGCATCCGATTTTCATAAAATTTGAAATGATTCGACAAAATAATGTAATATTTATGTATTTTAAATTTCAAACGATTTGGTTGGGTAGATTTGCGTTGTTATATGCAGACAGACAGACTGAACGACCACTATAGGTGCTACGTATTTACATAATTACGAACGCACCTAAAAAGTAGTTTATATAATTAGGTACTACTGTGTTATCCCGTCGACCGATTTCGCCAAATTATACAAATCACCAAACTAATACCCAAATTATGACATATTGATGTAATTTTTATTTTAAATAATAAAAAAACAAATAATTATTAGAATATTAATAAAAAGTAAATTAAAAATCACTTAATGACGTTTTAAACACGTGTATCATATTTAATGTCATTGAATTGACATTCACGATCATCCATTATTGGCATTTAATCTTATAATTTGGCGATAGTATTTTGGTCATCAGGGTAACAGAGTAGTACCTATAATTATCTCTCACCCATAGAAAAAATGACATATCTTGAAAAAAGTAAATTTCACAGAAGGGGCAAAAGAAAATTTGCATGATTTTACTCTAACATGAAATTATAGTTCTTAGTTTTGCATTCAGGAATGAAAATGTGTATAAAAGCATAAAACTCTTTAAAATAAAGATGTAGGATTAGGTTTGGGTAATTTTACCTACCCACTCAACCCACCCTTCTTCTGTGGTCACAAATGAACATGTAGCATATTAAAGTGATTTTATCCATAGCTACACTTATGGAACTGTTTGTGTAACAAGACCCATCTATGACAGACCTATTATTGGAGTAAAACACAAAAGAAATTTTTGTGGGATGTGTCACTTTTCTTGTGGGTAAACGATATTATCGTCCTCAAAATGAAATGTATTATGATTGTAAGGTTTCTTGTAGATTCACTTAGCAGACATAAAGTTGTACAGTTTTCTTTTTCTTTTGTACTTTCCAAGGAATGCAGCCAAAGAGTCAAGTGTGTATTTTTGTCCATTTGCAAAATTATTTATATTTTATGTATATAATATGTATATACACATTATAAATGTTAAGTGCACAAATAATTGTACTTGTTTTTTGCATGTTTGTTAAATGAAAAAAATTTAAATAAAATACAAGCCTCAATTAATATGGTCACCGTTAGCTTCTACTATCCTTTGTCAATGCTCAGGCAGCTTATGGATATATATATATATATATTTTAGAAAAGGTCTATTATGGACTGTTTGTACAACTTTTGTATTATATTAAAACTTAATATTTTTCACACATCATTTGTTTGTAGAGTACAATCAGCTGTCTTTGTAGAAAATTAGTAACCTAAACAGAAGAGGAGAGGAAATTATGAGTTCCTCAAACCAGGTGTAATTAACGTATGTTATATATTTCAAATAAATTACCTGGCAGAAAAAAAATCTAAGAAAAATCAACATATAATGGACATGGACAATTATCTTTATAATGTCTGTAACATTACAATTCATGTCAATAATAACAGAGCATGTAGCAATCCCATGGACTTTCCATTTCATGGAAATTTTACCACATATGGTATACTTATGAGAGATTGTAACATGTAATTACCACTAGTTTCGCTTGCTATATAATAACTTAGCAAAACAGCCATTCCAGACTAAAAATAGTCTGAGAAACAATCCCTTTCATAGAAGACATTTTCTTTAAAAAATTATAAGATGTCTGAGAGTTGACAAAAGATACTAGAAGCTAAGTGTGACCATATCGGTTGAGATATAACAGATGTAAATTTACCAAATGGGTAAAAAAAGTCCAAGCCAGGATTCGAACCTGGGATGTATTGGCTGAAGCAGCAATGCTTTTCCAACTGAGCCATCCCGCACAAATACTGGAGGACTAATTCACCTAAGTACCTTAACGATAACACAATCTTGTCTAATACTTTGGATCAGCTCTATAGAATAAATCAAAGGTTAACATATGGAACTGCAGAAAATGTTGCATACAGAATTATATTAGATCAGGGCTGTCCAACCTTTCAGTAATTACGGGCACACCTTATGTTGTTTCAAATAGCGAAGGCTGCCATATTCACGTTTTTGTATATAACAATATCATCTTAATATTGGTAAGATTACCAATTTGGACTGCTTTTTTGTTAAAAAATTTTGAATTATACAGGAAATTCTGATTTCCTCCTTCTTTAAGTAGTTTTAAAATCTTTGTTATTAAATAAAATACAAATTTTTGTTCGGAATTTCTGGTATGAATTCCGACATTTTTATTAAAAAGGGAGGCCGTAAAGGGAACTCTGGTTGGAAGTAGCGATATGCAGATATTATATAAGATGCACAGATATTGAACAATGTGAGATATATGACCTCCTACTACGCAAAACTGTATGTGAAGAATAGCAGAAAAAGCGTAAATTATAGTAAATTTAGAATTACATTTTCTTGAGAAAGAAGCCTATCAAATTATTTTATGAAGAAAGGATGCGAAAATTTAGCTTTGCCTGTAATAAAAAATCATGGAAGATTAATGATTTTAAAGAAACATCTTTAAAAAATGATTTTTTTTTTTTTTAGAAACTCTCAGTTATAGGAATCATTCGAAAGGGCGCTGCGTTAGACAGCCCTGCATTAGATTAATTTATAGCATGATTAATCAATTGCTAAACAAATTATAACAGATGTAAATTTTCCAAATGGGTGAAAAAAGTCTGGGCCAGGGTTCAAACCAGGGTTATATTGGCTTAAGCTGGCAACGCTCTTTCAATGGAGCCATCCCATATGAATACTGAAGGACTAATTCACCCAACTAACCTTAACAATCACACAATCTGGTCTGTTATTTTGGATCAGCTCAACAGATTAAATCAAAGGGTAGTGTATGAAATTGGAAAAAAATGCTGCATACAAAATAATATTAGATTAATTTATAACATAATTAATCATTTCGTAAATAAATTATAACAGATATAAATTTTCCTAGTTGGTGAAAAATGTCCAGGCCAACATTTGAATCAGGGATGTATTGGCTGTAGCCGCCAGTGCTCTCCCAATTGAGGCATACTAGAGGACTTCAAATTCTGACATTTACAGATTAATTAATCATGTTAAATTAATCTAATATAATTTCGTATGCAGCATTTTCTGCAGTTCCATATATTAACCTTCAATGTATTCTGTTGAGTTGATCCAAAGCATCAAACCAGATTATGTGATTGTTAAGGTTAGTTGAGTAAATTACTCCTCCAGTATTCATCCGATATGATTCAGTTAGAAGAGCATTGGCAGCTTCAACCAATACATCCCTGGTTTGAATCCTAGCATTGGGCTTTTTTTCACTTACTTGGAAAATTTACATCTATTATAATTCATTTACCAGTTCATTAATCATGTTATAAATTAATCTAACGTATTGATTGAGATTTGTATTTTATTTAACTAAAAGATATGCAACAAGTAGATGGAATTTTTTATTTATTTCAAGCAATAGCTGTTAATTTAACAACTGTCATCTGTTAGTTTAACAACTGCTATAGTATCTAAAAAAAAAAAAAAGCTCTCAGCTTTTTAAATGTATCAAAGAAAATATGGCTTAGTAAAATTTCTTGGACAATTTCTTTTAGTTTCAATTATTGTTTTCTTTGATAAGTAAATCTGTTTTATCCTATTACTGTAAAATACTGATTGTACTTCCCCCCATCCACTTTTAAGTAGTTTTGATTTTCTTTTCCTCTCTCAAATATAAGCCCACCATTTTCAAAAACTTTTTTAGTGGAAAACATCGGTTTAGAAATCTAAGGAAGATACTTTTGAATCTTTTGACATTTTTGGTAGATCTCCATATTTTCAAATAACTTCATGATCTCCCACCCATCCCAATCTTTGGCATGAAATGACAGTTTCCCTTATTTTCCCTGCATTCTAGCCCAAAAAATGCAACATCTTGAAAATTTTAATTGTTTTGTCCTATTTGTTGCTCACCTGTAACAATCAGGAGTGCAGAATATGTTTAATACGGCGATCTAAGATTGAGGGAAAATTTGCAAAAATATATACAATTGATTTTGATTTCAACTAGTCTACATGATCAAAACAGAAATTTTTTTTTACTACAAATAGGCCATAATGCAATATTTTTATGTTGTAACTCCATATGGCAATCTTCACAAAATCTATCTCATTTTGAATCATTGATCAAATCATTTTCAGTCATTCATTCATCAAATTTTTGAAAAAAAAAAAATATATGCAAGCCTGTAACTAATAAGTAAAATTTTGGGAAAATATTGAAAATAAAAAACATTTTCTGTACTCTTTGGTAATAATAAATATATCATCAAATGTGTAATCCTCTCAAAGTTCTTCTTTGCCTTCTGATACCAACCCAGGCTAGCTAAAAATCTTGAAAAATATATTTTTTACAGAATTCTGCTCTATTTCTTATTTTGTTGTCAGATGATTTACCTAAAATATCATCTACCATAATCTGATATGTCTCACTCATCTAAAACTCTTTATTGTCTTTGAAGTTTTTCCTCCCCCACCTCGTTTGCATGGGAGGATTTCTAAATGTTTGAGAGGAAAGGAAAATTTTTCTGTTTTGTTTATTTGGCTGTTTTTTTGTGATCCTTGCCTCACCCCTGAATCACATGTATATTTTATGTAAAAGAAAAAAAAAAATTATACTGTGTGTTGAGAGAAAAGAGTGGCAACATCATAAATTTTTTTTTTTTTTTGGGGGGGGGGGGGGGGGTAAAATAATTTAGCTGGTTATTTAAATATTTTACAACAAAATTGCAAAGCGAACAGAAAAAAATGTATATACAGTAGACTCTCTCAAATCCGCACAGCTTGGGACCAGAGGTTTTGCGGATTTTAGAATTTTGCGGATTTCTGGTCATTACTTTGTTTACATTTTTAAAAAAGTAATTTGAATGTAATTAATAACGAAATCAAAAGTATAATGAATGCTTACAATATGCTAAAATATTAAAACAAGTAATAAACTAAAATAATAAAAATTTAGATAGTTTACTAAATGCAAAGGTCAAAGTATCACCAAAAGTCAGTAATGTACAATTAAATATTCATTATAAAGATGAAATGTGTTTTTCCTAAATAATTGAATGAACCTTGCCTCATAAAGGTATATTACTAATTCACATCAAGATCATAAAATAATGAATATTTATTTCAGGTTTAGTCAGACTTAATAATTAAAAAAGCTTTATTAATACATAAATATACTATTTGGTAAAATTGTGATTATTAATGATATCAGCAATAGCTTTATTTTTTCAGAAATAAATTATTCTTTCTTCATGAAAAAACTTGAATTCAATAACCTTAACAAAAATTACAAATTAAAAAATATATGGAATTAATTTAAAACTTAAAAAGTCAAATTTTGCACTTGCATCTGAACTGAATGTTTCATTGTTTACATCTGTAAAATATGTGCGGATTTTAGAGAGTTACGGATTTTAGGAGTGCGGATTTGAGAGAGTCTACTGTATATAGATTTTGAATTGTATGAGGTGCAAAGGAAAGGGATATGAAGGTGCTGAATAGGAGGGAGGGCAGGAATGTTGGGAGAAGGGGATAATTTAGGTGATGTATTATTTATTTATTTTTTACTATATGTATTAAACGGGTCATAAAAATAATTAAAGAGTTTTAAAGTTTAAGATATGCATGTTTGATATTACAGTAGGGAGCAAAGGAAGTAGTAGTTTTATGTGGGAATGGAGGTAGAGGTCTGCACGGGCTGGAATTTCCAGGCCCGGCCCGGCCCGGCCCGGCCCGTAGGAAAGTTATTTCGGCCCGGCCCGGCCCGTTGTAAAACTCAAAAGTTCGGCCCGGCCCGTACAAAAATCAGCGAAAACAGGCCCGGCCCGGCCCGTTACAATTTCTACGATTTCTAAAAAATTCAGATTTTTATCATATAACTAAGATTCCTTTAAAGAATACTGCATACATATATCTATGGAATGATTTTACAATATATTTTACAGCAAATACACATTAACAACATTAATAATTACTTAGATTCTTAGGCTTTTAACATTCGAATAAAGATTCATTAAAAAATTAATATGGCTTAGAATAAAAGAAAATAGAAAGAAAGCTAAAAACATCGTTAATTTTGAAGCTGTTTAATAAAAGAAGATTTATAAATATATTTCTATTATCATTTTATTATAGATTTCAAATCCAAATTCATTCTTAAATTCAAAGAAGCTCCTTTCTGATACATTTCTAAATTCATTTTTTTTTCTCAGAAACCCATAAGATTAGCAGATATCTTTATTCAGAAACTATATAATCGAATGGCGTTATCCATTTTTTGATACAAGCAATTTAAGAATACTGCAAACAAATAAAATACTGTCATAATTAGCGTTTTGAATAGAATTTCCGGAAGCAATAGCAAGGGAAGGGAGAAAAACCTGCAATCATTTGAGAAACTATTATATCTCAACAAGGTTATACAAGTATTTTATTTACCAAAAATGAAAAACGCTATTCGATTCCAAATCCCTTCAATAGTTAGGCTTATCACTTTTATACTTTTACAATTTAAAATTAATCAGAAAATGTGTCAAACTTTCGCATTATTGAGAAATTAATTTAAAAATCATCAAGAAGTATATACCCGAAGACTAAGCTAACATAAGTTCTTTATCGCTGTTAATAATTTTACAAATCATGTTTTCTGCCAATAATTAAGTCTAGTACCGGTCCGGCCAGTCTATATGTAGAAAAACAATGCAAGCGTGATCTCGGACCGACATGAGTCAACTAAAAAAATGTTAAAACGGGTTACACATAATGTAATTCTCCGATGCCGATACACTGTGCATTTTTATATTGACACTGTCAAACTAGTATGGCCACATTTATACTTATTCTCGTTAAAACCATTTTCGTTGAAAATAGCTCATATTTTATCGTTTCTGCTTAAATCTTGAGAACGGGCCGGCAGGCCCGAAAATTTTTTTTATCGGCCCGGCCCGTCTGGCCCGTTCAATTTTTTTGCCGGCCCGGGCCGTTTATGTTGTTTGTCGGCCCGGCCCGTTGAAAAACTATTCTAAATCTGCCGGCCCGGCCCGTTAGAAAATTCGAAACCACTCCGCCGGCCAGGCCCGGGCCCGTGCAGACCTCTAAATGGAGGCTTAGATGATCGTTTAAATATTGTTGCAATAAAATAACATTTAAAGAAGTAAATAAAAAAAAAAGTTAACTAAAAAGTTGTTAAATTCATTAATATTAGTTGTGATGCTTTGATGACTATAATAATTAATATTTATTCATAAATACAGATAGTAAATAAAATGTAATTTTATTAAAAAACACATAATTCTGTACTTGCCCAGCGAGTATCTATATACACAGGCCATTACAACCATACAGTTTATGCTTTATTGTTAACTGTTGGTCAAGTGCAAGTTGAAGCATATGTTTTCTTTAAATATAACATCCCCTCCTGTTAGTTATACAATATTCTACCATTATTCATATGAAACCTTCAAAATATAATAAATTAATCACTTAAGTATTAGAGTCGTTTTATAATAATTCAACCTGTTCAGCTGATAGCATTGCTTTGTACATTTACTTAGCTATTGAGCCTGATGGGGCATTATTAAAGAAAGTATTATGTCTGGAAGATCATCAAGCATGTTATCAAAATACTGATGAGAAGTTTTAGATAATTTTAAGAACCTTTCTACTTCTTATGATAGCTCTCCCAGAGTTAGTTTTTATTTTATAAGACCTAGAGTTTTCCGTTTTACATACAACAATAGTAGGTTCTCATAATTTAGTTTTAGCATTTTGAACAACAATTTTATCTCCCTGCTTAAGCTGCTTTAAATTTTTACTATACCTATCATAATATTGTTTTTGCTGTCTCCTTAATAATTCTTTGGTAAGATTTTTAAAAAGTTCAGAATTACGAAATTTATTATTAATGGGCAACTTCGTTTGCAGTCTCCTTTTAAACATTAACCCTTTAACGGACAAAGCGTTTTCATTACTAAGATGCTGAAATAAATGAATGACACTAATAATTATGAACAAATATATTTGTAAAAAAGAAAAAGGGATTTTTCACATGCATAGTAAAATGGATCTTTTAAAATTAAAATTCAGGTTTCAATGTTGCATATCAGAATTAAAATTTTGTGGTTTGGTAAAGAAACCAATGAACGTTAAAGGGTTAATTGGGCAGGGGATAATTCTAATCTTGCCTACAGATAATTGTTTTATGGTATCCCAAACCTTGAAAAAATTTCTTCTAACCTAATAATTTCTACAATTGTTTTATTTTGTATAATTACTGTCGATCCATTTTGAATAGTAATCAATTAGAAACAAATAATTACCATAATGAAAATACATTAAATCTATTTTGATTCTTTAAAAGGGTCAATTTGGCACTTCATGTGGTATAAGTGATTCGGTACTACTCTGTTATCCCGTCGACCGATTTCGCCAAATTATACAAATCACCAAACTAATAGCCAAATTATACATTTTGACATAATTTTTATTTTAAATAATAAAAAAACAAATAATTAGTAGAATATTAATAAAAATACAAATAAAAAGTCAACATAAAAATCACTTCATGGCATTTTAAACATGTGTATCATATTTTAGTATCATGGAATTGACATTCACAATCATCCATTATTGGCATTTAATCTTATAATTTGGCAATAGGATTTTGGATGACGGGATAACAGAGTAATACCAGTGATTTTTTGCATTGAGAATTTAAACATTTTTTGCAAATACTACATTTAGATATCATGATTAATGCCAGGCCAATACATTAATTATATAGCCAGGCTTTTGCACTTTTGTACACCTCAATGGGATTCATGTATCAAAAACAACATACTTTGTCTCAGTACAGTAGATCTTTATAATGCAATTCTCCGTATAACTGACAATTTCTCAGATGTGAACAGTGAATTTTGCAGTAAAGAAGCACCTGAATTTCCAGATTGTAAAAAATTGCAACTGATAATAAATTAATGCATTAGATTAATGTTAATTAGATTAATTAATGCAAAATAAAGTTAATGTATTAGATCAATCTTATCTCCTTTATTTAGAATTTTTTTACTTCAAAAATTACTATTACCGTAAATGGTTTTGAAATTGAACAATACTACCATGAGTGATTTAAGTCCAGAAATATTTGGATAATTTTTAAAAAGTGTATTTAATAAAATGTTTAATGATCTATATAATACAGTAACTTATATTCCAGATAAGGAATGCAGTACAGTAGACTCTCTAATCCGCACAGCTTGGGACCAGAGGTTGTGCAGATTTTAGTATTTTGTGGACTTCTGGTCATTGTTTTGTTTACATTTTTTAAAAGAGTAATTTGAATGCAGTTAATAATGCAATCGAAAATATAATAAACACTTACAATATGATGAAATGTTAAAATAAGTAATAAACTATCAAAAATTTAAATAATTTTTTAAATGATGAAAATATTAAAAGCAAAGGTCAAGTTAATAATCAATGTATGATTAAATATTCATTAGAATAAAGAAATGTATTTTTCTTAAATTATTCAAGAAAACTTGCCTCTTAAAGGTACATATCTAATTCACACCAAAATCATAAAGTGAGAAAGTTTTATTTCAGGTTTAGCCAGATTTAATAACCAAAAAAGCTTGATTAATACATAAACATATTTGGTAAGAAGATTGTGATTGTCAGTGATATCATCAATATCCTGAACTTTTTAGAAATAAATTTATTCTTCCTTCATGAAATAACATGAATTCACTAACATTAATAAAAATTACAAATCAAAATACATATGGAATTGATATAAAACTAAAAAAGTCAAATTTTATCTCTATATCTGAATTGAGAATTTCATTGTTGCATCCATGAATTGTGTGCAAATTTTAGAGAGTTGCAGATTTTAGGGTTGTGGATTTAAGGGAGTCTACTGTATAAAGATAATCTAATATATTTTGATATGTTTAAAACAGATTTGGAAATATTTATAAGGTAAATTTAATGATACGTGAAATGTGATCCATATAACGTAAAATTCTATATAATTCACAACCTTGCCTTTTTAGGTTTGCTTTATATAGATCTTCTACTGTATATTAGGTATAATAATTTTGCCATTCAAAAATATTAACCACACTATACAAACAATACCATTTTTTAATTTGTGATAATGTGTCAAGTTTTTAGGCGTTCACTTCTTTTCAGGCCAGCTATTTTGATAGCATTGACTGATTAATTTTAATTAATCCCCCTCCCCAGTAGCTTTCTGAAACTGTTGAATTAGACTTTCACTCATTGGTAAAACCTTAGATTAAATGTAATGACCATGCTTAACATTGCAGCCCGGTAGCAGAAAGTGCGCGACGTACGTCGCAGATTTATTTTTGTCCTTGCAGATAAATTTGTCAATTTGGAAAAAAAGAAAAACGTGGGGGGATGCGAAAAAACGGCAAATTTCATCCAAAGATCGCGAGAAAAAACGACAGATTTCATCAAAAGATCGCGAGAAACTGCAGATTCCGACAAAACATCGCGAAAAATGGCAGATTTCGTCAAAAAAAATCATGAAAAAAAGATAAATTTTATTAAAAAATCGTGAAAAAGACTAATTTCGACAAGAACTCGCGTAAAAAATGGTATATTTCGTCAAAAAAAAATCTTGAAAAAACGGAAGTTTTTGTCAAAAGATCGCGAAAAAACGACAGATTTCGTCAAAAGATCGCAAAAAAGAGATGTCAATAAATTATGAAAAAACAATAAATTTCGTTTAAAAAATCGCGATAAAAAGGTAAGTTTCATCAAAAGATCGCGAAAAAACGATAGATTTCATCAAACAATCGCAAAAAACGGCAGATTTCAACAAAATATCGCGAAAAAAAGCAGATTTTGACAAAAAAAATCGCGAAAAAAGGTAGATTTTGTCAATAAAGGCGAAAAAATGGTAAATTTCGTTAAAAAAATCGTCAAAAAAACGATTAATTTCGTCAAACAGTCGCGTAAAATATGGAATCTTGAGTCAAAAATATTGAAGAAACGGAATCTTTTGTCAAATGATTGCGAAAAAAACGACAGATTTCGTCAAAAGATCGCGAAAATACGAGAACTTTCATCAATAAGCCATGAAAAAAAATTCATTAAAAAAATCGCGAAAAAAAAAGGTAAGTTTCATCAAAAGATCGCGAAAAAACGATAGAATTCATCAAAAAATCGTATAAAACGACAGATTTTAACAAAAGATCGTAAAAAAACGATAGATTTCATCAAAATATCGCGGAAAACGGCAGGTTTTGACAAAAGATCGCAAAAAAGCCGATTTTGTCAAAAAAAAATCGCGAAAAAATAGTAAATTTCGTTAAAAAATCATGAAAAATGGCTAATTTTGTCCAAAAATCGCTTAAAAAATGGAGCCTTTTGTCAAAAAATCTTGAAGAAACGGAATCTTTTGTCAAAAGATCGCGAAAAAACCGAGAAATTTCGGCAAAAGATCGGGAAAAAACGAAAGATTTCATCAATGTCATGAAAAAGGATATTTCTTTTAAAAAAAATCGCGAAAAAACGGTAAGGTTCATCAAAAGATCGCGAAAAAACGATAGATTTCATCAAAAAATCGTAAAAAACGGCAGATTTCAACAAAAGATCGTTAAAAACAATAGATTTCTTCAAAATATCGCGGAAAAACGGCAGATTTTGGCCAAAGATCGCGAAAACTGCAGATTTCGACAAAAGATCGCGAAAAACTGCAGATTTCGACAAAAAATCGCGAAAAAAAAGTAGATTTCGTCAAAAAATCTCGAAGAAAATGGTAAATTTTGTTAAAAAATCGCGAAAAAGCTGCATATTCTGTCAAAAAATCACGAAAAAAAATATTGAAATTTTGTTAAAGGGGCGCAAAAAGAAAATAAAAAGTTGCGTGTATTTTTTTTTTTCTTTGCTTTAAAATTCTTGTTTCTGCTGCTACAAAATTGTTTTTCTTTTTCCAAAAGCTGATTTTCCTGTTCCAAAATTGCTTCTTTGCTATTGCAAAAACGGATTTTTCTGCACCAAAATTCGTTTTTTGACTATAAATTAGCATTGCGAATTTTAACAAAATTTTAGATACACATCCAACATATTTATAAAATTTATCATTCAGAATTTTCTTTTTCATAATATTTACTTGGTATTTCAAGGTATCACTGCTATAAAACTATAACATATATGCTTTATGGTAAAGAAATAGGGACTTTAAATTTTCAATACAGCCTTTTTGAATAAATTTTAAGATTTTGGTATTTTAAGTCATTTTTGTCCCCTTTTTTGAAAAAAAAAAAATTAGCACATTTCAACATTTTATTATAACATATTTTAACATTTTATTATGATTTAACAAGTAAACAAATGTTTTGAGAATTTAAGGAAGCAGTATAGCATCTACTGTTCAATGGAATTGGAATTGTTTTCTTCATTTTATGACTATTTGGCATATGACAATATAAATGATTTCCCCCCTCCTTTAAAATCATTGTATTTATTTCTTCTGTAGATTTGAATACTTAGGCAAGGTAAGAAACTATACATTGTTTTCAATTTCATCAATATTTCACTTTATTTTTAAATAGATTTAGCCTTAACTTCAAACTTAAAGAAACACTTTATGTATTCATTATTAAACCAATTGTTTAAAAAATATTAATTTTACTATTTACTTATTCAGGTTATATTATAATTGGAATATAGTTGTCTTTTTATAATATTAATGAGTAAGAACTATATTTATAATGTACATAAGAAAATTGGAACATGCCCTCCCGCAGACAATTTTCATCCTGCTGCATTGCTGTCGCAGACACAACCATAACTTTCTGCTACTGGGCATTTCAGGATATTCCATCACTTTTTCTTTAATGTATCCTCAAGACAAGTGTCTGCAATATACATTTTGCTTCCTTGTGAGTATTTTACAGTGAAATGATATTTCAAAAGCATTCTCTGTAATCAGCAAAAAATTTTAGAGATTGATTTAAGTACCTACTGTTGATGTTAAAGGGTAAAAGATGCTACTGCATGACCTTCTTGCAATAAACACGCACCTTAACCATCTTTAGAACGATCACACTGAAGTGTAATAGGCAGAGATTCATTAAATATTTTAGAACTAGGGTCGAACTGATTAATTTTTTAACAGTTTCAAAACTGTTAACAGCCTTACACACTTCTGATATTCAGTTCTTCAAAAAAAAATTTTAAAGCTACAAACATTCCCTCATACATAAAATTTTTTTTCAGGATTTGAACATATTTCTTAAAATAAAAATTAAGGAGGACAGTGGTTAATATGGGGCATACATCCTACCCAAGGGGAGGGGGGAGTAATTCCAAATTTATTGCTTACCCATTTGCTGTCAGTTTTTTTCTTTGTCTATTCTATTGATAAAGTAATGTTTTAAACCAAAAATAAATGCAATAGACACAAAATTTAAAAATGAAGTTTTATTATTGAATTTTAAAAAATGTTCCCAATGAAAAGTTAAAAATAAAGTGAAATAATTATGTGATCAATCTACAAATATTTTAATACACCCAACCTTTTTTAAATTTTATTTTTTAACTTTTTTTAATTGTGATTTAAATGTATTTTACAATTACTTACAAATATTTCAATGATTTATTGAATGAGCTTTGCATTTCTGTTCCTTGTACATGCATCCACGGAAGGAATTTTTATGTGAAATTTCAATAATTTGCACAAGTACAACTATTATACCAATAGTATGTATAAAAATCTAATATTGGGAAAGCTTTTAACATAGTTAAAATACATAATTTATTTAATGAAGACAAATATCCCAATTAAATAAATAAAAATGAAATGCATACATTACAATGTTGAATTCAAGGGTGACCCAGGTGGGGACAACCTCCTGGAAGATTTCAGATTTTGTAGTTTCAATTTTAAAAAACTGCAATTCCCCTTACCTCCCTGGAACTCTATAATGTTCTGTGGAGTTCTATAATGAGCCACAGAAATCCCATCCGAAGAAAAGTGTCTGAATTCACCACTGACATATTCCTTGCTAAAATGTTGCATTTGAAATTAATCATGACATCATGTTTTTGTATTATTGGAATCGATTGACATTATTGCCTGTTGATGTTTCTTTTTTAATAGAAAGTACTCAACAAGAAAGAAGACAAATGCCAAAAAAATGAATAAGCATCATATTTAATACACAACTTTAAATAATAAATATACACCACATATATACACCACAAATATACACAACAAGAAATAATAAAATAGTCATGACAATATTCACAAATTAAGAAATATTTTTATAAAGATCTTTTTAGACTACATTAAGGAGAGGGCTATTTCTTTGATCAAACAATCATGCAATTTTTGTGATTTTCTTTTGTTTTTTCTTTTTTTTAGTTTTAAAGAGGTAGCTATCACTTTTGGATTTTCTCATATAATGTCATTTCACTTATGTATTTCAATTTTCATATGTAAAAATAATAATATGCATTGTGCCATTTTAGTACTGCATGTACTGGAAGTGTGTTGCCTTCCAATCAGATGATTGTTTCCACCAGTCAAAAGCTATAAAAAAAACTGGTTCACTAAACTTCAAGAGGGAATTAAAATTTCTGAAGCTTATAACAAAATTTAGTTTTAAAAATTGATTGTTGACCAACTGACATACATTTGTATAAAAAAGGTAAATTTTTTAAGTGCATTCATAATTATATAAATATGTAGCACCTATAGTCATCAACTAGCCTGTTCGTTTGTCTGTCTGCATATAACAGTAAAAAAACTACCCGATTGAATGGTTTGAAATTTTATGCATATAATCGTTTCAAAATTTTGTTAAGTCATTTAAAATTTTATGGAAATTAAATCAAACTTAAGAAAATATTAATAGTTTTCTTCATTCTATTTAATCCTATCATACGTCATTAATTCAGTGACATCCTATGATAGGTAATGATTCTAGGTTGCCATGGTGATATCACCATGTTTAAAATGGAGTCACATTATGTACGTATTACTGGATTTAATATATATAATCATAATTTTGCATTCTTGTATTTCTTCATAAGAATGCAACAGCTACTGCATAAAGATCTGAATACTCATAAAACTAGTTATAAGCACAAACACACCTCATTTCCCATGTTTGACATGCAATTTCCGATTTGTCACATTTTATAAACTTCAAGAAAAAAAGATAATGAACAAAATTATACTTTTTTGGGGTATACAACAAAAAACAACTAATCTTGATTTTTTTTTTTTTTTTTTTTTTTTTTTTTTTTTTGAGGATAAAAGTCAAACAGTCAATCAGTTTGAAAATATGATTCCAAGAGAAACGAGTTTAAAATTTTATCATATTGTTATGTTCAATGAGTACACAAGATTCTAAGAAATTAAAATATTGCAAAATCACTTAACAGCAATATATAATTCAAAGATACAATGAATTAAAAAATGCACAAAAATTTTTAAGTTTAACACAAAGAAAATTTCTCCTTAATGTAAAATTAACGAAAAATATTCATTTAAAGGGTTTATTTTCCTTTAGACTGTAATTTGTCCATTTTCCTGAGATGGAATCACTTTTTTGACATCATTTTTGCGAAGGATCCACAAACAAAATTGATTTTCCAATTGGACACATCCCAGGTTTCAGTGCTGTAATTGGGCAGGAACGCGTGGGAGTGCCATTCCCAGAAATATTTGGTTTGTTACTGTAAACAATCAAAAATAACAAATAAAAAATCATGTATGAGTACAATCATTTTTTCTTCAAGCAAAATGTTAATTTTTATTAGTTTTAAGGAGATCCGTTTCCACTTATCATGGAAGGAGATATTTTGGCCAATCAGATGCTTTGAAGCTGTTGTGCTGCCACCGCTCCTTGAATACTAGGCCAGAGCACTGACACTAAAATGGCGGTTTACAAAGATCATTTTTTAAAAGTGTGCACAGTCCCCTAAGTTTTGACTCCAGTATTTTATAAAAAAAATCTTAAACTTCTTTAAACTCAGAAAAATAAAATGTAAAAACTTAAAAAAATTATTGATACTGAAGGGACTGTACACATTCTGAAAAATTCTGCCAATTTTTTGTCAGCGCTGAGGCCTAGTATTCAGGGGGCAGAAGCTCCGAACTGACACCTGTTGTACTATTTTTATTGAATGAAAGGAAATTATATTACTATAAAAACTTCAATATAATAATTATAACTGTTAATTAAAAAAATTCGGCTTTTCTTTTCAAATCGGTTTTTGGGTTAGCAAAAATCTTATAACATCATAATCTATGAAAATTTGAGTTTCAACAAATATTTTTTTCCAATTACAGCACTGTCTGGTATCACAAAGAAAAGGTTCTATTTTTTATGCACAGTATAGACATGCAAATTTAAGTGGCACCTTTGAGAAAATTCTTTGTTGCATACATCACAAGCAAAAGGTTTCTCTTTTGTGTGAAAACGATGATGTGCATTCAGATGAGATTTTTGTGAAAACCCTTTACCGCATATTTGGCAAATGAAAGGCTTCTCTTTAGTATGAACACGAAGATGATTGTTTAAGTGAGATTTCTGAGAAAAACCTTTATTGCATGTTTGACAGCTATAAGGTTTCTCGTTAACATGGACAACACGAAGATGAGCCAATAAGCCTGATTTTGTAGCAAATGCTTTACTGCACACTTCACAAAGAAATGTCTTATGAATACTCCCATGCTTATTTAATAATGATAGTTTAGAAAATTCTTCACCACATATTTCACATACATGAAGCTTCTCTTTTGAATGTATATTGAGATGTTTAGTTAAAAGATATTCTCTAGAAAATCCTTTATTACACACTTTACATAGAAAAGGTTTCTTATTTGTATGGATATAAATGTGCTCATTTAAATGAGATTTCTGAGAAAATCTTTTGTTGCATATTTCACAAAGGAAAGGCTTCTCATGGGTGTGAATACGGAGATGAACAATTAAGTTTGATTTTTCAATAAATCCTTTGTGACATGTATCACAAACAAATGGTCTTTCATTAGTATGAATACGTTCATGGGCATTTAAATGTGACTTTTTTGAAAATTCTTTAGAACAAACATTGCAAATATATGGCTTTTTGCTGTTGTGAGTACTCAAGTGACTTTGTAAGGCTGACTCCTGTGTAAAACATTTTGTGCATACACAGCACATAAATGGTTTTCTAAGAGAATCAATACCAATCTGATTTTCAAAGTCTGTTCTCTCAGAAAAAGCTTCACTGCATACATTTAGAATCGATTTTTCTTTGAACCAATCATTAAGATCATAAGACAGTGATTTCTCAGAACATTCACCATTATGTACCTCTGATTTCAATCCTTGCTCCATATTGTAAATATAATACAAAAATTTGAGATTGGTAAATCTTTAAATTAATGTATAATTTTGATGGAAAACAGACAAAAATTCCGTCATATTTTTAGAAAGTTCTTGTTTATATTTGCTAAAATTAGAAACTGCTATACTTATTGCTGCCAGAAAACAATGTGGCAAATATTAAATAAATGTGTAAAATTGATTTATTTCACAAATATATTTTTAAAAGAACTCTTTTAAGATACTCATAAAACTTAGCCTAGATGTGAAGAATTGAATTTGAAGAAAACAAAGTTATAAAAATTTGTCCTTCATGATGCAGGTTTTAGGAAACACATTGGAGTCTCTATACCTAAAAAAGAATGTGCAAATACATTAGATTATTTATTTTATTGAATCCCAAAAACATTACAGTCATAAAAGGCAGATGCAATCTTGAATATCGTTTTAAGAATTTATTATTAATCTTTAACCAACAACCATATTTCCAATGCAGTAGACTCCTTCAAATCTGCAACTCTAAAGCCTTAAATCCATGCATCATCACAGATGTAAACAATGAAACTTTCAATTCAAATTTAGGGACAAAATATCAGATTTTTATTTTAGTTTTATATCATTCCATATGTATTTTAATATATAATTCTGATTGATGTCATTGAACTCATGCTTTTTCATGAAGGAAGTAAAAATTTATATCCGAAAAAATTCAAAATATTGCTGATACCACTGGTGATTAATTTTTTTTCTTTTTTTTTTTTTTTTACAAAATACATTTATAAACTAATCAAACTTTTATGAATATTAAGTCTGGCTAAACTTAAAATAAAAATTCCTTACTGTATGATTTTCATTTGAATTAATGGTGCAATTTTAAGAGGCAAGTTTTATAGGATATTTTAAGAAAAAAATATTCCATCTTTATTATGCATCATTAGTTATTTACTTGATCTAATTTTAATAATTTTTTAAATTATCTTAATTTTTATTACTTTATATTTTAATATACTGTAAGCATTCATTATAGTTTCGTTGAATTATCACTACAGTCAAATTACTGCTTGAAAAACAGCAAATACAGCAACAACCAAAAATCTGCAAAGTTCTAAAATCCACACAACCTGTGTTTTCATGCTGTGTGGGTTTAAGGAAGCCTACTGCATAGAATACTAAAAAGAATTCTGCAGGGAACCCAAACTCAAAAATTCTCCTTAAAGTCAATCCAAAAATCACAGAAAAATCATCAACCTGAACATGAAATAGTTAAATTATAAGCCTAATCTGTTTCCAAAGTATTCAAACCCTAACTCGAGGTAAAATAATTATAATAAATTACTCACAGATTCATCTATCACAGATTCTACTCATACAACTGGTTCTTTCACACTTCTGCTACTTAAATTTCATTATTTTCTCTGGTTTCTATTACAAATAGGAAAGTGGGAAGATAAAATAAATAAATAGTCCAAATATGTTATAAAGAACATATTTTTTAAATAGTTTTCAAATGCATAAGGTGCACACAAAAATAATGATGCTTCTTCTTTTTATTTTTTTAATAATCATGATTTGATACAGAATTTTCATACAATACAGTGAGTGACCCAGAAAAATCTTGTCACTGAGTTTGTGGGGTAATTCCTGGCCACTTTTATTTTCGTTATCAAAGTAACAACTTATCAAACTAAAAAAAAATCTGTAAGATAGTTTGAACATTTTATTTGCAATGTATGTCTTAATTATTCATTTAGTTGCAATTTAATATGAAACACACACACACATATATATATATATATACATATATATATACAGGGAGGTCATAAAAAAACTTTGCCGATATACAGAGCTCTAGTGGCCATTTCGCTCAACCGATCGAAATGATATTTCAGCTATAACTATTCAGAGGTATGAGCTCGAGATTCTGTGAGCGACAACAAAATGGCGCTCACGGTTACGGTTATAGTTACAGAAACTCGAAAATTTCCAATGGCAACATAAATTTTTTTTCATCGCAAAAGGCTCAGCACACGCGAAAACCCTAAAGAGCGTTGGAATCGTACATGTATTGCAAGAAACGAACATGTTATGCACACACAAAAAACCATTCTGGGAATCCTTCCCCCATAGAAAAAACTCGATTGGGGTGCAAGGAGGAAATTTGCATATGACACAGAGTCAGTACACTAATCTCTGATTACAATACAGATCGGAGAAACTAAAACTTTTATTTTGATTACACATTTTCCAGATGGGTGCCGTAATTGCCTGTGATGGTGACGGCACCCATGTGAAAAATGTGTAATCAAAATAAAAGTTTTAGTTTCTCCAATCTGTATTGTAATCAGAGATTAGTGTACTGACTCTGTGTCATATGCAAATTTCCTCCTTGCGCCCCAATCGAGTTTTTTCTATGGGGGGAAGGATTCCCAGAATGTTTTTTTGTGCGTTCATAACATGTCTGTTTCTTGCGATACACGTACAATTCCGACGCTCTTTAGGGTTTTCACATGCACTGAGCATTTTGCAATGAAAAAAAATGGGTGTTGCCTTTGGAAATTTTCAAGTTTCTGTAACTATAACCGTAACCGTGAGCACCATTTTGTTGTCGCTCACAGAATCTCGAGCTCATACCTCTGAATAGCTATACCTGAAATTTCATTTCGATCGGTTGAGCAAAATGGCTGCTAGAGCTCCGTATATCGGCAAAGTTTTTTTATGACCACCCTGTATATTCAAAATTGCTTCTCAAATTTCTGCATTGCAACAATGATTTCAATTTATATTCATTTTACAAAGATCTATGTCGTTATTGGTTTTAATTATTTTATTTCAACTGGGGGGGGGGGGACATACAACAGTTTTTAAAAGTAAATATAAAAATTTCTTCTGCAATATTAAAAATGGTACTATACTTGATTAACCTTTTGACCATAAAACTATCACCAAACTATAAGATTAAATGCCAATAATGTTTGATCATAAACGTTACATTCACTTCATAAAAACATATTACACGTGTTTCTTACCACATAGATTTTTATTTTTATTTTAGTTATTTAAAAAAAAAATCATGTTAATTTGTATAATTTGGCAAAATTGGTCGACGGGATAATCAAGTAGTACCTTAAAAATTTTTATATGAGCAAACCAAAATAAGCCCACATTTGTGGAGTAATTCCTGGATAGTGTTTAACAATATAACTTGATATGATTTATACTAGGCATTTTATCTATTGTAAATGTGCACTCTAAATATTTTCATTAAAAAAAATATATATTTAAGTAGCATCCAGTATCATCTAATGATTCAGATGAAAACACACTTATTACAGGGTAACACACACTATCTGACTGAACAGCTATTAATATTATCCTGATTTGAAAATGCCAAAATATTGTGTTAAAATGTACACAATGCAATAGAGGAACATAATTTTTATGCTGTGTGTTATGATAAAGATCGATTTTATATTGAAAAAGGACACAAGAGAACAGGATAGTAAAATTTTTTGAAAGGGAAGCCAAAAAATTCCATTGGCCTAAACGAGATAGAATCGAAAACATAAACATTCTATAGGAATGTATTTTATGGATCAATAAATTTGCAGGGATATTAATACAGTACACCTCCTCAAATCCACAACCCAAAAATCCACACATAATTTATGGAAGTAAACAATGAAACATACAATTCAGATATAGAGACAAAATTTGACTTTTTATTTTTATATTATTTCCATAGGTATTTTAATTGTTATTTTTTATTAATATTACTGAATTTGTTTTTTCATGAAGGAAAAGTACATTTATTTTTGAAAAAAAAAAAAAAAAAAAAAAATCCAGATATTGCCGATATTACAGGTATTCACTATTTTTTTTACCAAAAATATCTATGTATTAATTAAGCTTTTTTGGTTAAGTCTGTCTAAACCTAAAATAGAATTCCTTATATTATGATCTTTGCTTTTAATATTTTTAAACATTTTAAAAATTATCTAAATTTTTATTATTTTAGTTTATTACTTATTTTAATATTTTCAGGGCTTGAAATTCAATTTTTCGAAGGAGGGGAGTCTCCCTACCAACATTTATAAATGGAGGGGAGTTTGGCTGTTTGGGAGGGAGAAAAAATATTTAAAATCTGCCATTATTTTATGTGCTATTTAAAGAATTACCAGAATACAGACATAAAAAAATATCACTGAAGTAATTTTTATCAACAATTCAGAATAATTATGCGAAATGTGTAAAAAGAAAACTTTTATACTGTTTAGTTTTTACTGGTGGTAAATTCCCTCCCGGTGCTAATTATTTTTGTCACAGGTCTAATTATTATTTTAATAATAATTAATAAAACTTCTAATTAATTTAATAAATTTATATTTATAATTTATAATTAATGATTAATAATTATAATTAATAATGTTATTTTTCTGTATTTTAAATGTGCAAGATACAAATTTAATCATAAAATAATACGTATTTGAGTGTAGAAGATAAGAAGTATCACTATTGTTTGCATTTCTTTAAAAAAGGGGCAAGTCAAATTCATCGAAAAAGATTTTCTTAAAAAATGAATACTTTGTTGAGTAAAGGGATACTTTTTGTTTAATATATGGCTGCTTTCAGGAAATGCACTCACTCAGAAAGATTTGGAGCTGTCAGAAACTGATTTTAGAGTAGCAAAGAAAATAAATATAATGAAGCAGGAAAATTAGTTTGTTGAACAGAAAAGTGAACTCCCCGTTATATTATTATTTTTTTTTGGGGGGGGGGGAGGAAGGAGGGAGAGGTTCCCTTTCACTAAAGTTGCATTTTTTCGCTATCTTTTGATGAAATCTGTCTTTTTTACGATCTTTTCACGAAATCTGCCGTCTTTTCGGGATTTTTTGACGAAATTTGCCGTTTTTTCGTGAATTTTCTGAGAAAAATTGCCGTTTTTTTCGCGATCTTTGAATGAAATCTGATGTTTTATCGCGATTTTTTTTACGAAAATTGCCGTTTTTCGAGATATTTTCGGGAAATTTGTTGTTTATAGTGAGTCTCTTGTCGAAATTTGTCGTTTTTTGCGATTTTTGGACGAAATTTGATGTTTTTTCGTGAATTTTCTGAGGAAATTTGCCGTTTTTTCTCGATCTTTTGATGAAATCTGATGTTTTATCGCGATTTTTTTACGAAAATAGCCGTTTTTCGTGATATTTTGGGGAAATTTGTCATTTTGAGTGAAACTTTTGTCGAAATTTGTCATTTTTTCTCGATTTTTGGACGAAATTTGACGTTTTTTAGCAACCTTTTTGACAAAAACTACCGTTTTACAGAATTCTGTGACGAAATTAGGCATTCTTTCGTGAATCTTTTGATGAAATTTGCCGGAAATTAGTTGTTTTTTCGCGATCTTTTAACAATATTTGCCGTTTTTTAGCAAACTTTTACGAAATCATGCGTCTTGTGAAACGTGTAAGAGCTGTTTCTTTTGTGTGTCATCTCCGATCTTTTGAGTAATTTACGCGCAATAGCGCGTCGGCGGCATCACCGTTTCATAATTTTTGAAATTAAATGCTTTTTTTTGGGGGGGGGAGGGGGGGGAAATTCCGAACAGAATTACCTCTATTTCGCCGCGGAAAATACAACGAAACTCGTCAAATCATTGCAGGAAAAAAATTGCAAAATTTGTCAATCAGTCGCGGAAAAAATCGTGATTTTCAATGGTTTTTTGCTGTAAAAAACTCGCAAAATGTGTCGATTACTCGCACGAAAATATCATAAAATTCACAAAACGGTCGTGGGAATTGATCATAGTTTCAAAATGCAAAATTTTTTGGGCGGGAGCCTCCCGCCCACGTTATTCTTTTGGGCGGGATTTCAAAATTTTGGGCGCGAATCCCGCCATCCCGCCCTGAAATTCAAGCCCTGATTTTATTGTATTATAAGCATTCATTATACAGGTAAATAACACCCTGATTTTAAAATTAAATTTCTCAAAAACAAAGATCGACAGAACTATGCGGTAAATGGTTTATTTATTAGGTAAGCTGTAAAAATCTTATACAGAAGTTTCCAACAGTGAATATTTTGAAAAGATTGTGTTCTGATTGCAAAGAATGCTTTGATTTGACAATTTTCTTGTTTTAGATTGCTTGCAGAGATATTCGGCTTACAGTGCTATAGTTTAATGATTTTTCGAACTAAATTTCTTGAATTTCAAAATTTTAATTCAAAAAATCTTTAAACTATGGCAATTTAAGATGAAAAACTCATTCTCCGCAAACAATTTAAAACAAGAAAAATGTCAAATCAAAGCATTCTTTGCAATCAGAACACAATCTTTTCCAAAGATTCACCGTTCGAAACTTCTATATAAGATTTTTACAGCTTACCTAATAAACAAACCGTTTACCACATAGTTCTGTCGATCTTTGTTTTTGAGAAATTTAATTTTAAAATCAGTGTGTTATTTGCTGGACACCCTGTAGTTTTGATTGCATTATTAATTACATTCAAATTACTGTTTAAAAAATGTAAACAAAGGAATGACCAGAAATCTGCAAAATTCTAAAATCTGCACAACCTGTGGTCCCAAGCTGTGTGGATTTGAAGAACAGAGTCTACTGTGTATGCACAATGGATGAAAAAGCAATAAATACTGTTTATAAATAAAATTGGATATATATATATACATATATATATACTGATTTTGTCATTTTACAAAAAAAAGGCTTTTATTAAAAGGCAAATTAAATTTCCAATTTCTTTTTGTTTTAAGTAAAATTTTTCACCCTGGGATTTCTATTTATGAAATAAAAATTATGTTTTTCTCATGGCTTATGCAAAATTTTTGACTGACTTTGGGATGCTATCGATAAAAATCTCTAACTTTGCTTATGATACTGAATAATTGCTGCACATTTTAAATTTATTAATCATTTTTATTTATTTTCTAAAATGAGCCGCCTTTTCATATCAAATATTTTTAGTAACAGATCTCTATCATGTTCAAAGAATAAACTGCTCTATACGATAAATCATAGATATCCTGAAAATATTATCAAGCATCCTTTGGTTAATAAATAATTAAAGATTTGTTCAAAAAAATATGTTCTTTGTGAGAAATACAGATAAAAAGTAACTTTTAAATATATGATAAGCAGTTATTATATAATATTGCATAACGTCAAAAGTTGAAACTTTTTTAAAGCCTTTTACATTGATTTATTTGCTATTTCAATGAAAATTACTTGAAAAATAAGTTAATAAAAATATAATAAGATTTCTTAATTTAATACATATACTTTTAAAAAATAGGAAACTTCTCTCACACTCATCTCTTAAAAAAAAAACCAATAAAGCCCCATTAGGGGTGAGTTTTTTGGATGACCCTGAATGAAGGAATCCCAATGAGTGTAAATAATAAATATATTCCTAATTCATAAAGTGAAGAATCAAGACTTTTAGAATTTATCTTAGCTGAATGATGTATTATACTTAACACTAAAATTATCACTTAATAGTACTAGCTCATCCACATAAGCATCATCATTAGTACTAGCTCATCCACAGTATATGAACCCTCTTCTGAAACTTTGGGCAAAAACACAGTTTCAAACCATTTTTTAACTAAACAATCTGTTGAATATCAGCTGACAGTTCTAAAAATCCCTGTCAGCTTGGCCTACAGGCGGAGGTAGTTTTCGAAAAGAGCTCATTTCAACAACAAAAAATAAAATATGATTAGAGATAAACCCAGTTTTTAAAGCTTTATTTGCCGCTTTTGAATTTTTTTTTTTTTCATTTTTCAGTAAAAAGCGATTTTAACAGAATCATTTTAAGCAAAAATCGGCTCAAATGCCCATTTTGACAGCATATTTTGAAATATATTGACTTTATTTAAAAATCGACCACTACAGCACATTATAAGTTCTTAAATAAGAAAAAACTATCAATTGAATGCATTTGAGAGCAAAATTGAATTTAAAAATAAGTCAGAAAATAAGCAGTTTGTTATTTAAATACATCCTCAAATCTTCAACCACAAACGCTTCAGGAAATTTTGTAAAAAATGCCCTCTTTGACAATTTAAAAAATATATATATTCAGCCTTTATTAAAAAACTGACCAATACGGAACATTATACAGTTCCTAAATAAAAGAACCTGTCAATTGGATGCGTTTGAGAGCAAAATTGAACTTAAAAATGAGTCATAAAATAAGCAATTTGTTATTTGAATGCATCCCCAATTCTTCAATCTCTATCGCTTCGGGAAGATTTGTTCAAAATGCCCACTTTGACAGCTTATTATGAAATATATTCTGCTTTTATAAAAAAAAAAAAAAAACCTGACTTACATGGCATATTATACAGTTCCTAAATAAGAGAACCTGTCAATTTAAAGTGTTTGAGAGCAAAAAAGGATTTAAAAATGAGTCAGAAAATAAGCAATTTGTTATTTGAATACATCCTCAATTCTTCAATCACGATTGCTTCGATAAATTTTGTACAAAATGCCTACTTTGACAGCTTTTTTTTAAAAATATATTCTGCTTTTATCAAAAAACTGACCAGTACAGCACAATATAGAGTTTCTAAA
Source organism: Maratus speculifer (assembly GCA_964019185.1). Taxonomy (NCBI): domain Eukaryota; kingdom Metazoa; phylum Arthropoda; class Arachnida; order Araneae; family Salticidae; genus Maratus; species Maratus speculifer. The sequence continues at coordinate 242,107,023 of OZ025302.1, read as the reverse complement.
TAAGAGAACCTGTCAATTGGTTGCATTTGAGAGCAAAAAATTCTTTTTTAATTTTTTTTGTAAGAATTGGTCCTATTAAAAACTTGTAAATACAAAAATTTTAGATAGTTTTGAGAACATTTATAAAAAATTTAGTTGGATTTGATATCTTGAGAATCGATGAAGTTATGAATTTTTCTCCCCAAAACCCTATTCCCCCCCCCCCCCTTGAGCCCATTTTTAACTTTATCAAAAATCTGTCATGCATAAACTTTTGGTCTATTTTTTAGAAGTAATATAAACTTTAAACTGATTCAATATCTATTTTATTTAAGAAATTATGGTGCTTTTTCAGTTTTGACAAAAACACTCCCTATTTCTACTCCCTTGGTCCGATTTTTCCCATTAACGAAGTTGACCTAGATTTTATACACCTTGATTTTATGTATCAGTTTGGAAAAGATTTGAGCAGAATAAAAGAAGTTATCATGCCCATAAAAAAGTTATATACATATATAAACTAATGGTAGTTTTGGGGTCTAGAGTTTATAATCGGAGTAGATCTGCAAAAAATTTTCAAAAATTCAAATATAGGCATGACCATAATAGATAGTATTTCATACGAAATCTACATAATTAATTTTTAGCACTTTTCAACAAAGTAGAAAAATGCTTACGCATTCAGTTTGTCTGTCCATGATCTAACTCCTGTAAATAAATATACTCAGATTTTCATGCAATTGATAAAGCCTATTTATGTTCAGCAAAGCATGTTTCTTATTGCATATGAAGTATGTACAATTAATGGTTTACTTACAGGGAAACTCATAAGAATTTGATTACATTATGGTATAAGGGGAAAATCGTTTGGAGAGTATTTTACTGACATTATGCTATTTGAAATTAATTGAAACTAATATAAATAATTGAATTTCACTACAATTACATTAAAACAGAGCATTCATAGCATTTTTTATTAATTTAATAATTCACTTACATGGATACACAAAAGAAATCAGTTACAATACTGTCTTTGCATAATAATTGTTGGAGATTATGTTTTAAAATTCGATATGCACTTTTAAATTTAATTAGTTTTTTGCAAGTTACTTTTTATACATAAATTTTATACCTCATGTACACAAGGCTGCACTAAAGTATTTGCATATTATTCCGCTTATTAAAAGAATTTTCTGAAATATATGTATTTCTTAAATGAACTAAATTTTAGAATGCATGTTGTCAATAGAATACAAATCTTTATATCATATACAGGGCTGCTATAGCAGGTGGATTGTATAGTAGATGGGAACAGCTGAAATTTGTTTTTGAAATGTGTTATACATTTCCATAAGGTTAAATGTGACTTAATTTTTTAAATGGTGCAATTTTTTTACATTATTCTGAATGTGTTAGAAAATGCTTCACAATCTGTGATTGACACATGATTTTTTCTTTCTTGTTTCACTTGCAATGGGGTCATTCCACGTGAAATCAACCAATTTAAGGAAAACTTGTTGCATCATAGTCACAGATTTTTTTTTAATTTTTATCATAGACAGACATAGTACTGAAACCCTCAAATCTGAAATTTAAAAGTAATTTTCACAATATTGGCCGAGATATGGCCATTTGAAAACTGGCCATTTTTACAAAATGGCGGCCATCTTGGAATTGTATCACTGTCTAAATATGGCCATAACTTGACAACTAATGGCTCAAAGTTTATATATCTGGTACCAATTTGAAGCTATTTGTACAAAGAATGAATATTTCACATCAAAACAATAATAAATTTTCATTTTTTTACTTTTTATTATGTGCAAAGTGAAAATTTCACCCCAAAAAAGGGCAGATTGTAATGGCTCATAAAAAAAATGAATCATCATGAATTTTTCTGAAACTTGGTAAAAACGTTGCTCCATCTGTGTGCTTTAAATAAAAAAAAAATTGGAAAGGTAAAATTTGTTGTTTTAAAATAAATGGTTTTTTACACATAAGGTGTCATTAACCAAATAATGATATTTTTAGAATCTGTGAGCATTCCTGATTCAAAAAATAATGGCTAAAATAAAATTTTCTAACATCTAAATTAATGTAAAAGTATAATCAAAACCTCATTTGTACTAATTTTGTAGAAATCTGCCTCCAGCCCCCCTCCCCCCCCCCCAAAAAAAAAAAAAAAAAAAAAAAAAAAAAAAAAAAAAAATAGACAATTCAAAAAATTTTACACTGAAAAAGATAAGATAATAATTAAGGAATATAATGTATAATTATAAAATACCTATAAATGCAATGCATACATATGGTGATTTACTTCACATATAGGGGCAAGTGGGGTAGAATGGGACAGTAGGTTTTTCTCTTTATGTATCATTCTAAATATTTCATCAATCACATATTAGATGAAGTAATGGTACCCCAATCTTCAGTTGAAAAAAGTAGCTAATTTACACAAGCTTGCAATTATATAAAGAAAAAGATTATTTCAAGAATCAAAACATGAATTCAAAATTTTAAATTTTGAATTCAAAACATGATGTAAAAATTTCACTATGTTTCTATAAGCTGATGTAATATTGCATCATGTTCTATATAAGCTGATGCAATTTAAAGAAAAGATTGCTACTGTACCTTCATCTGCTTCTTAATTGGCTATAATCAAAGTATGATGCTATCTTGCATCATGTTCTATATGAGCTGATGCAATTTAAAGAAAAGATTGCTGCTTTACTTCATCTGCTTCTTAATTGGCTATAATTAAAGTATGATGTAATCTTGCATCATAATGTCCAAGAAACTTGAGTAATTCCTTTTAAATACCATATACCACTTCTAAAGTTTTCAATGAAGTGTATTTAGACATACAATAATTATTTTGTATTTATTATACAGTGGAGATGGAGTGTTTTGTATGTAAAAAACTCAATGTTTCTCTGAGTACTGATGTTATTTCTGTTCTTCAATTATCCCCACGGGATTTACATTTATTTAAAAAAAGGTTACATTATATAATCCCAGATGAAAAAAGTTTTTTGCATGCGAATATATGCAAGGTTCACAAGGATAAATTTCTAAAATTTTATAGTTTAAATCAGAGACAGTGTTGTGATCCATTTAATAAATATCCAAATAGTAACAGAGCAAAATCACTGAAAACAATTTCTTTAGATATGTCTATGACAAAAACAAACATCCTCATTCCAGGAAAAAAATTATGTACTTCCTGCTATTCATCAATAAATAAGATGATTTCTATTGTTGACATGAAAAGCATCTCTGATCCAGAATTTATTGAACCCACAGTAGTAATGGAACAATTAAACAAAAGCTGTGAAATGTTAGAGTTATCGCCAATAAAAATGAATAGGCGTAGCTCAAAGAGGAAACTTGGTTATTTGCAGACAAAAGTTACAAAAATTTTGAATGAAATGAAATAAAAAGATTTCTACAAAATTAGTACAAATGAGGTTTTGATTATACTTTTACATTAATTTAGATGTTAGAAAATTTTATTTTAACCATTATTTTTTGAATCAGGAATGCTTACAGATTCTAAAAATATCATTATTTGGTTAATGACACCTTATGTGTAAAAAACCATTTATTTTAAAACAACAAATTTTACCTTTCCAATTTTTTTTTTATTTAAAGCACACAGATGGAGCAACGTTTTTACCAAGTTTCAGAAAAATTCATGATGATTCATTTTTTTTATGAGCCATTACAATCTGCCCTTTTTTGCGGTGAAATTTTCACTTTGCACATAATAAAAAGTAAAAAAATGAAAATTTATTATTGTTTTGATGTGAAATATTCATTCTTTGTACAAATAGCTTCAAATTGGTACCAGATATATAAAATTTGAGCCATTAGTTGTCAAGTTATGGCCATATTTAGACAGTGATACAATTCCAAGATGGCCGCCATTTCGTAAAAATGGCCAGTTTTCAAATGGCCATATCTCGGCCAATATTGTGAAAATTACTTTTAAATTTCAGATTTGAGGGTTTCACTACTATGTCTATCTATGATAAAATTAAAAAAAAAATCTGTGACTATGATGCAACACCCATTGGTTGAATTCATGTGGAATGACCCAATGGATCAGCATATTTATGAAATTAATATTTCATTAAAAACCAAATTCTGCGCTGCTAACACAATGTAATGAGATGATTTTTTCTTATTTTTCATTTTATAAATGCAATGTCCTACATAATGGAAGATTTTTCTCTGAGTCAGATAAATAATGAATGTAGTTTAGCTCTTTGTGTTTTGTATTTATTTTGTGACACTAAACCAGACATAATTCAAATACTTACCCTATACTACATATGATGGATACGTAAAAAACATATTGAAAATGTGATTGATAAAAAATCATTCTTTATTTTCTTGTTCTATATGAACAAAAGATTTACTGTTTTAAGTTAGTATATTGTAAAAACAAAATTAGGAGATTATTTAAATAGAAAATACTTGGAAGAAAATAAAGTAAATGAAAGATAAAGATTATGAACAAAATTTAATGGTGGGGAGATAGTCAGCAGTCATAGCCTTTTTCTTCTTTTTACTCATAAAAAAAGGCTAAAAAATTTACTTTGCAAAAAAAAAAAAAAAAAAAAAAGAAAAAAAAAAAGAAAGAAAAGAAAGAAAGAAAGAAAAAAGGTGCATGAAATAATAAATTCAACAAGCCTTAGGAACCAAAGTAATTATTTAGGTACCACAGCTAAAATTAAACAATTTATTTTCTCGATTGGTGCAGTTTTCCAAGACAAGGCAAAATGAAAATTTTTACATAAGCCATGAGAAAGACATTTTTATTTCATAACTTGAAATCTCAAAGTGTAAACTGTTATTTAAAATAAAAATAAATTAAAAATTTCATTTGCATTTATGAAAAAAGCCTTTTTGGTAAAATAAAAACATAACTTTCCACTTTGGTTTAACTTTTTTTTTTTTTTTTTTTTTTTTTTGTCTTAAATATTATAAATTATTATAATTATTATAATTTTATTTTTTGTGTATTTATGTCTTACAGTGATATTTTTATGATGATTCAAATTTTAAATCCTGAGAAACAATTTTTTGAAGATGGAACTATAGTCTAAAAATACAAACTTAGAATTGCACAATTTGAGAAATCCAAAAATTGGACCCACCCCACCTCCCCTTCCTATACCTCATAAACTATGAGATCTAGGATTTGAAATTTCTGATGGAATCAAAATAAAAACTGGTTTAATTGACATGCAATGACTCTTTTAATAGTTTTTATAATAATTGGATGCCTTTAACTTCTGACCAAGAAACACCTCAGCTACTCTAACTTTTGGGATGCTGAGACATATAAACATAAACAAGAATGAAAAATCCCAATTATGAACTACAGCAAACACACTATATATAAATTGAGAAATATATACAGTCGTTGAAAAAAAAAATAAATAAACATCTCCTACTAATTCTGTAACAAATTATTGTAAAAGAAAGTTATTGATACCAAACAATTCAAAATAAAGTCTACTTTTAAACAATATACATAAAATTTGCTTAGAGGAGCATTTACATATCAAAGTGCACCCAAGCTGTTTTTTTTTCCAGGATTGGATTTTTGACGTCAAAAAATGGTTTTTGACACACAAAAAAAAAAAAAAAAAAAAAAGAAAAGAAAAGTGTAAAAAACCTTATATTAATTTTTTTAGCAATCATTAGTGTTATTAAATCAAGCTAATGACGCATTAAATGATAATTTATATGTTATATAAACTATTTTTATTTTAGTACTATACTTAAGCTGTAATAAAAATATATACAGTAGATTCCCTCAAATCCACAAATTTCTAATCTGAAGATAATTTATGGATGTAAACAATGAAACACTCAGTTCAGATATAGGGACAAAGTTTGACTTTTCTAGTTTTATATCAATTCTATCTATGTTTATAACTTTCGTTAATATAATTGAATTCATGTTTTTTCATGAAGGAAGAATAAATTTATTTCTGAAAAAATTCAAGATATTGCTGATATCATTGGTAATTACACTCTTCTTATCATGTATTTATGCATTAAGGTCCCTGTCAGCGAAGACACTCGCGAGTTAATGCTATTCCTATGGGGAGACATTTTTCTAATAACTCTTCCGCATTCTGACATTTTAAATTTTTTTTTGCATTGGATAGTTGAGGTCCGTTTCAAGATCGCTCCTTTATTACTTTTTCGCTTTTGGTCGCAGATATTTTTTATAAAGTTACTTTCACTTACAGAACTGGTTCAAATGTTTAACAATATCGAAGATATTTTTTTAACAAAATTTTCAACATACTTATCATATATTGTCACGAAATACGAAATCACGAAAAGGTATGGAAATGCACAGAAATTTAGTCAGTGTCATTACTGAAAACTAGATTTAATAGCGCATGAAAAGTAGAAAAATAAAACAAGAAACACACGAAAATCTGTTTAAATTATCAAGGATAATGTGTATATTTCTTTCAAAATAACGAATTTGACAACATGGTTTTTGTTTGGATGGTTGGTTCAAGAAGCGCTAGCGAGAATATGTTTATATCTACCACGATATGCTTCGCTTTAAATACACTAATGATTGGTATGAAGGTATCAACTATATTTTGCATACTGTGATATCCACCCCATTTATCGACATATGTAAAACTTGTTGTTATTTAAAAATTATTTCCTAAACATTAAAACTTTTGTGCATGCATATGAACCCTTCTGCTAACAACCCACCAACCAAAGTTTTGGCGATATCCATAATGTGATCTGTGTCCCCTAGATGGCGCTAGTCTAATCAACAAAACAAAATAAATTGAAAGAAAAACAACAGATTGAAGAATTCGACAGATACGTGACTTGTCTTCAATTCGACTAGATCAGTGAGGAATTCAGGGGGTGCCCCGGGAGGGGGGGGGGCGGAAACATCCCTCCTCTTGGAAAGTTTGAGATTTTGGTTTTTCAATGGTCAAAAAGTGCAATTTCCCCCCCCGGAACTCTATAATGTCCCCCCGGAGAAAAGTGTCTGAATTCAACACTGGACTAGATTAAATCCAGAGCATAGCATTAAAATAACTATTCATTGTTTATGAGGCAGGGTGTTTAAATTGAAAACAAATTTGACACACATCTATTTCTATTATTATTATTATTTTTTTTAAATCCATCTGCGTGATCTATTTTTAAAAAGGCTGATTACCATTAGGGGAAGGTGGTTTGAAAGGGATATTATGTCCTTATAAGCTTATAAAATATTGACATTAAAAGGTATCATCCTCATGTTCTAAATTAAGGAATAAAATTAAACTAATACATTAAATTTAGTTTTCTAAACAGTAATTACAATCACTTAATTCAGGTGCTTCTTCATGGCAAAATTCATTGTTTACATCTGAAAAATAGTATGTTATATGGAGAATTGCATTAGAAATATCTTCTACTGTATGATTAAAAAAAAAAAAAAAAAAAATGTATCATCACCAGTTATGGATTTAGATAACTTCATCGGAATATAATTAACCGGGTGATGAGTGCACAAAAAAAGAAAAACACAATTAAAAAAAGGGGTGGAATCTAGAAGGTTGAATGTATTTTCTCACAGAAAATACTTTGAACAATTTAAAAGGATTAAAGAAAGTGCATTTCTCTATAACAAAATACTGGTGTTTAGCTCCTTTTTTGACTGTGATTTTCCCTATCACTCACCACCCTGGTTAATATTCATGTCAATAGTATCAGTAAATACAAATTGGTTTAACCTTTTTTTTTTTTCTGGAAAAATGTACTTTGAACTCATTCTAAGTGCTTTTCCGTAGTTAATAGATAGTGTGACAGGAATGTCTCATAATTATTCCATTATCTTCCAAAAATTTTATTGTTGTAATATTTATATTGCTTTCATGATTATCAAATGCGAGAAACATAGGATTAGTTTTGGAACAACTAGACTATTTAGCTGATGTTCAATTACATTAAAAAAAAAAAAAAAAAAAAAAAAAAACTGCAGTTATTTACTAACTTTGATGAGCAAGTCCAAGTCTTTAGTATGAGGCAGTTCCAGGGCTAGAAGTGAGTAATAAGGGGGAGGGATGCTCATCAAATATTTTTATCAATTATTCATATTTTTATCAAATAAAAAAATCCAATTTACAATAGAAGAAGAAAAAAACAGATCCTTAGAATACCCTCTCACTTATAAGCTTTCAGCATTAAATACTTATATAAATAAAGTACTACATATATGTTCGAATAAAAAATAATTAATAGAAGAACTAAAGACAATTGAAATCATAGAAACCAATGCAGGACATTAAAAAAAAAAAAAAAAAAAAAAACTATTAAATAATTAATACAGAAAGCTACTGAGAGATTTGAACTAATCTAACCAGCACAGAAGAAGAAAAATTATTTCACACCCCCCTTTCCATTTTTAAACGGCATCTCACTTAAAATAAAAATAAAGAAACTAGAAAAACATGTACCAATAACACCGAATTCCTCCCTCTTTAATTTAATACGAAATAACAAAAAACTACGTTGAGTTACAAATGGCTGGGATTTATAAAATTTCCTGTAAAAACAATAAAAATGAAGATATTGTATACGTAGGCATGACTAAAAGAAATGTTGAGGAGAGATTAAAGAATATATTCGAGACAAAGTACAATAATCAAAAAACAGCCCTAGCAAGAAAAGCTTACCGCTTACGTGAAGATGTGATGATAGTTAATGCCGCGCTGTAGAAGTGGTTTTTTCCCAGAAGCCGATTTACTTTTTATAACAAAGAATCAGTGAAAGATTTACTCGATTCAAAGTAAGACAATCAAAATTGAAAAAATCACAAACTACAGATGCTTTCACAAAGCTCTGATCAGAGAAGCTATAGAAATCAAAATTTTACTAGAATAAAATGACGAAATATTAAGCAACGATATGACACACACAGAACAATAGACAACAGATGGCACCATTTGATATTTCAAGCGAAGGGAAAATTCAAAAATCTCTACCAGAGAATGAGTGAGTTGGTCACTTTGACTGAGGAGGCCTTTGAATAAGGTGAAAACATTTTCAAGTAGAAAAATATTGGGAAAATATAATTCGTTCAACTGCGAAGTAAATTAGAAGGTAATGGATCTTATATGAACTATTATATATTCTAATACTGAAACTGTTTGAAAATTGCATTAGTTAAAGTACAATCAAGTTTTGAACTATTTTCAAAAATGCTTGAAATTAAATATGTCCAAGTTGAAAGATGAATTTTTGTGGACAAAATAATATATCTTTAATTTGAACTTGTTAAAGAATCATCATCATTTTTTTTAATCTTAAATACTTCATACAATGTATGTGTTTTTAAAGAAAATATTAATTAGAATGATTGTTTTTAATAAATTATACGAAATGCTACATTTATAACTGCAGAAGTATAAATAAATTTATTAAAGTATCCAGATATCAATAAATATAAAAACTTTGTTAAATCACCATAAAAAGAAAAACTAAACAGGATGCGTTTCGAGCTGCAAAATTACCGCTCGTCATCAGCTGATCCAAACATGTGTCACAACGGACAGAGTGGAAATAACAGTGAAATAAAGAGGGAGGAGATTACACAGAGTGCGACAGGTGGCGCTGCTTGTCAGAGCCAAGGAGGAAGAGAAAAGCAAAGATAAACTCAAAGAAGGAGGGAGGAGATTACAAAGAGTGCCCCAGGTGGCGCTGGCTAAAAGAACCCAGGTGGCAGAGAAAAACTAATAAAAGATAAAGAAAACAATTGAAAAAAATAAAATAAAAATAAATAAATCAAATAAAAATAAATAAAAATAAAATAAAATAAAATTAATTAAAAAATGATATAATAAAATAAATAAATAAAAATAATAGATAATAAAATAGTAAAAAAAAAATTAATTAACTAAATAAAAACTAAAAATAATTATAGTAATAATAATAAACTACAAAAGTAATTTCCATGCAAGAGAAAGGGAGGGGGATGAAGAGAGATCGTTGACAAGAGTATTACAATTTTTATAAATAAAATAAGCTTCGTGAGTATCTAAATGAGAAGGAGAGGCAGGATTAGAAATAATTCTGGCCATGGAAAAATTGAAATAATGACTGGAAGACCAACAGTGAGAAGCAGTGGAAGACCTAGATAATTCCTGATTTTTAATGTATGATGTTCATCCAATCTTTTCTTCAACGCTCTTCTGGTCTGACCAATATAACCCAAATTGCAAGAGCAAGGAATAAAATAAACACCCCACCGGTTCTCAAAAGGTATAGGATCTTTCAAAGACGAGAATTTAATTTTATTCATAGGTTTGAAGATAACTTTAAAATTGAAACGAGAAAGGATTTTAGCTATTTTGAAACAAAGAGGAGAATAAAAAGGTAGAACTATAGAGTTAATATTAGACGAATTATTAGAATCAGTAAGAAGACGTTTAGGCTTATTAAATTTATACAGAGCTTTGTCAATCAAAGAGGGATTATAACCACGAGTGAGGGCAAGAGATTTGAGGTAACTAATTTCCTTATTTAGAGCAGAAGAGTCAGAAGAAATCCGAAGTGCTCTGTAAACAAAAGTATAAAAGGAAGCCACTTTATGCTGTGGAGGATGGTTAGAAAAAACATGCAGAGGTAGAGATACAGCGAAAGGTTTTCTATAAACAGAGGTAGAGAACCGATCAGGGTGTTTAGTAACTAAGACATCGAGGAAAGGAAGAGAATCATTCTCTTCGACTTCAAGAGTAAACTGGATGTAAGGATCAACAGAGTTGACAAGAGAAAGGAGATTTTGGAGATCCAGCTCAAAAGGAATTAAGATAAAAGTATCATCAACATACCTACACCAGAAGGGAAAATCAAATAAACTGAAGAGTCTTTCGTCCACAAAATGCATATAAATGTCACATAAAAGAGGAGATAAAGGATTGCCCATGGCTAAACCATCCGTTTGAACATAAAAGGAATTATTAAATTGAAAAGCAGTTTGCCTAACACAAATACTAACTAATTGCAGGACTTGTCAATCTCGATGGAAGAGTAATGGAATTCGCGTAGCCTTCTTTCCAAACAGTCAATTGCTCCTTGAACAGGGACGTTAGTGAAGAGGGATTTAACATCTAAGGAAATCATTTTGTAATTACAAAGAGAAAGGCGTTTAATTTTATCAACAAAGTCAATAGAATTTTTAACAGTGTGAAAATTAGTGGAAGATAAAGGAGCGAGTAACTTAGAAAGGAACTTGGCAAGTTTATAAGAAGCAGTACCAATATTAGAAACGATAGGGCGAAATGAAAGAGTAGGTTTATGGACCTTAGGAAGAGCATAGAAACGAGCACAATTAGCTATAGAAGGAATGACCATATGTTTAGTGTTATTATTAAGAATGACAGACTTATTAACGACCTCCTTGATATCAGAAAGGTGTTTAGTAGAAGGATCTTTCTTTATTTTAGAATAAGGACTGGAGTTTAACATAGATTCCACATGAGAAATATAATCAGACTTATTGAGAAGAACGGTTTGACCGCCTTTATCAGCCTTAGTAATAAGAAGGTTAGGGACAGAATTAAGTTCACTGATAGCAGATTTTTGAGAAGAAAGATTAGATTTAACTGAAGATTTATTAGAAGAAATGACGTTAGCCAAAAGTTTTCAATTGTTTTCTTTATCTTTTATTAGTTTTTCTCTGCCACCTAGGTTCTTTTAGCCAGCGCCACCTGAGGCACTCTTTGTAATCTCCTCCCTCCTTCTTTGAGTTTATCTTTGCTTTTCTCTTCCTCCTTGGCTCTGACAAGCAGCGCCACCTGTCGCACTCTGTGTAATCTCCTCCCTCTTTATTTCACTGTTATTTCCACTCTGTCCGTTGTGACACATGTTTGGATCAGCTGATGACGAGCGTTAATTTTGCAGCTCAAAACGCGTCCTGTTTAATTTTTCTTTTTATGGTGATTTAACAAAGTTTTTATATTTATTGATATATATTTATCGCCAGTAATTTTGGTGTTTCTCAATAAAGTAACCAGAGTATACTGTGTGTTTAACGACTATTTAAAAAAAAAAGTATTTAAAATTTTTTTAACACGTTCGCTGCCGCTTACGTGAAGATGTGATGATAGTTAATGCCGCACTGTAGAAGTGGATTTTTCTCAGAAGCCGATTTACTTTTTATAACAAAGAATCAGTGAAAGATTGTCCCGTGCCAGCGCGTGACTGGCTATTGGACATCACCCCACATCACGCGCTGGCATATGAGTGGCACCTTAATGTTGGCCCCATATCACACACTTTCGCGTGAGCGGCAGCAAATGTGTTAAATAAAAAAACATAGAAACAACCCCATTTTTAAAACTACTATAATACCTGGTGTGATTGGTAAATATACAGATATATAATTATAATGTGCAAGTTCATTTTAATGTAACAATATCATTTATGCATAAAACACAAATATAAAGCATATTATTTGTACAGTTTTTTTTTTTTTTTTCAAGTAATGCAGTTTTTTTTGTCCATCACTGTATATAGTGAAAACTGCTGCTTAGTGGCAGATCCAAGGGGGGTAGTCATGATCCCCACCCCCTAGAGCTTTTCGAAAAGGAATGTACAGTGTAAGTAAAAAGCTCTAAAATGGGAACACAAAGTAAGGGGAAATATCACTTTAGGCAGGTTTCAATCTTATTCAGTATTCTAAATATTTTAAATTCTTTTGACTAGAGCCGTAAAATTTATTAAGGCCATAATTAAGGCAATATTCCGTTATAGACAGATTTTGTTTTCACAGGCTTTTTTTATTTTATCAAGCATCAATTTTTTTAAATATTCCTAAGAAATATTTTCAGTTTGGAGTTTTGAAGGGACATACATGAATTACCATTGTTCTGTAAAAATTCTAAAAGCTTTACTACTGTCTCGCGTGCTCAGATGATATCAAGATTGAGCTCTTCATATTTATAGTCAGCATAGTAATAATCAGTAAAACCCTCAAAAAACACTTTTTTTGTTAGTGTGTTTAGTTATCTGTAAAGTATATTAAATCTCCTTTTAAAGAAAGTAGAAATATGTGTGCAGTGAATCATGTGAAAATGAAACTTGTCTGTAATGGAAACCTTTCTCAAACAGAATTTTTTTTCCTTCAAGAAGAATATGATGCATTTTTAATAAATGGTATACGTGCTATGATTGAAATTGTCTAAAACATACTTTATTGTACCTTTGAATTCCATCTTATCAGGTTTTCTATATTATATTTATATATTTAATTATAAAAAACAAACAAAATTCATCCCTTACAATCCTGGATGACTCTTAATTTTATAATATTTATATTACCATTGTACTTCAGTTGCAGCAGTTGGAACTGCATAAGTGGTTTTATCATCCGATTTAAGAAATGATATTGGAAAAATAATTTTAAACTACAGCAAAAACTTGGTAATATGGAATTTTAATTGATGGGAGGACATTCCATTTTAGGCAGATCTGTTATAATTGCATTGTACAGTGGACTCTCTCTATCTGAACACTCTCTAATCTGAACACCCCAGTATTATGAATGCATTTCGATGGTCCTGGCGAAACTCCATAGACTTAACATAAGATAAACTCTCTGTATTCTGAACACCCCGCTATTATGAACGCTACTTTTGATCCCCAATTTTACCTCACCTCTCTGTAAACTGAACATGTGTTTGGAATCAGAATTCAAGAAATTCCAGCATCATGGAAATTCAGCGAAACTTGTTGCAGAAGAATAAAAATGTTTAACAAACTCAAATAAGTATAGAATTTTGGAATAGAAAACAGGAAACAGGAACATAAACATTATTATTCTGAAGATTTTTTGTCAAATGAGAACAAAAAATCTACCTGACACTTGGCTCCTATTTCAGATTTTTCAGAAAAGCAGAAAATTGCAGAATTAAAGGCATCGGAAGGATTGTTGATTCATTTCAAAATTTAACATAACATCAAATTCAAAATAATCAATGGTGAAGCTGCAGATATAAATATAGACACTGTGGAAGAATAGAGAATAAAACTTCTGAACATAACGAAGATTTCGATACAGCAAACATTTTCAGTGCTGACGAAAACGACCTGTTTTTCACAACTCTTTAAAGAAAACTCAAGCAAAAATTGCATAGTTGGGAAAATGTCAAAATAAAGATTTGCCATTATGCTCTGCACCAGTTTTATGGATGAGAAGCTCAAATCACTTATGATCGGAAAACGTTTAAAAATGTGAATATCGCATCATTGCCTACACACTATAAAACAAATTGGAAAGTGTAGATGATGTTCACAATTTTCTCATAGTGGTTCGAGAGAATTAACGAGATAATGAAGAGAGAAAGGAAGAAAAAAAATTGCTGTTGTTAATACCAGATCACTTAAAAACATACAGCCTGAGCAACATAACCTTGAAGTTCCTGTTACCAAACTGTACTTCTATAATCCACCCACTGGATCAAAGAGTAATCAAGACCATTAAAACTTACTACCAAATCCATTTTCTGAAGAAATTGTCCCTGATGATGGAGGCGGCAAATTCGGCAAAAGAAGGTCAACGTCATGGATGCTGTCTATTGGATATAAACGGCATAAAATGAAACAGCCTCCTACACCACCCAAAGAATACTTCTACGAAGTTTGATCCCTATGTGAGAATGGGAAAACAAGAATAGAGAATCAAGAAACAACAGCTGTGAGTGACTTGGGATCAATTCTTCAGAAGCTTCATACTGAAATGAACTTGGAGCTTATCTCGAAACCGATGAAATCCTCATGGTTTGCAACAACATTGTTGAAAAGGAAGAGGAAAATGAAGGAGAAGCAGAACCAGAAGAGACTGACGAAATAAGATGAACGTTGATTATATTCAAGCAATATGACTAAGAGACTCATTCAAGATCTGTTGTATGTGTCTGAACATCACTTCAAGGCTTTTCCTTTTCTTAAACAGCCAGATAACATGTACATTGCATGAGCACATGCAATGCAAAAACAGACTAAAATTATTTGTTTAAGTAACGTACTAATTATGTTTTCAAGAGGTCTATTGTAATATAAATGTATGTTTTGTAAAAATTTTGTAATAAAAAAAGAGATGACACAGTACAAAACTGACTAAATTTAGTATGGCATTGCACAATGATATGATTAACCAAGCTAAATATTTTATACCCACTGTAGATTCAATATATAGTAGTAGTAGTAATGCATTTTCGATTCTCCCTCTATACTGAACATCCCCATAATCTGAACATTTTTTGTCGGTCCCATGAGTGTTCGGAGAGAGAGTCCACTGTATATCTTTTTCAAAACTAAAAAAATAAGATTAAGCTAAAATGCCGTTACATACTGATTCCATTTTCAGGAGTATTTTTATTCATAAATTCAATAATGTAAGGTATATTGATTTTAAAATATTTGAGTTCATGAATAACATTATTTATTTAACTAAAAAAAGAAAAATCTCAGCTATTGAATGTGTAATGTATTCTCACTGCATATATCAACCTCCATATGTTTTATATTTATTGTTCAACTCAACTTGATATAATATTTATTTATGTAACTTAGTTATGTGGATCTGGCAATTTCCACGGTTGTTAAAATTGTAATAAAGATGCTGTGAATACGCAACTTTTAGGTCTATTTTATTTATCTTAATGGATTCGTATGAATTACCTAATTATGTATAGTAAAGACACTACAAATGTGGCGACGAGTCAACATTATTAATTGGAAAGCATTATTTTTCGGAAAAAGTTCTGATATTTCATTATATTTTAATTCTCAACTTGAGATATTTTTGTTCACTGTGTGGTTTCATAATGGCACAGGATCCGACCAATTTGACTGTAGTAAATACTGGCATCGTTGCAAACATCAACCAGTATAATTTACATGATGACTGGAATATTTTTATTGAAAGATTGGAGCAATATTTCTTGGCTAACAGGGTGGAAGAGGAACGCAAAGTGCCGGTTCTTTTGACGACGGTCAGCGAAGCTGTTTACAAGATTCTGAAAAATTTGTGCCATCCTGTTACACCATCGTTAAAAACATTTGCTGAATTAAAAAAACTTTTAACCGAACAATTTCAACCTGCTGTTTCGGTGTACCGCAAAAGAATCATATTTGACTCATTAAGGCAGTCTCAAGAATCTGTTCGAGAGTGGTACGTGAAAGTAAAGACGCAAGCGGCAGAATGTGAGTTTGGAGCTAGCCTGGAAGACAGAGTCCGTGACAAATTTGTGACCGGAATGAAACCTGGGCGTATTCTAGATCGACTGTGCGAAGAAAAACTCACCACCACACTGGCTAATTTGCTGGACATTGCTCAAAGCAAGGAAGTACTTCTTCAAGAAGCTAGGCTGCAGGAAGTAAACAGACTGCAAGGCAAATCTCCAAAAGAGAGGATGACACAGCCTACCAAAAAGTTCCCCAAAGTTCCCTCGAAAGTCAATCATCAAAGAGACGATAATTTAAAGTGCTTTCACTGTGGTAAAACTAACCATGATTTTAAAAAGTGTAAATTTAAAGAATTTAAGTGCAACGCGTGTAATCGCAAAGGGCACATAGCTAAGGTATGTAAATCTAAAGTTACTGTAAATTCAGTAGATGATGGTTTTGATTATATAGATATGTATAGTATGGATATCTCTTATGTAAATCCTTTATTTTTAAATGTTAAATTAGAGGGAAAAGAAGTTAAAATGGAAGTGGATACGGGGGCAGGTGTTTCATGTATTCCCTTTTCATTTTATAAGAAAAATTTGAGAAATATAGGATTAGAAAATACAAAGATTAAGTTAAAATCTTATGGGGGACATATTGTAATACCTGTTGGGCAAATTAATGTTACTATGGATCTTAATGGGATTTCAAAAGTAGTTAACATGATTGTGGTGAAAGAGTCTGAAAAATTATTATTGGGACGAAATGTTTTAAATGATTTTGGATTAAATATTATAGTAGGAAACACTAATGTGAACAGAGTTTCTATAGCGGAAGGAAATTTAGACTTACAGTCCTTATTAACAGAATACTCTGAGTTATTTAAAGATGAATTGGGTACTTATAAAGTAGAGAAAGTACATTTGCAAGTTGAGGGTAATATAAAGCCTATTTTCCATAAACCACGACCAATTCCTTTTGCTTTTAAAGACAAAGTTAAGTCAGAGTTAGATAACTTAGAAAAAAAGGGAGTAATTACAAAAGTGGATAATTCTCAGTGGGGCACACCTCTTGTTCCTGTTATGAAACCTAATGGTAAAGACATTAGGGTTTGTGCAAATTATAAAATCACGGTGAATAAATATTTGAAGGATGATAATCATCCTCTGCCTAGGATTGAGGAACTTTTCTCAGCGTTACAGGGAGGACAAAGTTTTAGTAAATTAGATTTATCTAATGCATATAATCAGTTAGTCTTAGATGATTCAACTAGAGAATTGTTAGCATGGAGCACACCTTATGGTATTTATTTAGTAAACCGCTTACCTTTCGGAACTAAGCCAGCTTGTGCTATTTTACAAAGAACAATTGAGAAAACTTTACAAGGAATTGGGGGAACGGTTAATTTGTTAGATGATATTTTGGTCACTGGTAGTAATGAACAAGAGCATTTAAAGAATTTAAAAGCAGTTTTGGAAAGATTACAGACTGCTGGGTTTCGTGTTAATTTAAAGAAGTGTGAATTTTTCAAAGACAGCATTAAATATCTAGGACACACTATCAGTAAAAACGGTTTGCAAAAAGATAATACTAAAGTTAAAGCAATTTTGAATTTTCCTAAACCACGTAATGTTAATGATGTTCGAATATTTTGTGGGATGGTTAATTATTATTCAAAATTTATTCCAGATTTATCACCAAAAATGAAACCTTTGTATGATTTGTTACAAAAAGATGTAGATTTCAAATGGTCTACCAAATGTCAACAAGCCTTTGAAAATGCTAAGAGAGAATTAACATCAGACCGAGTTCTGATTCATTTTGATAGGTCTAAACCTTTAAGATTATCATGTGATGCTAGTCAAAATGGGATAGGGGCTGTATTATCACATGTATTGGACGACAAATCTGACAGACCAATTTGTTTTATATCCAGAGTTTATAGTCCAGCGGAGAAAAATTATTCAATGATACATAAGGAAGCTTTAGCCATTTATTGGGCATGTCAAAAGCTTTATCAGTATCTGGTAGGGACTAAATTTGAATTGGTAAGTGATCATAAACCACTATTCGCTTTATTTGGAGAAAACCGTACTTTACCACCTATGGTGGCAGGACGGCTCCAAAGGTGGTCGCTATTTTTATCAGGATTAAACTATACTTTTCGACATATAAAAGGTAACCTAAACACACAAGCAGATGCTTTATCCAGATATCCAGTATTTGATAACAAGTTGGTAGAACCCGAAGAATATGATTATGTCCATTTTATCGAAAATGATGTTCCGATTGATTTGTTTAAAGTTCGATCTGAAACTAGAAGAGACCCAATTTTAGGAAAATTGTTTAATTATATAACGTATGGATTCCCTAAAAATGTTACTGATGGTGAGATTAAAAAGTATTTTAGTCGTAAAGATGAATTAAATGTGGATAAGGGTGTAATAATGTGGGGCTATCGTGTTGTGATCCCAACAAAGTATAGAAAACAGCTGCTTAATGAACTTCATAGTACTCATGAAGGTATAGTTAAAATGAAATGTAATGCTAGGGCTTATTTTTGGTGGCCTGGGTTAGATTCGGATATTGAGAATTTTGTCAAAAGTTGTAGCGTTTGTTCTGAATCTAGACCAGAGCCTAAGAAATGCAAAATCATTTCAGGGAACAAAGCTAATTACCCATTTGAAAGAGTCCATGCTGATTTTTTAGGTCCTATAAAGGGGAAAATGATTTTAATAATTGTAGATGCATATTCTAAATGGGTCGAAGCATTTGTTATGAAGAATATGGAGGCTAAAACATGCGTTGAAAAGTTTAGGGAGTGCTTTGCTCGTTTCGGTTTACCTAAGATTGTGGAAACTGATAATGGAAGACAGTTTGAATCAGGAGAATTGATTAATTTCTTGCAAATGAATGGGGTAAAATTTCTAACATCTCCACCATTTCATCCGGCTACTAATGGACTTGCTGAGAATGCTGTGAAAAACTTTAAACTTGGCTTAGGTAAATTATTAAAATCACCAACTAATAGCAATGTAAGCTTTGAAACTTTAATGAATAGGTACCTTTTCCACTATAGAAATTCAGTTCACATGACAACAGGGGTTACACCCACTAGCTTAATTTTTAAAAATAAAGTTAGAACTAGATTCGATTTGCTGAAAGATACAAATAAATCAGGTATGGTGGTTACTAAGGGTATCAGAGAGGAAGTATTCAAAGAAGGGGATAGAGTATTGTGTAGAGATTACCGAAATCCAAACAAGAAGGGTTGGGTTCTTTGCACAATAGATGAAGTGCTGGGTGATAGAATATATATGTGTAAACTAATTAATGAGGATTTAATTTGGAAAAGACATTTGGATCAAATTATTGCAGATAAAAGTACTTATGATTCTGGAAGTTATATTAATAGAAAGGACAGTAACAACTTCAGTTCAAATTTTGATACTACTAATTTTAATAACAGAAGAGTTATGGATAATGTTGATAACCAGTTTAGAGATAATGAACTTCCATATCCAAATACGGATGTTGATGTACCACCAGACGAACCTCAAAAGGATACTGCAATTACTGATCAAAATATACCATTAAAACCAACGATCTCTCATCCAAATGAATTAAAATGTAATAGAGACAATAGTGATTCACAACCAGTAAAATTAAATATACATGAACGCCCTAAGCGTCATATAAAACCAGTTGTACGTCTTAACTTGTAGAGGAGGGTATTGTAATGTATTCTCACTGCATATATCAACCTCCATATGTTTTATATTTATTGTTCAACTCAACTTGATATAATATTTATTTATGTAACTTAGTTATGTGGATCTGGCAATTTCCACGGTTGTTAAAATTGTAATAAAGATGCTGTGAATACGCAACTTTTAGGTCTATTTTATTTATCTTAATGGATTCGTATGAATTACCTAATTATGTATAGTAAAGACACTACAGAATGTTTGCATGAAAGATGACAGTTATCTTGCTTGTCTTAAGTTTAATAGGACCAAGGCAGGCGATTATTTCATATGAAAGCTACAAGAAGATTATCCCCTAGTAAGACTCATGCACTTTTGTGAAGCATCTTTTCTAAGAATTGTTTTTCTGACCAGCTGTTATAAGTTTCTTATTCATTACAGAGCCTAGGGCATTATATCCTGGACCCTTTTTCTTATTAACTTCTGCAGACTGCAGGGAGGTAGTGGAGGGTATAAGTATACCTCCCTGGTATACAGCGTAACATCCTAAGTATACATCCCTGGCAGACTGATTTGCTAAAATGGCCGTGGATAGAAGTAATGACAATAAATTCAAATCACTTTTCATTATTTAGTTTTAGTTACTCTTTCATTGATTCATTTGCATTTTGCCAGTTGGAAATGTCTCAAAATCTGCTTTAAAGTTTTTTATTTTGCTTGTACTTTTCTGAAGTTTACAACGGAGTAAAGAAGTACAATAGCCAGTACATTTTAAAGTACAACATTAAATCTTATATTATTGTGCAGTACAAAACTTAGGATGCATACAATTTTACCACTATTTTTAAATTTAATTGAAAAATAATGTATCTAATTCTGAAATTAAATGCAGAAAACTTTTTAAATCAAAATCAAAATCAAAATTTCTTAATCTGGAATAAAGCTGACAGGCTCTTTAGCAGATGTACTATCAGTTTCATTTACATAAATGTACAACATTAATTTCCCCAGGACCATGGAAATTTCTTTTTAAGACATGTTTGTTTGTGTTTATATCGGCCAATTATCAACACGAGGGATATATGTCCTAAAGGGGGAGTGCCCTCTGTGGGGGTCTTTCTAAGGGAACTCAATCCGTATTTATGCATGGAAATACAAGGTTCGGAGAAACTACGGAAATCTCTGAATGACCAGGCTGACAGGTGTGATTGGGTTCGAACCCAGCACCTCCCGTCTACCAGTTTCAAAAGCAGAACCTTGGCCAATGGTGGGGCTCTTTTTAAGACAGGATTGTGTTATACAGAGATTCTGTTCTAGCAGGTTTTGCTCCATGGATCCGGGGAAAATAATGTAATATGTGTGTTGTGTAATAAGAAGTGTGCTTGTTATGACGGAAAAAAGGAATTATGTTCCAAGTCTCTTGCAATTTTAGTAGGTTTTATTGAAAACAGGCATTCTATCTAAATAAGTTTCATTTTTTGAATATTGTATACATTCAATAAATTAAGACACAAGAGTTTCTCACTTATAAAGTTATAAATATGTCACTCAAAGTTATAGATTATTTTAAATAAGTCAGTTTGTATAAGATAAAGATTACTTCATTAAAATTAGTATAAATATTGTTAACATATTGAATAACTTCATCATTTGCAAAGCTTGTGATTTGATTGATTAAATAGTTATTTTAAAAATATTAAGTATTAGGTGTAGTAAGAAGTTTTAAAGCATTTTTCAGAGAAATGAATATGCAATTAAGAGCTGAGAATAATATATTTATTCATCAAGATAATCTCCATCATTATCTAAGACCTTTTGCCATCGGTGGGGCAGTTGACGGATGCCAGCAGTGTAGAATAATTCGTCTTTTGACGCAATGAAGTCATCAACCTAATTTCGCACTTTGTCCACTGTCCGGAAGAGTCAATCATACTTATACAAGTAACGGAAGGCTAGGTTCCTTTCCACAATTCTCGGTGGGAAGCAGGAAAAAAATTGTCATGAGACAATAAACAAATAAAAATCATGATGTAAGGCAAGTAAAGTAGGAAAAAAAAAGAGAAGAAGTCTGAAATTTTGAGCAAGGAAAAAAAATATATATATATATTTATATATATTTAAGAATCACCTTATAAGTACTTGTTCTTGAATTGTACTGTAAAAGCTTTATTACCTTTTTTAAAAACATTCTTTAAAAATTTCTGAATTTTAAACCCTTAAGGTAAATGTATTAAAATAGATGATACCGAAATACTTACATTATAATGAAAATAATAAGGCAAGAATGTGCTGAATTCCGTTGAATAACCATTGAATGCGTCATTCAACGGTTAAAGATGTGTACAAATATTATACAGACATAAACACAATTAATATAATAAACCCAACTGGAATGAAAAAAAACTGCCCCTTTTGGGTTTTTTCTCCAGCTGGGTTTATTGTATGTATGATATTTATATTATTCTTGTATATTTATTTTATGCACACATAGAATGTTTGCCTATTTTTTTCCTGATATTTTTTTAAGGATATATCTTTTTTTTGTAACATTCCTATTAATTTTTGTTATTCTGTGACTATTACCCTTTTTATGCTCCCATAATTAGCAGTATGCGGAGCGTCGTGGGAAAACTGTTTTGCACAAAAGCACTTGTCAAAGAACACTATTAGAAGCCTTTTTCCCAAATCTTTTAATTTATAAACAGACTTTAAAAATTCAGCATAAATATTTTCTACTTGACAAGAAAGCGATAAATGATGTTTTTTTCCAAGAATTAACACTCAAAGAAATAAACAGGTTACTATTCTCCCTTGTTTGTTTCCGACACCAACCAGCAAAAACATGTGGGGGAAGGGAAAGAATAAGCATACATCAACATGACATTTAAACCACGCCTCTTCCATTAACAAGTATAGTATACAGAAATGCAAGAAACGGACGAGTTCATTTTTCAATATCGCTCTTTTATTAGGTCAGGATTTAAAGGCAGTAAATATTTCTCTTCTGCCGGTGTTAAAGAGTTAAGTCTTGACAGTTACAAAAATGCTGTCATGAGGAAGCAATTGGCTGTCGTAGCTTAATATTCAGTTTAACCCCCTCCCCCCATTTCATGGAGATTTTCCAAAAGATTATTTGACTTTATCAAAAAATAGAAAACACTAATCAATCACATTTGTTCTAAATAAGTGAATTTTTAAATATCCTGCATCTGAGATTAACTTCTTCAGTCCTGAGATAAAATTAACGTGACACTACAAAAACAAGTTTTAAATTATTATAAAATATGTCTAAAGAAGCAACAGTCTATATATCAATGCTTCTAATATGCAGAAATTTAATAAAAATGTCTAGATGTAATTTTAACAACATTAGAAGCTTTTAAAATAATTTAAAGGGTGTATTTTACTGTTGACTCCAGGTGACATCAGGACTGAGGAGGTTAAAAATGACTTCATGGATACATCAGAAATCACCTACTTTGGATTTAAGAAGAGCATTAGAGTCATAAAGATTTTCATTGTTGAGCAAAGCATTAATTTGAAAGAATTTAATACATATTTCATCTTTAAAACACCCTTTAGAAGTTCTCTTTGTTCCCCTTTGGAACGGGGGGGGGGACCCAAAGGACATTTCCCCCAACCTTAGGTTCATTAAAATACCGCCCCCTCCCCCAAAATGTGTGATTTTATGCATTTAGAATGACAATCCCTTCCCCCCCCCCCTTCCTAGAACTGCAGAATTACATCCTGAAAAAAAAAAACTGAATTTAACATTCAGCGTTGCAAATATTTTAACACATAAAATATAAATTTAGTATATATTTTAGAAATATTTTATAAACTAAAAAAGGAACAGGCATTCTTTAAGAATAGACAAAAAAAGACGTTCAAATATAAATGCATTGGTTCAACACCAAAGAGAGAATATTGCAATCTCATTGAAGCAGCAATTAATGAGAAATCTGTATGACCACCTATATAAACTTTAAAATAAGTAACAGATAAATTATGAATCTTAACACGTATCTGATGGCTTCTGACATATAGGATGATGTACATTTCTAGCTCATACTTCTTTACTAGCTTGAACTACATTCACTAACTTGCACTATTGATTTGTTTCATTACTCTGAATAGATCATTACAACTGCTTAATCTTCTGAAGATTTATTTATAATGGATTTTCAAAGTATGCCAATTTTAAGAGAAAGGCAAACAGGTTGTTGTCAACTAAAAAATTGAGCAAAAAAGTAAACTATTTGCTAAAAAATTGTGAATTTTAATTTCCAATGTGTAAAACCAACATAGTGAAAAAATATCTAGGACAGGATTCGAACCTAAATCACTGATTTAGCACACCAATTGGCAGAGTATTTGTGTGCTTATTCAATGACCCAGATTCGAAAACCAGGCCTAAATAATTTTTTCCCTGTACAGTTCAACCTCGAAAATCCAGACATCCAAATTCCGGAAACCTCTAAAATACGGACATTTTTCCGATTTCAGTTTTATTAATTTTTAAAATAAGACTTAGCTGTAATTTTCATCAGTTGCAGTTAAATTCTGCTATCTAAATACTAAATAAATATATGGGTGATTCTCAAAATAGGGGACAATTTATGTCTTTCGGCATATAAAAAAAATTGAGAGGTTTTCTGTCATGTTTTTATATTTAGATATGTTTGTCTTAATATTATTAATTATTTGCAGTCAAGAATTGCTCACTTTTTAGTTAAAAACACCTTAAAATAACAGAATAAATGTTCAAAATGTCATTAGCATGGATGTCCACAGCAGCTGTGCCTTATATATACTAGCTTTTTCAAGAGTTAATATCATGTTTATAAAATAAAACAAATGTTATTCTTTCTTTAAATTAATCAAGGAAAGGATTTATCCAATAAATTTCTTTTTAAAAATAAAATTATAGTACATAAAAAAAGAATTAAAGTTTGTCCTCCATATTCGATTTTCAAAACAAGGTCATACTAAAACAGCTGGTTATTAATCAAAATTTCATTTTCACATATGACAATAGTTTGAAAATATAAAGTTTCTCCATGGCAACAAGTAGTCATTTTAAACCAGCCAGAAAATAGAAGCATGTATTGTATTTTAAGAATAGAAGTTGAATATTAGGGGGTTACATCAATTGTATGTCATTAGAATGGATAATAATTTTCATGTTTATTTTATAGTTAAAATTTTTATTTTATTTATTTGCATAGAAATTTTGTGTTTTAAAAAGCCCCAGAAAGGAATATTGCATTGTGATTATATTATGGCTCATAATCTTATTTAAATTAAAATTTGTCATTAGCATGGGCAGATATCAGTGTCATTAGCATGGTTTTTCTGTCCATGCTAAAGACTCCTATGTACATAAATGTAACCAGTGCTTATATTGTATACTTTATAAAGTTTAATTTTACGTATAAATTTAGGTATTACATTTATTATCCCTAAAATATGCATTAAATCTGTAGGAAAATCACTAAGACAGCTTCTTACATTGTTAATGTCAGAATGTTGCTCATGTAACAAAGTTTGCTCTTTGGTAATGTTTTTATTCTCCTTATATGTATATATGTAAAAATGGAAACCATTTGCTGAAAAAGAAGGCTAATAAATATAGAAAAAAAATATTTAAACAGGAAGAAAATAAAAATTTCATAATATATTTATTCCATACAATTCTTTTTGTCATTAGCATGGCTCAAAAAATACTAATTATTTTTTAAGTTAATTTTTAAATATTTAGCTCTGCTGACTACATGGAAAGTATACCTAATACTATATTAACAACACCTATTTTTTTCAGAAATTTTGCTAAGAGTAATTTTTTTAAGATTTCATTTTTGAAATCGTCCCCTATTTTGAGAATCACCCATATATATATATATATTCTGGTTAATTTTGTAATGACTGGCCATTAGTTAAAGACTTTATTTTACAAAAATTAAAAAGTTAAAAAATGGAAAAAAAATACAATTTTGTTTTCTTTTGATTGACAAAAAAAGAAACACACATTTAATAATCACTCGATGAACACCTGCTCTTTCTCCAACCTAATGACACATTGCCCTATGACCTCAGATGTGCACACATACAGATGTTGATATGTTGTTTGTTTCAGTTCTGTTTTTAGTTAAAAGACCTTTGAATGCAATATTAAGGAAAATGAGAAAACAAGTTTATTTATTTATTTATTTTAGCAATCTTTTGACAAAACTCCTCTTTACTAGCAATTTTTGTCTTTTTTTTCTGTTAGCGATCATTTAACAGAATTAGCAATTTTTTCTGCAATTGATTGATGATTTTTTTAGGGGGGACAGAGATCATTTGTTAAAAGTCGAGTTATTTTTTCTTGACAAACTGACAAAATGCAAAATTTATTTTCTCTCTCTTTCGGTGAAATTTGCATCAGATTACCTCGATTATTTATCGAAACTTTGTGATTTTTTTTTCCACAACTGATGATAAAATTTTTCACAGCAACCAATAGACAAATTTGATCTCTCTCTCTCTCCCCCCCCCCCCTCCTTCAACTGATTATTGAAATTAGCAACTTTTTTACAGCATTTAAGTTGAAGAAAACATCCAATTGTTTTCTTAGATGAGGGACGAAGTTCAGAAAATTTTTCCATAATCGTTTATAGATTTTTATTTTATTGTGACCTTTTTATGAAATGATATTTTAAAATTTCAAATAAATATATAAAAATAAAGATAACTAAAACTTAAAAGAATATATTAACGGAAGTATCGTTGTTTGTTTGCACTAGGGGGGAAAATAGTATTTTTTTGTTATTATATTGCCATAAAAAAAGATTGTTAATCCCTTAGTGACAGGAACCTTTTATGAAAATTTTAATGCTTTGTCACTGGTTTTTAAAAACAGAAATTTGTGTCTTATTAAATCTAGAAAATGTACTGATTAAATAAGGCAAATTTTTCATTAAAATGTTATTGGTGGGGATAAACACAGATTCTTAAGCCTTTTCGGGACACATATACATGTCGCTTGTCCCCAAGGGGTTAACAAACCTCCAAAATTCGGAATCGTCGCGGTCTCGATAGTTCCGGATTTTCAAGGTTCAACTGTACTGGTTTTATACCTTGTTATCAACAGATAGGACAACCTGTAAATTAGAAAATAACAAAATTCCGATAAGATTTATTTATTTTGTGTATGTCTTTATAAAATTGATCATAATTTTTTTAAAGTGTTTTTAAATACCACTATGGAGGAATTATTGTTATTTTTTTTAAAGATTTCTTTATGTTGAAATTTTTGTGCTAAGTAATGTTTTCCATAGAATGCTCTACTTACATTACAAATAAATGTTACACAAAACTACAAATATCTGAATTACACAAAACGTTTATTTAGATCTTAAAAAACAATATCAAAATTGAGTTATTATACATGACATGGCACAAAATGCAGGGTAATCTGTGAGCAATATACACATAGGATACTGCCAGAACAAAATCCAGGGAGGAGCCAGATTTAAGAACATTTGCGTGCCTGTAATCTACCATAAAATCAAAAAGAGAAAACAGAACTACAGCCATTCCTCCCCTTGTAGATGCCCATGTAAATAGAAAACTTCTGAGTTTTATCAGAAGAAACATTTATAAAAGTGAAAACTATCCTTTGACATTGTGTGCTTCAAGTGCAATTAGGAACTCATACAAAGGAAAACATCCAGTTATACATACAAACAAAACAATCTTTCAAACCACTGTGCAGAGTTCTCGCTGTCGCTCGCCATTGCGCCAAATTGCGACTAAATCCTTCATTTGGCGAATAAACAAGCGATTAGATTCGCCAAATTGCTAGTGCTCAATTTTTGCTTTTTCTTTCTTTTCTTTTTCATTTTTCCATATATAAGCATTCATATAGAATTTTAATATATTTGTAGCGGACAGTTGAAATTAGATTAATAATAATCGCAGTCGCAGTTATAAAAACTTAGGTTATTTTAGAACATGTTGAAAAAAAGGAGGTACACTAAAAAGTTAAAGATTTTTTTTTTTTTGCTACACGGTGAATTTATTTTGCTAATACTTTTTTCATTTGGCAAATGTTTTTTTATTTTTTATTAGCCAAATTACTAACATTGGTCAAATGTCAGCGAGAACACTGCCACTGTGTACATAATAATAAAAGCAAATTCATTTTGCTTAAAAACCTTGCAAAACCCATATCTGAGTTTAATTATGTGGTTTAACACAAATCCTGTCCAAATTATTATTTAATCTGTTGAAATGTATCCTTCCCCAACAGCAGATTTTGTTATTTAGGCTTAAAACACATTTAAATCTATTTTAAAACAAAGACACTTGTTTCATACATTAAAAAAACTTCATACATAAAAGGATTAAAATAAAATAATAATAACATTGTGGCTTATTATAGATAGTGTTAGGACAAAAATATAGATGAATAAATGAAATTGGCAATACATACAGAAAAAAATGTATTAAAATATGTGCAAATATAAAGACATGATAACAGACAATAAATACATAAATAGAAATGATTTGCACAAATCCTCACACAATACCTAAATCACTCAGTAAAAATAAAATACAGTAGAACCCTGATAATCCGGATCGGGTTTTTCGCTTCTTTTTCAAGTTTGAGAAGCAATTGGCTAATTTCTTTAACATTAACTTGTTGCATCGTTGTATTCTGAATAATAAAACAAAAACTTTTTCGCCAATCGCTTCTCAAAGTTGAAAAAAAAAAAAATGAAAAAACCGATCCGGATTATCGGGGTTCTACTGTAAAATAAAATAAAAGAACAATACAAATACATTCTATCAAAAATGTCACATATCAACTAGAATATATATTTCATACATTCATTCCAGTTGAATAAATGTTGATACAGTTGTTACAAACTAAAATACATTATCTCAACTTTCATACATATATGTGTGTGTGTATACACAATAAATTATATTATAAAATTTTAATTTTCTATGTTAAATTTATGATTTCTATTTTTTTTTTCTTTCTGACAGAGAAGATATGTTACATAAACTTATTATATTATGTCCCTGAACATAGTATTTGATATATATATATGCATTGTAAGCAATAAATACTATTTTATTAGACAATAAAAACCTGCTTATAGCCATACAATCCATATATAAATGCATGTATGTATTTAAAAAAAAAATGCTGTAGATTGTTCACATTATAGTTTTTTTAAATCTGAAAATTACTGAAATACCATATTCAAATATCTATACCAAATTTATTAAGTCTTGAGATTAAAATCATTATACAGCAGACTCTCTAAAATCTGCACATAATTTACAGAGTTAAACAATGAAACATTCAATTCAGATATAAAAACAAAATTTGACTTTTGTGTTTTTATTTTGCTTAAATATTATTAGAGGATTATAAATTAACATAAAATTAAGTATTACATTTTAAAAAGAACACACCATACAATAAAAATAAGAGTTGAAAAAAAAAAAAAGAAAAAAAGAGAGAGAGAGAGAGAGAGAAATAAAAGCACAAAATAAGACAATAATAATGCAAATAATAATATAACAATGATAAATAAGAAAATAAAGGTTTAAGTAAACTTAATCAAATTTCTTATAATAACTAAAGATTCCAGCTATATTTAAAAAGATCAAAATAGTGTAAAACAAATAAAAATGAGAAGGAAAATACAAGAGAAAACCAATATGTGTTTCATTTGATCATCATCAAAGTGGATTATCAAATAATAATAATGAATAAAAATATATAGTACAGTGACAGTTGTAAAAAATGCAAAATAATCACTAAAAGTCCCTAAATCTAAAACACAAGAAATTAAACAATGAAACAAACAACTGCCAACCCAGGCTTATATCAGGATAGTTTATTAACCCATTCTTACTCATTTTCTTTTTTTCACAAATTTCTTTGATAAAACAGAATTATAATGGTAATAAACATTGTGATGAAAAATCAGTTTAAGCCACAAATGAGGTCTGGATGTTTAATGTCTTGAGGAACAGTAAGATATATTATATCTCACCTAATTTTAACTAAGACTTCCACAAAAAACTTTAAAAAGTTTTACTTTCATAAGTTTAGTGATAAAAATCTGAAAAATTGCTTTTCCTTACTTTGAATTTTAATATTTCTGGTGGGAATTTAAGATTATGGAAATGCAATTGCTTATCCCTCAAAGAATTAAAAGACACTACTCAAAATAAAATTTAATTGAAAGCCTTTTGTAAAACTTTGCATTTTATCATTTAAATTAGAAGCCTCATATGACGCTCCAATGAGCAAGATGGTTGAATTTATACATTTTTGAAATATGCAACAAATGTAATACACACTGTCCTTCTAAGACTTGGTGCTTTTTTAGAAAATCAATAAGTTGAACCTCGAAAATCCGGAACCGTCGGGACCGCGGCGATTCCGGATTTTTGATTTTTCCGGATTTTGGAGGTTTATTAAAAAATCTTTTTTTATGGCTATATAATACCGTAAAATCCCGTTAATCCGCTCTTCCCGATTAAACGCCTCCTCCCCACTTTATAAAAAATTTTAAATTTTAAAAAAATCCTGAGAAAACGCCCTCCTTCCCGATTGTCAAAGGCGATTAAGAGTGAGACGAATCATTATGAAGTGAATGAATCATGAATCTTTGATGAAATGTGCGTTTTTTCAAGATTTTTTAATTGATTTCATGCTTGTTTTGGCTTTCTTTTTTTTAAACAAATTTCTCCGTTTTTTCTGCATTTTTTCGACAGATTTTACGTTTTTTTTTTAACCCAAATTTTTTCAAGTATAAAAATTCATGATTAATTCAACGATTCATTCATTTCATCATGATTCATTACTGTAAATTTTGTTGAACGCTTTTAACTTTTTAATTTTTGTAATAATAAAGTCTTTAATTAACGGCAAGTCATTATAATATTAACCAGAATATATCTATATATATATATTTAGTATAGTTATCAGAATTTAACTGCAGTTGATGATAATTACAGCTCTGTCTTATTTTAAAAATTAATAAAACTGAAATCGGAAAAATGTCCGGATTTTAGAGATTTCCGGAATTTGGAGGTCCGGATTTTCGAGATTCAACTGTAGTTTCCAAATTACATAAAGTGTAAAATCAAAACTGACAAATTAATACTTTTAAATGTATGTATTAAATAACTTACACTATAAACAGCACTGAAAAACTAGTGATAAATCAGTTAAAAAAAAAAAAAAAACTTTATATAAATCACCATAAAATCAAAGAAATACACAGGACATCTATCTTGTCTTGTTCATTTTTGACTTTGTCCCTTTATGGACACATGTTTATAGGTGCTGTTCAAGAGTTGACTCTAGAGGGGGGGGGAAAAATGACAAGCAGGAATTTTTTAATGAAGCAACACTATTCTAAAAAAAAGGTTACACTATTCTAAAAAAAAAAAGGCACATTTGCACCTTGTTCACCAAAAATATTTTGAAATGTTTGTTTAGAGTCCCCTAGAATTTGCAATATTTTCCCAGGATGCATTTAATTGCCACTGGTGCATAGGAAGGGCAAAAAGAGCTGAAGGGTAGGTCAGAAGGTTTTAAAAGAGCCGCCTGGCTAAAATGGCTTAGAGCCAACACTATGTTCCACATGTCTTTAGAAGTTTCTGCTGTCATCCATCTTGCTCAGACTCTCTAGCAGAAGCCAAGAAAAAATTGAAAATTTGAAACCAGAAAGGAAAAATGATTAAATGAAAGATATTAAAAAATGGAAAGGAATATGTTTAAGGCCTTAAAACTATCACACAACCGCAGCGGCTTTGAGATTATCGTTAGCTTTTCTAGCTTGAAATACAATCTGTGTGAATTGATTTTATGGTGATTTATAAAGAGTTTTATTACTTTAATTGTAATTTTCAATATTTTGCAATTGATTATATAAAAGAGATGAGACAGACTCATACTAAAAAATTTGATTTACAAATTATTAAAAAAAAAAAAAAAAAAAAAAAAAAAAAAAAAAAATCCTTGCTTTTAGAGAAAAAAAGATCCAAGTTTTTTAGTGTTTTATAATCCTTTAAAAATCAGTTTCAAAAGGAACTGAATTGTTATTGAGAGAATAGAAGAATGAAATAGATAGAATAGAAGAAACATTCTATTTGATTACAAAACTTTTGCATGGCTACATTATAGGACCTATTATCCAGAATCCTCAGGATCAAAGGCTTTCTAGATTTTGGAATTTTCCTAATTTCCAGTCCTACTAAAATTCACTTTTCTTTTTTTAATTACCATGATACTGTGGCACAATCAGGCGCACAATTTTCATGAATGAGACAGCAAGTCTTGTGCTGTTTAAGAACAAAGATAGATTTATTCTCTTAATTGTAACTAAATATGTTTTTTGTTTTTTTTGAAAACTTGCAAAAAATACTCTATTTTAGACTGCAGAGAGCAAGTAATATTTTTTTCTAGTTATTAAATTTCATGTGTGTTTGTTTTTTAACCATAAATCATACTTAAAACGAAATAAGATTTTTAAAGTATTTTTTCCATGATTTATTTAAGAAATGACAGCTGAAAAATCTTTTTAAATTTATTTTTGAAAAATCGAGCATTTAAGGATTAACTGAAATTTCTGATATCCAAAGTTAAAGCAATCACAATGAGCTTGAATAATCAAGGTTGCACTGCATCCTAAAATGTTCCATTAGTTTCTTTAAACCAGCATAATTAAACTTTCTATAAGTTTCTTGTTGCAAGTTTT
Organism: Maratus speculifer; assembly: GCA_964019185.1. Taxonomy (NCBI): domain Eukaryota; kingdom Metazoa; phylum Arthropoda; class Arachnida; order Araneae; family Salticidae; genus Maratus; species Maratus speculifer. The sequence continues at coordinate 242,074,337 of OZ025302.1, read as the reverse complement.
TCCTTCCCACTTTCCACCATTATGTTTCTTTGTATTAGCTTAGTGAATGAGATCATCTAGTAACTGAAAAAACCTATTCCACACTTCCTTTTCTTCTCCTAGTTTTTCTTTCTTATGACGAAGTTTGATATGTTCTTGAAATTCTTCTTTAAACTTAATCAGCACATTTTTAGATGATATGCACTCTTGGAGGAAGAATTTAAGTGCAGCAGGTTTATTTCTATGAACTAAGCTTTCACAAATATTCTTTCCATGATAACTGAAGATAATTTCTTCTTTGTCTTTAACAGTAGCACTTTTCAAGATTAACCTAGCATTCTCCTCGTCGTCCATCTTGAATAAATCTGATAAAATATTCCCCGATGCACACCTACCTATACAATAGTTTTTATGGGTATCAGGACTTTGCGTCCAAAGCTCCTGAAAAAGTTCTCGATAATCCCAATCCTTAAGCCCATTTACCTCCTTATGGATGATTAATTCCAAAAGACAATCATAATCCATCACATGCAAAAACTCCCAGACATGGTTGGCTGTCTCCATGAAGAATGGTTGCCATGGCCAATCCAGAAAAGATTTCAACACTTCATAAGTGTACTCTTTGATAAATGCTTCTTGCTGTTGCCCTTCGATTTCTGAAAGTAAAAATGATAAAATTTCAACATAGTATTCTTTTGGTATGTAAGTATGTGGATTACGATAACAATCATAAAGTCGAGCTTTAACAAATTTAGCAGCCCAAAACATAGACTCTACTCTTTCTTCCGGTTTTAGTTTTTGCAAAAAATACTCCACCGCCACTTTATTACCACAATCAGCTGCCTGTCCAAATGCATATCGATAAGGAGAATACCCATGGGAATGCCTACCCAGTAATATTTTTTCAATCATACCTTCCATCCTTGGCATTTCTTGCTTCATGCTGTATGTGAAGAAAACCACCAAATTATGTATTCGGGAGAATTTTTTCTCAGTTGGAAAGTTTTCATTATAAAAGGATTCTTGTTTACACTGAGGTAATTCTTCCCACATTTCAGAAAAATAGTCTTCTAAGCAGTACACACATGCCAATTTAAATCGAGTGACAATGTCTAAATTCTCGTCTTTAATTAACATTTCTGCTGTTCTCTTCCTGTCCACTGTTCCCTGCGGTGTCCAACAGAGCTCTTTTGGGAGTTTGATACCATAAAAAGGATATGCATGATGTTTCATCCAATTTAATATTTGTGTGCCAATTGGAGCTATAAAACCTAACATTTTCTTTGTTAATAACTTGGGTTGTGGAAGCTGCAGTGCTTTTAATATTACCTTCAGTTCTATATCCTGCCATTTTTCAGTTCTGTCACTGACACTTAATGGAAAACTCAATTCGTTCAATAAAGCTCTAATGTCTTCTTGATTCCATAAAGTAACAACTACTTTGACAAGAGCAATATGCTCGAGTGTTGGTTTCAGAATGTACTTCATTGTTACACACAACTGCAATATTAAATGTATAAAATTTCACAGATTCAAGAAAAAAATCAAGAAAATTAAATAATAAAGTTTAGGGCAATGAAAACCAAAAATTACATTAAAAAAAAAAAAGGGTTTAGCACAATGGGGATCTATATTTTAACAATGTTGAAAAAATTTTGTTGGCAATGTTTATAAAATCAAAGAGAAATCATAATGCAAAATAATACTCTATCAATATATGAAGTCCATGAAAATTCATAAGATTTAATGAAATGGAAAAGTGTGTTATGAATTAAGTCCTAATATCATCCTGGTTCTACAGTGCAGCAACATTTAAATGATGACTTCTTTGAATAAATTTCACAATTAAACTCTCCTACAGTATTCAATCAATAAAATTTCACATATCAAAGGAGAAAGAACAAATCATAAGGCTGAAAGTATATATTCATACAGTTAGTCTAAAAATCTCCATTCACTACATGTTGCTTTTAGCTATTTATCCAAACAAGTTGCAACTTTAATGAAGATATTCAGTATCATACAAAATGAGCAAAAATGTCAAAAGCAATTCAGGTTAGTACAGCAAGGAGAATAAAATTATGTTCTTTCTCAAATTAAATAAAATTCTGGAGTCTCCTGACTGAATAAAATCTTGTCAGTTTTATTGTCCAAGGAAGCACCAAAAGAACATGACCTATAAGAAGAAAGGCAAATGTCAAAATGAATTCAAAATATCATTAAAAAAAATCATCACCTTTAAAAGACTGAATAAAAATAAGACAGACTTGAATTCTGTTTTACTAAACACATTAAAAATACAATCAGTAAATGTTTTGCCAAGCAGCCATAAAGCCACGTCCATTGTAACAATTGTAAAAACAAACAGAACCATTTAAATACAGTTAAAGTTAGTTTTTTTTTTTTTTTTTTCAAAAACAAATATTCACCAGGAATGAAACAGGCTTAATTCAATGTTGGCAAACATAATTGTGTAAACCAGTCTTCTAGAAACAATCCACTATGATAACAGATACAACCAGATTTCAAAATATAAGTGTTCATAAATAGTAAAAAAAAATGCCTATACTTGCACCCGAGGAAATATTTTTCAAATCTGAGTTGTTAAATCACAAAAGCTTATGCACATAGTTCAATTAAGTAGGACAAAATTGTATTTTATTTTATTTATATCGCTAGCCGATCTGCCTGGCCTTGACTGGGACCCATTATAATAACCCTAAACTAAACTCAAATTTGCCTGATTTTATATCTTTTGAAAATATTTTAAATGAACCTAATTTTGGGGACCTCCATTGCTTACTGCCACATCTAGTGTGTTTCCTACAAACATGGGATTTGGGTCCCTGATATCTAAAGCAGCATGCACAGGAAATGCTCTATACATGCCAGAAACAATCAAAAACAAAGTTCAGTGAGCCAAACCTTGTAGAACCAGTGCTGTAGTTGAGAAAAAAATATTTGTAGGAACTCATCCTTTCACGGAATTTATGTTGATGCTACCAGATTTTGCTAAGGCAAAAACTAATTTTAAAAAATAGCCAAAAGTCGACTTTTTAAAGTTAAAAGTTGTAATTATTATATTCTAGTCTTCAAAAGTTTTGTACTTGAACATGATTTTTTTTTTACACTAACAAGCCAAGTATTTCCGGGAACGGTGTTCCCATCGAATTACAGCACTGCATAGAACCCGAAAAATAAATGCACCATTAATGTCAAAAAATGTTGATAACTGAAGTCTAAGATAAAATTTCCCAAAACAAAAAGTAGCTGAATTGCAATCTATGTTAAAGAATCAAATCCTGTTGAAATTGAGCCCTTAGAACTTAAGGAAAGATTGTGTCACCAAGGTGTGGAAGGTGACCCCACTGTCACGTAAATGTCACAAATTAGTTTTAACATAAAGATCACATTTCATAAACAGATGAAATACCTAATCTAAAGTTCTGTTTAACTTAACGTGATTTTTAATTTAGGCTGTAGTGAGAAAGCTGAGTGTGGCTTTTTGCCGATAAAGGAGATTAACGTTTGAAAAAGGTGGTAGTTGAAGGAGAAAGAATGACTGAGCATTAGAGGCCAGGATCTTAGCTGGAATATAGTTGGTTATAAGTAAAGTTTTTAACTGTTTAAAATAGCTAGAGGATGCTAAAAGTATGTAACAGAAAATTGTAATAAAATTGGATTTTTTTTTAAAAAGCTACAAGAAAGTGTGCAAGGAGATTAAATACTCAAAATTGGCAGTAGCTGAAGTCTGAGAAATTTTTTTGTCATTCATGCAGTAGCTGAAGGATTAAAAAGCTGTCAGAAAAAAAATGAAATCACATTCTAAAATAACTTGCAAAGAGGCAGTATAATATAAAGAATGCATCACCCACAAGCTAATATAAATGAAAACAAAATCAGAAAATGCTTTCAAAAAAGATAACTTTTGTAAAGATTCAAGTATTTTAAACAGTCCACAATCCAAGGATAGTTGAAAAATTGATTTAATATGCAAGATGTTAAGATATGCTTTTTATATCCTATAGGTATTTTTGTCTCTTTTATGAATCATATACATTTTTTGTTTTCTAATGGAAATTTTCCGTTAAAATCAACCTCAGTATATTTCATTTGGTGTTTTTATTAATTTGCAAAATTCTCTTAATACAACAAACAAATATATATTTTATAAAATTGATGTTGCATAAAAATTCTTTACTTTTGCTTATCAATTAAAATGTTTGTTAAACTACATGATATTGTGGTGACGAAAACTGTTACAAATCAAAATAAAATTACTTAACAAGTTATTTCTCGTAATCTAAAATATTCCATAGAAATGCATCACAACTAACAGAAAGACAAAATTAATAAAGAATATTGTTATCATGATTTAATGTTCTTCAGTTGGTCAATAACTATAAAATTTCTATTTCAATTTTTCTCTAAATGTGATCAAAACTGGAGCATTTACCCTACATAGGGTAGATGTGCCAGTAATGGACACCCCTCAATGTTTTTGATGTATATAAATAAAAATTTAACTTATTATTTTTTTAATAACTTCCCTTGCATATTTTACAATTTTGTATTACTGTTGATATACTCTTAATCAAACCATTCAGGAAATAGAAAAACATGTTTGAACATTCAACCCCCTCGCCCTCACACACACCCATTGTTTCAATAATTTGATAGTGTAGTAATTGACTGACATTTAGTGATTTGAACAGTAAATCTAAAATAATTAAAATATCGATTTTCCAATTATTACAATAAGTGATACAAACCATGAATGGTTAACACAAATGTTTTATAAATTACTGGTATCCTAATTGTTAAATTCATTTAAAAATAACTACAGTAGATTCACGATTTTACAACCCTTGATCTAGCATCTCCTCGTGATTTTGCGATTATTGGATGAGGTCCCAACCATTTTCCAATATTTACAGTACTTTTAATCGCTCGTTTTAATGACCTACAACTAATCTGAATTTTGATTTAGCGACTTACTTGAGAATATGAAAAAATTGTGCAGTGTATTCAAACTTTCCGAGATATCTAAAGAAAATCATCTAACAAAACTTTTTCCTTTTCTGAGGTTAGTCAGCTCTTCTTGATTTTAGTGACTAACATCCTCCCAGAGCAATGAAGTGTCCACCCTTGGAAAAATTGAGATTTTGTGTTTTTTAACGGTCAAAAAGTGCAATTTCCTCTCCAGAGCCACAAAAGTGTCTGAATTCAAGACAGGTTCTACCTCCTCCGCTCTTTTTCATACACATTAATGATGCTGCTGGAGTTGAAAAGCTTGTCCCCAAGATCCAGGACTTCTAAAATTCTGTGTCCCTTTTTTGAAAAAGCAGGTCCCCACTAATAATAAATCTTATTTTTAGACACAAAAATTGAACTTGTTCATTTGAAAAGAAAAATGAAATGCAATAATTATTGTTTTAATAGTATTAAATAATTAAAACTGATATTAGTTTTTTAAAACTATTAAGAGAAATTTTTACTTTTTAAAAAATAAGTGTACAAGATACAAATTTAATTACAAAATAATGCTTATTTGAGTGTAGAAAACAACAAGAATCACTACTGTTCACATATTTTTAAAAAGGGACAAGATCGATTTAATCAAATAGACATTTTTGCTGAAAAAAAACTTTTGTTGAGAAAGGAGTACTTTCTGTTTAATGAATGGGTGCTTTCAGGAGTCACAGTCATTCAGAAAGATTTTGAACAGTCAAAAACAGATTGTGAAGCAGAAAAATCCATTTTTAAAACAGCAACAAAAGATTTAAAAAAAAAAAAAAAAAAAAAAATTGAAGCAGGAAAATTAATTTTTGGAACAGAAAAATTCACTCCTGCATTTTTTTTTTCTTTGTGCTCCTTTGACAAAATTAGCATTTTTTGTGATCTTTAAGTGAAATTTGCCTTTTACTAGACAAAATCGGCCATTTAATTGAGATTTTTCAACATAAAACTTTCATTTTTTGGGATCTTTCTGCAAAATTTGCTAATTTTTTTGACAAAATTTGCCATTTAATTGCAATTTTTTGGACAAAGGTTGTTGTTTTTACAGAACTCTTTGAGGAAATCTGCTGCTTTTTCAGGATTTTGTGCCGAAATTTACCATTTTTTTTGTGAATCTTAAGACAAAATTTGTCGGATATAAGTCATTATTTCATGATTTTTTAAAAGAAATTTGACATTTTTTGCAATCTTTTGACGAAATTATGCATTCAGTGGGATGCATAAGAGCTGGTTTTTTGTGTCCCATCGAAACTTTTTTTGTGATTTATGTGCTATAGCGCCTTTGTGACATTGCTGCAAATCTAGAAAGAACAATGAATCTAACAACTTTTTAAAATTACTTTGAATTTAACAGAGGGATCAGATGGATAGTTGCAGATGGATGGCTGTAAATTTCACAATGGATTAATCTATAAGGAGCAGTTGAAAAAAAAATAATTCAAGATGAATTGCTACAAATATTTTGTAATTGTATAAATAAGTTGCTTTTATTGCATTAAAATGTTAGGTATTTTTGAATTGCATTGTAATCATCCAAAGTTAGCAACTTTTGATTTAATGACCATTTGATTTAATGTCCACTTTGCAGAGATACTGTGAAGATCGTTAAACCGAGAATCTACTGTATTTTGTTTCATTAGTTTCTTTTATTAAATACTGGTTCTAAATACAATCAAAAACAATTACATTTGTTACTTTTTATAGGGTATCCATTATTAAGTTTTTGATATATTTCTGTTATTTAAAATTTAATTTGTATTCATATTGATAAATGAGGTTGTAAGAATGGTTAGTTTTGATGGTACTACTTGGTTATCCCATCGACCAATTTCACCAAACTCATGGCCAATTTACATATATTACATATTTTTCATTTTAAATAACGAAAAAAGAACTAATTAGTAGAATATTAATAAAGATCGATGTAATATCGAAAAAATAGGAATATAATAATTATAACAATTAATAAAAAACTAACCGTGTCCATTACTAACACATCTATCCTATATATACAAATACAAAATTTTTAAACAGAAAAAGGATACATCCTTTCATTGTTTTCTTCATAAATTTTTGCATAACTTGTGTCAGTAAAATTAATTTATCTGTATAATTTAAAAATATATTTCTAAACACTTTGTAAACATGCAAGCATTTCTTGATTTAAAAAAAAAAAAAAAAGAAAAAGAAAAAAGTCATTTAGAAACATTTTACTGCTATTAACAAGGTCGCTTTTGAACTCTAGCCAGTTTAATGTAATAGCATTTTCTTATAATTGATAAATTTTATTTCATTGAATTTCTGTAGACATTGAAATTATTATACACAGTTGTTGTCAAAATTTTAACTTCGTTCCCCATAGTAAAAATTTAAAAAATTAACTGAAATTTTATTACAATACACTATCAGATATTTATAATTATATATGCAAATCTAATTTTAATTTTTTATGTAAATACTTTAGTATACACTTGCACAGTAAAAAAAATGTTTTGCCCAAAATTAGAAATTACCATATAAGTGAGATATTTTTCGATTGCGGAAATAACATTAATATAATCTCACTGAAGAAATCTCCTTAGAAGTTTACTTTTTTATATTTCCATACAATACTTACAGACATGCGTAAGTTTATTATTATAAATATTTAGGTCGTTCTCGTCAAATTGTAAGCATGTAATCAATCAAATTGTAGAAATTTTTTATATTACATTTAATATTGCAATTTAGCTAAGTAATAAACAAATGACAAATAAATTTTCTACTGTTGTTTACTAATTAAAAGGACGCCATGCATGGCGAGACGCGACGCCGAAATTATTCAAACTGTTGCCATGTCTGGTTTTGATTTCTGGATTATGGCGCATGATTACAGAAATTATTTATTTTTTATGTATTTGAAACAATTATGAAAGATTAAGCAGGTGATGTTTATTAATAGCTTCAATTTCCGATTGTTTTTTGTAAAACTTCATAATTTATAATTTAAATATGATAAGATGAATGTTGCAAAACCAGCCAACCAATCAACTTTAATTAAGCAAGGTTTTATTATTTTTATCTTAAACTTACCGATTTTCTTAAAATCAGGGTTTTGGTTTGGACGATGTGATAGTTTCTTTAATTGTTATTTGCGAAATATTTTAGCAGAGTAAGTGCTTTTCGTTTATTTGCTTCAGATGCTGTTTATATGCTTATTTTTAAGTACTTATTGGCACAGATGTTATATACGCACCACATTGGCGCGATTGTTACAAAATAGTGATTTTATACCTCCTAGAACTTCGAGATTTTCAATGTTTATTTAAAAAGAGATTGTAAATTTAGCACTTCTCAACTAAAGCATGTATTTTTATGAATATTCACAATTCACATTTGGAGTTGATTTTGTATATATTGTTCAAGTTCAAAATATGAAAGCTATAAACCTATGCCATTAGACATCGGTCTCATTTTTTTTTTGTATTTTTCCTTATCAACAATTCAAATATTTTTGGAACATCCAGGAAGTCATTTTTATGTACGGGAAAGCATGAAATTTGCAGATGTTATTATTCAAGTGCCAAAAAATGACACCATTCCTTAAATTTTTCTAAAAAATTTCTTATTACACTTTTATTATAATCTATTAAATACAATCAATAACTCGACTGTGACTAGTACCTGAAAAAAATTGATAGAATATGAAGTTTTTACTGCCATTACACAAGAATTTCTTTATATTGTAAAATGAGAAACATTGTTCGATTTCTTACAATAATAATTTAAAAAAAGAAATATGTATTTGCTAATAAAATTCATGTGTATTTGCTAATAAAATAACCATGGGAATATGGTAAAAAAATAATAATTTTGGATTTGAAAAAAATCCTCAAAAATCCAAGGAAAAATAAAGAGAAAAATTTTAGGAAATATTTTGAAAAAAAAAAAAAAAAAAAAAATCTTTGTGTATTCTATTTATATTGGTTGTTTGCATTCTTAATTTACTTAAAGCAGTTTTCCAAAAAATATTTCCTACACTGAACAACGTGAAGCTTTCTGAATTTTTTTAAACATAAAAACAGGATAGTTCAGGAGTTATTATTAAAAATATTTTTAATTTAAAAGTTTTTTATTTTCTCATAAACTAATTATATTTTGAATTACAAATGATTGTTGTTTCCGAAGACATTTTCCTTTTCTGTGATGTTCGGCAGATGTGACTTTTTCTTATTAAAAATAGAATTTATAAACCTTTTTTATCCAAAAATAAATAAAAATCATGAACCTAAGGCCAAAACTTCCTAAAATTATTTGGTCAAAAGATTGGAATGTCTCTTTGAATCACTGGACTATTCTGTCATTCTCATGTCGAGCTGAGGCCTGGAAGTTTTGGCCAATCGAGACCTATGCTAAGAATAAAATAATAAAATTTTAGATTTTAAATGCATCTTTTAAATTTGTTTACAACAATTTTTAATTTTTATTTAAAGTATCTTGAATTCTTATGTGAGAAATGTTAGGAAATTAATAGAAATGTGTAAATTTATACTTAAAAATAAATACCATATTTACTCGTGTATAGGGCACATGCATATATAATATGCTCCCCTACTTTACAAGTAAAAATAGTGATTTCTTAAAATCTTATATATAATGTGCACCATAAATTTGATACGCTAATGAAGAATGATCAAATGAATTTCAGTAAAAAAAAGTCAAAACAAACATTAAACCAGACTAGAAAACAAGATGAAAATGCATTTTTAGACTTCTGGTTGTAAGAGAATGATGGGAAATAGGAATGAGTGACGGTAAAGAGAATTGCTAATTAGCTTTTAGATAATGTCACTAGCTCTGTTGAATAAAAAACAGTAAGGAGTGAAATAAATGTGCGGTAATACTTGTATTAAGTAACATTTTCCAAGTTTTAATATCTTCTTTGAATAATTTCTTGTTTCCTATGTATATTGTTCGATTGCATCCAACAGTAAAAAATTATTCCGTGTATAAGGCGCATCTAGGAGTTTTGCCCTAATTTTTTGGAAAAAAAAGTGCACCTTATACATGAATAAATACGGTAAATGCATTCACATATGTTAATAAGTGCCCAAATAATATTAAAAAAATCAGATTTATATCAAATAAATCTTTTTTTTTTCTTTCCTAAAAAAAAAATCATGATTTTTATCAACCTTGTTTTTAGCTCAAATCTGCTATTTTGACTATTTTGAAAAGTAAAAGCCTATAAATAAAGAAGAAAGTAAAATTTATTTGTTTTTTTTTTTTGCTCCAGCTAATTTTAGAAAAATTAGTTACTCTGTCATGTAGATTTATTGCTTATAAGAAAAGTTGGATTGTTTAAAAATGTTTGTCACTTTACAAATTCATTAATTCATCATTTTTCTAACACTTTGCTTCTATCTTCTGCATAACTTGGATTTTGCATTTTTAAATAATGTGTGAAATTAATGAATATATTACAAAAAAAGAAGAAAACAATCAGATTTAAAAAGTCGGTTTAAATCAAACTACCATAACGCTAACAGACAATATAAATGGTTGACCACACTTTTTTTTTCTGCTCCATTTGTGATCACTTGATCAGTATTATTTTGACCTTTTTTTCATCTATGTTACTTTTTTAAATGCTTTCGTAATTACATAAATATGTATAAAGTTATAAACCTCATCTGGTCCACCTGTCATTCAGTCTGCAATCAACAGAGCATAAAAATCTGAATGGTTGAAATTTAATGTAGGATCATTACAAAATTTTGTCGAGTTATTTCAGATTTTATGAAAATTGACTCAAAACTTAAAAATATGTTATTAAAAGTTTTCTTCAATCTATTAAATCCTGTCATACATCATTAATTCAATGCACAACCTTTTCAAGAGAAGGGCCACTTATAAATATGTCTGGGTGGTCGAGGGCCACAACTCGGAGATAATTCAATTTAGAAGACGTGATCTATAGCCTATATTCGAATAAAAAATGTGGTTTCAGAGGGGAGTAAAAGGGAAAGGCCATATATATGTATTGAATTCAGGGATCAATCCAGGTAAAATTCGGGTTCTATTTAGGCTACCTTTGCAAAAATCTATTTAATTAAACAGATCCTCTTTACAAAATTCCTTTTAATCAAATGGCACCCATCACAAAAATTCTCTTTCAATAAAATAAACCTCTTCACTAAATTTCTTTCCATGAAAGCTTACTACTATTTATTATTTTGTCATTTATGAAATGTGTGATTTGTAAAATAAAACCAATTCATTAGAAACGAAAATTTTAGTAAAAAGGCTTAGAGAAGTTTCTGTTAATGCAGTAAGACCTCCCTCAAATCCACAACACTCTTAAGTTCTACACATAATTTATGGATGTAAACAATGAAACATTCAGTTCAGATATAGGAATAAACTTTGACTTCTTTAGTTTTATATTAATTCTATACATATTTTAATTTGTATTTTTGTTAATATTGCTGAATTCCTGTTTTTTATGAAGGAAGAATTAATTTATTTCTGAAAACATTCCAGATATTGCTGATATCATTGGTAAATCACAATCTTCTTACCAAATATGTTTATGTACTTATCAAACGTTTTTGGTTATTAAGTCTGGCTAAACCTGAAATAAAATGTCTTTATTTTATGATTTTGATGTGAATTAATAATGTACCTTTATGAGGCAAGTATCATTGAATAATTTAGGAAAAACACATTTTATCTGTATAATGAATATTTAATCATACATTATTGATTATTAATTTGATCTTTGCTTTTAATATTTTAGTCATTTTAAAAATTATCTAAATTTTTATTATTTTATTTTATTACTCATTTGAATATTTTATTATATAGTAAGCATACATTATAGTGTCAATTTCATTAATAATTACATTCAAATGGCTCTTTAAAAAGCATAAACAAAGCAATGACTAGATCTGCAAAATTCTAAAATCTGCACAACCTCTGGCCCCAAGCTCTGCAGATTTGAGGGAGTCTACTGTATATGAATTTGATTAAATGGTTTTCAACTTTCATTAGAAATTATTATTTTTCACAAAATGGGCTCCGAAAGATAAAACCTGCATTGAATCTCTTTGGTGCTGTATTTAAAAAAAAAAAAAAAAAAAAAAAAAAAAAAAAATCTGAAATTGTGTGTGTCAAGTATGGCAAATGAGATGCATTCATATTGTAACAAATTTTAGAAATATTCAGACCTTGGTTCAATTTAGCTGTTGCACTTTTATATGCAAGAATACAAAATTTATCACAGTTATACACTTAGGCCCAAAATTAAAGTCACAAACATAAAATATTTAAAAACTGATGAACTATTCACTCTGTTGCTGTGTAATTTGGTATATTATATTGGGAGAAAAAAAATAGCAACATAACAGTGTGAAAAAAATTTAATTATGAATTAAGAAACAGGGTATATCAAAAATGTTAAATCATGTATCAGAAATAAAGCATTTATCTTGGTAAAAGTCTGTCTAATAAGTAGTGGGATCACCGTACACTGCTTTACAACTCTCATAATGAGCTCTTATACTGTTTATGAAAGTGTCAATAAATGTTTCTGGCAACAAAGTCCATTTTTCCAAAAGCGTAGCTTTTAACTCCTAGTGGATTCTGGGAGGGTAGTTATGTTGGGCAGTGGCTCTTTCTAGATCATCCCAAACAGGTTCAATACAAGTTGATGTCCAGAGATCTCAAGGGTCAATTCATACAGTGAATATTTATTTATTTATTTTATTTATTTTATTGAAATGCACACTACAGAATAATCCATTTACAGTGTTGCAAGAACATCAAGAGACACAAGACTACAGAAATATATACACATATATATAAAACACAAATAATTACAATAATATAATTACATGTAATAAAACATGAATAAAACAAAAATTAAGAGATTAAAAGTTCAGAACATTTATCTTTGAAGACATGAAATGACATATCAAAAATATCAAGATGCACAGAGAGTTCATTAAATATTTTGTAAAATTTATACAAAGAGAAATTACTAATGTAATTATATTTGAGAAATGGTGAGGGAAAGAATTGGTTGGACCTAAGGGATCTATTTGGTACATTGAACTTAATAGAATTAAGAATTTCACTACAGTCAATCATGTTATTTATAATCTTGTAAAAAAATAAAACACAAAAAAGATCCCGTCTAGATTTTAAACTTGGAATGCCAAAAATGCCGCGTAAATAGGAAGCAGAAACATCATAGGAAAAAGTAAAATCACTTTTGAACAATAAGTAATGAGTGAATTTAGACTGCACCTTCTCAAGAATTTTAATTTTATTAAAATAATAAGATAATAATAAAATAATAATCTCTTCAAGAAAATCATCAGCAATATGAACTCTGTGTGGCTTGGCATTATTGTCCATAAACATGATGTCCAGGCCTAAACAATTTAAAACAACCTCACATAGGTTTCTAGGACCTCATGCCTAATGCCTGATGTCAAGTCGTGTGTGTTCCTTTCACTGTATCCAACAGAACAGCCCGGTTTTTGTGAAGCCAGAAACATCAGTCTTGGATGAAGATGTGTTCTTTTCAGTGATAAATCAAGATTCTCCATGCAGATTGATTCTCGTCAAATCTTCATCTGGAAAAAACGTTAAGTTTTCTATTGTCTCTCCTGTGTAAAAGAAAGTGTCAGATTTGGTGCCAAATCCTTGTCTAGGGCAGCATAATGTTGATCAGTGAAACACCACTGCACTTCTTCGATGTGGGTACTGACAATGCATATCGCTATAGGGATGCAGTCCTTGAAGTCTATGTGAGGTTGTTGTTAGTGCTATAGTCCCAAACTTCATGTTTATGGACGATAATCCAAAGTCACACAGAGCTCACACTATTGATAAGAGGATATTTGCGTATGAATTGGCCCTTGCTGAACCCCAGTCCTATTGAATATGTTTCGGAAGTGACTAGTGTAGGAAGAGCCATTGCATAACATAACCCCCTCCAAAGACCTCATATTAAATAAAAGCCCTACTTTTGTAAGAATGAGGTTTGTTGCCAAACATTTATTGACACCTTCATAAACAATATGAGAGTTTGTTGTGAGCATGGTGGTCACACCCCACGTTAGACAGACTTTTCCTCAGATAAATGCTATATCTGTAATTCATGATTTAGCACTTTTTGATGTACCCTGTTTTTAATTCACAATTAAAATCTTTTTCATATTATTATGTTGCTGTAGTCTTTCCTCGATTGTAATGTATGTATGTACCAAATTTCGTGCCAAAGCAGTGAATAGTTCATCAGTTTTTTCAGATTTTATGTCTATGATTTTAATTTTAGACATGAGTGTATATATATATTAAATTCAGTATTATGGAAATAATGGGATTCTATCTTCTTAGAAACCTAGAATCATTACTGGGGTATTATTGAACTAAATATGTATGATAGGATTTAATAGAATGAAGAAAACTTTTATTAATATCCTTTCAAATTTTGACTCTATTTTTATTAAGTATGAAATGATTCAAAAAATTCTTCAATGATTATACATTTTAAAATTCAAACCATTCCATTGGGTAGCTTTTATACTATGCTAATATTTAAGACAGATGGTGACAATAGGTGCTGTGTTTTATACAATTATAAATGTACCTAATAATGTAGAATAAATTGAATGCCACTAAGTTTCATGGCCTTATCCCAATGATTATTTTAATTTACCAGATCCTAAAGGATTTTTTATTACTGTGATTCTGGATTTTAGTTTCAGTTACAAACAATAGATGGTGCAGAGAGCAATAGGCATTGCAGTTGAGGCTGAAACTGACATCACTAAGCATCAATATGAAGCAAGGAAGTTTTAGGTTATGGAGTAGGTCTCATTTAAAAATCACTTTTGTTTTTATGATCCGATTCTGAACTCAGGTGATAAGATTTCGATTTTGTTGCTGTCAGCGCGACAATAAAGAAAAATATAATTTCCATGAAGATTACTTCTTTTAAACCAAAATTCAATGCAACAATATTCAAAATACTGTCTTTTATAATCTGTTTAGATTCCAACAACATTAATATGCTTTAAAACTGGGTATCTGTTTTTTATCAATGAAATTTATTTTTTTAAAGGCTTTCGAACATAGTGCATAGTTGCATAGCTTTTTGCAAGAATACAGGATAATTTTTTTTTAAATTTCTGACAAGAAAATTTTTTTCTGTCTGTCTGTGCAATTTTCAAATTTTTAGATTAGGTGGATTTTAAGATACAACCCTCTTTCAAAAAGTTCAGTACATTTATCTCCTTAGCAGCACTGCAATTGTAGAAAACCCTCGTCACTTTTGCAGTTTTCAAAAAAAAAAAATATATATATAAAAAATGGGCTTTAAAGATTAATGCTTTAGTTGAATTTTGTATATTTTACCATTCTTTTAATTGGGGTTATTAATAACTCAGTTAAATATTAGAAATTTAAAATTCTCTGTCTCCGGTACATCAGGTGACACTTTGAGTCTCACAAAAGTTTTCATCCCTGTACAATCTGCAGATTTTGCTAGTTATTGCACACCATAGGAGCCAACCTTGGTCCCAAAGCTGGGTCTGCCACAAGGGCAGTTGTTTGAGGGGATGTTGATGAACACGCGATGTGCCGGAATAGAAAGCGAGCTGAATGAACTAGGGGGTATGGGTCATAGTCTCGGAAGCTGATGCAATTTGAGCATTTTAAAGCAAATTCAGAGCACTTTAGACTTTTTACCACTTTAAGACAAAATCAGAGATTTTCCTTCGCATAATCGACAAAATTCGCAATTTTTATTCGCATGGTTGACAAAATTCGGGATTTTTCCGCACTTGATCGAAGAAATTTGCGATTTTTTGCGCTTGATAGACGAAATTTGCAATTTTTCCGCGCTTGATCGACGAAATTTGCGATTTTTCTGCGCTCGATCGGCGAAATTTACAATTTTTGCATGCTTTATCGACGGAATTCGCCATTCTTCCGAGCCGTTTTGAAAAAATTCAGGAACTTTCCGCTTCCAATCAACAAATTTCGAAATTTTTACAAATCCGATCGACGATATTCGTGATTTTTACAAAGCTGGTCGACGAAAATCGCGACTTTTACTCGCATAATCAATAAAATTCACATTTTTGCCGCGTCTGATTGACGAAATTCGTGATTTTCCCGCTCCATATGACGAAATGCGAAATTTTTCTTCGCATGGTCGACAAAATTTGTGATTTTTCCGCGCTTGATCGACGGCATTCGCGATTTTTACGAAGCGGATCGACGAAATTTTTTATTTTTCAGCACCTTATCGACGAAATTTGCGATTTTTACAAAATTCGCGATTTCCTTTTGCATTATCGTCGAAATTCGCAATTTTTCGTGCTTCATTGACAAAATTTGCGATTTTTCCGCGCTTAATCGATGAAATTTGCAATTTTTTCGTGCTTTATCGACGGAATTCGCCATTTTTCCGCGCCTGTTTGAAAGAATTCAGGATCTTTCCGTTCGAAATCAAAAAAATTCGAAAGTTTTACGAATCTGATCGACGATTTTCGCGATTTTTACAAAGCTAATTGACGAAATTCGCGATTTTTAATCGCATAAGCAATAAAATTCATATTTTCCGCGTCTGATTGGCGAAATTTGTGATTTTTCCCGCACCTGATCGATGAAATTCGCGTTTTTTACAAAGCCGATCGACTAAATTTGCGTATTTTACAAAGCTGATCGAAAAAATTTGCGATTTTTACAAATGTAATCGATGAAATTTCCGACTTTTCCGTTCCAAATCGGCGAAATTCCCGATTTTTCTCAGATTAATTGACAAAATTCACAATTCTCGCAAAGTGGATTGACGAAATTCCCGATTTTTCTACGATTAATTGACAAAATTCACAATTCTCGCAAAGTGGATTGACGAAATTCGCGATTTTTCTTCGCATGATTCACAAATCTCTCGATTTTTCCGCACCCGATCGACGAAATTCAGAATTTTTTAGAGCTTGATTGATGTATTTAGCAATTTTTCCTTGTGTGATCAACAAAACTCACAATATTCTCGTCTTAGACAGACGAAATTTGAGATTTTTTGTAATCCAATCGATAAAATTCGCGCTTTTTCCACCTTTAATTGATGAAATCTGCATTTTTTACGCGACAAAATGAAACTCGCGATTTTTTCTCTTGATAAATTGACGAAATTCACGATTGTTTTGCAGCCGATCAACGGAATTTTAATTTTTTCTGAGCGACATCGTCAAATTCGCGATTTTCCGTGCCTTATCAACGAAATTTGGCACTTTTTGTGTTCGATCACCGAAATTCGCGTTTTATCACGCGAATAACAAAAAAAAAAATGCTTTTTTTTTTCTTTTTGAAATCGATGAATTTAAACTGCAATTTTTTCGAGCATCATAAACAACTGAAAATATTTTTCTTGCCCGATCAATGAAATATACGATTTTTCACGTCTAACTGACAAAATTCGCGAATTTTCCGTGCTCGATCGGGGAAATTCGTTATTTTTTTTCTGAGTCTCATGGGCAAAATTCAAGATTTTTCCATATCTGATGATCGAAACATGCGATTTTCCAGAGCTATATCGACAAAGTTCGCTTTTTCCTCCAATGGTCAATGGATTTCGCAATTTTCATCTGCCGATCAATGAAATTTGCGATTCTTAAGGGTGTATTCGAAAAAACGCTTTTCCACCTTCAACAGCTCAAAATTTTCTGACACAATTTCAGACACATTTTTTAAAGTAGAAACATGAAACTTGCTGAGAGTATTTTTGAACTCATATATAAGGTGCCGTGTGATGTCATTTTACGCTCAATTCATTAGAATTTGATTTATGAACAATTATTTTCTCAGCATGACCCGTTTTTTCGTCCACAGATCTCCCACTTCGGAAAAATTGGTTCAAAATCCCGTTTTTGATTTTTTTTTCAATATTTTCTGCATTTATCAAAGAATCGACGATTACGGCACTTTGAGTACTTTCTGAATAAGACAGTTTGCCAGTTTGGTGCATATGAGAGCAAAAATGAATTTAAAAATAAATCGGAAAATAAGCAGTTTGAATCGAAATACACCCTTAAGGGATGAAATTTTATATTTTCCCCGATAAAGTGATTAAATTTGCGATTTTTTTCTGCAACATATGCAGAAAAATTGCAATTTTTTCCAGTTGTAAATAGAAGAAATTTGAGGGCGATACGTTAACGCGGACCACAGGTTGCGCATCCCTAGTTTAACACATAAATTGCAGAAAAATGGGTATGAGACAACAATTTTAATTTATTACACGTGAAAATAACAGGTTGATTAATCATCTCAGAAATAAATATAAAATCAAATAAAAGCATCTTAAAAGAAATTTTAAAAAAAGTAGAAGAATACTGCAATACAAATAACATTGAAGATAGAAGCATAAATTACAGTAAATGGAATTATTCAAGTTTTATAATATTTTCATTTTATTTCTGCTTTTTCGCTGCTATCTTTGAGCAAAATTCGAGTTTTTTACTCTTTTTTGCTAAAATTCGTGATTTTTGAAAATTTGCATTTTTCCTCGCAATTTTTTGCCGAAATTCGCGTTTTACTCCCGCGATCTTTTGCCGAATTTCGCGTTTTTCTCACTATCCTCTGAGAGAATTTCCTTTTTTCTTGCTATCTTGGAACGAAATTGAAGTTTTTTCTGCGATTATTTGCGTTTTCATCACAATTTTTTTGACAAAATTTGCGTCTTTACCGCGATTTTTTAGACTTTATACCAAAATTCGCAATTTTTCGACAGAATATGAGTTTTTTCTGCGATTCTTTGAAAAAATCCGAGTTTTTCCCGCTAATAAATAACATGCATAACATTATAATATATGCCAAATTCGTATTTTTCTGCGATCTTTTGCGAAAATCCGCATTTATCTCTGGATTCTTTGACAGAATTTGTGCTTTTCTCCACTATCTTAGAACGAATGTCACATTTTTTTTCAGTGATTCTTTGACAGAATTTGTGTTTTTCACACTACTTTTTCACGAAATTTTCCGCTATCTTTTGAGGATTTTCGTGTTTTTTACACGATCCTTTCAAAAAATTGATGTTTTTCGCGACTCTTTGACGAAATTGGTGTTTTTCCGCGATCTTTTGACGAAATTGGCAATTTTTTTCCCGCTATTTTTTGACACTGTTCACGTTTATTACGCGATCTTTTGACAAAATTGAGTTTTTTTCGTGATCTTATCTCCGAATTTTCGGATTAATGGTTTATTTTCTTAAATTTCGGAACAAATCACTCCTGCGCGGCAGACCCGCAGACCCGGAAGTCGGCGCCACTGTTGCACACAGACAGAGCAAAACTTTTTTTTATTAGTACAGTAGACTCCCTCAAATCCACACATCTTAAGAAAAGAGATTATGTGGGTTTAAAATTTTTGTGGATTTTTGGTCATTGCTTTGTTTACATTTTTTAAACAGTCATTTAAATGTAATTAATAATGCAGTCAAAACTATAATGAACGCTTACACTATAATAAAATATTAAAATAAGTAATAAACTAAAATAATAAAAATTTAGATAATTTTTAAATTGATTAAATTATTACAAACAAAGGTCAAGTTAATAATCAGTAATGTATGATTAAATATTTATTATAAAGACGAGATGTATTTTGTCTAAGAAAGTTACCTCATAAAGATACATTACTAATTCACATCAAAGTCATAAAATAAGGAAGTTTTATTTCTGACTGATAGCCAGACTTAATGACAAAAAAGACCTTGATTAATATTATTGTTTTCAGTTGCTTTTTCATATAAATATTTTATTACTATTTGTACATTAGTTATGTTGTTTATCATAAACTTTAAGCTTATTTCATACAAAATAAGTACAAAAGTCATTTTTTATTGTTATGCTCACAAATGTTATTAAAACATATAGTTCAAGTTTAAAAACAAATTTGATATATGATCTATAACATAATGTTTTCTTTAGATCTGCAAGTGTTTATCTATTATAGCATGACATATGACAAGGGCGTGTGAAAGGAGATATGGTGAAATGTGACACTTTATGACAAAATGGGGGGGGGGGTCAGAATTATTGATAAAAATGTGTGACATCTTTTATGGACAGTCCCATATCTGAAAGCGGCAAAAAATTTTACATCTAAATGCATAAAAATTAAAACAATAAATTTAGTATTTTAAAAATTTTATATTTGTACAGAAAATGTTTGCTAATGAAAGGTGTTAGTTGTTTGCAATGAACACCTAACATCCATTACAGAGATTTTGTACCTTTTTTTTTTTTCAAGAAAACAAGGAGATTTTTTTATAAATCGATTTTTCCATAGATGTTTTTGTCATCCTGAAACTTTAGCAGAATAATTTTTACAATTTTCTGAAAGGGAAATTTTTTTTTACATTAGACTTTCTATTTTTCGAGTTTTTGGACCCAGTAGAATCTAACACACAACCCTTTTTTAAAAAGTTCTGTACATCCTAGCTGTAATTCTATAAGCTCCACCTCTTCTCTTCCTGTTTTCAAAGAAATATTCTATGCTTTTATAAAAAGCTAATGCTTTTGTTGAATTATGAATACATTTCCAATCTTTTAAATTATTTCTCAACTAAATATTAGAAATTTAAGATTCTGAAACTTAAATGCACCAGAAGAGGTCTTCGTCTATCTTCACAAAAATTTTCAGATTTGTATGTGCCATAGATTGCTAGCCATCACACATAGACAGGCACACACAGAGCAAAACTTTGTTTTATTAATACATATATGTGTGTGTGTGTGTGTTGTGTGTGTGTGTGTAAATATATGTATAATTAATCATAAAAGTTCATCACGTTTATTTTTATATCATTTGGTCTTATTTTCTGAAACTCAAATCGCATTAAGTTTTTTAATAAAATGCCAAGGATCCTATAGTTTAAAAGTATTTTTATTAAAATGTCAAAGTTAGCTTTTCCAGATATAGCTTGATTTTTTTTCTCTTTTTCTGTAGTGTTCAAAATGTTTATTATTATTTTATGCATGCATTCACATATTCATTTATTTGTTTATTGCAGGTACTTGATGTTGCCTTTGAATAAAACTTTGCTTGAAATAGGCACCATAGCAAGAAACCTCAAATAAATCCATTTCACATTTATTGTGGTAGTAGTTAAGATTTTATCAAAAAAAAGGAGAATAAAAGTATACTTCAGATATGTACCAATCTAAGATGCTTCAATAAAAAGAATTTCCGGTTCATCAAAGTACATTTTCATTCATCAATAAAACTGTATACTGAAGGGCATATATTAATTGTGCATTGTATGTATACATTCTGAATTTTATACAGAAATTTCTTATAATCTTATTTCCACATGTAAAAGTTTTTTGTCCTTTGACAGAATTCCATCTATTTTGTATGGTTTTTATTTCATCTATCTATTTAGCTTTTATTTTGGTTAGACAGAATATGATTGCCAAAAATATTGATCTATGTTTTCATCATTATAAAAACATTGCAATAATATTTGTCTAACTAAGCAGAATGTGTGTATAATAGAATCCTTTCTTAAATGGAAATATTTCATTGACCCAACAAAAAACAACATGATACAGTTATAGTAGATAGAATATTTATGGAAACAAAAACCTGTCTAAAATGTTAATTTTCCTCAAGTACCCTGAGATTTAGTCCCCATAGATTTTAGCAGTTGTATTTCAGTCCATGAAAAATTCTGATTTTTCCTTCCTGTAAAGCTGTACCATATGTATGCCTTCTGCCCGTAACATAAACTGTGATATATTTATAACTACAGCAACAACACTGTTCACTAAGTTTTTCATATATGTTTCATCAATTAAGAAATATTTAACCTTCCGTCTACCAGACAAAACACCCATTTATCTACGGCAACACCTAATTTTAATTCCAAACTTGCAAACGGCACCAGTAATATTTTAATATAATTTTGCTTTTACAATGAAAGCTTAAATTAAGGAATTCGTAATATCTAGACAAGTCCTTTATAAATTCCGGTGTCAATCAACAATTTCTCATTTTACCATTGACATCAGAAATATTGCTGTCGGGTCCAATGGACCCGTCTGGTAGACGGAAGGTTAAATGAAACTATACCTATATTTGTTCTATATACCTTCTGAATTTTGTAAAGAAACTTTAAATAATTTGTTATTCTAGCAAAGCTGTAGCATATGCTCTGAAATTTTTGAATGTGGCACTGATCATCAATCGCATATTCATCAGTTTCATCAATAAAAAAATCTTTAAATGACACTATACGTTGAATAATGTATTCTATAAATCTTCTGAATTTTTTAAAGAAATTTCCTATAACTTTTGTCTTTCAAAAACTTAAACATCTAAACCTGTAGTATATACTAAGGTATTTTTATTATTACAGCACTGTTCATTAAATATATAGAATATTTTTAATCATGAAAGAAATTTGCTATGAAACTATACCTTAAATTATACACAGCATAGTAAGGAGATTCCTCAACATCAGCTTTTAAATTATCATTGTGTAATGAATATTTACTTATTTGTCAAATAAGTAGTATAATGTTTTATCAAGAAATGAACCTTTGAGCAAAACTATATTATAAATATGCAGCATCGCAAGGAGCTTCCGATTCTTCATGGCAAATATTCATTTTCTTGTAATATATGTAATGCAATGTTTTGTCAAGAAACTGTTCTTAAACATCACCTTCTTACCCATATAAAAGAAACTCCATTTATTTGCAAAATATGTGACAAAAAGTTCTCTAAACAAAAAAGTTTGAAAGAGCACTTTCGTATACATACAAATGAAAAACCTTTTTGTGAGTTTTGTAACAAAAGTTTTTCTCATAAATTTTTCAAACAACACCTCATCACCCACATAAGAGGACAGTCTTTCGTTTGTGAAGTATGCAAAATAGGATTTACCCAGAAGGAAAATTTAAATAAACATATGTTGATACATATGAAAAAAAGCGTTTTATTTGTGAGATATGTGATATGAAATTTTCTCGCAAGGGGAATTTGGACAATCACTTTGCTAATCATGCAAAGGAAAAAGATTTTGTTTGTGAAGTATGTGGCAAACATTTTAAAATCAAAAACCACTTGAAAGTACATCGTCTCATTCATGCAAATGAGAAGGCTTTTGCATGTGACATGTGCAACAAAAGGTTTAATAGAAAGGATCACATTAAGGATCATCAAAGGACTCATACAAAGGAGAAACCTTTTGTTTGTGAGGTATGTAACAAACAGTTTACTTGGAGCAGTGGTTTGAAGGAACATATGCGTACACACACAAATGAAAAACCTTTTGTTTGTGAAATATGCAATAAAAGTTTTTCTCGAAGGGGTAGTTTGAAAGAACACTATCTTACACACACAAAAGAAAAACCTTTTGCTTGTGAGATTTGCTATAAAGGATTTACAACAGCTACTGTATTAAAAAAACATTATTTATTTCATACAAATGAAAAACCCTTTGCTTGTGAGTTGTGCAGCAAAACATTTGCTCGAAGAGATAAATTAAAACAGCATCTTTACATTCACAGTGATGAGAAGCCCTTTGTTTGCAAATTATGTAGCACAAGCTTTTCACAAAAGAGGTATTTAGAAAGACATGCTACCATTCATACAGGTGAACAACCTTTTAGTTGTGAAATATGCAGTAGGAGATTTAATCGTAAAGATAATTTAAATATCCACCTTCGCTTGCATACAAAGGACAGTGATGCCAAAGTTTAAAAGTTCTTTTTATAATTACCATTCTAATTAAATATCACTTTCAATAATATAAGACATGAATTTTTTTGTTGGTTGTAAATATGCTTCTAATTTAACAAATATATGTATGGGGAGATGAAAAGCATAAAAAATCCTTAATAGGTTAGTGTTGGCTGAAAAACTTTTTGTTTGTAAGCTATGGACCTATGCAACAAAAAGTTATTCTGAAGAGTAATTTAAATAACTGCTTATATATATGCCTATTTACCATCCACATAATTCTAAGATTAATCAAGAGAAAACATGTAACTTTTGCTTGTAGGTCCAGCACAATGCCATGTAGGGCCCTTGCTAATCACTTATTGTGAGCGTAATCTCTTGCACTAATGAAAAATATCATGCAAATTCTATCTTATACAGTGGCACAGCCAGAATTCGATTCTGGGGGGGGGGGGGGGGAGAGTTTCTGATAAAGGTGTTTGCCTGTTAACTGAATCTTCAGTTAATAGAATCAGTACTAATTAGAATATTCTCTGTATAATACTTAAACTCAAAGAGCATCTGCATAGCTGGAAATCATCATTCTATTAGCATAATACATCTCAGAAAGTGCTTTAGTTCAAATAACCAATTTTTACTTAACTAATCCATGTAATATGCCCTTTTACAGTTTTAAGTAGAACTTTTGCCATTTAATTGAATCACTTTATTAAATGAAATCCGATTCAATAAAGCAGCGAATTCTGAAGTACGCCAAAATGCTTAAATATTAAGTTTGATTTTAATTAATATAAGCAGCAATTATAGTGATCTTTCTTAGCTCTGAGAGGGGTTTAAATCTTAAAACCACCCCCTTGGCTGCACCATTGATCTCATATAATGTGCATAATTATTTTAGGTAGATTTCGTTTGAAATACTTTCTACTACATTCTCCCATATATTAAAATTTCGGAAAATTTTTTACCCAAAACCACATATAGTAAAAAACTTTGTATATCTATCGATCTATGTCACTTTTCATCGACACAATAACTTCCATAATTCTGCTCCAATCTTTTCCAAACTGATACATAAAATCAAGGGGCATAAAATCTTGGTCAAGTTTATTAATAGGCATAATCAAACCAAGGAAGTAGAAATAGAGAGGGTTTTTGTGAAAACTAAAAAACCTCACAACTTCTTAATTAAAATAGGTATTGAATCAGTTAAAATTTTTATTACTTCTCAACTTAGTCAGATGTGCCGATTTCAAAACTTTCTTCTATCTTTATGCTAATACTTTTGAAAAATGCAACATAGTAGCACCATCAGTTTGGTGATTTATACCAAAATTTAGTCAGCAACAAACTATGTCAACTTCTAACTGAATCTGAAGTTTGAACAGTCTGCATCAAAAAGTTCTCAGCATCAAATTATATCAAGGACTAATTGAATATGAAATTACATTTAATTTCGTATGCAGCGATTTTCTGTAGTTCCATATATTGACCGTCGATTTATTCTGTTGAGCTGATCCAGAGTATCAAACCAGATAAAGTTATTGTTGAGGTTAATTAGGTGAAATAGTCCTCCAGTGTTCGTGTCCGGGATGGCTCAGTTGGAAGAGCATTGGCGGGTTCAGCCAATACATCCCTGGTTTGAATCCTGGCCCCGGACTTTTTTCACTCAAAAATTAAAGATGGAAAATTTACATCTGTTACAACTTCTTTTGTTAAAAATGAATTTATGTGCTAAATTATTTCAATTATATGCTGATTAATGAGAATGCTACCATTGAAAATTTAACTTAAAACTGAAGCATGCACTTATTATTATCGTCTATCTTTTCAAAAAGAAAGTATTGTATTCATGAAAAATATTGACTTCTGGTTTTTGTTGGACTTATACTTTTAAGTCCTGAACACAATTTGATGGTATTTGGAAAATGTCTGTCACTCTGTGAGTCTGTATGTGACAAAAATTTTGTGGGTGAACTATCTCAAAAATGTATGCACAGAATTTCACAAAGTTTTAAATTCAGTAGACCTTGATATCAACTGGATATGATTAGTATATATCACCCAACAGATGGTGCTTTTATGCTGTATTATTCACAATTTCCATAATAGCCCTATCTCAAGAACTAATGTACAGATTTTCATAAAATTTGAGATTCAATTAATCCTTGATATAATTTGGTGCTGATTACTTTTTGGTGTAAATCGCTCAACAGGTGGTGCTACTATGCTGCATTATTCATGATTATCACAATAACTCTATCTCAAGAACTAATGGATGAATCTTCACCAAGCCTGAATTTTCACCAAGCTTCAGATTCAGTTAATCCCTGATTAGTTTTTGATGCACATAGCTCAACAGGGATGCGATTTGCAAAATTTTTTAAGATTCCCGCTGTAGCTTATTTCAGAAACTAAAGCATAGATTTTCATCAAACTTCAAATTCAGTTAGTCCCTGGTACATATTAGTGTTAGTTTTTGGTGTAAACTTCCCTGCAGGTGGTACTATGCTACATTTTTCACAATTTTGCCATAGCTGTATCTCAAGAACTAATGTATGGAATTTCATCAATTTTCAGATTCAGTTAATCCCCGATTAGTTTTTGATGCACATCAGTCAACAGGTGACGGAATTATGCAAAAGTTTTAAAGATTTCTGCTATAGCTCTATTTCAGAAACTAATGCACAGATTTTCATCAAACTTCTGATTCAATAGAAGTTGACATAATTTGTTGCTGATTAGACTTCAGTATAAATCACCCAATCATTGGCGCTGCTATACTGAATTTTTCAGGAACAATTAACATGTAGGAGATAGAAGAAATTTTTGGTATTGCTTTACCTAGCTACTTTTTAATACCATAGCTGCAACTAATCATATAATCATATGGTAATTGATAAAAATATTTAACTAATTAAAAACATGTATTTCACATTAATTTTTTCTTCAAACTCTTTTCCTTAAATATAAATTCTCAGATTTATATAATTGTACATATTTTTTAATAGATAAATGTATATTAAATAAACTTTTCAAAGAAAATGTGAACAATATTCTTTGCAAAATTTTGTTGAAGGCAGTCTTTATACTTATTTTAAAATAAAACCTGTTTTATGTTAAAAAATTAAAAATAATAATTATTTTCACATGAAAGAGAAGAAAAAAAAACAGTTTTACTTTCCATTTTTTTAAACTTATTAAAAATTTTTTTGTTAATTTTATTAGTCTCCATTCTGAGTCAGAATCTGAATTAGTTGATTCTGCACTGCTAACACTGTCTGTCTGAAATCTGAACTAAATGTGTGTAAAAGTATGTTTAAAAAAATTTAGTTTAGTTTTATAATCAGCTGCATGGGATATTTTTGATTAATTTTATGTTTTTTTAGGGTGCTGAATCTAAAAATGACCTCCATTTTCCCCCATCACATACAGTATTGTTGCAAAACATGAGAAGTTTACATTAAAAAAGTATAATTGTGATTAAAAAAAAAAAAAAAAATCAGTACAAGTTACAAGCAGTGTTCTCGCTGTTGCTCGCCAATGAGCCAAATTGCGACTAAATTCTTCATTTGGCGAGTAAACAAGCGATTAGATTTGCCAAATTGCTACTGTTGAATTTTTTCTTTTTTGTTTTTCATACACATGCATATATATATATATATATATAATATTTAATATGTACACATTTTTTATATTTGTAGCGGATAGTTGAAATTAGATTAATAACAATCGCTCTCACAGTTATAAAAACTTAGTTTATTTTAGAACATATTGAAAAAAAGAGAGTGCATTAAAAGATTAAATATAATTTTTTTTGTGCTACACGGCGAATCTATTTGGCTAATACTTTTTTCATTTGGCAAATGTTTTTTATCTTTAATTAGCCAAATTACTAACGTTGGTCAAATGTTAGTCAGAACACTGGTTACAAGTAACTATGTTCTGATTATACCGTCTCTCGACTAAACTTTAAATTTTAATTTACTTGTATGAATCTTACAAGGAAGGTCTCCATTGGGGGCATACTCAGAATTTTTTGAAAAAAATACGAATTAAACTACTCATGTAGGTAATAAAGGATCAGTGAAAATTAGCGGCGGAATTACATTATTAGATATGTAAAAAAATAAAATAGTTTGGAATAATTGGCGTGAAAAGCTGAAAGCGACGCGGGATTTGGCGAGCAGTGCATTTCCTTGCCAAAAGCAGACGATTTTAACGAATCTGAAAATTGATTTTAATTGACTTCACTGTTAAAAATCTGCAGCATTTACTGCAACGTCACTCCACTTCTTTTATAGAATATCTCTCTTCTGACCAATGAGAATGCTCCATAGCACGGTGAATTGACCGTGTCATACACTGTTAAAAATCTGCTGCATTTTGTTGCAACGCACTTCACCGCTTGTATCTAATATCTCTATTCCAACCAATGAGAAAGCTCCATTTTACGGCCAAGTAACCGTTTTCTATACAAGCAAGGGAGTGCGTTGCAACAAAATGCAGCAGATTTTTAACAGTGTATTTTTCAATTTGGAACAATTTTAATCAATTTAAATTGTGTTTTAAATGATGAATTAATCATGAATATATTAATTTCATTTTGTTATAAGTACATATAAACGTGTATGACAAAATTACACTTAAAGTAAAGTAAAAATGCAAAACTAAAATTACTTAAACTAAACTTATTTAAATAAATTGAACATAGAAAGTTTTTTCTTTAAAAAGTATTCGAAGCGTAAAAGCATATTTTTCAAAATTTCGTTTTTTCGCCAACCGGAGATAAATCGCCAAATAAACGAAATTTTCATTATTTTTTTACGGACGTTATAAGGAGGTTCCGCCGAATTTTTTTTTTATAAACATGTATAATTATATGAGAAGAACATTCTGTAATTTTTTCGGATTTTTCTGAGTATGCCCGTATGGAGACCTTCCTTGTTAGTAGAAGCTTAAGTCTGTGTGTAACTGCTGTTATTCATTCCTCGCATTTTCTATTTGTAGTGTTGTTTTATTTATAATTCATACCTCTTGAGTGCCACTCTTAGAAATATAAAATTAGCATATAGAAGCATTATTGGATATGTTTTTTACTCGAGTGAGATACCAGATTTCAGGATAAAGAGAAAAATTTTAAGCTTAATTAAATTAACAACATGATTTTTGCATGAAAACCTGATGTGATGGATTTTTATATGTATATATACATATATTCCCAGTTTTAGTGAGTAAAAATCCAACAGTCAATAAATCCTATGCTGGTTTTTGATTGCAGACCTGAATAAACCAAACTAAAATTTTTTTTTTTTTTAAGTTTTGATTTTAAAACAAAACTTTTTTATGTTTAGATTCAAAATATATATATTTTTTAAGAAAATGAAAACTATAAATGTAAGAAAGAAAATAATAATATTGTAAATATATACATTTTTTAAACAATGAAAGATTTGAATACTAATATTTATAATAATGACAAAACTGCAACAGTTTGTTTGGTACTTCTAGGTTATGCCGTCGACCAAAAAATTATTGCCAAACTATAAGATTAAATGCCAATAATGGATGATCGTGAATGTCACATTTAGTGACATTAAATGTAATTTACGTGTTTAAAATGTCATTAAATGATTTTTATTTCGATTTTTTGTTAATATTCTACTAATTATTTGTCTTTTTGTTATTTAAAATTAAAATTATGTCAACATGTATAATTTGGCTATTAGTTTGGCGATTTGTATAATTTGGCGAAATTGGTCGACGGCATAACAGAGTAGTACCATTTGTCTTTTAAACTAGCATCCTTTATGTACTAAGAAAACAATACTATGTAAATGGGATGTATTGATTGGATGTATTTGATTTCAAACTGCAGCGATATTGGCTGAAATTTTTACATAAGCTCAATTGGTAATTAAATATTTAACTGAAAAATTTCAACAGAGACATGATATAATAAACATCAGCTCTAAATAAAGTGAATGTTAATATGAAAACTCTGAGACAGAAAAAACTAAATTTTTATAAGCAGGCTTTGCTTTTTATTTATTATAATATAATTATATAAAGTGAAAGTAATTTTTTTAGTTCATATAAATGAAAAAAAAAAAACGTTTATTAATTAACCTTTTGTCGTAAAATATTCATCATATGAACAGGCACGCATTGTAAACTGTACAACAATTGGAGAATATTTAATTATTGTTGTTTAAGTCTAATTTTAGAAATATTTTAACATACAAATATCATATAAGTTATTTCTGATCACAATTTATGAAAATATTTTGCAACACATTTAATTTTATACAAATGGTTATTAACGCCCTCTGTACTTGAAGTTGTTTAAAAGGAAAAAAAATGTGAATGTTGTACTTTTTGCAATGGCGCACCCGCCGAAGGATTAATATTCTCTAAGAAAATATAATTTATTTGGGAGAAATATTTGTGAAAAATAAATTTTTCCAAAAAAATTATTTTTTTTCTGGCACTTAAATTTTTCCAGAAAGTTTACATCTCTAATGTAACAATACAAAATTTATTTTGCTTTTTATGGAAAACCTAGAAAAGTGAGGAAATTTTGTTGCTGAGCTGGATTTAGACTCTCTGATTAACTCACAAGTCTGAAATATAAGTACATTTTTCATAATTTCAGTTCTTTTTAGTGTAAAATTTGTTATACTAAATTTAAAAATGTTATATTATGTTCCTTTTTTGCAAAAATTTTACTTTTATCATATGTTAAAATTATTTTGTTGTAAATGTCAAGTATAAATAAATTGTTTGTAATATACTTTTTAGCAATAAATTTTGTTATTGAATTGAATTGGGTATGTTGTATTTCCTCCTTTAGAAATTTCAACATTTTGTTTTTATTTGTTCAGACACATTAACACCTTTGTGGCGAAACATCTTTTACAGAATTTTTAAACTTTCATTACTGGTTTTTCAAAACACAAATTTTTGCCTAATTTAAATCAGGAAAATACTCTGTCTGATTAAATAAAGCAAAATTTACAATAAAAAATGGATGGTGGAAATAATAAAGGATTCTGGGTATCTTAGCATCACACGCACACTCATCTTGAAGTTGTTAAAAATGCAAGGGCAGATCCAAAAGACAGAAGACTCTAAAATCACCAGCCTGTTTAAACCAAGAAGTTCCTCTAATGATGTAAATGCGTACTATAAAAGCACTTACCGGGTGATCCAGAAGTTTCGGGAGTTTTGAAATGTTAATAATTTGGAAACTATGCATAATACAAAGGTCCGGTTTTCAGATTTATGCTCAGAAACATCTGGGATTTTTGTTTAGAATGAAATTTTTTTAAATATGTATAGTTACAATTTTTAGCAACAGATGGTGCTGCTGTACAAGACTGAATGCACCTATACCATGCGTTATATAGACACATGAGTTCATTGTGAAACATCTTTTCTAGGATATTGATGAAATTTCGTTTTAAGGGTAGTTTATGTTCAAACACTTTTTTTAAGAAGTTGAAATTTCATTGAAAGGGCATTTTGATACAAAGTTTGATGAGTTACTGCTATGCTTCACATGCTTTCTTTGCATGTTGAGTTTTGTTCTTATCGTACAATACGTGAAGTTAAAACCGCAAAAGATTTGATGGCTAATACAAATGTGAAATGCTATGGTAAGCAAGGATTGAAAAAAGGGCTCATTGGAAGATCGTAATAAAAGCAAGAGATCCCAAATGTATGTTGCAACAGTAAATGAGGTAGAATTCGATGCCAATACTCAGAGGAAATCATCAGCTCATGGCGAGTGCAGTACACTTGTAATATCACGATGAACTGAAATTTCTTTCTGCTCTGAGAATACTATGGACGCTGTTTTGCATCGGCTCACGGTGGTACTTATAAACTATGGGCATCATAATGAAAATTTGTTACCCTTAGACACTAATTCTTTCTTTTTAGTAAGGTATCCTACCATAAAAAATACTACTATCAATTTTAGCGCCACCTGCTGGTAAAAACTGTAACTAACATAATATCTTTGTTTCATCGAAAAAACAAATCCAATAAGTTTCTAAGCATTTTTGTGAAAATTGCATACTTCTATTGTTTATAGTTTGCTAATTATTAGCATTTCAAAACTCCCGGAACTTCTGGATCACCCGGTATTTTTGCAACTCATATTTTTCATGAAAATGAAGATATCAGTAATTTCATGAGCTGAAAATTTTATATGAATAGAAATGAAAATTTAAAAATCACAAAACACATTTAATGGCATTGAAGACAAATATGAGACTATTTTGACTTCAGAGAAATTGATTTAAATACTGTAAATGGATGAGCTGCTGTCTTTATTTGTATTATTGATTTTATTCAAGAAATAGTTATAAGTATTCTAGAAATTTTTGTATTTTTTTTCTTATTTAAGTAACTGTAATCATTAAATTTTGAATAAGTGAAAAATTTATACTTTTTAGCTCACAAGCTATCAAAGCCTGAGAGCTTATGTGCCCACCCGTTCTGTATGTATGTATGTGCGTACGTACGTAACGCAATAACTCGATAAAAATATCCGATTTACATGAAATTTTGGATTTAGGCTTATTATGATAAGACACTTCCCTGATTAGTTTTGAGAGTTCATTCGATAAGTCTAATAAGGGGAACGAGGGCTATTGCCTCTCCCCTTAATTTATATAAATGGGTTTTTCCTGCATAATTAGTAGATTTCGTTCAAATCTTAAATGTAGGATCATTCTAATGAGACGCTTTCATGATTAGTATTGGGCGTTCATTGGATAAGTTTAAAGAGGGGGAATGGGTGGGGGTAATCCCCCGTCTTAATTTAGGTTTTTCACGCAAAATTTATCTATTTGCTTCAAATTTTGTATAAAGGTTTATTCTGAAATGGTGCTTCCCTGATTTGTTTTTGGAATTCTCTGGATAAGTATAAAGGGAGGATAGGGGAAACTACCCCTCATAATTTATGTAAATGGTTTTTCATACAGATTTAACCGATTTGTTTCAATTTTTGTATACAGGTTCATAATAGTAAGAAGCTTCGCTCATTTGTTGTGGTATTCTTTTGTTAATTATAAAGGAGGGTACGGGCGATTACTTCCCCCTTAAATAAGCTAAATAGAGTTTTATGCAGAGTTGTCCGATTTGCTTTAAGTTTTGGATGTAGGTTTTTTCTGATAAGTTGAATTTCTGAACAGTTTTGGAGGTTTAATGATTAATTATAAAGGAGGGAACAGGGGAAAATTTTTCTTAAATTACATAAATGGGTTTTTATGCAGAATTATTCGACTTGCTTCGAACTTTGGATACAGGTTTATTATATGATAAGGCGTATCCCTGATTAGTTTTGGGGCTTCAATAAGTATAAAGAAATAAAATTGGGGGGAAGGGTACTTCCTTCCTTATTTTTTTTCGAAGGGCATTATTATATAAGGCTGTAATATACAATTAGTCTGCATAGCCTGTGAGCTCTATGCCATCAGTTTAACTGGGCATCATTCTTTTTATTTATTTATTATTTCAAGGGAAAAAAATCATGAGGCTTAAATTTTTATGATTATGTCTGACTTGTGAAAATAAGTACTTTTACAGTGTTTACAGCTCATACTAGCCCATAAAATGAAAACACGACTGTTAAGTTTATGGGAGTGTTATTTTCAAATATCTTACTTGAATTTTAAAATTTAAAAATTTTTTTTTTTTTGCATTAGACAGCTGAGAATGATCTACAATCAGGCTAGTCATGCGTATAACCAGGGGGGGGGTGCCCTGGGTGCCTGGGCACCCCCCCCCCCCCCCCCCCCCGCTCGCGCAGACCCAAGCTTGATTATTTTAAAAAATCGAAATTTATAAAAGAAAAAAGAAGAAAATTGAAAGCCAAGTTAGTTCAATTAAGTACTCAAAACTAACAGTCTATGTTTTGAAATGTAATAAAAGAAGAGACCCATATTCTTTTTTTTTTCTAAGAAAATTATTTTGTTTATCTTTTTAAAATTTGAACATTTACTAGAATCTGTATTAGTCACAGTAAGTCAAAAAGTTCGTTTTTAGCTCACAGGCTATCAAAGCCTGAGAGCTTATGTGCCCGTCCGTTCTGTATGTGCGTAGCGCGATAACTCATGATAAAAATATCCGATTCACTTGAAATTTTGGATATATGTATATTCTGATAAGGCGTTTCCCTGATTAGTTTTTGGAATTCATTTGATGTGTATAAGAGGGGGAACGAGAGCTAATGCACCTCCTCTTAATTGATATAAATGGGTTTTTCATTCAGAATTATCAGTTTTTGTTCAAAGTTTAACAATAGGATCATTCTGATGAGACTCCTCTGTGATTAGTAATTGGGTGTTCATGGGATAAGTAAAGAGGGGGGACGGGGGCTAATCCTCCATCCTTTATTTCGATAAATGGGTTTTTCATACAGATTTATCAGAATTCAAAGGCGAATCTCTGAATAGTTTTGGAAGTTTAATGGTTAAGTATAAAAGAGGGGTTATCCTCTTTAATTACATAAATGAGTTTTTATTAAGAATTTTCCGATTTGCTCCGAATTTTGGATATAGGTTTTTTATATGTATATCTCTGCATATCTCTGATTAGTTTAAGGGGTACAATGATTAAATATAAAACGGGGAAATGTAGGGAGCTGCCCCCCCCCCCCTTAATTTGTTTTTCGAACGGAATTGGATTAATTCCGTTCGAAAATTGCTCTAAAAGTACAAAGCTGTAATGTACAATTAGCATGCGTAGCCTGTGAGCTTAATGCCATCAGTTTAACTGGGCAATATTTTTTTTTATTTAATCCCAATTTGATGTCTTTTGTTTATAAAAGTTACTTTTTTTTAACGCCGTTCTTTTTCATGCATGTTTTTGCAATTCCATAAGAAATTAGCGTAAATTCTCGACAAGGATAGAAACTATTTATATCTTTGCTTTTGTAATCTAAAGTCTAGATAGGAGCAAAAAAAAAAATTGAACGGAAATACAGATCTGAAATGATAATTCCACCGTGTGATTAGCCTGGGGAACAGAGGGGTCTTACAAATCTGTTTCCTTTGAAAATGAGAAATAATGCTACGCAAAATTCAAATTAATATGGGGAATAGAGATGAGATGGGCTCAGTCATTGCCACCTAGAGTGTACTTTAGGTTAAATTTCGTTTTTTCGGACATATTTTGACATTTTTAAAAAGAACATGTTATAGCGGGGAGATGGGCTCTTTTTTTTCCTTTTTTTTTTTTTTTTTTTTTTTTTTTTACCGGAAAAATTTATTTATTTATGTGTAGAAAAGATTGAAAGAACTCTTTTTCCAGTTAAATTGCGTACTAATTCCTTTTACAAGTTATTTTATTGCTACTTTGATCAAAATGACGGGGGAACTAAAATCGTGTTTATTTATTTTAGTATTTCATTGCTCTTTGAAATGAAAATATGTGATAATTACAGATTTATGTTTACGGATATCTTTGTTTTATATCTACCATGTTTTAACTGTTTTTATATATCTTTTTCATATCCTTTAGATTTAGTGTTGAGCAACTTCTCATCCTTCTTCGAGCAATGAAAACTTGTGTTTGGGTCTGTTTTAAAAGAAGTACCATACAATTATACCTTCAGCGAATAAAACCTGTCTAAAATGGAAATTTGATAGGTTTTATGGGGTTCCGTCTTATTAGGTTTTATTACATAAGATATTGTTTGTACCTAACATGTTCAGGTTAAAAAATTTGCCCCCCCCCCCCCCCCCGTTCAAAAGACTGGTTACGCCTATGCTAGTTTTTATATTTTTGATTTTGGCTTCAGAATTGTTTTAAAAATTACTTTCATTTTCAACCAGTTCTGAATTTGAAATTATTCTAATTCAAAAATGACAATAATGTTCCCAAATATTTAGCATTGGTGTTCGAGTTTCTCTGTGTGACTAGTGTGGCCTTTAAAGTGTATTTTAAAAGAAATTTTTCTCAACAACATTAATACCTTTGACACATATAAAAGTCACTTAAAATGGATATGATTAAAATTCGCAGCTATTGCTGTTTAAGGTGTTTTTCAAATTCTTTACTTAACAATGCAAAATTTTTCAGTAAATGCAAAAATCTTTTTTTCAGTAAATATGCATTAAGTATAAAAATATTTATATTTGTACTCAAAAACAGAATAAAAAAAATATCAAAATGAAAATACATTATGAAAGTTAATGTTTTTGGTTATGCCAATGAGTAGCATGATGTATTGAATAGTAACACAAATGATCAGATCAAGTATTTAAAAAAAAAAAAAAAAAAAAAAAAAAAAAAACTTTTTAAAGAATACTTGTGACAAACTTTATACCTTTTATTTTAAGCGGAGATGCAGGTCTTAAAACAGTAAAATCGACTCTCTAAAATCCTCAATCCATTTTGAAGAGTAAACAATGGGAATCACAATCAACCTTTAAACACAAATATGGAAATCAATTGTACAAAAATAAATAAATAAATAAATAAAAAGTTTTGATTTTACATATTGTACACTGCAATAAGTTTCACAAAATTAAAAAAAAAAAAAAAAAAAGCACAATCGATTGGAAACATCAAAATAGCAATTATAGTTAAGTTATATTTTAATATGAACAGTAGATGTTTGGAGAAATATATTGGAAAAATAATACTATAAAGTATAACCTCTATGACTTCAACACATTTATAGATTTTGATTTTTTTTTTTATTATTTTTTTTTTTAAGGTAGATTTTGTAAAAAATGTTGCAGGATTCTTGCTGGCTTTTTACTGACATTAGTGATTTGGTGAATAAGAAAGAAAAAACCATAGCCAAATGAAAAAAAATTAGCAAAGTAGATTGTTTGAAACGCTGGAAAATCTATCTTCAACCACTTATTACATCTTTTTTTACATATATGGTTTAGAATAACCCCTTTTTTTGTAATTGTTATGTTTCATGCATTCCTTTTATCAGTCTAAATAAAAATTCTAAGCAGCTATCCTTGATTTACCTAAAATATACACTAAAAACAGCTGAGATTTCGAATCAAACTGATAGAAAAAATTGACTGGCCCATGACGCTTTGCATACAACTAATAAATAGTGCGGTAAATGGCTAATTTCAACGGTGCACTCTAGTGAAAGTTTTCTCTGTTTGATAGTTGGTGCGAGTATTTTGTGTTTTTGTTTTTACTAGTGTGATGCTGCACTGATACATATGTAGCTGTTAGTTGAAAGTAGAGAAAAACCTATTCCTTAATCCTTTTTGTATCTTTGGCTGTTATTAAACTGAATTAGTGTTGAGTCAGAATCTCTATAAATAGTCATGTAAATGGAACAGTGCGACTGAACTTGAAAAGCGACATCAATCATTTAATAATGCTGATAAAAATCCTGACTGTATTGATGCACACACACACAAAAAGAAGAGCTTAAACTGAGCGCACACAATTTGGTGAGCTGATTGTTCATTTATTAGCCAAATAAACCATCCCATCTCATTTTGGCAAAATGGCGAGCCACAACGAAAATCCTGAATGCTAAATTACATTAATATTAAATTCTCTTGTATGTTGGAATTTCTGAAAATTTTTTGGAGATCTATACATCCAATTATGAACCCTTGAACCCAAAACCATCCCCAGTTTAAAACTTTATACATAGCAGCCTGCTTGATTATATGAATTCAAGCAGACTCTTATAATGTGTTTGGTTTGTAAATTTTTGGAGATCTATACCAATCATGAATCCTAGAACCCAAAACCACCCCCAGTTCAAAACCTTATATATATAGCAGCCACTTGATTTTATGAATTTGAGCTGACTTTTATAAATGTGTTCAGTTTGTAAATAGAAATAACACAAGTTGAATGGAATGTTGGTCAGGACCAGTACACCAGTTCATAAAAAGAGGGGTTCACAAAATTGAGCATCTACTGTATTTTTCTATTTATATATACCAGGATTGGATAAAAAATCCTGGGCTCATTACAGTAATAGCACCACTAGATCCAGTTATAGGATATTATTGTATAGTACTATTCCTGACCAGCTTCAGATCAATAGCTTAGTTATTATTTGATTGGCAGCATTTAAATCAAGACTATTTTAGAATTTTTAACGAAAACGGAAGATTTGGAAGAACAAATGATAATCAAATGGTTCCATTTGAAGGATTTAATGCCTGAAAAATAAAAAAGTAAATGAACGGCACACTGAATGACTCTGTCTCATCATATTCAGTAGTTAAAAAGGAGGGTTGTAGAGTTTAAAATGGGATAGATGAGCATGAGTGTTGAGCTTCCTGCTAGATGTTGTGTAGAAATGACAACTCTATAAATTGTTGAAAAATTTCATTGAAAAATCCTGTAAGACTGAAAATTAAAGTCTTTTGAGATAGCAGAGACTGTATCGATATCAAAAGAATGTGTAAATAATATTTAAAATTATATTTTGAGCTTTTACAAGATTTGTGCGAGGTAAGTGTTGCATTTGACACCTAATCAAATGTTGCATCTGAAAACCATTCCATGAAAGAATTTGGTGCTCTGTTGTAAAAATCCCAAAGAATTTTCAAGACAACTTTCAAATATGGATAGAACTTGGATTCTCTACAGCATGTCTGACAGCAAATAACAGTCATAACAGTGGACTGTGCCGGATGAACTAGCTCCTAAAAAGTAAAAGTCAACTTTGTCAGCCAACAAGGTTATGGTGGTTGTTTCCTGGGACACAAAGGGAATTATTTTAATTGATTACTTCAAAAAGGGATAAATAATGCTAGTGAGCACTACTCAAGTTTACTGCAACATTTAAGTAACGAGGTGAAGAAAAAACGACCTCATTTGGTGAAAATAAATCTTGTTTCACCATGACAATGCTCCAGCACATCCATCAATCAATGCAATGGAAAAAAATCAGTGAATGAGTGAATTAAGGTTCAAATGGTTAAACATCCATTTTATTTCTCAGATTTAGCATCCAGTGACCACCACCTATTCCTAATAAAAAAAAAATTCCTTGGTAGACATAGATTTCAGAGCAACAAGGGAATTATTGATGCCGTAAACAACAGTTTTAAAGAGCTTGACAAATTGCATTATACAAAGGGTTTAATTAGAACACTGATATGATAAATTTATTAGCCTTTCTGAAGATTACATTGAAAAATAAATAAATAAATTCTTAAATGTCATCATCTTTGTCTTGCCCAGGACTTTTCAGCTGATCCTCATAAATAAGAATTACTTCTTTATGGACACAATAAATTCCATAATTTTAAACAAATATCTTCGAAACCGATTCTTAAAGGGCAGAAAATCTCAACACATTTATAGATTTCATTTGATTTTTTAGGTAGATTTTGTAAGAAATACTGCCTATTACATTCTCCCCTAAGTTGAAATTTCTGAAAATTTTTTGCAGATCTATACAAATCATGACTCCAAAACCAACCCCAGTTCAAAACTTTATATGCAGGAGCCGCTTGATTTTACGAACTCGGGTGGACTCTCACAATGTGTTCTGTTCATTAAATTAAAAATTCTTAAATGGGAATGACATTAATTCAAGGGAATGTTGGTTAAGACCTGTACATTAGTTCGTAAAGACGAAGAATTTGTTAGAAGGAGATTCATAAAATAGAGTGTCTACTGTATCTATCTATATAGCTATCAATTACTTTTTTATGTATAAGTTAACGTTCATAATTATGCACAAGTCTCTTCAAAATTGATTTATAAAATCAAACAGGCAGAAAATCTTGGTCATGTTTGTTAACGTGCAAAATTATACAAAGGGGATGAACATGTGGAGGGATTTGTGAAAATAGAAAAAAAAAAAAAAACCCTCCATCATTTCTTAATTATGATACATATCAAATCAGTTGAAAGTTATTATTACTTCTAGAAAAGGGGCAAAATTTCATGCATATTTTTGATATTAAAACTGTGCTCAAGAGGTGCAAAAAGTAGGGTTTTAAGAAAAAAAAATTATAACTTTATAAAATCCTCTTAAATTTATTACATTCTTAATATTACTCACAACTTTTATATTAACATTTTTTGATAGGACCAACTCTACAGCAAAATAAATAAATAAGACATAAAAACAACAAAATTGTAATTTAACAAATTACGACAACTATTTGGAAAACGATATTTTCAAAGACTGTAAAATTTTAAAGAGTTATAAATAAATTCTATATTTAAATTAATAATAATAAACATCATTTTGAATAATGAGTCATATATTACGCATGCCATACATTAAACATTAATATTCCTAGACCAATGATAAAAAACAGTAGTTAATAGATATACAACTTTAAATGCTTAAAATCTGCATTTTTATTTGATGGAGTTAATCACACTGACTTCCAAACACCTCATATTATGTACGACATTAATATGTCTGGACTCATCATGAACAAATTTTAAATGAAATTTCAGTTTTGCAATTTTCGGAACTGCACATTTTTAAACTTCTAAACATCGCACATTTTAAGTTTTTACACGGTTGCGTGGAGAGGAAAAATGCATTTTTAAATGAAATTTAATTGAAATCTTTATCACAATTTGCTTTCAAATGATTTTTTTTTTAAGTTTGTATTGCTGTTTTTGTCATTGTGACAATAAAAGTAAATCATTTTTTAACATTAAACATTGACCAATCAGAAAAGGTGTCATCGTGGCAACAGAAGCATTCCATTTTTGGACAT
Organism: Maratus speculifer; assembly: GCA_964019185.1. Taxonomy (NCBI): domain Eukaryota; kingdom Metazoa; phylum Arthropoda; class Arachnida; order Araneae; family Salticidae; genus Maratus; species Maratus speculifer. The sequence continues at coordinate 242,033,883 of OZ025302.1, read as the reverse complement.
TAAACATGGACCAATCAGAAAACGAATTACATAAGTTGCAGAATTCAACAAATATAAAGATTCAGATATGCTTCAGATTTCCCAGTTCTGTACAGAGAACAACTATTTTCCAAATAGTTGTTCTTGACATGACTTTATCAATTCACAAAATATCAAATCCACTTAATTTTTTTTTTATAAATCTCAATATTATCTGCAATTTCTGTATTGACAAGTTTTTGATAAGACCAATCCTTGCAGCAAAAATAAATAAATGATAGTGGATGATGTATTGTAGAAGTGAAAAAAAAAATCACATCTCCATTCATCTGCCACTAAGGCACGATGAAAACTTTTGACAACCTTCAGAGATATTGTAAGTAGTGTTGAATTATTAATTACACGTGTGTTTCAAATGAAAAGATTCTCAGAAAATTTTCTTAATATGATCTATAACTTTTGCAGTAACAAGTTTTTAATGAGATAAATACTGTTAATAGATGATATTAATAAAAATATTCTGAAGGGATGAAATAAAAATTAATGTACTAAACATGATTCTGATAAAACCAACTCTTACAGGAAAATGAAATTAAAAACTCATAAAAAATAGCCATATAAAATTGTCAAAACTGGGTTTATCTCTAATCTTGATTTAGTTTTTGTTAGTGAAATTAGTACTAACTTTGAAATCTGCTTGTGTCTGTATGCTGAGCTAGTAGGGATCTTTTCCTTTTTGTTCTGTATGTGTATAAGTGAAAATGTTTGTTTTTCCAGATTTCTACATTCAATTAGAAAATTTTAAATCTTTAATAGCGGTATCACACGTAGAATGATAAATAACATGTCAGAAATCATTTGACACAACATGTTCTCCCAACCACTCCGTACTCGGCAAACAAATTCTTCGAACTTCGAACAGGTTCTTCGAACTCTCGCTTCGCTCCTATTGGCTCAAATGATCAGCGCCGACTGAATGTTCAACATTTCCCGGGCGACACGGAAAATGCTCAGTGAGCTAAAATAACCACCAAAATTCTCTCCTTCATTAAGGTCAATCAAATTTTGCTCATTGAAATGTTCTGTTGTGGGAAAAGTTGAGCGAAAGCCTCCCGTGTGATATGGCTTTAAGAACCATCATTATTAAACATACTTATTAACCAGAAGGGTGTGAATCATTTTTTTATGTCCTGAGCTTTTAGATGATCAGGTTTTACAGAAATCATTGTTTAAAGTTTGTTTTATAGTGATTTCTACTTCAATGTTGTTAATTTTTTTTTCTAAAAAATATTCCCGATAGTGGGTTCTACATTATAGTAATTTTAACTGATAATAATAAAAAAGAACAAATTTTAAAAGAGTAATTACAGTTTCACTTATATTTTAATAGAAACAATAGGTATTTTAGGAAATATGTTGTCAAAATTACTGAATATCTACAAAGTATTCACTTGAAATATCTTTGTACTCAAAACATTTACAGAATTCCATTTTTTTTTTCTTTGTGTGTGTGTGTGTGAACATGTAAATTTTTCCAAATTTCTTATGTTCAATTATTTTTGTGTGTGTGTGTTTGTAGAGAACCGTTATTAACAAACATCAGTGCTTATCAATGGAGGCTATGGATCCTTTACCGTACACCAGGGCTGATCCTTGCAGGGTTATTTTGGCCCATCCCAAAAGATTTATTCTTTGCATTGAACAAACAATACAAGGTAATTTTGAGTTTTTGCCCTTGAAAAATATTTTATACTCTATTATAGGGTATTTTAATAGTTTGGAGCAATTTCAATTTTTTTAGTGGTAACATTGGATGTTTGTAATGTAACTTAATTTTTGTTTTATTAAAGGTAATTAGGTATATAACCGTAGCAGTTATTCTGGCTCCAGACTAAACAGCTTTATGCTGCATTATTTATGGATCAGCTTAGTGTGATAAATTCATCGATATGTCACACTTATAGCTGAAGTGGTGACCCTCGTGAGAATTTTCGCGTGTAGCGATGCGATCTAGTGCAATCCTTCCGACATTTTGAAGTGACGATCAGCAAAATATCGTAGACTGTGGAAATCTGTGATGCAAGGACACGCAGCATCTTATTTTTTGTTTATGGTGATATTCGCGATCGTCGCGGACTGTTTTTGCCATGTATAACCTGCCTACGAAATGTGCTGCTGAGAGGATGCGGTAACCGGCGATCCTGTAGTTTTCAAGGTAAGACCTGATATTATTTCTGTTTACATCGGTTATTTGAGCTTTTCTTAAAAATTTGATTTATATTTTTTATCATTTTGCCATGCCAGACGACGCGGTTCAGCCCGAACTTCAGGTTCATAAAGTAGGCCTAAAGCTGCCACCTTTTTGGGATAAACATCTCATATTGTGGTTCGCTAATATAGAAGCACAATTTTTTGTTTCAGGCATCACTCAAGATGCAACTAAGTATTACTGTGTAATTTCCGCTCTAACTTCCGACATTTTAAATTATGTTAGTGATATAGTGTTAGCACCTCCCGAGAATAATAAATATGAATCTCTAAAAAAACGGCTTATTGCTTATTTTTCTGACTCTCAACAGAGACAAATTAAAGCAGTCCTTTCCGAATTAGTTTTAGGTGATGACAAGCCTTCACATTTGTTGCGCAAAATGAGACAACTCGCAGGAAAAACTTTGGGTGAAGATTTTTTAAAAACGCTCTGGCTACAGCGTCTACCCACTCAGGCGCAAGCTATCCTTTCCGTATCGGAAGATAGCCTCGATAAATTAGCCTTAATGGCCGATAAAATTCACGATACTGCTGGTGCAAGCATCGATGAGGTGCATTGCTCGAAAACTCCCCTTTCAGATTTCAGTGAGTTACGTGCTCAAATTGCAGAACTCACCAAACAGGTTGAGCATCTTTCACGAAGCCGTGAGCGGCAAGATAGTTTTCATAATAGATCTGCGTCCAGGCGATCACGCTCAAAAACACCAAAAAACAGAGTCCCGCATGACCAGTGCTGGTACCATTTTAAATTCGGGGAATCCGCCAGGCGTTGTAAATCCCCATGCAAATTTAAATGTGAGAAAAAAAACTAGAGCAGAAATCGCATGTGGCGCAATGCGATTTCCAGCCGAATAACAAAAGTCGCCTTTTTGTTTATGACCCATTATCAAAACTTTCATATCTTGTGGATAGTGGTAGCGATGTTTGTGTGTTACCATACCACAAACAAATTCCCAAATCAGACAATGTCATCAATTTATACTCAGCAAATGGATCTACCATCAAAACATATGGCATTAAAGTAATAAATTTAAGTTTAAATTTACGTCGTAAATTTCAGTGGCCGTTTGTCCTAGTAGACATTACCAAGCCTATTCACCTCGTTTTCTAAAAAAACAAACAAACTCCTTGGTAAGCGGAAGCTGCGTCGCTGTGGTGCGCAGAGCTTCCGGTTCGTCTGCTACGCACTTCGAGACCATAGAGAACAGCGCCTATTTTGATTTTTGATACGAATATTTTCAATCTCTTTTTATCGTTGTCAATTTTGAAAATGAGTTCCTCATATTATAAAGCTTTAAGCGACGAACGCAAAAAAAGTTATTCTGAAAAGTTATCTTTCAATGGTTTTGAATTGCCTGATCCTCTGGATGATAATATTCGTGACATAGCTTTCAATAGCATGCGATGGCCAACTATTAGCATTTTTGATATTTTTTCGTATTTGGTAGTAAAACATCGAATGTATACGAAATTAGCCTTTCAAAATCACACATATTTGCCTTGTTATAATTACGTTTCGTCTGGAAAGGTGAGAAATCTGAAATGCTACAGAAATGATGTAGGTGTTTGCATTGTAGCAGCAGAAGTTGAAGCAAGTCAAACAGCAAGAAAAATTCATTCACCTTGGATTATTGCTAGATTTGATGGAGAAATAATTTCTGGACATTGTACTTGTATGGCTGGGTAAGTGTGTAAATGTTATTATAGTTAAAAACTGATCATATAAACAATTTAATTACAGAACTGATGTTTTAATGATGAAGCAGCACACAGTTTTGAAAGTTATTTTAATTTTCAGTAAATATTAGAATTTTATTTAAGATTAATACTTTATATTGCATTATAAAATTCCATATTAAGATAATTTTATGGCTAACTTGTTATGTTCTAATTCACTTTTCTCATTGTGTTTATATCAGAATAAGGAATGCTTTTTTATATTTGTAGAATATTAATCGTAAATCTCTAAATTTCAATTTAGTGTTATATTCAGATACGTATTTACACAATTGAACTTTAACAATATCCTGTTTTGTGAACAAATGTGTATGGCATTAAATTTTGATGCATCATGTTATAACTATATACTTATTTGCATTTTATTTTTATGTAGCTATACAATAGACTCTGGTGCTTTCCGTTTTTTTTTTTTTTTTTTTTTTTGTAACAGATTTAATATTATGGTGATTAATTTGATGTGTTATGTTAAAAAAAAAAATTTCATAAAAGTCCCTTTTTAAAACAAAGAATTTTGCTAATGGTCTTTTGTAGAGCCATAATTTTCTATAAATGCAATAGACTCCCTCAAATCCGCACAGCTTGGATCAGAGATTGTGTGGATTTTAGAAATTTGCAGATTTCTGGTTATTGCTTTGTTTACATTTTTTAAACAGTAAATATAATGTAATGTAATAATGTAACTGTAAATATAATGTAATTAATAATACAAATGAATCTATAATGAATGCTGACAATGTAATAAATTATTAAAATAATTAAGTAAAGCCATAAATTAAAATAATAAACATTTAGATAACTTTTAAAGTGATTAAAATATTAAAAGCAATAAAAAAGTCAAGTTAATAATATATAATTAAATATTCAGTACATAGGTGAAATACATGTTTTCTTAGTTATTCAATGAAACTTGCCTCATAAAGGTACAATATTAATTCGCATAAAAATCATAAAGTAAGAAAGTTTTATTTGAGATTTAGCCAGACTTAATAACCTGAAAAGCTTGATTAATACATAAATATGTTTGGTAAAAAGATTGTGATTACCAGTGATATCTGCAATATCTTGATTTTTTTCAGAAATTTATTTTTTTTTTCGTGAAAAACATTAATTAAGTAATATTAACGGAAATTAAAACATGAGGAATCGATATAAAAATAAAAAAAGTCATATTTTGTCACTACATCTGAACTGAATTGAACATTGTTTAAATCAGTAAATTATGTGTGGATTTTAGAGAGTTGTGTGATTTTATGGCTGCAGAGAGAAAGATTACTGTATAATAGATAGCTGATAAATAAATTTTTCAGGTTTAAAAAAGAGTGAAATTCCTCTCTAAAATAAATTTTTTGGCTAATGCTATTCACAAAGTAATAATTGCAAGATAATTTTGGCGGTACATAAAGTAGTCATTGTTTTAATGTTCTGCTTGTTTATTGATTTCATCCCCTACCCTTGTGATTGTCAATTGTCATTCAAAAGAGAAAAAAAGTGATCATGATTACAATACAAATTATCTTTGCTGTTTATGCATAGTTTGGTCTAGTTTCTTTCAGCTCTGTCTCATATAAAACAATGTATGTAATGTACTGTGTTGAATTCAGACAGTTTCCTTCAGAAGATGTTACTGCGACTCCAGGAAAGACAAATTTGTTTTTTCTCCTTTGGAAGAGGGCAGGGGGGGAGATGTCTCCTCTGGGCCATCATATTTTATGTATATTTCACTGCCTTGAATTGAAAAATGGTTGTGTATTGTGTACTTTTTTGTGTGTGGAATTAAAAAATATTCTTCTGAAATCACAACACACATGCCTATTGAAGACTATTTTTTCATTGATCATATAATTTGGAATAATTATCGCTATAACTTCAAGTTAAAGCATCATTAAATTTTAATTATTTGAAATATTAGCTGCAAAATGTTTATGTTAAATTTGGCTTTTTTATTATTTATTTACTTATTTATTTTCAGACTTGGTGAGACCTGTTCTCATGTTGGAGCTACTCTTTTCTTCATTGAAAAAATACTGAGAGAAGAAAGAGAAAAGCCTGCATGCACGTCAGAACCTTGTAAATGGAACAAAACCTCTACAAATGTAAGGAAAAAAAATTCTTAGTTTCTGCAATTGTAATTTAACTATGTATTTGGCTATTTTCCATTCTCCAATTCAAGGATATATTTAAGGGGGTTTCAATGATTTCAATTTATCAATTAGTATTTCTACATAATTTTTATGTAATTAATAGAATATTTTATTTTGATTATCTGTTACTTTCAGAAATGTTTATTTTTCCTGTCAGGTCAGGATTGTGATCAGGTGTAGGATTCAAAGGAGACATGTAAATGATAATTAAAGGACACCTACTGCTATAACATATAAGTTTTCAACATCATCAATGTTCAAATTCCTGGGTGGTTCGCTGATCTGAGACCACCAAAAATTCAATTGGATCACTAATTAAAAAAAAAAAAAAATCATTAATCCTTACAGTCTATTGAAATTATGATCAGAAATGAAATACATAATAATTTTTATATTATGTATACTTTTTGTTTTTTTTTTTTTAGCAAATTATAATTGTACATTTTATTACGCCGGAAATTTTGGGTAAATGCAAATTGAGTCTGGTTTATATTTTAGCAGGAAGGGGGGTTCACTCAATGGGTTAAAGGTACTTATTAGAATTTTATAGTGATGGGCCAGTGATGATGACCAGAAAACTCTCTGCTTACTGCTCATTAGGACTAATAACTTTTTAAAATCAATTCTACTGCTGATCACTGTAAAAGAATTTCATATATAATTTGACAAATATTCTTGTTTGCATAATACATCGTATTAAGAATATCTGAAAGTGATGATGAATATTTTGAAGACAGTGTAATTAAAAATAAAAATGTGTTTACTCTAATTAAAAATAATATAGAAATGATATTGATAGTATAGTGAAAAAAGTAAATATATATTGAATATTATATTTTAAGGTCTGCAGTTTCTAGTAAATATGTGTTATACCTGTCTGTTATTACTTCAACTATTATTCATCAATAAAAGACATAAAAGTTAAATTTTGCTTTTGTTAAAATAAATACTTATAATTGTATTAGATCACTGATACTGTTAAGAGCAACATTTAAATGTCACATTATTAGATTATCAGTAGCTAATTATTTCTGTTTTAGGTTGAACCATCACCTGTAGCGGATATAATTTTTACAAAGCCAAAAAAGGGAAAAGCTAAGGCAAAGCGGAATCAGATTGTTCCAGAGGTTCCTCCTGTGGCAAGTGATATCCAATTTAAAACATTCTTGCAAAATATGAAGGTAAGATTTTTATAAAATTAGATAATTTAAATTATTTCATTTGCAACAAGCATCTTTTCATTTTTTTTTTTTCTTGTACATCAGTTTTTCTATGTGTTAATATTTTATGTATTTAATCATTTAAATTTTGAAATTTCATAAGGCAAAAATTTCTTTGAAATACTAGGGCTCAAAATTAACCCCTAATTTAAACCCCCTTAACCCTCACACAAACAATTTAAAGAGCCTGCATAAAAAAGGATTTATCATCGACAGTTAGATATCTGTCTAAGCAGATTTTATTACATCTAAATTCTGCTAGGAGCCCTGCATTGGAATTATTATCGGAATGGGCAGACTATTTGTAAGACCAAGTTTCTATCATTTTATATCTTTAGGAAGTTTTTATTGATATAATAAATAAATAAAACTTTAATTTTTTTTTTATTATTTATTTATTATTATTATTTTTTTTTTTTTTTTTTTTTTGTAATTATAGAAATATAATGCAAATTTATAAAAACATCTTCGAACTAAGAAGGCGGAATTTAAGATGTTTTAACATAAATTTAAATTGCTTATATATTATTACATATTTTGCCCTCCCATAAAAATATATAAAATAAAACAACAGTGAATGTCTTAAATATCTTTATGCATATCTCAAGTATATCGGGCCGCAGATAAAAGGTAGCCGGGTAACTTGTCATCCGTAGGTTGAGTATGGATGATTTAAAGCATGGTTAAAATCAGTTTAAACTGTTGCATGTCAAAAACTTGCCAATTCAACTTTAAGTATGATGATATTTAACATTTGGATATTTTACATGTGACGTGTCATTGTCACAATTAAATGCATTTCGAGTGTAATAATTTAATAATAATCCTCTCAAAAACATGAATGTGAAAGAATGCCAAGTTCGTTAAAGGTTTCACTAATAAAAGAAGTGAGATCTAACTGCAAACCAAGTTCTTAATTAAGTTCTATCCAAGTTCTTAACCAAGTTCCAAGTTCGAAGGTTCTTAAATCAAAGCTCCTGTCATGCATAATATTCTTCAATTGCTTAAAATGATTTATTATGTTACTTGTTCAATAGAGCGACTTAACAAATTTTCTCTTATTCAAATTTCTCTAATTGATCAGAACTTAGAGTTGATCACTTAATTTATCAATACCTTAACTTCAATGTACTTATTCAAACACTCAATTGACTAGATCTTTGCCAATCAAATTCTAGATTAAATTGTACTATGACTCAAATATTAAAGTTGATGGCTGAAAACTTGCCAAGTCGCACTATTGAATAACACTACAAATTGAAAGAGTTAGTGAGAAAAGTACTGAAAAAACTACAATTTAAAATAAATAGTACAAAACCAATCCCGAATTATGTCAAAAATTAATGATGTCAAGGAATGATGGAATATTTGTTTCTTCTGTTACTGTATTGCATTTAATTTGCTGTGCTTAAAGTTTTTACACAAGTAAAAATAGTAATTTTTTTGTACAATTCTGTTCCTTTCAAGATAAAATATTAACAGTTGCATTTTGTTGATATTTTTATTAGCTTTTCAGCTTGATAATACATATTATAAGGAAAAAAGGGTACTGCTCTGTTATCCTGTTGACCGATTTCGCCAAATTATACAAATCGCCAAACTAATAGCCAAATTATACAGATTGATGTAATTTTTATTTTAAATAATAAAAAAAACAAGTAATTAGTAGATTAATAAAAATACAAATAAAAAGTTGATGTTAAAAATGACAATGACGTTTTAAACATGTATATCATATTTAATATCATTGAATTGACATTTACATTCATCTATTATTGGCATTTAATCTCGTACTTTGACGATAATTTTATGTTTGACAGGATAATCAAATGATAATTTGCTTCTTTATTTTCTGCAAAATGAACTCTCCTGATTCCTAAAATTCAGAACAGTTCTCAGCTATGATAAAATAGTAAATCAATAAAGATATTCGGTAATAAAATAGTACCGAATATCTTTATTGATTTACTATTTTATCAGAGCTGAGAACTGTTCTGAATTTTAGGAATCAGGAGAGTTCATTTTGCAGAAAATAAAGAAGCACATTATCATTTGACTTGAATTTTATAAAATGTTATTTTACAAAATTTGAAAATGATTATTAAAATTCACAGCTTTTCATTAAAACTTTTAGAAAATCAGAACAATTGTCAGTTCTTTTTTTATGAATGAGTATAATGTAACTAAAATCTATTTTGTATTACAGACAGCCTTACCTTCTGCTGCTATATTTACAGTTCTCTCCGACAGTGAAGACACAGACACTGGAGATGAAGAAGTGCTTCACAATAATTCTTATGAAGCATCTCCATCTTCCATATTAACGTTTTCCGAAAAAGTTAGAACCTTTTTAGAATCTGTTGCTGGAACCCTTATTGAGCAGAAGAAGGCATTTGAAACGATGTTTAGAGTACCATTCATTGAAATAAAGACCATTGAAAATGACACCAGAAATGGTAACCTTAAGTGGATAGCCGAAAGAAAAGGCCGCATTACGGCTTCAAATTTTGGAAAAGTATTAAAATCCAAAAATTCTTATGACAGTATCCTATTAGATATAATGGGACACGAGGATAACATTCACACAAAAGCAATTGCATGGGGCAAGACTAAGGAAAAGTTAGCCCAGGATAAGTTTTATCAAATTGTAAGCCCTTTGCACGTAAATTTATGCATACAGTCTACAGGGCTGTTCATTGATAAAGATGAACCTTATCTTGGTGCTACCCCTGATGGTCTTGTCACGTGCGATTGCTGTGAAGACCATATCCTGGAAATAAAGTGTCCCTTTATACACCGGGATAAATGTTTATCCGAAATAAAAAAGGAGAACTTTTTTTTAAATGAAAACTTAACATTAAAAGATAATCATAATTATTATGACCAGATTCAAGGCCAGATGGCCATTACTGGCATATCTAAATGTTACTTTGTAACATTTACAAACAAAGACTTACATTATGAAATTGTAGATTTCGACGACTTGAGATGGGAAAGAGCTAAGCACACTTTAAAAAATTTCTTCTATGAAGTTGTATTCCCAGAAATTATAAATGACAATATTGGGAAAAGTTTGAAAGCTGCAATAAAAGAATGTGTCTGCAAATCTAAAAGAAATATCACTTTTATAAAATGCAGCAAGTGTAAAAAGACATTTCACAGGTTGTGCGTAAATGCCAAAAAAAGATCTCCATGGTCATGCAATGAATGTAAAATAAATGTTTCAAATTAAAGTTTTGTGTTTAATTATTTCTTACAATCTTTAAAAATTCATATTTTTCTAGATTTTTTATTTTGATACTTACATATGCAAGGTTCGCACTTATCTCTTTTAAATTTTACTATTTCCAAATACTAATCTTCCCTTTTTTTAAGAAGGAAAATTATTCAAATTTGTCTTTAAATACAACTTCAAGTCAACAGTTTTACTATTTAGATTCAACAAGTCTGAGAAAAGATTAAATGATATGCAGTCAGACCTCGCTATCTCGACACCCGGTTTTCTCGTCACTCTACTTATCACATTAGTTTTTCAGTGTCCTGATTTCTTGTATACAACTTTAATGTAAAAACTCCACATTTTATGTCGTTGAATAATTTTCAACTCTGGATATCCCGACGGTTTAGAAAAATTGTCAATTTTTCATAATCCATCTTTCAAGCATGGGCAAGAAACATTACATTCAAACGATCAGAAATAATCCAATATCAGTTTCTAAAACAGATATCGTTCAAAATTCATTGTATAATGTAATTTTAAATTGTCTTAAATTATTAAAAATACAGCTTTCTATAAACATATTTTTAACCAATTCCGGTTACCACAACACTTTTTTTTTTTGGTCCTGAGAGTGACAGGATAACGAGGTTCGGCTGTAACTGAAATGCTATAACTGACATTAAATTTTTGAAGTTGTCTTATTCAATTTATTCTTGTGTTACTTTTTTAAAGAATAAACCTTCCAAATTCAGAAAAAATTTCTTTGCTAAATCATCAACAGTGAAGTATCAGGGTTCGTACAGACTCCTTGGACTCCTTAGAAATGAAAATGTTTCCAAGTAGTGCTTGGAACTACTTGGATAAACAAAATACTCCTTAGAAACTCCTTAAACTATATTGCGGTTTTGCATGCAAGCGATATTGCTCCCAGAAAAAAAAAAATCGCAATTGTAAAACGCACGATTGTAAAAAAAAAAAAAAAATTCGTGTATGTTGCATTTTTTTTTTTTTTTTTTTTTTGGAAAATTTTTTAAAGATGTGTGCAATATACATAATAAGTATTTCGAATTTGACTGATCTCTGTGTATATGACCATTGGTCACTACATAGAAAAGTTTTTTTTATTTAAACTTACAAAATCGCCAAGGTTGTGAATTCTGTGCAATTTCAGCACCAGTAGTTAGATTCTGATAGAGAAAAATTTGTTTGAAATGTTCTTCTCTCCAAATGGGGCATTAAAAATTGAGGTGTGCAAGAGCATGTCCCATAAATAACAACAAAAGTGACAAGTCCTTAAAATTTTTTGGACTCCTTGGATTTTTTCTTCCCAACTCTGTATGAACCCTGAGTATGTTTACCACTAAACTGATTTTTTTTTTTTTTTTCCCTCATGTTAGAAGATATTCATAAAAAAAAGAACAGAACTCACCAATATTTTCAATGCTCTCAAATTTTATTTCGATTAAAGTACTAGTAGGTTGTATCTATTAAGACAAAATGCAAGCAAAAAAAAAACATGTTTTTTTTTTTTTAGATGTCTTTTTCAGTATCATATTTTCCACAAATTGTGCAAGATCAAGAACTAATGTATGTATTTTCATAAAACTTCAGATTAGGTTAATTTTTTATATAACTTTGTGCTCATTACTTTTTGGTATAAATCGCTCAACAGATGATGCTGCCATGCTGCATTATTCATGATTATCACAATAGCTCTACTTCAAGAACTAAAAGATGATTTTTTATCAAATTGCAGCTTCAGCCAGTTCCTGATATATATTAATGTTGTTTAGTTTTTGGTGCAAATTGCCTTATAGGTAACACTACTATGTTGCGTTTTTCAGATTTCGTTATAGCTGATTAATTGGATGTTTTTTCAAGGTTTTGAATCTAAAATTGACTTCCATAATGTACAGTAATGTTGCAAAAACATGGGCAGTTTGCACAAGAAAAGTACAACTACGATGAAAAAAAAAAAAACCTCATATTTTATTACAAGTAACTATGTTCCAAATTATACTTTCCCTCTTGATTAAACTTTGAATTTTTGTAGTTTTCTAAAGCACAGTAGAAATTTATCTCTGCATGTAACTGCTTTTGTTAATTCCTCAAATAGCAAGCATTTTCTATTTGTAGTGTTCGGTTTTCATAAATTTTGAGTTCCACTCTTAGAAATATAAAATTACCATATGGAAACATTATTGAATATGGTTTCTTACTAAAGAATAGAATACCAGATTTCAGGATAAAAAGAAAAAAAATATATGTTTAATTGAACTTAAAAAAATTTTCTGGTTTCAGTGAGTAAAAATCTAACAGTCAATAAATCCTATGTTATTTTTTAGTTGCAGACCTGTGTAAGTCAAACTAAAACTTAGTTTTGTTTGAATTTAGATTATAAAACTAAATCAAATCTTTTTTTGGGTTGAGATTGGAAAACTATACCAAAACTAAACATTTTTTAAAGGAAATAAAATTATAATTGTAGGAAAAAAATTTAAGAATGTAAAAATATACATTTTTTAAACGAACAATGGAATTTTTGAATACTGATACTATTATCATTTAAATAAAAACTATACTTATGTAAATGGAATGCATAATTTATTTCACTCCAAATGCAGTTATATTGGCTCTGGTTTTTACACTAGGTCAATTGGTAACTAAGCATGTAACTGAAAAATCATTTCAACAGAGATATGATATAACAAACAATAGTGTTTGAAACAAATTCTTAAGCTATGAAAAAAATTAAAGCAGGCTTTGCTACTTTCTTTTTATTTTGTAATATAAATTGAAAATAATTCTTGATTCCTGTATCAGAATTTTTTAATTTGACAAAAGATTGAACAAATAAATTGAATTATGAATAAAATTATTTATTATGAAAATACATTGCTTAGCATACATTTAATGAAGATCAAACTGGTCACCAAGGGCGGGTAATGTTATTAAATTACTATCAATTGTAATAAATTATTCTATCTCATAAGAATTGCATGTCAGTTATAAAATTTGTCATATTTCATAGATTTTGAAAGATTTGGGGGAAATAAAATTCAAATTTCCCTCAGTTTTTACCTTTTATTCTGCTTTAAAATATAAAATCTTATAATTTTTGCGCCCCTCTCCTCTTTTTTCATAATTTATGATGACCATCTTTTTTTTTTTTTTTTTTTTTTTTTTTAAATCTAAAAAGATATAAAAAATAAAGAAAGAAATTTATCAAAAACACGTTATAGGACTATTTAATCCAAAGTTTAATAAATTTCAAATTTAAAGTAAATTTCATGCAAAATACACTCCTTTTTCTTTTTGAAATTATGAAATATTTAGAAGATATAATATAGAAAAAAAAATTGTTATAGTGTATTATTTAAAATTACTTCAAATTTTGAATATTGCTGAAAAATTAACTTTTGGTAACAAGAAAACTTGTAAAAAAGAAACACACACACACACAAAAATAATCTGAACATGAGCAATAATTTTAACTTTATGATTGACCAACATTTTATTACATGTGTGCACATTTTTCTTAGTGACAAACAATAAAAAGAGACTATATTTCATAGGACTGGAAATTTATATCATTATCTTACTGTAATACAAGTATATAATATACACAATGAAAGTCATAAATCCCATAAGATATAGGGTTCTATGGAATAATATATATATATATACAGACATATATATATATCAGACAAATATTATAAAAAGATTCAAATTTTATTTCAAAATTACAAATAGATAATACAGTGGAAGGCAACAACATTTTTTCAATTAACCATTTCATACTCACTAAAATTTCACATACACAAGTTTTACTTAACCATGAAAACAGCTGACTACATTTTTCTTAATATTATTCAATGAAACTTAAATGTATCTCAGTAATTTACATCGAAATCATAAAATAAGAAAAATTAATTCAGATTTAGTCAGACTTAATAATAATAATAAAAAAAATGATTGCTATAGATATGGTAAAAAGATTGGGACTTTAATCAGCAATAACTTTATTTATTTATTTATTTATTTATTTTTTCAGAAATTTATACTTCATAAAACAGCATGGGTTCAGATATATTAACAAAATACTTCTATGAAAAGATTCAAATTTTATTTCAAAATTACAAATTTATAATAGTCTGGAAGGCAGCAGCATTTTTTCAGTTAACCATTTCGCACACACTGAAATTGTTCTTACTTAAATAATCATGAAAACAAAAGTCAACATTTTCCCTAAATTAATCAATGAAACCTGCATCCTAAAAGTATCCTAATAATTCACATCAAATTCATAAAATAAGGAAGTTTTATTGCAAGTTTAGTAAGGCTTAATAATAAATGAACTTGATTAATATTTGGTTAAAAATTTGAAGTTACTTGTAACATTAACAATATCTTCAATTTTTCCAGAAATTAAATCTTCATGGAACACCATGAGTTTAGATATACAGTAGACTCCCTCAAGTCCATTATAATTAAATAAAGTAATAAACTAAAATGATAAAAATTTAGATATTATTAAAATGATTAAAATAATAAAAGTACAGGTGAATTAAATAATCAATAATGTATAAATAATTAAACATTCATTATGAAGATGATATATATTTTGCCTAAATTATTCAATGATGCATGCCTCATAAAGGTGCACTATTAATTCCCATCAAAATCACAAAATATCACAGTTTAATTTCAGGTTTAACCAGACTTAATAGACAAAAAGCTTGATTAATACATAAATATATTTTGAAAAAAAAAAAAAAAAAAAAAAAGATTGTGATTACTAATATCAGCAATATCTTTAATTTTTTCAGAAATAAATTTATTCTTCCTTTATTTAAAAGCATGAATTCAGTAATATTAACAAAAATTAGAGATTAAGAAATATATGGCATTGATATAAAATTAAAAATGTTAAATTTTGCCCCTATATCACAACTGAAAATTTCATTGTTTACACATGTAAATTTTGTGCGGATTTAAGGTAGTCTATTGTATTAACAAAACACTTTTATGAAAGGATTCAAAATTATAAATAGTCAATAATCTGGAAGGCAGCAACAGTTTGATAGTTAACCATTTTACACATGCTGAAATTGTTCTTAATTAAACAATCATGAAAACAGTAGTCAACATTTTCCCTAAATTATTCAATAAAATCTGCATCTCAAAAGTATCCTAATAAAATTCACATCAAAATCATAAAATAAGGAAGTTTTATTGCAAGTTTCGCTAGGCTTAACATTCAAAAAAGCTTGATTAGTATATAAATACATTTGGTAAAAAGATTGTGATTTTCCAGTTCCACCAGCAAATGTTAAATTTTTCATAAATAAACGTACACTTCATGAAGATGCATGGGTTCAGTAATATTAATGAGAATAACATTAAAAGACATACAAAATTCATATAAAAAAAATTTATTTTGTACCACTTAATTATCCTGTCAATGAATTTCATTTAATATTTCTTAAAGTATAAAAGTGAGAATTTAAAATACTACACGTGAAATATGTGGTCACATTGACTGTAAAAAATCTAATTGTATACTGTACATGAGGTCTTTGTACGAATTCTGTACTGTTGCCTTAGATTCATAATAGCATATTCAATGAAACCTTTTTGCAACGAAAAATTCTGCATAAAAGTATAAACAATGTGTTATAAAACATTAATACATGTAAATAAATATTACCCAAGAAAGTCTATTTTGAATGGAAAAACTCAAAAATCTATTTAAATGAAAGGAATACAATTTCTTCTGTTAAGACAGAAAAAACTGTCTAAAACAGAATTTTTCTATATTAACTCGCAATTCTGTCTCAGCAAGCATTACTATATGCATTAAAGTAAAAATAGTAATTGTGAATTACAATAGAAAAACACTGCTTACTAAAATCAGTAAAATGTGTAACAATGGAACCTGAATGTATGTATTAACCTTCCAGTGGCTGTGCCATTGTAAAGAGTACAACATTCACTATCTTTTTTCTTTATAAACAAAAATCATGCCTACTTTTATATGCTATAACAAAATAAATCCAAGTGTATTGTGGAATACTTTTATAAATTGTGAGCAGGGAAAACTTATATATTTGTATGTTAAATTATTTGTAAAATTAAAACAAAACAGCAATAATTGAATGTTTCCTCCTGTTGTACAATTTACAATGCGCACCTGCTCATGTGAGAAAATTAAGTCAGTTCTCAGGAACATATTTTCTCTTTCTCAACATCTCAAAACTTTGACACATTTATAGTCTAATGTATAAAATCAAAATTGGCAGCTATTACAATGGCAATAATATGTAATTGAATAGTAGTTTTCATTTTTGATAAGTGTTACAACTCTAGTTATAATAGCTCTAGATATAACTATAAAATTTATGTACACATTAGATAGAAGTTTAAATTAAAAAAAAATCATAATTTGCTATAATTTTAAGTAAAAAATTAATAAAAAAGACAAACAAGAGGTTCAATTAAAAATCAATTGAAAACATAACAACCACATGTAATAAGTGTTTAACGTCAATTGAGAGCGATATTATTTGCAATCATCTATTATCGACATTTAATCATAAATTGCCAATATTTTTTTTTTCTTTGACAGGACAATCAAGTAGTATTAAAATGTTTAACTAAAAAACTGTTGTTTAATAATGGGATTGCTGAGATTGCACAATGCACATATTACACATAAAATTTTATCTACTGTCGCAATTTTTCTGTCACCTTTTTTTTTAATCATAGAAATAGGCAGATTTGATTCCAATATTCTGTATGTTTTAATTTTCCTTATGGCTCGTTCTACATGAACCCTTACTGTTGACATATCATGTGACTGATAAATTTTTTCTGGGCTCAGCTGATTTTTATTTTTTGTAGATGCAGGTATAAGTAATTTAGCATTTCTTTCAGATAGGAGATCAGAAATCCTGAAACCCCTGTCAGCTAAGATGACGTCATCCTTTTGCAAAATGTCTAAAAACCCACTTTTAATTGTTAGACATTTGTCAGATACCCTTCCCCCCCAAACTTTTGATAAGAAAGTAATTACTCCTGATGGAGCAATTCCTACGAGAAACTTCACAGTATTGTGATGTTTATAATTTGAGTATGTTTTTGCCCTAGCTATAAAGTTACGTGGTTTCTCTATGAAAATTTCAGAGCAATCAATAATGCATCTGACATTTTCAAGAGAAACATCTTTAAAGCACTGGGACACATTTTTGGCTATTTCTTCTTTTGATGGCCAAAAAATTAATCTGCCAAAATTGGCATATAAAACATTTAACCATGAATGGAAAACAGTACTTACTGTTCCCACCCCAATTTCAAACCTACATGCTAAATCTTCATTTCGCAGCCCTAAGCGTAATTTCATTAAAACTAGCAATAATTGCTCGCATGGCTTTAACGATACTTTTACTTTGGGCTGCCAAAAAGATAAAACAAAAGCTAATATAGAATTAAACACTGCAAAGTTTTCTAATCCCGTATGAAATTTTAGACAATCATTACTTTGATTCACAATAGAATCATAAGTTTTAGTGTATATGGTTTTTCTCCGAAGATTTTCATTCTCACTCTTCAAACTTTGAATTTCTTTTTCCATTTCTTTTAAAAACTGCATAGAAATGTCTGTTTGGACTGCAGCATCTTGCGTACCATCGATATTTGAAGAGGAAGGAAGATGAAGAGGAGATGAAGAATTGGGAGGAGTAACAGCAAATGTTTGAACTGATACTAAAATAAATAAATAAAAATAAGTAAAAAAAAATAATGACATATAAAAAATAATTTAATTACATTCCAATGAAAAATATTCATCATTAAAAAAATATTTTTAACTTTTTTTTTTTTTTTTTGCTATAACAAAATATAACTTTCTTGTATTGGAATTTTACAAAAATATGAGTAATAATCAAAAGCCCTGATAATAAGTGTTGTAATCATAAAAAAAAAAAAAAAAAAATTATACGTTAAAGTTATAAGCATTCGCACATACAGTAAATGCTAATGTTTTATTTGAGAAACAGAGGCTATACAGTTTCATAAAAAAATGTAGAAAGTATATAGCATATAACCTCCACTACGACCCCGGTGATAACAAAGCAACAATATCGAAATTTTCAACGAGAAAATTTATAATTATTTTATGAAAACAGAAGAAAATAATTTTAGATATTTATTTATTCAAATAATCTTTCTCAAAAATACTAATAATCAGTAAAACATCACAGATAAACGTAGAATTAAATGGGATTTGTTTATATTTTTTAAACAGCAATTTAAATGTAACAATCCAATTGAAATTATAATGAATGCCTAAAGTAGTAAAATATTAAAATAACTAGCAGCCTTTGCTAATCTGATTTTCTAAAGAAACCTTGAATCTGAATATATCTCATTTGATATATCTGTGAATTGGATCAATGGCTTAAAAGCCAATATGTATATTTATATGAAGTGTCCAACTGAATTGCTAACAATATGAACACCATTAAGCTATTATAATTTTATAGAGTCATACAAATTTTAAGCTGTTAAGGACCAAAAATGGACATATTTGTACCTAGTTTACCAGAAGTATTTTGACTGGTTTGTTTGGAGTCCTCTACAATTTACGATATTTTCCAAGGATAAATTGAATTGCCACAGACTGCATAGGAAGTGTTAAAAAGTGTCGCAGGGCACTGCACCTTGCTAAAGAGGCTTTCATTCAACTCTATATATGTATGTATACACTCATGGACTCATGCCCAGCTAACCAAAAAGTACCAAGAATATTTTAAATGTATATATGCATTTAAAACTCTATGCTGAAAGAACAGTGCTTTGAATACTAATATCATTCATTAGTTAGTAAAAATTAGATTTATCATCAAAATTACCATTGTCTGTGCTGGAATCTTGAGTTACTAAATCATGCTTCTGACGTTTTGTGCTAATTTCATAACGCTTTAATTTCTTCTCTCCTTCTTCAGCAGCCTTTTGATTAAAACTAAATATGGAAGGCACATAATCAGGATGCTGTGAATCTGATGATGGCTTTCCTGAAATAAAAATATACTGCTAAAATGATTTTAAAATATTTTAATATTTATTTAATTATTCATAAAACATTCTGTAATATTTTAAATTAATATCATAATCTCTCAATCCTACTGTGTGAAAAATATGATAAAATTTTAAAACTCTTTTTATGTGGAGATTATTTTAAAAATAAGGTTCATATGAGAATGAAGTACAATCTTTTGTACGGGAATAACTGGATCATCCATTTTACAATCTGGACCTTGTACCCAATGATTTCCATTTATTTTGATACTTTAAGGAGTGCCTTGATGGTTAATGGTTCAACAACAACAAAGAAATGACAACTGCAGTCATGGATTGGGCTTATTCACAGACAGAAGATTAATTTGACATCCGAATTGTTGAATGATATAACCATTGCTTGAACAAAACAGGAAATGATATAGAAAAGTAGATTATAGTATCTTTAAATTATTTGGATACTTATATATTAATGTCATCGCAACAGAAGTTGCTGTAATGCGCTAATAAAGAACAATCGTATTTGCACGTGCACACAGTTACCTTTTGGATTCCTTGTTGCCTTGTTATTTGCTGATTTTTGCCACTATTTTTTAGTTTTTTTTTTTTTGCTCCTTTTTTAACATCATTTATTAGTGCGTGTGTGAACAAGATTGTTGTACCATTATTTTTATATGTTTATAAACTGGACCAGTGTGCATTAGAAGTGGTCCACCATTAAATGTTATTTGAAATACAACATAAGGGATAGATGTGCCAGTAGACCCTTGAATATTTTTGGTTTATAAAAAAAAAAAATTAGCCCTTATAATTTTGTACATATTCCCCCTTGCATATTTTATAACTTTGCATTATTGTTGACACTCTTAATTAAATCGATCAGGAAGTAGAAAAAAAATGTTTCAAAGTTCAATTGTTTTTCAGTGAAAATCTTAATGAACACACAAAGAGTTGAAAATTTTCTGAAATACACATGAGTCTAAGTGCGATTTTACAATAATGCCAAAGTAAGTTTGGATTTCAAATTATTTTATGTTACATCTGAAATGAGTGCTAAAATTTCAGAACCTGCCAGAAATTATTTTAGTAATAACAGGCTATAGATATCTGTTCTAAAAGCAGTAACTACAAAACAAAATATTTCATATACTATGCTAAACAAATTGACATTTGGCTTTGTTTACGTTATTTTACAGTTAAATAATTATTTTAAAATGCTCTTTTCAATAAATCAATCCTGCCTCTTTTAAAAAGAAATGTGAAAGTTAAGAGAGGCAAAATCAAATACAGTCTCTAACTTGGAGGTTTCCTAAGACATTTGTGATTGATAAACTTTACATAAAAAATTCATTAGAGAAAGAATAATTCAGTTTCCTAAACTTTTAAGAACATAGCACATCATGGAGATACACTTTTAAAAATAGTTACCGGCACTTCTAAATTTTTTTTAAGAAGTCAAACTTATAACAAAGTATATATGTTTAGTATAAAAAGAATCACTCGAAAGTAATTCAACGAACAAATAAAGGGAAAATATTTCTAAAGTTATGCTTAATAATAATTGAAATAAATTTAAAACAGTTGATTTACCATATGAGATTTTTTTCCTCTCTAGACAAGTCAATCATAGATATGCTAAGTTCATAAACATCAGAGATTTAAAAAGAAAGAATATACATATATTTATAGTACTCACCTGTAACAAAGTGGGCATTGCATATCAAACTATTTTTGTTTGGAGTCCAATTGTCCCTCTTTAAAGCATTGCACCAGGCAGCACGTCTTACAGGATCAGTTGGAAATTTAAACATTTTTACTTGTGATAAAAGATTTGTACCTCTTCTCATAGAACAGCCTATAGCTGAACAACAGCTGCCACTTCCTCTTCTGTATGACATTCTTCTATTTTAAAAATTTATCAAAACAAATATAATTATAAAAAGCTAAATTTCGCAAGAAAAAGGACTTCGGATAAAAAATCAGCCAGGCAAAAGCATTGGGAAAGCGATCACTTCCGGTTTTACCGGAAGTTCTACGAACCACATCGCGTCTGCTAGAGAAAATAAGCCCCGCCTTCAGATAAGGTGAATAATAGGTGCTGATTTTTTACGTCACTATGGCCTGTTAATTGATCTTAAACAGGGATGTCTCAGAGATCCACTCACTAAATTAAAAAGCAGCGGGACAAAATCAACAGATAATATTCCACAAGTTACATTAATCGCAAGCAATTTGGCATATAAAAAATATCTTAGAAAAATACAGTGATGTTGTACGCCCATACCCAAAATTGAAAGACGTAAAACATAATACGGTGCACCATGGGCGCCCATATGACTAATTTTAGGGGGGGGCTGGGGAAAATTTCAACTTCCCCCGAAGCTATCACATATTTTTGTAAATATTTAAGGTACTTAGCGTTTTTTCGCGACTTTTGAGTCCCTCCCCCCAATTTTTTGAAGAAATATGCGTTTTTAGCTATCCGTTTAAGAAATAAGTGCTTTTTTCTACGAATTTTTCATGAAATTTATGTTTCTTTCCCAATTTTTTGAGAAAAATTACTTTTTTTGCAATTTTTTGGGGAAGTTTGCGATTTTTCGGGATTTTTGAACAAAATTAGTGTTTTTTCGCGATACTTTGACGAAGTTTGTGTTTTTTCTACAATATTGGGATTTTTCTAAGCTTTTTGAACGAAAACAGAAATCTTTTTTGCGATTCTTTGATGAAATTAGAAATCTTTTTGCGATTCTTTGATGAAATTTGTTTTTTCCGCAATTCTTTGATGAAATGTGCGTTTCTTTCGCTCTTATTTGACATTTGCGTTTATCTGCATTTCTTTGACAAAATTCACATTTTTCCTGACCCTTGAGCAAAATTCGTGCTTTTTTGTTATCGTCACTGGCATGGGTTTATTAAATTACCTTTCTGCAGTGAAATTTTTTGGTGGAAATGGGGAAAGTAGCTTCTGCGATTAGATCATTTACCATGACATTCTAACCAGTTCTTGCTTTTCAACAAATCAAGCCATATTCTTGCTTCCAACTCCAAATTTTCAATTCTATATAACTGAGATACTTTCTTTTTTGAAAAACTGTTTTCCATATTTTTCATGAGATAGAAACGAAGTAAAATCGTTTTGAATGACATTTCATTTCGATTTATAAACCTTGACTCAAGGGATATAATTAAAGAGGCTAAATATGGATAAAAAATGGTGCTCTTTAATATTCTAGAGGAGTGGCCATATGACGGTTCCAACGGGGAAATTATCTAGTAAACGATCTGCACATTTTGATATTGATTCCTTAAAATTGCAATTTTCTA
This sequence comes from Maratus speculifer, assembly GCA_964019185.1. Taxonomy (NCBI): domain Eukaryota; kingdom Metazoa; phylum Arthropoda; class Arachnida; order Araneae; family Salticidae; genus Maratus; species Maratus speculifer. The sequence goes on along the minus strand of OZ025302.1, from coordinate 242,010,913 downwards.
ATAGCTCCATGAAAAATGCTGAAAAATTCTTCTGATTTTATCTGTGCAAAAGAAAAATCTCAAGAAGTTTCTGTCGGTGCTAATTAGGGATTACAATCCCGGGATCCCGGGATTCCGGGATCCCGGTGTATTTTTAATACCGAAAATCCCGGGATTTATCAGAAAAAATCCCAGGATTTTCGGGATTGTCTGTTTTTTTTAGTGGAATGATATTCAGCTGAAATTAAAAAAAGATATTTATAAACTTTCGCTTTTGGGGAAGAAAAAATCAGTTTTCATGAAGTTTATATATGATTTGAAAAAGAATATATACCTCAAATATTTTTTACATATATTTTTAAGTGATGAAATATTTTACAGCTGAAATATTTTGACTTGCAAACAGATGTACTATTAGTAAGGAAAAATGAAATCGTTTGTTTATTTCGATTTTGTTGCGTGTGTAGAAATTATCTTCAATTAGAATCGGGGTTTGTTTTAATTTCCGAAGATGAACAGGGCTTTTTATACTCTGATGAATATATCAATGAACTTATTAAAAAGTTGGAAAATTAGTAATTTATTTTAACCAAGCTGCAACAAGGAAAGAAGTTCTTTAAAAGTATGTTAAATCTGAAAAAGAGTAAGAACTTCCCATTCTTTTAGATTGCATGACTAGATGGAATAGCCTAGTAATTATGCTTGAACGATTTTATTTCTTGAAAAATATCATACAACTAACTTTAATCGATCTAGAGCATGAGATATGCGTTGACGATTCCGATTTTCTATTTATAAACGAAATTGTTGAAGTCCTCAAACCGATACAAATTACAGTAGAAGCAATCTGTTGTAGGGGTTCTAATTTGTTAACCGCAGACGCAACCTTAAAAATTATTTTAAATGAATTGTTGGAGACAAAATTAAAATTTGCTTACAAAATGACAGACGCGCTAAAACTACACATTAGAGAAGGACGACTTGCATAATCCTAAACGAGATGACCTGAGTGCAGAAACTAGCAGTATGAATAGCAGTATGAAATAAAATTATGATTATGAGAAAATAAATTCCACACAATTATACCTACTTAAACGGAAAACTGTTTAAAACGGAAATTTCTTAAGATGCCTTCTTTACAAGATCAAGTTAGAATTTTCATATCTTGCAACTTGATTTATATTCTTTTTTAAATATGACAAAACCAAAATCTAGGGGGGGGCTCAAGCCCCACCTTGCCCCCCATATGGGCGCCCATGTAGAATTATAACTAAGGGGCAACCTGTCTTTGCACGCCCGCGTAGACTGCACCCAGCAAAATTAGCTGCAGCTAAACGTGAATTTGGTGTATTTGGTGTATTTTTTGTCGTCCGATTATCTGCGCTAGGGATATAGGACCAGGGGGGAGTGCCCTTCGTGGGGGTCTTTCTAAGGGAACCTAACCCGTATTTACGCAAAGTTCGAAGAAAACCACGAAAACTCCGAACGGTTAGGCCGACAGCCGCGATTGGGTTCGAACCCAGCACCGGCCGTCTACCAGTTGAGAGGTCCGTACCTCTCGGCCACTGGTGGGGCAAACGTGAATTTGAGTACATGTTAGAGCAAGGAATATGCAGACCAAGCACATCTAACTGGTCTAGCCCATTGCACCTTGTACCGAAAGACTCTGGAAAAGATTTTCGCCCTACGGGTGACTACAGAGCTCTAAATAGAATAACAATACCAGACCGCTACCCTATTCCACACTTACAGGATTTTTCAAGCCAATTACACGGGAAAGTTATTTTTTCCAAAGTGGACTTAGTTAGGGCATATCACCAAATCCCAGTTCACCCAGATGATATTCCAAAAACTGCAATTACTACACCATTCGGGTTATTTGAGTTTTTATATATGCCTTTCGGGTTGTCCAACGCAGCCCAAACTTTTCAAAGATTTATAAATGAAGTGTTGCACGGTTTTGATTTTGTTTTTGATTATCTTGACGATATTTTAATTGCAAGCAGTTCTGAGGAAGAACACCAAGCACACCTCGAATGTGTTTTTAAAAGACTTTCTGCTTATGGTATTAGAATTAATTTAAAGAAATGTGTCTTTGGTGTTCCCGAATTATCCTTTTTATGTTATTTGGTTAACAAAAACGGTAGTAAGCCTCAGCCTGAACGTGTTGAGCCAATTTTAAAGTATGAGTTGCCAAAAACTGTAAAAGAACTCCAACGTTTCCTTGGTTTATTAAATTACTATAGAAGAAATGTACCGCATGCTGCACATATTCAGGCCCCACTCAATGACATGCTAAAAGGCACCAAAAAAGGGAAACCAAATATTACGATTGACTGGACTGAAGCTCAAAAAGCAGCATTCGAAGCTTGCAAAAAACAGCTTGTCGATGCTGCAATCTTGGCTCACCCAGATCCAGAAGCACACTTAACTCTTTTCACAGATGCTAGTGATTCAGCGGTAGGAGCTTCATTAAACCAATTTAAAAAAATTGACAACGAGACAAGTTTCGAACCTTTGGCATTTTTCTCGGCCAAATTATCTCCTGCACAGCAGAAATGGGACACATATGATCGCGAATTGTATGCAATTTATGCCGCCATTAAACATTTTAAGCACATGCTTGAAGGCCGTCAATTTACAATTTTCACTGATCATCAACCACTCACATATGCATTCTTACAAAAGGCTGATAAATGTTCTCCCAGACGACTACGTCATTTAGATTTTATTGGTCAATTTAATACTGATATCCAATTTGTAAAAGGTTCAGATAATATACCAGCAGATATGTTATCGAGAATTGAGGCTTTAGAACTCCCAAATGTTTTGGACTATACCGCAGTAGCTCAAGCTCAAAATGCTGACACTGAGTTGCAAAATTTAATTAAGTCTGACACAACCTTAAAATTTCAACATATGATTTTACCGGGAACTGAAATTAAACTTTTGTGTGATACTTCTACACAAAACGTTCGCCCGTATCTTCCTCATGAATTTCGAAAAACCGCATTCAAAATTCTTCACGATTTAGCTCATCCAGGTGTCAAAGCTACTGTAAAACTCCTAACATCTCGTTTTGTTTGGCCAGGAATAAAAAAAGATATTACTAACTGGACACGGACATGTATTCCATGTCAAAGATCCAAAATATATCGCCATACAAACAGCCCAGTACAAAACATTAAAATTCCAGATAAGAGATTTGAACATATTCATATCGATATCGTAGGGCCCCTACCTCTTTCGCAGGGATATGCGTATTGCTTAACTATGATTGACCGTTTCACACGTTGGGTTGAAGCTTGTCCAATTTCAGATATATCTGCTGAAACTGTAGCTAGAGCGTTTTATGAAAATTGGATAGTTCGCTTCGGTGTTCCTAGGCTTGTCACATCAGACCAGGGCAGGCAATTTGAGTCTCTTTTACTTACAACATTAATGAAATTATTAGGGATTAAACACATACACACCACGGCATATCACCCAATGTCTAATGGCTTAATAGAAAATTGGCATCGCGCAATGAAAGCCGCGTTAAAAGCTCATTTAACCGATCGTTGGACAGAGGTCTTACCCACAGTATTGCTTGGAATGCGTTCTGCATTCAGAGAAACCATTAAAGCGACCACAGCCGAACTTGAGATTGCCTGGGGAATTTTTTGCACCAACTCCTGCAGACGTCAACGCAGCCAGATTCGTCACACGCCTAAAAGAGGTCATGCAGCAGGTGTCCCCAGCTCCCACCAACAACCATGACACCAAGAACCGCTCCTTTGTATCGAAAGATCTCAGGAGCTGCAGCCAAGTTTTCGTGAGACATGATGCAGTTCAGCCACCTCTGAAACCACCATACGATGGACCTTTTGTTGTTCTCCAGCGTTCCGATAAAGTTTACATGCTGCAGATTGGTGATAAAGCCAAGTTTGTGTCCATTGACCGTCTTAAGCCTGCATTCATCCTCAACTGCCCAGACTCGACATCGGTACCTGCCACCAGAACTCTAGAGCCCACTCCAGAAGTACAACAGCCGGAAATCGACGAAGTACCAGAACCTCCAAAGGTTAAGTGCACTCGCTCTGGACGGCAAGTCCATTTTCCAGCACGCTTCAGGTAACGTTTCACTAGGAAGGGGGTACTGCAGTGTTCTCTACTGAACACACCAACACTGCTAACTCCATGGTGCAGGAACGAACACTTGCGAACTGCTATTTTAACTCTAACGGCAACCGCTACGGCATTGCCTGAACTGAACTGAATTCATTCGTATTTACTTCGCTTCACAAACTCGTGCTTGTTTGACGCACGCTAACTGCTCATTTTTTCTCTGTAATCAATTTCAATATGTAACTTAATTTTTGTTTTATTAAAGGTAATTAGGTATATAACCGTAGCAGTTATTCTGGCTCCAGAGTAAACAGCTTTATGCTGCATTATTTATGGATCAGCTTAGTGTGATAAATTCATCGATATGTCACACTTATAGCTGAACTGACTTTATGACACTACCACAGATTGCCAATATCTATTTCAGGTCACCAATTTTAATTTTTCTATCTCTGCTTTAGTTTTATATAATTTTAGAACGGTTCTGGCTTCAGAACCGATCACGGGTTATGGGCCAAAGCTACTACGCTTTTTAACCTGTTATGGTGGCCATAACCTTCGTTGGCAATATCATAAACTAGTGGTAGCATGCGGCCATTAGACCTCCAAGTGATTTCTAGTGGGGGGGCGCAATAGCATTTTTTTTTGATAAACATAGTTAATTTCTCTGAAATGAAATAGAAAGGTTTTTTTTTGGTATAATTTTTTGTCGTACTATCTGACTGTTTTAGAGTACGTTTTTTTTGAAAAAAAAAATTTCTTTTTCCTTTCTGTTTAAATTTAATAAAGTCTAGTTAAGAGCATGGCAATGACCAATGTACAGGTTAGCATAAACAAACTAAATTCTCACAACTATGCAACCTGGGCAGCGGACGTAAAATACCTGCTGCTTGATAAAAATGCTTGGGACATCGTGAATGGTACTGAAGAGGCTCCGAATACCAGTGATGCAGTGGCCACAAAAGAATATCAGGCACGGCTCAGGTCAGCACTGTCCATAGTATACTTGAACGTCGAAAATGAGTTCCGGAGAATCATAGAAAACATCGACGACCCTCATGAAGCATGGACTAAGCTGAAAACCCACTTTCAACCTGACAACCGTGCTCGCCATATGCAGCTCTTCGGCGAGATCCTATCCTGCAGAATACAGCCTGACGAGCCGGTCGACATGTTTGCTGCACGTCTACAAAGACTAGCCGATCAACTGGCTGCCATGAATGAGCCGATAAAGGAAATTTATCTGACATTCCAGTTGCTGCGATGGCTCCCTAAGAAATTTGATAATCTCGTCCAGGGAATTTTGCGATGGCCCGAACAGCAGTTCAAGTTTCAAGATGTCCTGACCGAGTTGGTAGCTGAAGAGTCCCGCATCAAATTACGAGAAGAGGACAGAGCTAACCTGGTCCAGTCCCATTTTTTCCGAGCTCGCACACCCAAGAGGTCCGCCTATAAGCCTAAGTTTAAGGGAAGATGCCACAGGTGTGGACAAGCCGGCCATGTGCTTCGACAGTGCAAATTGCCTCAACAAGCCTCCAGTCCAGAATCTTGCCTCCATACTACTTCGAGAGACTCCTCAGACTCCTCATTCCAGAATTCCTCAGTATCCAGAGGTTCATCGGTGTCCAGTCCAGTTCATGTCCAACCCAGTAATCCCAGATCCAGCAGAGATGTGCCTCGCAATAGAACCAGAAACCAGCGTCAACGTAAGCCAACAAGCCAGGTAAATTACCTCATTCAATCTAATCTTAGTAACATTAAATGTAGTGGAGACCCCTGGGTCTTTGACACAGGTGCCTCGCACCACTTTTGCAAAGATAAAAATCTATATGTAAAATTTAAGCCTTTGCACAATGAGGAGTTGGCTGTTGCCGTTGACGGAGCGACTTTTCCTATTGAAGGGACCGGACTAGTGGACTTAAAAATGAATGGGGAGATGGTTCGTTTCGGCGATGTTATGTATTGCCCAAGTTTAAGGCATATTTTGATATCTGGCCCTAGGCTTGATAAAACTGGTGCCAAGTTCAGAGGAGGTGAGGGTAGGGTTAAAGTATATCGTGACAGTGGTACCCTATTTCGAGCTTTTCTTAAAGATGGCATTTACTGTCTGTACCCAGATCCTAACCCTAAAAATAAAAATAAAACTCAAAATAGTCAAAGTCCTAAAAAGGTGCGTTTTCAAGCCTCTACTGTCCAGAAGGACGACTTTAAGTTATGGCATAGACGTTTTGGACACATTAGTTCCACTTTAATTGAACATACCGTAAAATGTAAAGGTGTAAGGGGCTTACCACCTATTAAGAGTAAAGATTTTGAATGTGAGACATGTAAAATTAACAAACACAGGCGAACTTCCTTCCGTCCTATAAATCAAATAAGATCCAAACGACCCCTTGAATTACTTCATACTGACTTGTGGGGACCGACACAAATAACAGGTAGAAACGGCGAGAAGTACTTTCTAACTATAACTGACGACTTCTCACGAAAAGTATCAGTCTATCCCTTATGTAATAAATCACAGGTATTCAAGGTATTCACTAATCATGTAAAAAGAGCTGAAAGATTTTTAGGCACTAAGGTAAAACAGGTTCGTAGTGACAATGGGCGGGAGTTTGACAATGAAGCATTTACAAGATACTTTGAAGAGAACGGGATACACCATGAGTTTACCAACGTGTATTCTCCGGAACAGAATGGGGTCTCGGAACGTTTAAATCAGACTATAATGGACGGGGCACGCTCAATACTTAACGAAAGTAAGCTCAGCTTAAAATTCTGGCCAGAAGCAGTTCTATACATCGCGTACACACTAAACAGGATATGTCATAAAACACAGAAAAAGACACCCTTTGAGTATTACTGTGGTAACAAACCCTCAATACGACATCTACGCCCTTTTGGTACTGTGGCATACGTGGGGGTGCCCAAACAGTTAAGAAACTCAAAGTTTGATCCTAAAGCCAAAAAGGGGGTTTTAGTGGGTTACGCGATGTCAACCAAAGGCTACAGGGTATGGATCCCGATACAAATAAAATAATAGAACCCATAAATGTTAGATTTGGGGATGAATCTGTACCGAGAAATGTTCACAGACATAGCGAGCAAGGCCCAAGTTATTCACTAGGCACAAACCCTTTTACAACTTCAGAGCAGCACAACGGAAGCGACCTGGGACCCACATATATTTTAAGTTCAGAACAACCAGAAATTGACCCTTTGACCGACCTTCAACCTGACAGATTTCCATTAGAAAGATCACCATCTCCATCACCTAAGCCAGGCACCTCAGAATCCGTTGAACCCGCCTCCGTTCACTCATCTGAGGATGAAAGTGACGAGGAGGGCGAGGAATTCTCGAGAACGCTGAGGGATGCTGTATGGTTCCGTAAAGCCATAACTAGGCCTGATAAGTCGAGAACCGACATCTATTATTATGAGATGGGTGAAACGCAACGTTTAAGATCACTCAGAGAAGCGCGGGAATACTGTCAGTCTAATGGTATTATATTTGATCCAACTATGCTCAGTTTCAAAGGGGAGAATAAATACCAGGGTATTGTAAAATCTACTTCCAGTGCTAGTTCAAGTCCTAGTTACACACCTCCACATTCATCTTTATCAGAAACACGTAAAACCAATATATGACTAGAAGACTCCATACCAAACACATATAAGCAAGCCTTAAAATCCCCTCAGTGGGAACTCTGGAGACAGGCAATGCAGGAGGAAATGGACGTAATAAATAAAAGACATATATGGGAATTAACATCATTACCACCCAACACTGAACCTCTAGGCTGCAGATGGGTCTTCACCATCAAACGAGACGATAAAGGGCATGTGGCAAGATACAAAGCGAGACTAGTAGCCCAAGGCTACAAACAGGTCAGGGGTGAAACTTATGACGAGACATTTTCACCAGTTGTAAATTTTAGTCTAATCCGCTTTTTCTTTGCCGCCCTAGTCTCATGTCTCGGATGGATTCACACGCAATGCGATGTGAAAGGAGCCTATCTGTACGCCCCTCTCTCAGATAACATTTACATGAAACAGCCTCCAGGTTTTGAAATAAAAGGGAAAGAGCATTTGGTCTGTAAACTCCAGAGGACATTGTATGGCCTCCATCAGAGTGGCCGGGTGTGGTTTTATGAATTACATAAAATTTTAATTTCCCTTGGTTTTAACAAATTGGATTGGTGTAATTGCGTTTATACATTTTCTAATTACGTTGTTTTATTATTATACGTTGATGACTTCGTTGTTTTAAGTAACCATCAGAAGCACATAAATGAAATTTTAAAATTACTAACTGAACATTTTGACATCAAAATCCTGGGGAAAACACGTAAGCTTCTTGGGGTTGAGTTTGAGGAAGATAGGGAAGGTGTAGTGTCGATTCATCAAATGCAATATATTGATGACATCTGTGCACGTTTTAAGGAATTTAACTTTCCCATCACTTCACTTCCCATAAGTAAAGGAGTAGTGTACTCCAAAGCACAGTGCCCTTAAACTGATACTGAAACCCAGGAGATGTCAAAATATCCGTACAGAAGTGTTTTGGGATGCTTATCATTTCTTACAAGCAGGACTCGTCCTGACATATCCTATGCTGTAAACATCTTCAGTCAATTCCAGAGTAATCCTGGTATCATGCACTGGAATGGTCTCTTAAAATTACTAGGATATGTCCAAAGCACCAAACACTACAAACTGAGGTTACCTTGTCATCATATAAATCTAATAACATACACTGATGCTGACTTTGCTGCCAATCGCGATGACAGGACGTCAATGGGGGGACAACTTTTAATGCTAGACAAATCTCCTATCATGTGGAGGGCTTTCAAACAAAAATCTGTCTGCTTGTCTACCATGGAATCAGAGTTTGTGGCTTTAACAGAAGCAACTAAAGAGCTTCTTTGGTTCAGTAGAATCATAACTGAATGCTATGATAAACACATTTTTACAGGCTCACAAACTAAACCAACCCTGTTAGTAGACAATATGGTCTCCATTGATTTCCTTAAGTCTCCCATAGAAAACTATAGGACAAAGCACATTGACGTTAAATTATTTTTTGTTAGAGACCTTTTAAACCAAGAGATATTTCATGTAAAACACGTAACTAGTAAAGCTAATCTCTCAGGCATCTTTACAAAACCCTTAACGAAGTTTGATCTTAAAAGGTTCATTGAAGTGATTTTTAGTTATAAGTAATATATAATGTTTTAAATAAGTATTATTTAAATGTAAAAAGTATTAAAAAAAAACTCCCCCTCCTCTGAACTTGTGTCAAGCATTAAAATGCTTGTTTAATTTTTTATGTTAAACCCTGAAGTTTAACACGTTTCATTTTTCAAATCTGAAATTTTGTATATTTCAGTGTTTTCTTTATATATGTTTGAATATGTGATTATACACTTGTTTTTCCTGTTATTTCATATTTTTTGTCTCATATACATATGTTCTAATGTCATACATAAGTTTTTCAATACCCTCATTTCCAACATTGCGGACAATTTAACTCCCGCTGGAATGTGGTCAGACCTCAGGATGGTTCATCCTCCGGGGTCCGAGCAGCCCCAGGAAGCGGCTCGCAGGGGTGCAATTGTAAATAGCCAGAGTGGCCTGCAGGGGGTAGTGGCCTTCTTGAGTGTTCTGATCACAGGAAGGCCTGTCGCGGGCATCGTTTCTTTTAAGTTTGTAAGTCCCTATTTTTGAAAATGGAAATGTCACATAGGTCCCGTCCGTGGTGTTGAAAATTGAGCTGTATTTTTTTTGCATATATAAATAAGAAAAGGGTTGTTTTACTTTTAAGAAATTGCATAACAAATGTTTTTCACATTTTAAATCTTTGTTTAAAACATTTGCAAATGTGTATTATTTCAAAAGTTTAAGCATGCATGTTGTTGTTGTTTGTTTTTATGTGAGCGCTCACCGTCCTTATCTTTATCATAATCAGTCATTATCATGATCATGATCATTAGTGTTATTATCATTGAATGTGTCTATTTTGCATATCATGAATTTCTCATATATTATCAAAGTGTTTTTGCATTGTAATTCATGTTTTGCTATTCTTCATATTCGTAATGTTTATGAACCTGTCGTATGATAATCATTTACTCTAGTGTAATTATGCAAATGTATGTAAATGTAATCGTGTATTGTCAAGGCCAAGATCAAGTAAATCGACATACTAAAGAATGTTGTGGTATGTACTGGTAATCGTAGTCACTTGCATGTGACGAGGTAAAATGTTAACGAATTTTCATGAACTTTTGAAATATTTGTGTACCTAAAAGACTTTCAAATTTTTAAGTTACTATGGTAACTAAAGACTCTTGTGCTATGAAAAAAATTGTTATTCTTGTTGTTGTATTGTTATTAAATTGTTATTCATATTGTGTGGTTATTAACATTGTCAAAAAGTTGTTCATTTTTGAAATTAACCTTGTTATAAGATATTGTGAATTTGTTACATTTATGCACGATAATGTTGAGTTGTTCTTCACTAGTAACTGTCAAAGTATGATAGTAGATACTGATATCCTATGTTGTTCAATATGACCTTTGATATTATTTATATTATTTGGTAATACTTGGTAATTAGTTTCTTTGGAGTACGAGTGTTAAGGGGGGGCGATTGTCAGCCTACTCATACCCTTAACACTCTATAAGCATATATACATATTGTAATAGGATAATATAGCATGACTTACTGGTTATTTTATTCCAATCTTATCTTATCTTTATCTTATTTCCAATCCCTTTATTTTGTTTTTCCTTATTCCATGGCATATTCAATTTCTGAAAGTGCTATTACACGTAAAAATTCCAAGCGACAAAAATCGCCTGCGTTTTTTCGTGTTCTTAGCATTTCATTGGCTGTTCGAGAAGAGTCTTTACCATCATTTGGATTTCCAAGCATTTGATTGGCTGTTTCCGGCGACTCGCTTCGTTCCACGCGTCAAAGACGCTCCGACAAAAGAGAATCGCGCGCTACCAAGCGACTCTCTTGGTCCCATAGGATTACATGGAGACGCCTGCAGCAGCGCACGTGTAATAGGACTTTTAGTCGGTTACTTATTTGTTTACTTTCGATTTGAACTTTTTACATGTGCGTTCATGATCGTTTTCTTCCGTCTGATCGCGATTTGCGATCTTCGCAAATCTTAACTTACGAATAGCCGTATCTCCATATCGCAAGGCAGGACCGCTTTCGCTCAACTTCGGCAGACGCAAAGGGGGCGTTGCTTTCTGGCGATGTCTGGAATCGCGAGGGGTATTTAAAGCAGTCGGTTTTGTTTTGACTGCCGTCGGTCTGACCATGTTTTGGTCTAGCAAAGGCCGTACGTTATTTTAAATTTCAGTCATGGAAGTTTACGTTTGCAGGTTGTTTTAGTTCTGAAAGATGGTGTTGTTTTAAAGACAAATCCAGTTAATAGATAGTGAAAAATATTTTTGCTGAACATTTATCGTGATGAATATTTTGTTGTCATGAATTAACATCCAAGGTTTTTTTTTGCTTCCTTTGAACATTTTCCGGACATTATTTCTTTCGTCATTACCTAAATCAAGAAGCCTGTTTTCTTCCAGTTATACTATAGTGAGTAGTTTATTTTGCAACCTGTACAGGTCATTTTTTCTTTACCTTACGTCATGCTGTTTAATTAAGTATTTGTATTGTGTTAAAGTATGACTTTAATTTTAGAGATAATATAATTTCAGAAATTACTTTTTTGGTTGATTTTACCAGATATAGTTTATGATTGTTTATTATTTTATATATACATATATTTTTTATTTTTAATATGTTTTTCTTGAAAATAAACATTAGATTATCTTTTAATTAAATGCTTCTTTACTGACTTTATGACACTAGCACAGATTGCCAATATCTATTTCAGGTCACCAATTTTAATTTTTCTATCTCTGCTTTGGTTTTATATAATTTTAGAACGGTTCTGGCTTCAGAACCGATCAATATTTTTCTGAATTTTTCCGAAAATTAAAAAAAATCGATCATAATTCCAAAATTTCGGACATAAAATGTATCGCGAATTCCGACAAATGGTTGCAAAAACAAATTAATTTCGATTTCGTCAAAATATCGCGAAAAATGTCAATTTTCATTAAAAGACCGCAAAAAGTTACGCAAATTTCGCATTAGATTACGAATAAACGAAATTGCATTTTCGAATGAATTTCCCCCTCCCCTTCTTTTATAATTTTCAGAAATTTGTTCTGAATCCGATTTTTCCCCCCCCCCGTTCCAAAGATTCAGTGATGAATCATGATGAAATGAATAAATCATGAATCTTTGATGAAATGTGCTTTTTTTAAAGATTTTTTAATTGATTTCATGCTTTTTTTTTTTTTACAAAATTCTCCTTTTTTCTGCGTTTTTCGACAGAATTTACGTTTTTTTTAAACCAATTTTTTTTCAAGTATTGCTTCAATTATCAAAATTCATGATTCATTCAAAGATTCACGATTCATTCCCGAAAATTTTGTGAAACGATCGTGGAAAAATCCCGTGTAAGCGCCCTTCTCTAATTATTTTATGATTTTTCGTCACGTTTGGGGGGAGGGGCGCGGAATAACAGTATTTTACGGTACTGTTAGGAAAAAAAATCACCGTATCCGCTGCGGCGCACTAAGCATATGTTTACTTTTAAACTCGTATGCGTCGCGGCGCTTATTCCCGAAAATACGGTATTTAAATAATATTATTAATTTTGTATTTATTTATTAATTTCTGATTAATAATTTCATTTTTATGATTTCTTAATACAGCTTATTAATGTGTTTCTGTTTAACATGTTAACCACGATTACCGCGAAATTTCACCTGCGGCGTTTACTACCATTTTCTAAATTTTGAGTGATTTTCCGCGATGCGGCGTTTACGCTGCTGCGGCGTTTCTTCCAGAAATTACGGTAGTGCAAATTTTATAATTTTGTGGATTTCTGGTCAATGACTTATTTACATTTTTTAAATAGTAATTTGAATGTAGTTAACAATAAAATCAAACTATAATGAATGCTTACAATATAATAAAATATTAAAATATAGTACAAACTAAAATAATAAAAATTTACATATTTTTTAATTGGATTAAAACATTAAAAGCAAAGATCAAATTAATAATAATATATGATTAAATATTTATTATAAAGATGAGAAGTATTTTTCCTATGAAAGTTGCCTTATAAAGATACATTACTAATTCACATCAATATCATAAAAGTAGAACGTTTTATTTCAGGTTTAATCGGACTTAACAACCAAAAAAATTTTAATTAATACATAAATATATTTGGATAAAATATTGTGATTACCAGTGATATCAGCAATATCTTGGATTTTTTCTGAAGTAAATTTATTGTTCCTTCATGGAAACACATGAATTCAGTAATATTAACGAAAATTGCAAATTAAAATATATATGGAAATGATATAAAACTCAATTTTTGTCCCTATATCTGAACAGAATATTTCATTGTTTACATCTGTAAATTATGTGACGATTTGAGGGAGTCTAGTTAATTTTTTTCCATTGGCCAAAATGTAACAGAATACTTTTGAATGCCCCCATAGTTAAATTATACATACAATTTTCATGAAATTTGAAATGACTTGACAAAACTATGCAACAATTATATATTTCAAATCTCAAACCATTCGGTTGGGTAGTTTTTGCACTGTTATATGCGGAAGGACAGACAGATGGACCAGATGCTGATTTTAAGTGCTACGTATTTATATAATTGCAAATGCATCTAAAAAAACTTGATTTATACCTACATCAGTATATTTAGGAAAAAGATCAAATTACTAGTAATATCGGATTATCTTTTTTTTTTCAGAAATAAATTTATACTTCTTTCATGAAAAACTGTGATTTTAGTCCCATTATTGAGAATTACATATTAAAATACATGTGTATATATATATAGAACTAAAAAATGTTTTTAATTTTTTACCTACATTCGAATGTGAAAGTTTCATTGTTTACATCTGTGATGATGTGTGGATTTAATTGAGGTTACTGTACTGATCTACATTGGTGCAACATTATGCAATGTAAACAAGAAAAAAAAAAGAAAAATATATACAGAATGTTTTTGTTTACTTTGTTAACAATATCTTAAAGCACAAAATTTATTTTCTAACTTTGTGTAAATTTTACATAACAGAATAGTTGTGATCACAATTAGAATGTTTTTCACACTTTTTGTGGGTGCATTAATGGGTCTCAGATGGTCGTGAATTAGAAATAATCAATTACAGTTGAGGGCCATTTTCTTGAAGAATTGATTTGAAACCGATATTCAAATTCTGTCCTTTCTGCACCTTATTTACATGAACTCGAAGATATCCAGTTTGAGACATTCTGTAATCACTCATTTGACATTTGTAAGATTTCTTTCCTTCATGAACTGCATCTATGTGCATTTGAAAATTATTGCAAATTGAGTTATAGTCACAAAACTTGATTCTTGAAGAATTGACTTGAAACTGATACTCAAATTCTTTCTTTTTTGCACTTTATTTACATGAACTTGAAGATATCCAACTTGAGACTTCCTGTAATCACATTTGACTTTTGTAAGATTTCCTCATGAATTGCATCTATGTGCATTTGCAGATTACTGCATGTAGTTGACTTATAGTCACAAAACTTGATTCTTGAAGAATTGACTTGAAACCTGATTCTTTCCTTTCTATACCTTATTTATATGATCTTGAAGATATCCAGCTTGAGACATCCTGTAATCACACACCTGACATTTGTAAGATTTCTTTCCTTCATGAACTGCATCTATATGCATTTGAAGATTACTGCATGTAGTTGACTTAGAGCCACAAAACTTGATTCTTAAAGAATTGACTTGAAACTGATATTCAAATTCTTTCCTATAGCACTTTATTTACATGATCTTGGAGATATCCAAATTGAGACATTGTGAAATCACACATTTGACATTTGTAAGATTTCATGAACTGCATCTATGTGCTTCCCATTTCATATACTCTCATTGCAATGTTAACAGTTAATGTTCTTATAATAACAGAGAGAACACATGTGGGATTTGAAAGTGATTCTTTCTATATTTGCAATGCAATCAGTTGTTTCTGCTGAAAACTTTATTATCTTGCACAATATACATTTCAATCTTCTAATTACTATTTCAATTCTTTTTCCATTGGTGTCTTTCTGAACAATAAGTTTGTTGAAATTTTTCTAGTTATGCAATTACAAAATTCAGATTTTTGGAGTGAAAACTGGTATTCTTTTAAATAATTTGGGGCATCAGATGAGTTAACTACAATGTAACATTTATTTTCTAAGCATCCTCTTTGATTGCTACGAAAAGTAATTCTTGCTAGTTAATGATTATCAAGTGATATCCTTGTAATATTTTAACTTTTTCATCACACCTGCAAAAACAGTTAAAAATTAATTTAATATTCAATAAAATACATGTTTTTAAAAAAAATTATGAAAAAGATGACAATTTTCTTTAAAAGGTTTTAAATGGAATGCATTATAAATGGTTAAAATTCCATCTTATATATAGAAAATATAATGCAAACCTAAAATTGCAAGATTGGTACCTACGTATTAACGCCACCACAGCAGAAGTTGCACTAATGAAGAGCAACCCTGTTGTTTGCATGCACACTCTGTTATCCTTTGGATTCCTTGTTGCCTTGTTGTTTTCTGATTTTTGATACCATTTTTTAGTGCTTTATTTTTGGTCATTTTTTATGCCATTTTCTTGTGTGCATGCAAACAACAAATTTGCTCTTTACTGGCACATTAGTGCAACTTCTGCTGCAGTGGCATTAATACGTAAATACCGCAAGGTTTTGTGTGTTATAAAGAATTTTGCATTACACAGATCATTTTACACATTATTAAAACTTACCATGTAAGCATGGCAAAATGAAGATTGACCCAAAAAATATGTACAACTTAAAAATTTTAGTACTACTAGGTTATCCCGTCGACCAAAAAATTATCGCCAAATAATAAGATTAAATGCCAATAATGAATGATCGTGAATGTCACATTCAATGACATTAAATACGATTCACGTGTCTTAAATGTCATTAAGTGATTTTTATTTCACCTTTTTATTAATATTCTACTAATTATTTGATTTTTTGTTATTTAAAATAAAAATTATGTCAATATGTGTAATTTGGCAATTAGTTTGGCGATTTGTATAATTTGGCGAAATTGGTCGACGGGATAACAGAGAAGTACCAAAATTTTATTTTAAAAAATTAATAGGCCTACAACAAAACTAGTCACAAACAACAGATAGAATAACTCAAAAAGTTTTTTTCTGCTGCCTAAATAAATCTTAACATGAAATCCTTGTGCACCACAAAAAATATCAAGATGATATTTCAATTTGATGCATGAATGTTTTAATGTGTTCACATCAACAACAGCTACAGCTGTTTTATTATGGAAGGCTTCTAGAAAATGTTTTACATACTCATTTCACGCATTCTTTATTGGCACTAGGGTAACGATTTTGAATACCTGAATTCTTTAATAATAATTTAAGTGTTGTGCATCAATATACTGTATGCACCACCAGAAACATACTGTAGAAAAAAACTCTTCCAATTATTCTATCTATTTTTGTAATTAGTTTAACTGTAGGCCTATTCTTTTTTTTTAAATAAAATTCTGAAATTGTACAATTTTTTAGGATATCCTGCATGCCTGGAATATTACTATACAGTACAAGAATTTTATATTGTATTTCTTGGGATCAAAAGTTGTCAGATTATAAATTTTTGCATAATCTATCTATTTAAAAGACTTGGTTGTTTTTTTAGTCATCAGCCCTGAGCTTTCTGCTGAACTGATTTTAATAACTATTTTTTTAAATGAAAGCTGTTTATTTCTAGATGTACCTACCTATTTTTAAATTTATTTCCATTTTTATATTTTATTTTTAATTTAAAAAGATTTTTATGAAATTTCTCCAAAATGTTAGCAATTGAATTATTTCCATTGTTACTGAAAAAGTATAAATAATAAAAAAGTTTCAGACATGTGGCTTTCTAAACATATTTTTTATTTGCAAGTTAAATTTTGGTAAAAAATATTTATGTACACGTATTTTATTTTGATAAGTGAATAAAAATTGATATTTACTGTTATGTCACAAGAATAGGCCTGTTGGATTTATTTTTGCTTTGATGCATAATTTTATTGAGGCCTTTTTTTTTCATTACAATGACATATAAACTATATTTTTATGTTAATATATGCTGTTTAAGCATAAAGATAAGCATATAAAGTATGAGTGAAACATTTATTCCAATGAAAATGGGTATAACTTAGTTAAAAATGAATTTTTTACTTGACAAAAGTAAAGAGAAAAAATTATCTGATGGTATTAAAATAATGTATTTTTCACTGATTTTTCATTTCTTAATTATAAAATTAATAAATGGGAGCTTTTTTGATAACTTCATCTTGATTACATGTTATCTCTTGCTAAATAAAAAACTTGAGTGTAGGCAAGATGTATTAATTTTTAAATAAAGATTTCAGAAAAGAATTTCAGGAAAATTAAGATTAATTAAAAAAAAAAGCTTGATATAACTAAAATAATAAAAATTGACCATTGATTTGATACACCAAATTGATATGCTGTATTTTTGGGTGTATGAGTTCGCTGTGCATACAAATTAAAAATATGCTTCTTGTGATAGTTCTGCCAGGGTGGCAGATACAATGATTTTTTCCTCCTTGATGCAATATGTATTACAGAGGAGATTCTGATTTGAATTTTCCCAAAAATTGTGGAAAGTCTATCATCAGTACAAAAACTTGAAATATAAAAAAAAATATTGCAAATTTTCACAAATGGTCCTCAAAAAAGGAAAAAAAATGTGTCAATCATTCACAGAAAAATAGTTAACTTCATCAAAGATCACAGAAAAAGCAAGAATTTTATTAAGAAATCGGGGAGAAAAATGTGAATTTTATCAGTCACAAAAGAAAAAAAAAAAAAAAAAAAAAAAAAAAAAACGTGAATTTCGTGATAAGACCATGAGAAAATGAATTTTTTTAAAGGACTGTTAAAAAATGCATATTTCATCAAAATATCATTGAAAAAAACATGAAATTTGTTAAAGGATTGAATGAAAATAAAGTACCTCATCTGAAGTTCGGGGGAAAAATGAAGTATTTCATCAAAGGTTAGTGAAAAAAAATGCAAATTTCGTCAAAAGAACACAGAAAAAAGTAAGAATTTTTCCAAAGGACCGTGGAAAAACACGTATTTTGTCAAAAGATCAAGGTAAAAAACGGGAATTTCTACATAGAATTTTTCGATTTTGCTTACAGGTTTTTTTTCCATTTATTTGGACACTTATACTTTTGGAACTAGTTTTGAAAGTGAAATGCCTTCTAAGGAAATCAAAAAAGTAGAAAACAGCTTTTGTAAAGATCGATCTCAATTAGCTAATGCAAAAATAAATAAATAAAACAAAATAAAAGTATTGAAATGCCAGCTAGATATTTTTAAAAATGTCTTCCATTATATTAACATAAGCATGCATGTGTTATCATATAGATAACTGATACTGATTGCATTTTCAATTGGAAAATCCCCCGAGAATGACACATGTTTATCTAAATTCCTCAGGATTCCACTCTTTAAAATATGCTTTCATTATTATGCAAATATACATAAAGCAAAATGTTAGTGAAAAGTGAAGTATTATTATGTAAAAAAAAAACAATAATTTGTTTTAAATAAATACACATTTTCATCCGTTTTGTTTCACAAAATATTTTTGTTTCTTTTTTTTTTTTTTTTTTTTTGTATAGCAAAACATTTATCAATGGAACACTTATTTGATTTTTACGGTGTCACAGTTCTCGTAGCTAAATAAACAACCATGTCATGGTAATGAAGCTTTTTTATCCAGTGAATCTAAGAATGGACTTTAAGTATTATATATAATTTTCTAAAAACGTATTATATTTCAATAAAAATTTGGTACACACTCTAATTTATTATTATTGCTAGTTGCTGAAAGTTTGAACTAATTTCTACGAAAAAATAAAAAATAAGTATACAAATTCAAAAATTGCAGAGGAACAAAATATTATTAAAAAAATTTAAATAGGATTCCATTTACAAATATAAAAAATTATTACAAAAACGCACTGAAAATTGCTCATGAATATGATTAAACTTTATTGAAAAGAGGACAAAATTTTCTATATTGGCATAAGGTATTAATACCTTAGTTATAGTAGTAATAATTTTTATTATTAATATTCGTACATTTTATATATATATATATATCTATAAAAAATCACCGCAAATTGTGAAGTAAAATTTATTAAATAAAAGATAAAATTTATTTATTTATTTATTATTTTTTTGTGGGGGGGGGGGGGGAGGAGGAGAATAAAACATGATGAAAAAAAGCTAAAATTCACAAAGATATATATACAGGTGGTTATCAAAATAATGGAAACACTTGTGAATGAAAGGGACATTTAAGAATTCCCTTCATAAGCATTAAAATATAATCTTAGCTACCAGATTTTTTTAAATATAAAAGTACATGTATTAGGTAGTATGAGAGAGCTCTAGAAGAGTTGTCTACGTTTTGATTTTTTTTGTCAGAAGCGTAAAATGTCAGACCTCACAGATTTTCAAAGAGGCCAAATTGTAGGAGCCCAACTAGCTGGAGCAACGGTGACCGAAACATCCCAGCTCATAGGCGTTTCTAGAAGTACAGTGTCTAAAATCATGACAGCATACACACAGCACGGAAAGACAAGCTCAGCAAAGCAAAATAGTGGACGGAAGGAGAAGCTGAGTGAAAGAGACCGAAGGGTATTGAAGCGGATCGTAATGTCTAAAAAGAAAACAACTGCAGCCAAAGTGACCGCAGAGCTCAATCAGCATCTGGATTCTCCAGTGTCAACAATTACACTTCGGAGATATCTTCATAAAGAGAACATTTACGGCAGAACAGCAATTCCCAAGCCACTTGTCACAGATGCTAATGCCAAACGTCGTGTAGAGTGGTGCCACAACCACAAAACCTGGTCGATTGATAAGTGGAAGACTGTTATATGGTCAGACGAATCATCTTTCACATTTTTCTCCACAACAGGATGGGTACATGTCTGGAGAACACCTGCACAAGTGTATGATCTTGATTGCCTCCGTCCAACTGTCAATCATGGAGGTGGATCGGTCATGGTATGGGCAGCCGTGTCATGGTTTTCTGCTGGTCCAATCGTAACCCTGAAAGGAAGGATCACTGGGGAGAAGTATAGAGATGTTTTAGCTGACCAGGTCTATCCCATAATGCAAATTTTGTTTCCTGCAGGAGATGGAATTTTCCAGGATGATAATGCCCCTATTCATGCAGCCAGAGTTGTCCAATCATGGTTTGATGAACATGAGGATGAGGTGGAACATCTACCTTGGCCCGCACAGTCCCCAGACCTCAACATAATCGAACCGTTGTGGTCTATTTTAGAGCTTTCAATCCGGAATCGATATCCTCCACCGGCATCTCTCACGGAACTTTCACAATATCTTCATGAAGAATGGTACAATAATCCTCTAAACACTATTCAGAATTTGTATGATTCGATTCCCAGGCGAATCCAAGCTGTATTACATGCCAAAGGCGGTCATACGCCATTTTAATAAAGAATTCCTTCAAAATCTAGGGTGTTTCCATTATTTTAATAACCACCTGTATATATATATATATCGTAATTAGCAAGGAACGTAATTACTGTTCTAGAAAGACTAATAATACTTTAAGCAGGATTTCTAATTCAAATTTTTAAAATCTAAAGAGAAACTGAAAAAAAACTATAAAAATCGCGTAAAAATTGACGAAAATTAAAAAATAATAATAATTACACTAATTTTATCATAAAACAGGGCAAAATGTACTACATTGTACTAACAGTTTGAAAATAGATTCCTTTTACAAATGTTAAAAAAATTGCTACAAATCACAAAAAGTAACAATTTTTAACATTTTGCTGTATTTCTGTAAGTGCGGCCCTTTTGAGGAATATTTATTTTACTTTAATGTATTTTTGGAGGTGCTGCACTTACAATGGGTGAAGCACATATCCCCAAAAATATGATAAATTAAAAAAGTCAAATTTTGTCCCTATATCTGAACTTAATGTTTCATTGTTTACATCCATAAATTATATGCAGATTTGAGGGAATCTACTGTATCTAGTTCAAGCTCGGAAAATGTGTAGTTTCAAGGTATCAGTTGTAATCACTATAATTATGAGCATATTCAAAATAAGAAAAAAAATTCAAAAAATGATAATATTAAATGAAGAACATTGAAATATTGCATGCCTTATAAAAAGTCTCTTGAAGATTAATGATAAAAGATACTGGTAAAACCAATAAAATTTGTCCTATATGCTGTGACCCCTATAAATATTAGCAGAAATTTTAAGAAAAAAATATTGTTTAGTAATTATAATTAAATGTAGTCATGAGTTTAAACAAGTGTCCACTAATAAAACTGTTACTGCTGGCCACTAATCAAATTTCTAAATTTTGCTATTTATCATGATGATGACAATCTAATTTATAACTGAAAGGACAACAAAGAGCGATGATAGAATTGTCTGACTGGAATCATGATATTTCTGACAGGGGGGTCAAACTAAATCTATAACTTAAGAGCTTTTGCCTGTCCTGAAATCCAAACTCGGGGAATTGAAATTGTGGCAAGTTAAATTTTTATCTGAAAACTCGGGAAAAGGTTGGGAGTAATTTATTGATTTTTTTTAATTGCACCGGGCTCAGGGCCCAACTTAGACAGTGGGGGGCCCTGGGGCAAATATTTTTAGCCACCCTCCCTTCTATCTTAAATTTTTTCAATAAATTATACTGAAGTGACTACAACTAAAATTCATACCTATTGTATGTGTATATAAATTCCATACTAAGTACTATTCACTTCAATATATATAATAGCAGAAGAAAGATAACTTTAAGAAACTACAGAATGCATTTTTTTTTTGGGGGGGGGGGGGTTGCAAGAATGTAAGGCCTTAAGGGGGCATGGGGCACAGAAACTGAGGGGGTTGGAGAAGAGAGCTCTTAAAACTGAATAAAAAGAATTTTAGTCACTTTTGACCATTTTTTATCATTTGACACTCCTTTAATAAAAAATTTATAAACTTATATCTGTCCTTGGGGGGCTCCCTTCTCAAGCCGGGGCGATTTCCCTGGATTAGTCAGGACCTGACCAAGCCTAAACTTTATTCTTCCTCAGATGAGTGCTTACCTGACATTTTGTAGACAAATAAATGAGGCCCAAATTTCATTATTTCTGGGTCATGTTGGCAGAAATTTTGTATTTTTTTGGTTATTACTGCATGAATTGTCCTACTTTATTAGAGGAGGAAGAGATCAGTAATTACATTTCTTTGTTCAATTTCATTTTTTAACTGGTTAATCATGTTAAAGAGAAGATTATTAACCAGTTTTTTGCATATTTTGCATAAGTGACTAATTTTTCATTTAAACTTTTATTATATATTTAAGTGCGAAATTTTCATTCTTTGCTGCAAATTATATTTATCATGATCAAAGAATGAAGGCAATAATTTTTGGGACTGGGACTACTTGGTTAACCTGACCAGAAAACTATCACCAAATTATACAATTAAATGCCAATAATGAATGACTGTGAATGTCACATTGAATGACATTAAACGCGACATACATATTTAAAACGTCATCAGGTAGTTTTTAATTTCATTTTTTATTTGTGTTTTTATGCATGTTTTACTGATTCATTTGTTCTTTTGTTATTTAAAGTAAAAATTATGTCAACATGCATTACTTGGCTATTAGTTTGGCGAAAATAGTTGATGGGATAACCAAGTAGTACCTAATTTTTTTATTAAAGAAACATTTTAAAAGAACTACTTACTGGCGATACCTGATATGGTATTCAACTAGATTGATGTTATTCTTTTTTTTTTAAATTCATCAGATACAAAATTTTTATATTTAATTCAAATGAAATAATATTAAATATATACAGGAAAAATAGAGTTTAAAAAAAATCCAACTTCTTCGTATTTTTAAAAATATAACAATACGTATGCAAATGAGGTATACTGGATTAGTTTTAGATGAGCATTTAGCCCAGTGATTAATTTATTTAGTCATTGTAGCTTACATTTTGAAAATCTTTTTATTTCTTGGTTGTAGAAAACAGTTTACTTTCTACTTTCTTAGCTGTTTTGACATTGCAATCATGTGTACGCACTTCCTCAGACAAGCACAGCAGACGCACTTAAAAATGTTGAAATTCAGAATTTTTTGTATGATCAGGGAATTCACCCCTAGAGCATATATACTAATAGAGGGAGCACGCAGTGTTAGTTTCCCTATACAGATATGAAAAAACATTGGGAGAATTTCAACACCACTCACGTGATGCATGGTTACCACAATTTGCCAGATTTGGCTGTTTCTCCGCTTTTTGCGCTTATTTTGAAAATGCTAAATTTCCCGAACAATCTTTTGTTTTAATATTGCTTTTGCAAACATCGAAGTCATATTGAGTAGATTCAATACATTAAGAATTTATTTATAATTGCAAAATATAGCCTCATTAAATATGAAAATTGTTTTCATCATTCCTAAATAAATAAAACTTGTATTAGAAAGATAATAAAAGCTATTACAGTGAATTATTTTTAAATATCAAGTATGAGATCATGTTCATAATAAAGATACTTAAAATGAAAAACCAGAAAACTAAAAAAACTGTTAAAATATTCTATTATTATTACAAGAAAGACATTTTTTATATATTCGTGTAAGAAAATGTAAAATTTTTAACACTTATTTCACATGTTTTCAAAGTACACATAAAAGGAAACATAAGTATTGTACAGCAAATTAAAATTAAAAAACGACCGAAAATTCTGTTTCATTTTTTACCCAAAATCTGAATTTCGGCAAAAATATTGATAAAATGAATCATTATTTATTGATTACTATGAACTTCTCTGTTTATAATGATCAGTCATGACTGACTCAAGACGTGAATGCAAATTAGAAAGTAAGCAATGTATATATGGTTAAACTTTGAAGATACTTTTCACGTACTCATTAAAAGTTACAGATTTAACAGTAATAGAAATTTTTCAGTTTGAAACCACAGTAGTGTTTTCTAACTCTTTGAAAGTTCTAGCAAACAAATGATCATTTTTCGAAATTATTACAAAAGATAAATTGAGTTTTGTATACCAAAATGTTTTTTAATGAGATAAATTCGTATAGTTAGAAAATCATTCTGTGTCGTTGGTGAATCAATTACATCTCATTTTATATTAAAAAAAAAATACTCAGAGGCAGATTATCCTCGAGTCACATGTATAATTAATTAGTAAATATGCATCTTGAATAAACAAGTATAATTAATTAATAATTATGTATGTTTATGAATGTATTAATTATTTTTAACCGTCTTGGGGGCATTTTCGTTTTCACCAAAAATAGGAAAATTATCAAAATTCAGTTTCAGTCGTAACTTAATTAAAATATACAAGATCTTTTTAATACATATGTTTCTCTGGGTTTCAATCTTTTTAATTATGTATTTTTAATTATGTTATGCATGATGCACAGAGTCTCAAATATTATTTAAAAATATATTATTACAACACATTTCCATTTTGTTTTAAAATTACATTTTTAAATCACCAGCATATATAACTTAAAATATAAATTCTATTTCAAAATTCACTATATTTTCACTGATTTTTTTTTTCATAACCAACTTCAAATTTTCAAAATCTGTCCCCCCCCCCCCCCCCCATCCCTTCTTATTACATATGTTATTTCAGGTTTCAATCAAAGAATCTTAAGCTAGGCTGAGGGCTTAACTTTTATGGTCCAAGCGTTTTTAAATTGTTATGCAACATATATAAAGTATCAAATATTATACCAATATAAAGAAAATATAGACAAATATAATATTAAAATAAAAATATAATACTGTACACAGATACCGACTTCTGTTTAAATAAATTAAAAAAAAAAAATTTAGCCTTTTTTTTTTTTTTCATGATTTTGAATTTAGAATTTTTAGCTTCGTTGAACAGTAAAACAGTAATTGAGGTGAACAATTAATAGATTAGTATTCAAAAATAAAGAATAAAAGGCAGTAAAATTAAGAATAAGATCATATAAATACACATCATTATTTGGAAATTGTAACATTAAATATTGTTTTAATGTAAATTAAGTAACAAGTATAAATAGCCATAAAGATCTTTAAATGATTAACATTTACACTTTTTAGTTAACATACACATCAGATAAATGATATTAGGAATCCAAACGAAATGAAAATTTTATCAGTTATCTTTTAGAAAAGATAAAAATCAAAAATTATACTAATTTTGAAAAACATATTAAATAATGTAGTAATTATGTGAACAATTAATAGATTAATATTAAAAAATGAAGACTACAGGCACGAATGATATTTGATTTAAAAAAAAAAATAGCAAAATTAAGAATAAGACAAGTACACATTATTATTTGTAAATTGTAACATTAAATAGTGTTTTAAAGTGAATTAAGTAAGCCGTTTAAAAAGCCATTAAGATGTTTATTAAATGATTAATATTTAAGGTTTTTAGGAAATAAACTTTCTAGATAAATAAAGTTAGGAATGAAAATAAAAATAAAATACAAAGGAGGAATAAAAATTTCATCAGCTTTCTTTTCGGGGGAAAAAAACTGATTTTGAAAAAATTTATACATAATATGATAATTATGTGAACAATTAATAGATTAGATTAATATTCAAAAATGAAAAGAAAGGCATGGAGGATATTTCATTAAAAAAAGCAGTAAAATTAAGAATAAGACCGTATAATGTATACATCATTATTTGGAAAGTAACGTTAAACAATGTTTTAAAATGAATTAAATAAAAATATCTATAACTTTAAGGATGTTTAAATGGTAAATATTTACTGTTTTCAGGGAATATACTTTTATATAAATAATATATTATACATATAATTTATTTTTCTTGAAAAGTTATAAAATTCAACTTTTTTATATTTATTTATTAAAATATAATCCATTTGAGGGGCAATTTGCATTTGAAAAACAGTATTTTATTGACTTTTTCTGAGTCTCTATAATAATTTAATTGGAGAGTTTAATGTAACAGCATTTTTTTTTTTTTTTTTTTTTTTTTAATGTAGCAGTACAACAATTAAAACAATAACTGGTATAGAGAAATTGGGAGAATTGGAGGAGCTCACCAAATCGCGCCAAACCTCTTTTCAAGACAAAAATGGATATATCTTACATAATTTAAAAAAGTTTGAAATAAATAATCTAAAATACATTAAACAGGGAAAGGTTAAACATATGAGCGTCCAAATAAATTAAAACAAATCTTTATGAAAGCTCAAATTTGAAGAAAAACTGTACATAATACACATGCATACGCGAAAGCTTTTACTTTTGAGAATTAAAAAATTAATTAATTTAATATTATGTCAAAATATAAATAATATTTAAAGGTATATACGTATTTGTGAAATGTTATCAGTCCTCCTTTGACAAATTTTTCTTTGCATCGAAATGTAGCACAATAATATTTCACCATTTTTTATTGCAGTAGTACGAGTCTCTCCATACAAACACTTGTAAAAAAGCTCCCTAGCAGGAAGGAGCGTCCACCAGTCACGTGGTTTCAATGATGGTCAAGTTTCCTTGGGGGGGAGGGGGTCACTCTATTAGTATATATGCTCTAGGAAATCACCTGGCTTTCATACCCGCCTTTTCAGAGCATAAAAAAATACTTTTCAAAATATGCTTCAAAAATTAGAATGGCTCGTAAAATCAGACAAGAAAAGAGTCTTTTTTCTTTTATGAATCTTCTTTTGACCATTGACATTAAAAATGCTACAATTTAATAAATATTAAAACTGAGAATATTAATTTACAAGCTTTTTTTTTCTAAAGGAGGGGGGGGAAGGGCACCATTACCATGGCCAACAAGATATATAACAACCTGCGCATTTTGCTAGAAACTGCCGTCAAAGTGATGCTGGAATCAGCTAATTTGCAAGATTGGCCAGAATAACTTGGGCAGGGTTACAGAGTCCTCTGGCGGGACACTTCATAAGCAATCATCTTCATCTCAAATAGCTGGGCCGTATCTAGTTGGCCATGCCAGCCATTACCAACAATAATCGAATGCTTAGTTGGAAAAATTTTAATCGAATATATGAATTTATTGTTTGCTTTAGAAATCTTTTTTCCATGCTTATTTAAGAAAATAACTTTTATCTAAAATTTTTAACAAAACTACAGAAATAAATTTTTTGCTAAATTAGGAAGGGGTAAAATTAAATGATGATGTAAGTATTGAAATAATTATTTTATCTCCTGAAAATATTTTTCAAATGCACCAGGGTTGGCGCGATTTTTGATTTTGCACCATTTTAGCGAGAAAACCCATTGTCGAATACATGTTAGTCTGAGATTAGACCTAACCTTCGAAAATAGCTTATTAGTTTTATTTCATTCAACGCTTTATTATTAATATTTTTAATGCAGGTAAGATTTTCATTTATCGTAAAGCAGCAGAAGATACAATATGTAAGTGATGAAAATAAATAGCAGTGCCATTGCTAGTAAAAAAGGTTCTTTCTTTCCAGGTTAAAAAGAATGTTTGGACTGGACTTAATGTAATTAAATACATAATAGAGAGGTGATTGTAAAACTATGGGATAAAAATATAAATAATCAACCTTTAAGTTCTTTACCAGATAAAATATATGCATTTCCTAAATAAATGTGGATTTATTTGTGGTGAAAGATCATATATAGTTGGATATCAAAACAACGGGGGCTTTAAGTATTATTATCGCGATATAATTAAGAAAGAGAAATAAAATCATTTTAGAAGATAGCTGAAAAGTGTTTCAATTGCTGAAAAATATAACACAAAAACTTAAAAAACAGTAAAAATAGTTTTATTAAACTGTTTACATGCCATTTTAAAAACAAACAAACAAATAGATAAAAATATTGTAAAATTGCACCATGTATGATGTAATGGTATGAAATGCATTCATTCAATTTTTCATATACTTGTTACTCATACCATTATACACCATTTAAATGAAAAGAGAATGTGGAAAAATAAATGATGGTCTTTCAAATCATTACATCAATGATTGTGCAACATTATATTATTCTTATTCATTTGTTATGAAAATGGCATAAAAAGAGCAAAAACATGTAAACAATCTAATAAAACCATTTTTACTAGTTTTTTTTTTTTTTTTTTTTTTTTTTTAAGTTTTCATCTTACACTTTTCAGCAATAAAAAGAAATATATTAATAAAAAGTGTTAATTTGTGATGAAGCCTGGCATTATTATATAGGGTCATTCAGGGATGTAGCTACAGGGGGGGGGGGGGTATCCCTCCACACACATTCGAAATAATTGTACACTTGATAAATTATTTTACTTATGGTCAAAAATTGCATTTGGTGCTATATTTTTCCTTCCTAAGATTTTTAAAAATATATTTAAAAAAATTATTACAAAACAAAAAACAACATAAAAACATGCTTAAAATTATTAAATATGTAAAATTAGTAACATTCTGTTCTTTGCATTATGTTATTTTTCTTTCATTTGGAGTTGATTACAGTTTCACTTTTAAGCTATTCTCACTTAAAAAATGCGATAAGAGCTATCATGTAGTATTCGCCCGGAGATGGCGGCCATTTTGTTTCTTGATTTTTAAATCTCTGTTTTTGGATTTATTCATTCGTTTCTGTTGTTGTTTTTTTTAAAGTATAATCTCTGAAGCAGTTTTGATTGTAATTTCGAAATATATGTATTTTTAAATTAATATTTGCTTCATTTTACTGTTTTAAATTTTATGTACTTATCGCTTGCTAATTATGAATTATTATTTCCCCCCCCCCTTTTTTTTTATTACAAATAATATTTGGAGTGCTGCTTTTCAGTTTAAAAAATTGTTGTTGTTTATATCTAATTTCTGAATTATTCAAAAATTAAGTATAAAGTGGTCAAAAGTGACCAACAAAGAAGCAAGATGACTGTTTCCGGGTGAATACTACATCTGTTCCGCGATAAGTTCAAAACAATTCTTTGTTGTCTTGCTTGCAGAGCTGTAGAGATTGCTTCACCCCCCCCCCCCCCTGATATTCTCACTTGGGGTGAGGCAGTTACGAAGCCAGGTGCTCTCATAATTAGCTTGATTTTTTAACTGAAAATGATTAAATTTTTAAGTAAACGAACTAATTTTTAAAGTGTACAATACTATCCTGTTTTACTCATTTATTTTCAGACCTGTCATTGACTTTATACACACCTGTGACAAATAAATAATGCCTGAAAAATCACTTGAGTACCCTTTAATTTAGATCACTTTAATTTTAATAGTAACTTTTTTTTATGTTGAAGTTAGTACATGATAGTATATACAGACATGCTACTTTTCCGCAAAAACGCAGATTTCTGCTTTTTCGACGATGAATTTTATTATCTTTGGGATCGATGCAAATATGCATTAAAATTTGTTGACATTTTTATATGGGGTGGGGGAGGTAACGGATGAAATAAAACAAAAATGCCAGTACAAACCTCACTATATTGGGCAAATTTCTTCAGAGGATTACTGGAAAAATGCAAATTTCTTCTAAGAATCGGATAAAAAAACTAAATTTGTCAAAAAATACTATTTTCGCAGAAAAGCGTAGATTAGATTGCAGAAAAAATACTATTTTCTTCAAAGGATCGCGGGAGTTGATGAGATTTCCATAAAATTTTTGTGGGAAAAGATGTAATTTTGTCAAAGGATTGTGTGAGAAATGTCATTTTCATGAACATTTTGTGGAAAAATACTCGAATTTTGTAAAAAGATTGTGCAAATAAATGCAAATTTTGTAGAAAAATTGGGGGAAATACGTGAATTTTGTTGAAAGGTTTGGGGAAATACGCAAATTTTGTAAAAGATTGACGGAAATAAATACGTGAATTTTGTCGAAAAATTGAGGAAAATAGCCGAATTTTGTAGAAAAATCATAGAAAATATTCAAATTTTGTAGAAACGTCATGCGAATTTTGTTGAAAGATCGGGTGAAATACCTGAATTTTGTACAAAGATTGCAAAAAGTACAATAATCTTAACAAATGATCGAGGAAATATGCGAATTTTGACAAAGCAAGTATAAAAGACTATTTTGTAGAAAAATCAACAAAAATAGACTTATTTTGTAGAAAAATTGCTGAAAATATGTGAATTTTGTGGAAAGATTTGAAAAAAATTGCAAATATTGATTTAAAGAACGGGAAAAATGTGCAAATTTTGTTGAAAGATCACTGAAAGTACATTAATTTTGTTGAAAGATTGCAGAAAATATGCAAATTTTGTCAACAGATCATGGAAAATAAGCAAATTTTCTCAAAAAGTGGTGTAAAAAACTGCAAGTTTTGCTAAAGGATCATGGATAAATGCAAATTTCATTGAAAAGACCGTGAAAAAGAGTGCGATTATCATCAAATGGTCGTAAAAATTGCAAATTTTGTCAAAACGGCGCAAATTTTTTTTTTTTTTAAATGCGAATTTCATCAGAAGTTTGTGAGGCCATGAAAGTTCAGCTTTTTCTTTGCTGAGCCTGTAGCATGTCTGTATATAATATTTAAATTAGGGATGCACTGAATATTTGGTTTATTCAGCCTGCCAAATCATGATTGGGTTTATTACAAAAGAAACCAATCAAAAACAAAACATGCTCAAAAATGAAGCATATTAACTGTGTAAAATAATTAAACTAAAAAGTATAATTATATGAAATCTAAATTGAAAAATTTAATTAATGTTAAAAAATATTATTTTTGGAAAAATAAGTTACTTTTTAATGACAAACTTCAGGCTCAGCAGATATCTACGAGTGATGGATTTTATAACTTTAGAGGTAAAGGAGTATTTTTTTTATTTATTAGTATGCCATTTACGTAAAAAGAGAAAAAAAAACTACCTGCAAAATGTTTATTTTCCATATAAAAATACAATATTTCCATATAAAATTCATTATTGAAAAATGTGCAACACAGTAAATATACAAATTTGCAATTATTTATATTAGCATTTAGCATGCATATATGAATGGTGATTTAAAAAGACTATTTTTCTAACAATATCTATGGGCAGGGGTATAAAAATCTGCGCCAGTGGGCAGTTTTCCACCATTAAATTTTATTTCTTATTTTTCATCTAATTTTTTTTTTCAAGAATTCTAATAAAATTTAATTGAAATTAAAAAAAAAATTAATGATAATAGATTGCCCACTGGCACCTAGATTTTTACATCCATGTCTATGAGTATGTCGAAATACTTTTAAACTCTCCAAGTTTTCTGTTTGATTTGAAAGTTTTTTTATTTCAATCTTTTTGCATTCATCCATTTTAAGTTAAGAAACTGGTTGCAGCATTCTGTTGCTGAAAGTTTTGTTATATTATTAATACTTTGCTGCAGTAAGGGAAATGAGGATTTTAATGATTTTTTTTTTAAATATAGAAATTATTGTACTAATATTACTTACCTTAAAAAAATTGATGTGAATTCAAAGCACTGTCTTTTAGTTTCAAAAGTTTTAGTAACTGAAAAATATGCTGGTTAAATTAAAATGTATAACATTTAATTGCTTTGTGCATTTTAGATAAAATTTCCTTTTTTCATTTAGCTAATAATTGAAGATCTTTAAACTGGTGTCATGTGATTTTGGATTAAAAACTGATGTAATTATTAATTTAGCATATTTTAATTAAATGTGTATATATATGATGGAATTAATTTATTTAATGTTATAGCAAGAAGTCATTTATTGTATATTATAAAATTTTAAGTTACATAGTAAATTTATAGAGAATAAAAGTTTCTTCTACTGCAGAAGAAACCTATTTCTTCCAGCCGTTTTTCTCCACAGTGTTTTTCACTGTGGAATAAATTTGCCAACCCTGTGCCGATTATTCTATTTGGTTGAATATCAAAGTTATTTGGCCAAACTGAATGCTTAAAAATCTTTTTAAGCACATTTTTAGACGCACAGATACTATTTGACTGGCAGAATATTCTCTATTTAGCTTAACATCTGCTATTCATTTAATCGAATATTTGATATTCTGTTCATTTATGGGCCGAATATTCATTATTTGGTAAAATTCACTATTCGGTGCATCCTTAATTTAAACAAATGTAGTATTGGGCTCCCCTACTCCTACTGCCTTCGTCAATGTTCTCAATCGAATTTGTGTGATTTTATATGTTAAACACATATAGAATTGAGGCACTATTTTGTCTGTGTAGATCCTCAAATTGTTATCATTTTACATTTTCAAATGAAAATCTATCTAAATAAATCTAAAATTGAGGACTCCATTATCTTCATCAAATTATACCTTTGAATTTCTATTGTTTAAAAATCTTAAAATTGGGGTTAGGGAAGAAGGGCACTGCCATGATCAGCATGCAGTCTCGAATTTGTAAGATTTTATGCCTTTAAATGAACATGGAATTAAGGAATTGCCTCTGACAGCATACTTCTTCAAATTTGTATTTTATCTCTTGAAATAAAAAATCATCTAAATGAACCTAGAATCAGAGCTAATTAGACCAGAGTTAATTAAAAACCTATCTGGGAAAATGTGTCACAGACCAAAGCGGCTTTGCAAATTTGTGAGCTCCTTTTTTACATAAGCACGATGCCAAGATTAAACATTGAACAAGGGTTTTATATTAGATACACTGGAAAAAGAAAAGATTTTTACTATGTTGAATTTAGTTTTATGAAATGCCAAATGAATACACTACCTTTTATTTTCATTACCGAGTTAAGTTCCTTATAAATGAATAAGGATGAAAAAAAATCAAGTTATATATATAGAATAGCAATATGTGATACTATTTAGGCCTCATATCTCTTTGAACTTTTATGGTAGACCCATTTATACTCTTCTAGTATGTATAGCTATAATCTGCATTGTATAGTTTTTTACAAATTATTTTTCTTTCAGCTACAATTTTCTTTTAAGAATAAATAAACACATTTAAGCTCTACATACGGGGGGTCAGTGTTTTCCCATATTTATAAAATAACCTTCAAAAATGTCCTATATTGTCCTATATTTCTCTAATTGCCCTATATTTCTGTACTTTCTTGTATATTTGGTGTTAATATCATCACCTGCTAGCATTCACAATTGTTTCTGCTGTTTTTTTTTTTTTATATTTTCTGTATTTCCATGCAACAGCATTAATTAAATCCTACACGATGCTCATGCTTTCTCTCTATTATAAATGAGAGGGAGTGTGCAGTATAGATTGCTTAATTTCCTAGGCTTTGATGTCCATTTATTTCTCTTTTGGAAATAGCATCAGTAAAGAAATGTTTTTGAGTGACTTGATGTTTTCATGTGCATCACTTTGATCACTGATTTAGTTCTAATGTTCAACGTGGTTCTGTGTTTCATTGCAATTATTTTAGTTTCTCTTATTGCATATTCAGCTGCAATAGATGGTTTTTATTTATTTTCAATTTTAGTGTAGAAAAGGCATATTTATTGCATTACATTAATGCAATTAATTACACAATGCGAACATAGATTGACAAGATTCATGATGCTGTGATGGATCAGATTAATGAGCATGGAAAAAAATTGCAAATGGTGTGCAGGGGATAAAGATTATTACCATGTTTGGTTTCCATCTGCAACAGCAGTTATTTGGGATTAATGTATCATGCCGAAGCACAAAGATAGTTCAGAAAAACAAAAGGACTAGTCTCAATCTCATTTTGTGGATTCTCGATTGAGAAATGATTGAGATCAACAAAATCAGCATTTTTTTAATGATCTTTTGATGAAATCAACATGTTTTCCGCAATCTTTTGATGAAATCGACCTTTTTTTTTTTTTCAAAGATCTTTTGACAAAATATTTTTAAGCGATCTTTTATCAAAAACGGTATTTTTTCTGCGATCTGCACAGGAAATTCGCATTTTTCAGCGATCTTTTGACAAAATCGTCGTTTTCCATGAAATATTGATGAAATGTGTGCTTTTTCGGCGATCCTTTCACGAAATTTGCATTTCTCCGTAATTGTTTTTTCCACACGCAAAACCATACAAGTTGGCAACTATGCGTAACTGATAACCCAATTTAAAATTTTCAGAAGTGAGATGCCTTAAATTTTCGGACGAGAATTAGAATTACCCCTGTTCTCCAATACTTTTGAACAGCCCTGTATTTGATCCATCGCGTCAGTTGATATATATATATATATATATATACTATAGTGTTCACTCTAGAAATAAAAAGGGCATGGTGCTATTCGCTAAAAAGGGCACTACGGCAGCAGAAAAGAGCACTTTTGCAAGAAAAAATTTGCTATTGCCTTTAGAAGAAGAAAAAAGAAAGCGGGAAAATACACAGTTTTTAAGTATGGTAAATCAAGTAACATTAATTTAGAATGATTTTATGATAAAAAATTAAAAATACAATAAAATTAAAACATGATTGAATAGTTTTATGTTCTTTTTCTTTAAGAAATGAAAAAATTCTATCATTTTTAGACACACAAATTTAGAAACACTATGGAATAAAATAAATATTTATTAAAAATCTCTGGTGCAGTCAGTAGTACATTTTGCTACTTTTAAAAAGGGCAGGGTGCATTTTGAAAATTTGAAAAAGGGCAGGGTGCTGCACCCTTCAAAAATGGCCTAGAATGAACACTATTATATACTATGTAATAGGAAAATTTAGAAGAAAATGCCTTATTGGTTGAAATTTCTCTTTCAGCATTTTATTCTAAAAGATGGAAAGTACTTGAATACTTTTGTTCACCCCTGTAATTTGCCTAGTACCCTTATTACACGCCAGTATTTTGTTAAAATTTAGTTCAAACAAAAACACTCTTAAACTATTTTAATCACATTTCCAGAAATTATCATTTATGGGTGAGTATGTAGCTAATTCTTTGTGTGATCCTGTATATCATTTTATCAATATTCTACAATTATTTCTTAGTAAACTCAAAGCAGTTCATCGTAAAAATGCATAACTTATTAAAAAATCACTTTTAAGTTAATTAACCTCACATTCAGTAACCTTTATGAGCTCTTTTGTGTGACCCTGTATTTGAACTATAATATTTATACACACCGTATAATTTGCAGATATTTAGTAAAACTTAAAAACACATATCACAATTGAAAATGTATTTCATCCATCCATCAGCTATCATCAGTAGTATGCAAAATTTCGGATACGAATATAAGATTTGAAATATTTTGTGTGGCCATGTAAATGCTATGCACATCATATTATGCATTAAATATTAAGTCTCAGTGATGTACATCAATTTTATGATACTTGAAATCATTTAACATAATTAAAATATGTCACAAACAATTCTCCTCTTTATTATTGTGTAATGGAATTCTTTTGGGTTGCCCTTAAATTAAGGATGGGCATTATTTATCGTATTAGGATAAATAACAGTGTTACTACGCTAGAACCTAATATTGCATTAATATGTTACTGAAAAGTCCCTGTTAAATAAATAACACATGGTTCTTAATGACAGCATCTTCCTTCACTTGTTTTAATCAAGATTTCATTTTTTGTAGCTCTAAAATAAAAATAATATTCATTAAAAACGTCCTAAATCGTTTCTTTTGAGACGTTTGCCGAACAATGTTGAATGTCCGGGATGGATGCCCGGACAGCGCCCCCCCCCTTCCTGCTTGTGCATACCCATTCACAATTATTTAAAAAATTTGCGTCCCCCCCCTTATTAAAACATCCTTAAAAACCCTTATTAAAAAAAATCTCACAATTATACACTCTAAGATAAAAAAAAAACCTGTCTAAAACGGAATTTAAAACTGTTTTAAAAGCTTCCGTTTTAGAAGGTTTTACTATATAAAATAAGATATTGTATGTATCTAGCAAGTACAGCCCGGACAGCCCCCCACCCTTCCTTGCGCAGACCCATTCACAATTTTTAAAAAAATTTGCGTCCCCACCCTTAAAAACCCTTATTAAAAAAAATCTCACAATTATACACGCTAAGATAAAAAACTGTCTAAAATGGAATTTAAAACTGTTTTATAGGCTTCCGTTTTAGAAGGTTTTACTATATAAAATAAGATATTGTTTGTATCCAGCAAGTACAGCCCGGACAGCCCCACCCCTACTTGCGCAGACCCATTCACAATTATTTAAAAAATTTGCGTCCCCCCCTTATTAAAACACCTTTAAAAACCCTTATTAAAAAAATCTCACAATTATACACTCTAAGATAAAAAAAACTGTCTAAAACGGAATTTAAAACTGTTTTATAGGCTTCCGTTTTAGAAGGTTTTACTATATAAATATTGTTTGTATCTAGCAAGTTCAGGTTAAAAATTCTGGGCACCCACCCGTTAAAAAAGCTGGTTACGCCTATGCAACCACAGAAGAAATAACTCCTTAATATTCGCTAATTCAATAACTGTTAGATTTTTCACCAGTTTTTCAATTCAGTTCAGTTATGTAGTTCTTTTCTGTTAGATTTTCCACCCGTTTTTGAAAAAATGTAGTTTTTTACATTACAAAAGAACATTTTATCGCTTCGTAACTGTTGTTTATTTTCAAACGTTTTGTCTGAGGATAATGTTGTTATCGTTAACGACTTTTGATTTAAAGTTTCGTTTCCTGTTTGGTTTTCATTCGCGGTTGTTGAAGAAAGAGGATAAATAAAAAATGATTTCGTCTCTTTTTTATTAAATATCAGAAAGACTGAATTTGAGATTTGTGGATTTGATTTCTAAAGGGCTCTTCTGGGGGGGGGGGGGCAGGGCCGTAGCTAGAAGTGAACAATAGGGGGGGGCTCAAGAGAATGTAAAGGGGGCTCATAATTTTTTTTCTATCGCATTGCCACAGAAAGATAAAGAAACGCATATTCATAATGTAGGTACTATGTTTCTTATTAAAAAGTGTTCTAATAACTTTATTTTATACTAAGAAAATTATAGGATGATGAAAATTTTGAGTGTATAGCTGATCAAAATTAAACATCATGCTAGCTTCATATGTACAAAGAAGATGAGGGAGTGTTGAAACACTTATTTTAGATACAATTTAGTAATCCTGCAAAATTGTGAAAGGTTCTCAAAACTAACTTAGATTTTTGAACAGAATTTCATTTGAATTTTCGGAACAGAAATTCATTGAGTGACCTTGGAATCTTTTCCAGGGGGGGCTCAAAATATTTTAGGAGGGGCTGAGCCGCCCATTGCGCCCCCTTAGCTACGGCCCTGGGGGGAGCTCACCCCCCAAACATACACCTTCAAATTTCGCTTATTTAGTTATCTACCATTTTTAACATGACACCCTTCCCTTTCGGTGACTCACCTAATTTTGCTCATTTCTTCACTTCATTTCAATCTTTAAAAGGCTATAACTTTGCTTCTATGGGAGCTAAAGCGGAGAAAAAAATTCTAGCATAGCTAACTTTTACTCGCCATTCTTTTTGCTATTTCAATTTTCCGGGTTTTCCTTATAGGACCATTTTTTGGGAGGTGGGGCTGGGGGGGCGTTTCTCATTTTTTGATATAATATGTCTATCGAAAGCTTATGCTTCATACATTACAAATCTAGCATAAAAAATTTTCTCCCGTTATTCTGGGTCACGTTACGGACCCATAATGGGTTGAAATTTAAATTTCTTAAACTTCTTCGAGGTTTTTTGCCAAATCGGTATCAGAAAAAAATTGTGCCAACGTGATATGTGTATGACATCTGCGCCATATAAATATTATTCAGTCTTTTTTTATTGCAATTTTTTATGTAAAACAATATGCATTATTTTTCATGCACAATTGTGCATTGAATGAAAATTGTAATGCAATTTTTGTAGTAGTACTTTATAATAATGAATAAAAAAAACACATTATTTAAAAGTATTTCCTGCACAATAAAATGTTTCCTGACGATTACAAAAAAATATGTCCTGACAATTCAAAAAATAAAAACGTAATTGTCCAAGTTTTCACTTCTGTCGGCACTCCAAAAATGTCACTTTTTTAGGGGGGGGGGTGAAAATTTTGTGGAAATAAGTCTTATTTTTTATTTATGTATGGATCCATATAAAAAAGTATGAGCTAGTGAAATTTTTAACCATTTTAATACAACTCATATTCCAAATATTAAAATAATAGAGAAAAATTATTAAAAAATTATTTTCAATTTAATCATTTTTATACTAAGTAAATGCAATTAAATTTTTTATAAATTGAATCTGGAATGTTTAGATAAGATTTTAATATTTACAAAATGTAAAATACAGTACAATATATTAGGTTTACAGCTTTCTGAAAGACATAAAAATAGTAGGATAAAATTTTAATGAGTTCAAAGTATTAGAATATTTTATTTTGCGTAACAATATTACCTTATTAATATGAAATAAATGGTAGTTAATTTTTTGTAGCACCCTCTTTTGCTTTCATAATAGCATACAATCGATCTTGCATACTATACATATCTGCTATTAAGAAACTAGTAAAAAAAACTGAGTCTGGAAAAAATTTCATTCTCTACCATCTGTCCTATCTCACAAGTTTCTTTGTCCTATCAGTTAACATTTGTTTTTTGTTTTGCACCCGCTCTAGTAGTGGCAGCACGCATTGACTTGCTGTACGAAAATTCAGTAATGCATTTCATCTCAGATTTTAAAACATCAACAGAGCTGATTGAGAAAACGCGGTATACGGAAAATGGATTTTTGAAAAATTCGTTTTCCTCTGTATGTTAAAGAAAGTTTTCTTAATATGTTTTCTTGTACTTTCTAATTTTCCTGCTTTTCGTATTTCCTATTGGATACATTATTTTATATTCAAAAATATATGTGCCTATAGATATTTTCTTAAATGTTGTTGCCCCACCAGTGGCTGAGAGATTCTGCCCTCAAAACTGGTAGACGGCAGGCGCTGGATTAGAACAAAACCCAATCGCGGTCGTCAGCCCAATCATTTGGAGTTTTCCGTGGTTTTCTTCGAACTTTGGATTTCCTTGGGTAAATACGGGTTGGGTTCCCTTAGAAAGACCCCCCCCCCTGCCTCCATGGAGGGCACCATCTTGGGGGCCCATATCCCATGTGTTGTTCGTTTGGGAGCATATTTAGCAATTGTTTATAAATAATTTATTGTATCCTGTTACAAAAATAACAGGATGTTGGAACCTGTTACCAGCGCTACTGTGGAATGATGTAACCTGTTAACCAAAAATAACCATATTTCCCATCTCTACCTTAAATGAATAGTAACTTATTATTTTCCCTGCATATTTTACAGAAGACATATTTTAGTGCACTTTATGAATCCATGTAAATTTGAATATGTTTGACAATGTGTAACGTCTTTAAAATTCATTTAAAATGATTTTTTACCATAGATCACAATGTATATTATGTGTTTGTAGTATTTTATGCAGAGGACAGTTACATTTATGACCTCTATGATTTGAAATATATCGAAAATATCGATATTTGGTCAGCAATATATCACGATATTAAAATTCTGATATCGCTCAGTCCTATTGTAAGATAACTTGGATAATTCCTGGTCAAAAATCAACAACATCCAAATTGTTATAAAAACGTAAAATATTGGTCTCAATTTTTGGTGGAATAAGAACACTCTGATGGCTATATAACAAAATGCTTTACTTTAATATATGTGTACTTATAATTGAAATAATTATTTTTAAGCGACCAGGAATTACCCTGGAAAAAAAGTAATTATTGGTCACTTCTGAGGTAATTATCGGTCGGCATCTTTTCTAATG
This sequence comes from Maratus speculifer, assembly GCA_964019185.1. Lineage (NCBI taxonomy): Eukaryota > Metazoa > Arthropoda > Arachnida > Araneae > Salticidae > Maratus > Maratus speculifer. The sequence goes on along the minus strand of OZ025302.1, from coordinate 241,970,826 downwards.
CAAATAAAGCAGCAAAATTAATTTTTCTTAAGACTGAATATTAAAATAAGTAGAATCAATCTTGCTAAATTTTGTTCTTCCTATAATTGTAAAAAAAATAGCATATGGATTATAATTTGTGTATGAAGTTTGAATACAAATTTATTTGATGTGCAAAAGACTTGTTTTGTAAGCGCTACATCTTACAGAATATTAATTAGTGAAAAACAAAAATTATAACATCTATAAGCAGTATTTAAGGCTTCTTCAACCACTGTAAATGGATTAATTAATAACTTGTAAATTTATCAGTCCGTAATATAACTTAATGCAGATGTTTTTGATTCTACCTTGCTTAGGCTAACTAAAGTTTGCAGCTCCTTTTTCAAAAAATTTTACACAAATTTCAATATAGATCTGTAACAAATAACACACAAGCATGATGATTATGTTCCTCTATTACATTATAGGGTGTTTTTTAAGCATCATTTGTGCATTTTGCAATGATATAGTATTTCTAATTAATTGTTCAGTCATAGTGTGTCTTATTCACAGAACATTTACTGTTTTCCTTCTTTACAGATGCAATTAAGGATGCTACTTTACACTTATTGCTAAATAAAAGTAATAAAACAATAGTTTTTAGGATGCATATCAATAATAGGTATAACATCAAATTGTACCAATACATTGACCCAATAAGGATAAATTTGGTTCTTAGTATTCTATTCGATTAAGTGGGGTATTCAATTATCTGTTACCTGATTGAGTGGGGAGGACTGTACTTCTCAGAGTTCGCTCAAGTGGGCCCACTCGAAAAAACCCATGATAAAACCCATTGTAGGTTTTTTCATGATTTTACAACTGTATCATTATTTAATCTAAGGCATCAATGCAAAGATAAGTAACAATTTAAATATATATATATATATATATATATATAAAAGATTCAAAAGGAATTTCTGAGCTCTGATAAAATGACCAAAAAATAAATTAGTTGTAAAGAAGGGGGGGGGGGGGAGTTTTCAACTGATTTCTTATTTGAAAATAACGAAAGGAACTATATAAATTTAGCATATTTAACTTAAAGCAGGGTTGTTATGGTTTTGCCCAACTCAAAAAAACAACTGGGTTTTTTCAAAATTTCAACTTTAAATTACGTAAGGTTAATTTATTAAAATCATTATTAAGATCTTAATACTGATATTAAGATATATTTCTTAATAATAATACACCACTCCTAAAGTTTCTCTCCCCACCACAAGAGGAAAAAATCTTAATTCTCCCAATGAAAATTTTTAAACAAAATAATTGTAATTTAATTTTTTATATATTACAAACACAAAATCAAACTTTTTCCCATAAAAAAACTGATATACATTTTATCCTATGTTATACAATTGAAACTCAACAAAATACACATATCTTGGGAATCCTAGTTTATTAAAGTAGCTATGTAAGACTATTTGGTTGATTATTTGGCCAATTCTTATTTAGCATTAGTATTAATATAGTATTTTAACGATAATTTCATTCGCAAAATTATTACTGGTAATCAATTTTTGTAAAAGCAAAATGTAATTTTGATCGTCATTTATTTATATATTTTGGTAATTACTTCAAATCGTATTTAGTAGTAAGTACATTTTTTTCAAACATTTTGAACCTTCTTCATTAACTCAAAAAATCCATTTATAGCTGGCTTAATATATCAATGAAAGAAACTAGTCATATCAGACACAAATCTACCTATTAAATTAACTGGATTTTTTAATATATACATTTTGTTGATTTATTTTTAATGCAAAATTATACCCAAGTTTCACTGAAACATGAAGAATTTAATTTTCTAACTTTCATTTACGTAATAGCTAAAGTGTTTAAAAAATTGTTTGATAAAACCTGAAAAAGCCCGTTTTTTTTCCAGAAAACCCCGAAAAAAAACCCGGGTTTTAGACTAGTGGGCCCAGTGGGTTGGGCTTTTTCAAAAAAACCCTTTTCTAAAAACTATGATATAGCATAGTTAAAATAAAATATGTAAAATTTTAATAAGGACAGAGATCCTTGTAAAATGTGTAAAAATAAAGATCAATGTTGTTTTGTAGAAATTTAACAGTTACAAATGTTTTTTAATATTAAATTTTAACTAAATGAATAATTAAGACATACATTTCAAAGCAAAAAGTTCAAGGTATCTTTCAGGGTTTTTTTACACTTTGATTGTTGATTTGATAATAAATACTGCTTTGTTGATTTGATAATAAAAGTTAAAATAACAAACTGAATTAGCCCAAAAATTCAGTGAACAGGAATCACCTCCAAGTGACCCTATAAATGAATTTAAATGTAAAAACTTCTTTAAAGCATCATAAAATAAATTAATTGTGCAAGGCCTATCAAAAGAACTTAGTCTTTCTTCGTCAGGTGTAAAAAAAAAAAAAAAAAAGTGCGTTTACTATAAATGTAGAGGCATGACTCAGAGGCCTTGGGCAATTAATTTATTTTATGATGTTTTAAAAAAGTTTTTTCACTTGAATTGTGTATAACACCAGCTTCTACTTTATGTATTGATTTGTCCTATAAATGAACTTTGTCTTTTTATCAGTATGACTATTTTGCAAACTAAGTTTTTTTTTTTTTTTTTTTTTTTTTACTTGTAGGTGATTTTTCTCTGATATTTTTGGATAATATAACTGTCAAGATTAATCAAACAGTCCACTACTTTATTTAGTGCTCCAGAAAACAATTCCATTGCTGTTAGTGGTGCTTGGCTCTTACGTTCATCTTATATAAGTTTCTCATTGGATATAACAGTCAACACAAATCAGTAAAATTTACATTGATGTTATATGCTGTTCAAATAAGAATTTTGAATCAACATATTCCTTTTATGATTTGTGGTCATTTGGGATAGAATTATCACCATTTCTAAAACTGTCATGTGCATCTCCATTCATTAACTAGTTTTTAGAAGAGAAAGACTTTCTGCCTTCCATTGAATGACTTATATTTGTATTCAAGATTATAGCAATATCTAACTGTATAAACTGAACAAGAAAAACTCAATTAATAATAAAAAAGTAAATCTAAGATGAATTTATTGAAGAAAATATTTAAAGTTTTATCAAAAAGGTTTTCTTATGACACTTCCTTGTGATCTTTTGTTTAATTTATCCCCAAATCATAAAAATTTGTATAACTCTACTTTTTTTTTAACCATACTGTTGCTTTTATGTATAACTTTTAGTAATCAGACAGTCATGTGAATAATTGTATTAACTATATATCTTATAATCTATATGTTTAGATTTATAATAATGATTATATAATATATAAATTGTAACTATACAATTTTTGTGTGCCTTATGTAATTATGTATATATGAACATAATTATGTTTTTTTATAATGTAATTTGATTATGTAGATTTGTTTGTCTCTCTGATTTTTTGCTAGAAATTATTAACATTTTTAAGGTAAGATATTTGAAATTTATAAACTTGAAAAGATATAATCAGTTAACTATTTTTATCTTTATTTTCTTTGTCATCCAAATATTTCATTAGTTATTAATAATGAATTACATTCTGAAACCCACACTTGAGCATATGGCTCTTGTCAAGGTTGTTGCTGCATTGTGGAACCAGGGTGATATTAGGGCTTTAATAGCAACATTCAGTTATTCAGTAAAACCAGAACGAAAGCAATGGAAAGGGATAGAAGAGAAAGTAATGGAAAAAGTGCTACATCTTCCACTGCCAGACCTTTTAAAAGAGAAAATATGGGGTTTTATTAAACCTATGGGTTTAGAAATTTTTAATTGGATAAAGTTTCATTGCAGAGATACTTTTTATTGCACAGACTCTTTCTTTCATGCAAATCTACCAAATGAGGTGTGTTGGACTCCAGAAGGTACAATAGATAGGAAGAGAATGGCACAGATGTTAGTGAAAGATGCGAGTTTAGATCTTCCAGTGCGCTTTATGTTGGCTTGTGTATACTGCTTGGAGTATGATGTTCGAAAACTGTGGAATGAACTTGATGGATTTTACAAAGACTCTTTTCCTTATACATGCTTTATTTATCAGGGAGATCTGTCAGGTATAGTATGTTTTTGGATTGGTGAAATAGAAAAAAGATGGGATGTGTTAATGGGGCAGGAAATTTTTGATAACACAGTTGAAACACATGCAGAAGAGGGTAATAAGACAGCAGTTGAATATTTTTTACAAAAACTACCTCCAAGCGAAAGAGAAATAACCTTAGTAAGTGCTGCAAAACATGCAAGAGATGCCCATGTTTTATGCTATTTATTAAGCCAAATGAATGATGAACAACAAGCAGATATATTTGAACACAAGCCTTGTGAAATGTTGCAATGTTTTCTAAATTGGCCTTTACAAAGCTTCTTTATGGAAACAGCAGATCATATATGGGAGCTTCTTAATAAGCAGCATATAGTTATGCTATTGGAAAAAATCGTAAAAAAAATAAATAGTAACCATAACGATTGGGATTATCAAAAGCTTTTCAGTAAACTGTGGCAGAAAATGTCCAATTCCGATAAGAGTTATATTCTAGGTAAAATAATTGAAATGGAAAGCAATAGCTGGTATATATTATTATACTTGTTTGAAATTAATGACGAAAGCAAAGTCAAACAGATCTTTCAACTTGCAACCGTTGTAGAAAGAAAAAAATTTATTTTCTGCTATAAGGGAAAAATTATTTGCCAAACTTTGATTCAGGTTGATGAATGGAATTCACTTGAATTAATGTTTAAAGAATGTTTATCGTCGAAAGATGAAGTGATGCAATTTAAAGAAATATTTAAGGAGTACATTAAACAATATATTTCAAATGATCAAATTGAAATATATAAAGAAAAATTTGATAAATTCTTTCATCTGTTAGATCATCTTATATGTGATAGAATCACAGATAATGTGTAGGATAAGTGGAAAGGTATCAAATGCTCATAGAGATTTTTAGTTATTTATTTGTTGCATAGTTCAGTCTTGAGAAGATGTGATTTCATTTCAAATATAAATTATTACGAAAATGAAACTATGACTTAAATGAAAAGATATCCAATCTTATGTGGTATATTTATGTTATACATTTTATATTACATGGTTATATATATCTTATTTATGTATAAATTAAAGAAATTGCTTCTGAATTTGTATATTAAATGGTGTAACTATTTGCAACAATGTTTTGTGAATTTATACAATGAAAATTTTTTCAAAAGATGTAACAAACTAAGGACACTTTGAAAATGTAAATAAAGATTGCTAAAAAGTACTTTCTTTTTGTATTTTTCTTGTGCCAAAACCTTCATAATAAAGAAGTACCAATTTCTGATTTATACAATTGATATTTGAGTGAGGTTTCATTCTCACCTGTTTAGATACCTTAATATTTTTGTTAGAGATATATTAGTGGTCTGCAGGAAAAAGTAAAATTAATCTGCAGAAAAAAAGACAAAATTTTACTCATGTACTGTGTTTAATAATCATAACTTTAAAAATTAATTTGCATTATGTAAATAGGATGATTTCACCAGTAGTTGACCAAATTTTTGAAATATTGTCCCATTTCAGGTGGAAATGAGTTTTATATGTGGCACTAGACATTATACTTTTGTTTAATTGTTAGTATACCTCTTGCCACATTCTTGTCAGTTGTGAAAGAAGCAGGGCTGCAAAAAAGCTGGCCTTTTCTAAAAAGGCCAGATTGGCCAGCTTTTGTTAGAAAAAAAACAGTCTTTTTTTTTTAATGTTTTTATTGGCTTTTATTAATGTATATCTTACGATTTATTTTTAAAAAACCTTTTTTGTTAATTTACAAACAGCCATTTTATATAATTCGGAACTAATGTCTTGTGAAACTCATTTAAGATCATGTTTCAGATGTCTATTTTTAGCCAATTAATAATTAATGTATCAGAAAAGCCTCACAAATAACACATATAACTTAAAGAAATCTATACTATAGATCCAGTGGCACTTTCTATGCTTAGTAAAAGTTATTGTCATCTTGTTATGGATAAGAATTGTATTCAAATAAATAATATGAAATTGCCTATAAAGTACTTTAGTTGGACAATGAATCCTAGCATATATGAAGGTGTTAGTACTATGAATAAAAATATGTCAGTTGCTTTTGTAAAAAGATTTTACATGAGACAGCATTCCACTTTAAAAATAAGAAAATATAAAGTAATTAATTTTGTCATAGCTATGTATTCATTTTTCATTTATCTTTCTAAATACAGTAAACTCTCTGTAAGGTTGACTTTGTGTATGATGGAAATCTAACTTAGACAGATTTTCACATCCCCGCGAATCCATAGACACACAGTAAAAATTTCTCTGTCTCAATTGATTCTGCCTTATACAGAGTTTATTGTACATACTCTTTCCTTTGTTTTTTTTTTTTTTTTCCTTATAAGGAAAGAGCAACTGACATGTGGGTTAAATTATTGTGTAGTGGCAATATAAAAAAAATACTTGTCTGTTCTTTGTGACTTCTATTGTACACATGAGTTTATCCAATTTGGTGTGTCTTCTGTTTAACAGGTCTATGATATGATCAGCCTAAATCACTATGAAAGTTCCTGCAACAATCACTACACTAAAAATGCAGTGCTGTGGTAGATCGGTTGATGGAGGTGTTTGTAAACAGGCCCTTTCCTTATACAGTGGATTCCCTCAAATCTGCACATAATTTACAGATGTAAACAATGAAACATTCAGTTCAGATATAGGGACAAAATTTGACTTTTTAAATTTTATATCAATTCCTTGCATGTTTTCATATATTTTATAATTTTTGTTAATATGACTGAATTCTTTTTTTTTCGAGAAGGATGAATAAATTTATTTCTGAAAAAGTTCAAAATATAGCTGATATCACTGGTAACCACAATCTTCTTACCAAATATATTTATGCATTAATCAAGCATTTTTGGCTATTAAATCTGGCTACACCTGAAATAAAACTTTGCTTATTTTATGATTATGAAGTGAATTAGTAATGTACCTTTAAGAGGCAAGTTTCATTGAATAATTTAGGAAAAATACATTTGATCTTTATAATGAATATTTAATGGTGCATTATTGATTAGTAACTTGACCTTTGCTTTTAATATTTTATTCATTTTAAAAATTATCTAAATTTTTATTATTTTAGTTCATTACTTGTTTTAATATTTTATTCCACTGTAAGCACTCATTATAGTTTTGATTGCATTATTAATTACATTCAAATTACTGTTTAAAAAATGTAAACAAAGTAATGACCAGAAATTCGCAAAATTCTAAAATCCGCACAGCCTTTGCTTCCAAGCTGTGTGGATTTGAGGAAGTCTACTGTATATACATTGACTAAATATTTTGTTCTTGTTTCTCTACAAAAGTACTCGCTCATTAAAAGGAGGCGGAATTAATTTGGGTCAGTTAGCAAATTTTCTCCTCCCCAAATTCTTCCTAATTGGAGGGTTTTTACAGGTATGCCACTTTTCCGCCAAATGGCGGATTTCCGCTTTTTTAATTTTTAAGAATCCGTAATTTTCGTTAAGCATTCGCGAAATAAAACAACGATTTTCATCAAACGATCGCGAAATAAAATTGATTTTCGCAAACGATCGCGAAATACAATTTTTTGTCGAACGATCGCGGAATAAGACAATAATTTTCGTCAAACAATTCCGAAATACAACAGCGATTTTCGTCAGGCAATTGCGAAATAACGAAGCTATTTTCATCAAACGATCGCGAAATAAAACGTCGGTTTTTATCAAACAATCGCAAAATAAAACGGCGATTTTCGTCAAATAGTAGCGGAATATAACGGCAATTTTCGTCGAACGATCGAGAAATATAACGACGATTTTTGTCAAACGATCTCGAGTTAAAGCGGCATTTTAGTCAAGCAATTGTGGAATAAAGTGGCGATTTTCAACAAACGATCGCGAATTAAAGCGGTGGTTTTCGTTAAGCGATCGCGAAATAAAACAATGATTTTCACCGAATGATTGCGAAACAAAGGAGTGATTTTCGTCAAATGATCGCGAAATACAACAAAAATTTTAGACGAACAATCGCGAAATAATACAGTGATTTTCTTCAATTGCGAAATACAACAGCGATTTTCGCCAGACAGTTGCGAAATAGCGCGGCGATTTTATTCAAACGGTCGCGAAACAAAACGGCAGTTTTTATCAAGCAATCGCGAAATAAAACGGCGATTTTCGTCAAACAATGAAATAGAACGGTAATTTTCGTCGAACGATCGAGAAATATAACGGCAATTTTCGTCTAACAATCACAAATTAAAGTGGCAGTTTTCGTCAAGCAATCACGAAATAAAACGGCGATTTTCGTCAAACGATCGTAAAATACAACAGCGATTCGTCAAACGATAGCGAAATAAAACAGCGATTTTCGTCGAACGATCGCGAAAAAACCCCTGCAAATTCCTGCTATTCACTTTCTTAGAATAATCATCAAATGTATTGCAGGGTTACGTAGATTGATTTAAAATTATGCGATATATAAAACTCCTTACTGAGCTTATTACATCTGTTGCTGGGTTGATGTAAAATACAGTGAACAAAAGAAAAATCTTTTTTATTTTCTCTTATAAGTTTTAATGTACAATGAATTAGTAACATATTTCAAACTGTTTGCAAAAGCTCATTTAGAGAGACTTGTGAAGGTTTACAAAAAGAAAAAAAGTAGTTTTTATCCTCTGATGCTATTTCTTTCAGACAAGCTAAAAAATGTCGTGTCATCAGCCCTGAATTTTCTACTCAACCGATTTTGATAGTTATTTTTTTAAATGAAAGCTATTTATTTGTAGTTGTGGCCATTTTAGTTATTTTTTAATTTATTTCCATTTTTATATTTTATTTTTAATTTTAAATGCTTTTTACGATATTTCTACAAAATGGTGGCAACACAGTTTAGCTTTTCTCTCGATAATAAAAATTTGTTTTCCAAAATGATTGCGTATAATTATGCACTAATTGAGGTAAAAAAATATATATATATTTACTGAGAAATAATATTAATAATGTAAATAAAATAACAGAAAATAATTTATGATAAAAATTAATGTCTAAAGCAAACTAAGAAAAATTTCAAATGAGGAAAATGATGTCATTCAGCAACCAGATAAATGGGAATTACAATATTATTACGGATGCCTTTTTCATATTACTAATAACAGTAACTTTTAAAAAACATTTGAAGAGAAAATGACGTCACTATTTAAAACATCGCATTTTTACTCATAACGATATTAGGTACTACTCTGTTATCCTGTCGACCAATTTCGCCAAATTATACAAATCGACAAATTATACATTTTGACATAATCTTTATTTTAAATAACGAAAAAACAAATAATTAGTAGAATATTAATAAAAAGTCGAAATAAAAATCACTTAATGACATTTTAAACACATGAATCGTATTTAATGTCATTGAATGTGACATTCACGATCATCCATTATTGGCATTTAATCTTATAGTTTGGCGATAATTTTTTGGCCGATGGGATAACCTAGTAGTACTCGATATTACATTTCAATATTTCTTTTCATTATGGACACTGAGATTGACATTTTACTTTCAGATGACTTCAGTTAGTGAAAATAATGTCACAGTAAAAATAAAATTAGTTTTTTTTTTTTTTTTTTTTTTAATAAAACTATTTTTCTGTGAGTGCATATAAAATAAAATTTCTGGATTTCGCCGGCACTCTGATTACAATTTTAAGTGAAGGTGTGCGAATATTTGCATGCAAAACTGTAACTGGCAAATTTGACATTTAGTTTGTAAATATATTTATTATATATTGATTCAATAATGTAATTACATTTGCTTTTTTTTAAAACCAAATCGATCGGGTCTTTTAAACATTTCATTCATCGAATTCGACGGGATTCCACTCGTTTTATTGTTAAATTGCATTTTCTTTTTCTCAGAGTCTATAAAAAAGCGTTTAAACTAAAGAAAAAATCTGTTTTTGATGAATCTAGTCAATGAAGAAGTAGCATGTCAATTTGTATCTCTTTATTATTCCGCAATTCCAATGTCTCAGTGAGAAATTGCTATTCAATTGGGTATTTCACGCCGTTCTGTTTGCTATTATTGTGATAAACACAAGAAAAATGAAGTTAGTTCATTGCAATCTAAACGGGATCGCCCTTCTAAAAAACCTTTATCGATTTATTTATTTATTTATTTTTTTCTAATCGGAGGCGAAACTGAATTCTGCAATGGCAGAATCTACATTCAACTTGTCTTTCTTTTTTTTTCAAAATAGTTATAAATTTAATTCCTTTTTTAGTTCATTATAAACAATATAGTTTATATAATTCACTCATAAATGTTGTAAATTTTACTTTATGCATAGTTTCCTCTTTTTTTTATTTTCCAAGTGGCATCCCTGGATTTAGAAATTAGCTTACTGTATTGCCAAGATTCCAGGAACTAAGACATTTATTCTTAAAGGAATGTGGGGAATTAAAAAAAAATAATAAATGTGTTATTTGGTGAAAATCATTTGAACTATTTAAAAAGAAAAAAAACACAAACCTAATAAGCATTTTTACTATCTGTTGATCACAAGAACACTTCTACTATCAATTTACTTATATTTTAATTGACAATTCTTAATCTACATTTTTATGGCAATGGTAATTAAAAAATCACTAATTAATAATTAATTTCATTTAAAAAAAAGTTTTATAAAAAAAAAAAAAAAACTTTTAGTAAAGGTTTAAAAAAAAAATAAAAGTAAACCTTTTTAAAGTGGTTTAAACAGAAAAAAGCCAGTTGATTTAAACCGGCAAACCAACTTGACTAAAATCCAGCAGCCCTAAAAAGAAGCCATTTTATGAACTTTTAGGATTAGAAAATGTAAATGCAGTAGACTCCCTCAAATCCACAATCCTAAAATCTGCACATAATTTATGAATATAAACAGTGAAACATTCAGTTCAGAAATATGGACAAAATTTGAGTTTTTTAATTTTATATCAATTCCATGTATATTTTTTAGTTTGTATTTTTTTGTTAATATTACTGAATTCATGTTTATTCATGAAGGAAAAATAAATTTATTTCTGAAAACATTCAAGATATTGCTGATATTGCTGGTGATCACAATATTCTTACAAAATATATTTATGTACTTATTAATCAAGCTTTTTTTTTTTTATTATTATTATTAAATTGGCTAAACCTGAAATAAAATTCACTATTTTATGATTCTTATGTGAACTAGTAATTTACCTTTATGAGGCAAGTTTCATTGAATAATTTAAGAAAAACACATTTCATCTTTATATCATCTTGAGTATTTGATCATACAGTATTGATTATTAACTTTGCTTTTAATATTTTAATCATTTTAAAAATTATCTAATTTATTTTTTAGTTTGTAATTTATTTTAATGTTTTATTATACTGTAAGCATTCATTATAGTTCTGATTACATTGTTAATTACATTTCAAATTGCTAATTAAAAAATGTAAACGAAGCAAGGACCAGAAATCCACAAAATTCTAAAATCTGCACAACCTCTGGTCCCAAGCTTTGCGGATTTGAGGGAGTTTACTGTATTTAGTTTCTAATTAGTTGGAGACAATTATGCTAAATTTATGATATTTTTATTAGAATTATTGTTAATCATAAACCAAGGATATTTTAATGATTCATTTTTAAATTTCTGATTGACTTCCTCTGCCTGAACCAGAACGGTCCTTATGAAGTATGGCTTAGAGTGAGGCCCGGTGCAAGAATTTTGCGAGGCCCTTTCCATTAAGATTCTTAACATATTCTTATCTACTATACTATCAATAAACAAGTTGGAAATTGCATGTGAGTGTAGCAAATGAGGTGCGTTCGTACGATAACGAAGTTTTAAAAATATACAGATCTTGCTGATATAGTAGAGCGTACTTCGGATAGAGTATAGTAGTTGAAATCTTTCTGTTTCTGTAAATATGCAGAAAATAATTTTTATTACACCTCAGCAACGTATATCTTATTCATAAAATGTGAAATAGTTGAATATAATTAAAACATGCCCCAAAAAATGTTTCCTCGTGTAGCATTATGTAGTGGAATACTTTTGTGTGGCCCTGTAATTTAATAATAAAAATTCTTTGCATCACAGATTGTACAGAATGCATATTTTAGTGTATATTTCATAGACTCATGCCAATTCTATTACGTTCGAATGTTCTATCCATCCGATTTTCATAAAATTTGAAATGACTCGACAAAATTATGGTATAATTATGTATTTTAAATTTCAAACGATTCGGTTTGGTAGTTTTTGTGTTGTTATATGCGGACGGATGGACAGATGGATGGACTGAGCGACAACAATAGGTGCTACGTATTTACGTAATTACGAACGCACCTAAAAAGAATGATTTTCACCTATATACTGTGATTCGGGGAGCAAGGGCTCGATCCCCTAGCTATTATAAATGAATAGAATTTGTTTGTGTGTTTGTAGGGATAATTTCTCTAATTACTGAACCAATTTCCAAAATAATGGTGGCAAATTGATGGTGAAAGTCCCTCCCTAACATAGGCTATATTTTGTGTCAAGACCACTCCCTTTTCTAAACTAAACTCATAAATTTATATTAAAGATTTTTCTATTATACTTTTTTCTTTTTATTAAAGAGAAAATATTTTGTGTTCAGTTGCGAGGCCTCTCTAGGCGTGAGGCCCTGTGTGGCTGCACCTGTCGCACACCCCTAAAGACGGTTCTGGCCTGAACAAACAGTGGGGAAATTGCAATTAAAAAAACTATTTATAATTTTATTACTATGTAATTTCATCGGATTTCATGTTTGTTTATTACATGACATTAATGAAAGATTATAGCAATCATGTTAGTTTACATAGAATAAAAACAACTGAATTTTATGATCTGACTTCAGATATTTAGATATTAAATTTATTAAAATCAAAGCTTACTAAAATATACTTATTTACTTACTTTATTAATATTTCTTTAATTTGTAATAGTTTTTAATATATTAATGTGCTGAAAATGCTGTTATTAAAATTGATTGTAATTATGAAACTGAGAAAATTTGTTTTGAAATATGGTGATCATTTTCTACACTTTAAACATTAACATTTAAAAAAGTTGATTAAGCCACTTTAGTTTTGAAAGTGATCACTGTATTACAATGTTTTCAGCATCTTGGAAAGTCAGGGAAAATTTGGAAAAACACGAAATTTCAAAGTAGTCAGGGAAAGTTATGGAAATTTTAAAATATATTGGAAAAGTCAGGGAATTTACAAATATTTTCTAAAAAGTCTTCGGAGGGGGGGAATGAAAAATTATAAAAAAGTAATCAAATATTTTCGGGGAAAAAAATCGCAAAATTCATCAAACAATTGAAAAAAAAAAACTAGAAATTTGAAGAATAATTGCAGAAAAAAAAACATTAGTTTTAACAAAGGATTGTGCAAAAAATTAGCAAGTTTCATTGTATTCCTGTTTAGTTAAAGAAATTTTTGAGATTTGGTCCGGGAATTCTTTGGGATTTGATCATGGAAAATCAGGGAATTTGCCCATCGGGTTTTGCTGGGAACTCTGTATTAATTTATCTCTGAATTTCAGATTGATAATTTTTTTTAAAAATAACAATTTGCTGCATTTATGGAGAAAAATCACCTAGTTCATTCTACAGACCACACACACACACATCTGTTTGTTTCATTGTGGTCTTTGCACTCTTATTTGAATAATTGTGAAAAAAGTAGAGGGCATTTTTCTTAACAGTTATAATTAATCCATATCCATATTCATTATTTATCAGCAGGGATGTAGTTGCGAATTGTACAGAGAGTATACTCTCTAAGCAGAGGGTATACCCTATAGTGCATATACTACAGCTTTTTCTTGAGAAACAGAGGGTATACAGTGTTCCTTCAAAAAATCCAGAAGGTATATGGCATATATCCTCCACTACATCCCTGTTTATCAGTGAAAGTGGTTTGTCTCTAGAATGCAGCACATAATTAGAAAATCACTTATTTCTTTACCTGAAAAGATAAAAACAGATTTCAAGTCATCTGTGCCCTTAGGTCATTTTTTACAATTTTGTACCTTATACTCCCTGGCTTTTGGAATTTTCATTTGATTTTTCTACACCTTTTTCAACTATCTATATGAAACAAAGGCTATTGTTTCAATATTTAAGCAGCTTCGTTTGCCAGTTATTGGCAAAACTCTGAAATTGTTTTCAATATAAAACTAAAGAGTGGATCAAATATTCCATATGGTCAACACGCTCCAGCCTTCCCTATAAAAAAGATTTTACAAGCATTACTGAATTATATTTATTATAAAAAAATAAAATAAATAAAAACAGATTTTATTTGAATTTGGCATTTATAAAATACAAATTCATGTTCACTTAACAATAAACATTTTAAAAGAAATTTTTTTAAGTATTGCTTGTAAAATTAAGAAAAGTGTGGCTTCATTACTTGCGTAAATTTAAAATTATGGTCTCAGCAGAAAATAGGTTGGTGAGGTTAGTGCTTCCTTCTACAATGAAGCTCACAAGGTCACAAGTAAGGGTATATGAGAGTCCTAGGTGGCAAATTTAGATTCTTATAACTCATTTGTTCAATTTGCTGAAAAATGATAATTTGAAAACTCATTTTGTGAAAGTTAAAAAAAGGTGTTTGAACAAGCAGGTTCGCCCTGGCATCTTCTTGCCTATTTGTTTTGTTTCATTGAGCTTAGTTAATTGATAACCTTACATACCAACTATGGAGTTTTAAATAAGGATAGGCCAAAACCAAAATTTGTTGATCTTCCTATTTTTGGCAAGAAATGTAAAAAAAAAAATGTTCTATATAATTGATAAATACACTAGCAAAAACTATGATTTGTTTGGATTTGCAAAACATTATTTTATAAGATAAATTATCGAAAGTAACAATATTTTTTTATATTATTTTTGTATCTTTATTAAGCAAAAACTTTATATTAAGGCGCATTTTAATTTTAGAAATTAAATTCAAACAATAAACTTAGAATTTCCTTGGATTTTTTTATTTATGATATAAGACTGGTATAAATATTTTCAAAGCAAACTTTTATAAAATTATAATTAATTTTATTTGTTTACAATTATTTTGTTACCACTTTTCAAAAAAAAAAAAAAAAAAAAAAAAAAAAAAAGAAAGTCATAATATAACTTTTTTAAAATGCTTAAGTATCATCTACGTAAATGATTTCATAATAAGAATAAATTGTGTATTTGAATTCTTAACACTGAAAAATACTTTTATAATTGAATATAGATAATTGAATTTTCACAAATTTTAATTCATTAAAAATATGCTAAAATTTCCATTAAAAAAGGTATTTTAAAAATTTCATAAAAGAAATCGCGGAAACCATTATATGATTAAAAGGAATGAGCACCAAAATATGTGCCATTTCCAACCAATCTTAATCCTTAATTAAATTTAAAAAACAGCTTTGAGATATTTTGGCAAAATAATGAAAATATATTTTATTTATTTAATTAATCGTGATTCTAGCTATAATTACTAACTCCATGATTTATTTTTTCTTCTGAAAATATACATGCTTCATTTTTTATTTGCAAAAATGCATCCATAATAGTAAAAAATGTTAAGTAAATTAATTAAAATAATAAATTTTTAAAGATTATTATATGAAATAATAATGATTTTGTGCAAATCAACAGATCATAATTTATTTTTAGGTTTAATTTCAAGTCAAAATAAGTTTTTTTTTAAATAAAGTTTACGACAAAATTGAATTTGTGTAGCCTAGCAGATGATGAACGAAGCGAATCCTAATAAATATACATAATTATTAATTATTTACATGGCCTTTATTTTTAATAATTTAATTATTTTTTTAATTATCTTACTTTTTATTATTTTAGTTTAGTATTTTACTTAACTATTTTAATATTTGACTATATTGCAAGCATTCATAATAATTTTGTTTGGAGTATTACATTCAATTTACCATATAAAAAATATAAACAAAGGAATGACCAGAAATCTGCAAAACCTCTGGTCTCAAGCTATGTGGATTTAACAGAGTCTACTGTACATTATTTTTCATTTCAAAGTTACTGCATTTTCCATCACCTAACAACCTAAAACAAATTTCTGACTACCGTATTTTCCTGCGTATAATCCGCGGATTATCTGTTAAAAAACTTCAAAATTTTCAAGTGCGGATTATCTGCCGCTGCGGATAATCTGGTGAAATTTTTTCAAGTAGAACTGATTTCCCATTTTTTCCCCGGCAATTATAAAATGCAAACATATCAAATGATTGTCTGTTTGGGAAACCGCTCGCGGAGCTGCTTGTGATTGGTTCAAATATGACGTGTCCGTTCTAGTGGGAGTGGCCTACGATTTTTAAAGAATATTTGTCTAGTCGTTTCAGGTCATATCAATCAAAAATTGCAATCTAATCATTTCTTAGCTGAATCTTCTTTTATTTGTCAGGTGGAAAAAGAAAATGCGTAAGTTACACAGCCGAATTAAGCTGGATGTAATAGAAAAGGCAGAAGATGTTGTAATAGATCGAATATAATCGATTGCCATAATCGAATGTTCGATTAGGGCAAAAGAAAAAGGAGATAATTATTATTCATGGAATAAGAGTCTTAATTATTATTTAATACTAAAAATTATAATTATTAAATAATATTATTACCTGTTATTATTAAACAATTGTCAAATATTATTGGTAATAGATCGAATATAATCGATCACGATAATCGAATTTCCGTTATAGCCGAAGAACAAGGAAAAAATTATTAAACTATTGTCAAATATTACTAATAATAATGCTTATTATTTTAACTTGCAGTAATCCTATCATTATTTATTTTATTTACAATTATCATTTAAATAGGACAACTAAATCAATAGAAACTTTATTTATTAGCATTTTAGAATGTTGAAAACAATGAGCATCGTAGCCGGTGCGGATTATCTGCTGAAATTTTTTTAAAAAGGCTAAAATTTACGACCGCGGATTATACGCCGGTGCGGATTATACGCAGGAAAATACGGTAATGACTTCTACCTTTGTAAATGCACTCGTAATATGTAAATAGGTAGCACTTATAGTCATCATTCACACGGATTTATTTGAGGGTTTACGGAGGGTATATGCTGTTTACCTCCGGGATTTTTTAAGGGATGACATATATCCGTTGTTTCTCTAAAAACTATGGTATATACACTCTACCTTCTGTTTTCAGCATATACCCTCTACTTAGAGTGTATAACCATCTGTTATTTTTAAGACTACAGCGCTGGTCATTCAGTCCGTTCATCCACATATAACAGAGCAAAAACTAAACTGGATTGTTTGAAATTTAAAATGTATAATTGTTGCACAATTTTGTCACGACATTTCAAAATTTACAAAAAGCGGATGTATAGTTCAGTTATAGGGACAATTAAAAGTATTCCGTTACATTATGGTCAATGGGAAAAATAGTTTCTAGAGAATTTTAATGATGTTACACTCTTTGGAACATAATAAAATTGATATGCATCTATGAAGATATGCTAAAATACAGGACCTGATTAATGCACGGGCCTCCGGGTCCTTGGCACTGGGCTCACCAATTTCAGGGGCCCACAAATTATGTGACTGATTTTTCCCCCTTAATCAAGTACTTTTCAAATAATATTGTTTTATAAAATATGAAATGTAAAATTTAAATATTCTGAATGAATAAAATTTTTAGAAGCGTTTAACTTAGGCACTTTTCTGTAAAAGTCCTTTTCATTTTGAGAGTATCTATAATTTTCAAAATTTGCCGTATCCAGAAAATCAAATTTGCATAAAATGCCAAAAAGTGCATACTGTGTCTATTGGGTTCAATAGAAACGAGGATTTTACAATGTCAGAATTATAGTTTAAAATGATTACTAGACTATTAGAGAAAACACAATATTTATGATTTTGGATAAGGTAAGTTTTGTCTGTCCTCATTTATTCTGCAACGTAAACTGTGGATCATGGATGTTTGTGAATTATACAAATGCTTATTTGAGAAAGTGGACGATAATTCATTTTCTTGTATCTTAATTTTTTTGTAAACTTGAAACTTTCACCCAAACAACTTTGTCAAGTCATCAAATAAACCTACTTTTTTTCTGAAAGTGTCTCCGAGAATGGGTAAGTAGGGGGCCTAACTTTTTAACAGGTTGTGGGCCCAAATTCAACTTGATTGGACTCTGCTAAAATGCACATTCTGTATAATCAGTGGTGCAAAGAGTATTTGTTAATCATTTATAGGGCCACACAAAAGTATTCTGTTACATAATAGTATAGGGAATATGGAGCATGTTTTAATTATATTACATTACTTCACATTTTATGAAATTGATATATGTTGCTGAGGTTTACTACAAGTTACTTCCTGCATAATAGAATGCAGATAGTATTTACAGGGATACAAAAGATTTTGGTTCTATACTGTATCTGAAGTAGTGCATATTATTTCATCAAAATTTGAATATGTTTAAAACTTTGTTATAGTACGAATGTATTTCATTTGCTATGCTTGACATGCAACTTCTGACTTGTTAAAACTTGTTTTGGTTTTTGTCTTTATCTCTTTTGTTAAACTTTTCTTTTTTGAGTCTAGAGTTTTCTTTCAGTGTTAAGGACAGAGACATATACTCTTAAAATAACATGTGACTTCCTTTTTGGAATCCAAAAGGGTTACAAATTATTTTACTGTACTGTTAGATACATTTTCCCTTACCTAGTGTATCTGTAAGATGATATTTGTTAATAGTTGATGGCAACAATAGGTACTTTCTGGTTGCTATAGTTTCTAAGGTTTCTATTTATGTTTATTCTATTCTGTGATAGATTTTGACGTTATGTTTTGTTCAACTTCAAATAAATGTTGTATTGCTAATATTAATGAAGATTATTATTACGACTTCAAATACCGCTTAGCCACAACACTCACTCATTACCAGATCCTGTTTGCCAAAAAATAAATGCTATTTTCTGTTATACAGTGTCAATGAAAAACAATCTTGACACTTGTGATTTTAGATATTTTGATAAATGTCTAAAAATATAGATAAGGAATTATTCTGAAACTCCAAGTGTGTAAACAAAATAGTACAGGTCATACATCTTCGTGAAGATTTGTCCCCAAAATCTCATAGGGGACCATGAACAAATTGAAAAAGAATGAAGATCTTTTGGATAACCCTGTCAAACTAATGTAGTAAAAGCGTTCAAACTGCAGATTATGATTAAGAGGTCTATTGTAATAAAATGTGTTCATTTTTATGATTATAACATGTATACTCATAGAGAAATTAAGATTTTTACAAAAAACGGCCCAAAATTTTGTCAAGTTTTTTGCTTATAATTTGTAGAATTCTTAATAAAAACAACAATGTTCTTTTCAGAAAATATGAAAATCAACATTGTATACAACACCCTGTAATCTAAATTAAAAAAAAATTAATAATTGTATGAAAAATGAGCAGGTTTACTATATAAATTTTCACAGTGCATGCATCAAACCTATAAAAATTTCATTTACATATTGTGTTAGATAAATGTACAGAACAATTTTTGTTGAAGTTTCAAAATCATAGCTTGAAAATTCTGAAAATTATCATTAACAGAATGTGATTAAAATCCGTTATTCCCAAAATGAAACAAAAAGATGAGGGGCTGGATCCATATTCAATTGATTAGAGTCTATGCAATATTGTACATACTACTATATATGGATACAGCTCCTCATCTTTTTGTTTCCTTTTGTTAAATAACGAATTTTGATTATTTTCATTATACTTCAACTGTGGTGGTATGATTAGTGTTCAAAACAATGAAAAAAATAACAATTTACTTCTGCAAAATATTAGATTAAATTTACAAAATTTAAATTCGTACAGGGTTTCCAAGAAATTCTTGTCCCCTAAAAGTTGGAAAAGGAATGATGTTTATGTAAAAAAGGAATCTTTCAGAGAAATAGGAAACTAGAACTTAACGGAAAAAAATGGTTAAAAAAGAACCATGCTTCTAAAAAGGCTGCAGCAATCTTCAAATATATGCTAGCAAATTTTTAAAAAAAATCTCAAAAATGTGTTAGTTATCCTTATACAGATGCCATTAAACCATGTACACAGCTTTATTTAAGCAGGGCTAAATATCGTGCCACCTCCCCCCCCCCCAAAAAAAAAAGAAAGAAAAAAAAAAGCATTCAATGTTAGACATTATCCTTAAAGAGGCCTGGATATTTCAAATTATTGCTTTAGTAGGATTTAGAGCAGCAAAACATGTTCTGTAATAAAATACAAACAATAAAGATTAATCCACTAAAGAAACATAAATAGAGACAGTTAAATCATAAACAGAGTTAGATATTAACAATTACAATTTATTATTCTCTTAGAATTTAATACGGAGTAGCAATGATCAATGAATTAAAAAAAAAGCACAGAATAACAGCACCCTCTTTAAGCATTAAAACTTAAAATTAGATAAACATAAACATTGTCAATTATTAATCTCAAAAGCAAAATTACATTCATTTTCACACAAAAATTTGTGACCCAATAGTATCATCTTTTAGGAAAAATATAACAAAATCTAATCAGCATTAATTTATGTCAAGGAGTTAGTTATTGTGAAGCTTGAAGAAATTTAAAGCAAGAGATTTTGAGGTAGTTATCATGTAATTTTCTAAAAATACACCACAGCAGTGCCACTTATTGAGCCATGTATAGCAAAAACTAATCAGCACTTAATTGCACTAACAAGGGCACCACCAAACATGGTGCTCACAGATTTTGATGATTTCTAAGTATGTTGTAGGGGTCACACCACTAATTATTCAGCTGAAAGGGTTTTTTCAAATGGGCCTTAGTTTTTGAGAAATTGGGGGTCAAAGTTTAGCACTCATTTCAAATAGCCGTTCGTATTGCAAACAGTTTGTGGTTGGGTGGCGCTGCGGTAACGTTCGAGACTCCGGACCCGGAGTTGGCGGGTTCAACCCCAAGTTAGAGCTTTTTTTCTTCCTTTCTTTATATACTTTTTTACACGTTGCATATTTAAAGCAAAATTGGGAATTCTACAAGCTTTGAACTTATAACTATTTTCTTATGGGGATAGTTTATTTTTTCAATTTTTACTTTTCGATTTTTTCGGAATGAAATATAACGTATAAATACATCAATATATATGTATTGCTAAGTAAAAAAAATTAATACCTTTGTAAATTCATTTAATTCATATTCTTCATTCAATATCAGTTCATCTGCTTCAATAATTTGTCGATCATCTAATATTTTTAATATTGAATTATGAAATTCTTCAGCCATAGCAATAGAAGCACAGGAAATATCATGCGGTAGAGAATTTGTAAGCAGATTAACATTTTGTAACAACGTCTCGCAATATTTTAATGCATTCGTAATTTCGCCTTCATACCAACATTGCAAATCTTTTATTTGTCTGCAAAAGAAGCTAAATGACATTAGTAAAAAGAATTTCTATTTTTGCGTGATTTATCGAGCAAATAAAAGCAGACGAATAAAACTAGTCGTTGGGGACCACCGTAATACTTACCCATCATGGATATGTATATGAAAATAAAACTTGTGAAACTATTTATACAATGCATTGCAATTCATAAACAAAATTTAAATATTGTTAATATACATAGTAATGCTCTATTAAAGAACTGCTGATGTACCAATTTCGACAAATTATATAAAACGCCAAACTACTCAAGTAGTACCGAAATGCGTAAAAGAAACATCCTTATAACTGCAAAAATAATAATTCTATTAACTAACAATTAACTGCGTCGGATTAAGCGTCTTATTTCCAATTAAAATATACTTCTGAATTGAAATTTGAATGAAATACAGGGTCATGAAAAATCGAAGAATGTGGAAAACAAGATTACAAATATCTCGGCAACTAATAATTCGATCGACTTCGTTCTATATGCAAAATGTGTGTTATTTTATTGCCTTTTACGTCCATTCCTTAGAACAAAAAAAATTCGAAAATTTTTATGTTCCTTTCATCAGAACGAATTTTTCGAGAGTCCGAAAAAAATAGTTCCGGATAATCGAGGTTGCTGATATTAAATAGGGTTCGTCCCATTCTTACATACTAACTACATACAAAATTTCAAGTCTCTATCTCAATTTGTTCGGGAGATAGAGCGTTTACAGACAGACAGACAGACGGACGGCAAAAAAAATTTTCTAAAAATATGTTTTCCGGAATCTCTGCTATCTAAAACGTGTAAATCCGTCAAAAAATTTTTTTCGATTTTCAAAACGATTGCAAGACTTACCCTATACTACGTATGATGGGTAAGTAATAAACACATATGTATATTTTTTTTATGTATCGTAAATTTTATCTTATTGAAATCATTAGCAGACGATTTTTCCGATCTAGTTTACTTTTTTTTATGAATAGTGTTTTAGTTTGTTAAAATAAAAATGTATATATATTTTTTTAATGTAATCTGTCATTTCTTATTTGTGCAAACGATAAATAATGTTTAGGTTGAACATTAGAGATGAATGTATTTAAAGATCAGTAAAAATTTGGATAATATTTTAGCTTTGCTGCATTAATATTTTATTACACTTTCAAAGATATGCATTATTTGAATTAACTAATCCTATAAGTGTTTGAGAAGTTGCACCTGAAAATTATTTTATATAATTTATACAAAAAAGGATAAATTTTCATTTAAAAAATTCCACAAAAAAGGCGATAGAAAAAAGAAAAATTATTATTTCAGAATTGTGCTTCATAAAAAAAGAAATTACATAATAATTAATAAAAAGGAGTTCTAGGCATAAATTAGTTTTGCAGTTTTGTCAATAAAAATATTAGTTTAAAAACTGCACAAAAAATACATTTTTATGAAATAAATTCGAAAATATAAATTTAAATTATTAAGAAAATATTAAAAAGTTCAAAGCTTGTAGAATTCCCAATTCTGCTTTAAATATGCAACGTGTAAAAAAGTATATAAAGAAAAGGGAAAAAAATGCTCTAACTTGGGGTTGAACCCGCCAACTCCGGGTCTGGAGTCTCGAACGTTACCGCACTGCTGACCCAGCCACAACCTGTTTGTAATACAAACGGCTATTTGAAATGAGCGCTAAACTTTGACCCCCCCCCCCAATTTCTCAAAAACTAAGGCCCATTTGAAAAAACCCTTTCAGCTGAATAATTAGTGGTGTGACCCCTACAACATACTTTGAAATCATCAAAATCTGTGAGCACCATGTTTGGTGGTGCCCTTGTAAGTCTAATAAAATATGGCATACAATGAAAATCCATGCCTTAGCTTTTGAGATAGATTAGGGACATGACTTGTGTCTGAAAAAGAGAGATTTTTCAAAAAATAGACAAACTGTATTCATGTTAACCTAAAATATATAAATTTATGGAAAACTGGAAAATAATTTTATGATTGCAATTCTTTTTTTTTTTTTTTTTTGATAAACAGATACTAAAGAAATCATAAAAAAACGAAGGAACAAATTGTTATTAAAATTTCCTTAAAAAGTTAGGATATACTTCTGCATCAAAATAGAAAACAAAACTACATTTATAATAATAAAGATAAAAGTGCATGTGTAGCTTAAGAGACTACCCACTTCTCATTTATAAAAAATGATCTGATTTAAATTTTTAAGCCAAACTTTATAAACATTTTCTTCTTTTTAATAAAGTTTATTTGGAATTAGTATAATATGTTTATAGTTTCTTACAAATTTATTTTTCCTCATGTTTTCAGGAAATTTTTTAAAATTTGTAAAAGGAATTCGATTTCAAACATTTAACCCTAATTAAATTAAGTTTGTACCTCTACATTTGCACCATTTGATTTAAAATTTTACCGATTTTTAGAGAGGTATTTTTTTTTTTAATTCAGGAATGATTTTTTGATATTTATGAAAGAGTCTGAGTTAAAATGTTTTGGATTACTGTAATAAACTTAGTCTTTTGAAGATTTTATAAATTTTGCAGTGATTTTTCCACACAAGCAAAATGAATCTGTTTTCAAACTTATAGTTCAATACATTTAATGAAGTCCTCTTTACAATAAAGTTTTTCCATAATTCATAAAGTAATTTTAGAGTTAATACTTTTTGAGTTTTTATGCAGTTTGCACAGGCTTACACAAAAAGTCTAATCTATCAAAGAACATTTAGAAAAAGGTATGAAATCTTTTAGTAGTTTTTAAATCAAAATTATTATTCTTTATTAAATATAAGTTTACACATAGTTTCAAATTTTACTAATTAACAGACAGACATAAACATAAATCAGAGATTATTTCAATATTTCAAAATATTATACAGTAGAATTTGTAAACAATTAAAACAATACTTGAAATTAAATTAATACCTGAATTTCACCTTGTTTTGATCTGTTTTTCCAATATATGAAATTCCATACCTAAATTTCTAGGATAAAGTAGAACAATTTACACTCTCCAAACACTGTTTCAAATAAAATATACAAATTATATAGATACCAATTGACATGGAATGATACCTAATAATTAATGATATGTATAAATTATGCTCTAGAATACATTTATATAATGTCAGTGCTAAGTCATGTTCCAGTCATGTAAATACTTTTCCTTCATGTTCTTCTTATTAAAATGATTGATGTCTAACAACACTGATCAATCTGCTTCTTACTCTGCATGCCAACAGTTGACGAGTGTGGAAGGACATTTTAATTTTCAATACCAACTTAACATGTTTAAAATCAGTCTTATAGAGAAATAAAATTG
Organism: Maratus speculifer; assembly: GCA_964019185.1. Classification (NCBI taxonomy): domain Eukaryota; kingdom Metazoa; phylum Arthropoda; class Arachnida; order Araneae; family Salticidae; genus Maratus; species Maratus speculifer. Next base: position 241,945,947 of record OZ025302.1, on the reverse strand, counting down.
AAAACTTATCAAAAGCAGCCAGATAAAATTGTTAAACAGGCTTTATCTCTAACCTTGATTTTGTTTTAGTTAGTGAAATTAGTACTTAAGTGAAAATCTACCTCCGGCTGTAGGCTGAGCCAGAAGGGATTTTTTTAAATTCAGGTATCACATTTAGTGGTAAACACAAATTTCAGATTTAACCACCTTAATCTGCCCTTCCAGATTTAAAAAAATTGATAGTATATAGATAATACATTTTATTACAAATTTAGAATATTTTGGATGCCAAAATTACAAGAAACAATCATATTTAAGGGTGTTCTTAAATCAAAAAGGGCAACTTTGTGACACATGCATTAATTTATTTTTGTTCGGAAATGCATGAAAATAGCAGGTGTTGTTATTCAGAAACTGTTTAATTGCACTCATTCTTTTGTTTAAAAAAAAACAATACATTTTTCATAACAAGCCTTCAAAGTTGACACTTTTGAGCATATTTCCCGACGAAAGCAGAAAAAACAGTCGAAAAGGAGGAGAAAAACAGGTGATTGCATCATCGAAATAGCTTATAACTTGATAAGTAATTTAATTATCATAAAATGGAAAAATAAGTTCAATTCGAAATCACTTTTACAGTCAGGCATTAAAATTTTATAACTTTCTGTTAAAAAAAGAATTTGTAAATGTGTCAAAACGTTTTCTGCTTGTTGAGCGGATCAGTTGAGAACACCCTTAACAGATTATGCATTTCAATGTTTTATGAGTAAAGTATTTTGTTTTGCCCATTTTTAATTTAATAGCAGTATAAAAGTTTTATTAATAAAAAATTCTTATAGCGTGAATGAACACTTTTAAAAAAGTAAAAGAGTAAAGAATGTCAAATATTATTCTTAACTCATCTATGTTCAGCGGCTAGTTTACTTTTTATACAGAACGCATCAAGCTTTTGAATTTGTAAATCGGTATTTTAGTATTGAGATACTAATTCAGGCAAAATTTGGGGTCTTATTGGGATCCCCTTATAAAAAATTTTAATAACATATTTCCCTTCATAAATTTCTCTTAAGAAAATGACCCCATCACAAAATTCCATCCAATAAAACCATACTCCTTATAAATTATTATCATCATTTTAAGTTTTAAAATGTATAAACAAAACATATCCACCAGCAAGGAAATCTTTAGGAGAAGCACTTTAAGAAGATTGTTAACAAATCCTGACTTAAAATTGAGTCAATTGATTTCCTTTTTCATAATAAAATCTTATTTTTCATAAAGATAACTTTTACTTTTCATAAATTGCAATCCAAGGAAAAAACCGGCATAAAAATTTACAATCCATTAGGAAGTAATTTATTGAGTTTGGCTTGAATTTGGGTAACTAGCTGTCACCTTTTATTACAAAATGCCATTTATCACAAAAATGTAATAAATTTCACACAAAAGAAGAAAATTCTGCATCGACCGATGGTACATAGATTTTCCTCTAATCTAATCTTAAAGTTTAACTGAAAAAAAGAATATGGAAGAGCTTGTGTAAACTATTGTCGAAGAATTAAAAAAAATTAAAAGAAGCTTGTCTTTATTTGGTTAAATAAAATGTTTATTTTAAAAACAATAAATTTCTTTTGATATGGCTGTACGAGTATACATTTTAATTCATGTGTGAATTACAAAAAATCTTCATTGCAAATACAGTTAAGAAAAAGGCTTTAACATGGTAGATACAACACAATATTTTGAACATTTCAAATAAACTTTTACACTTTCGATTGGACAGAATAACGATTAATTAAATTACATTTCAAAAATTTAGGACTCCCAATAATATGCATACACAGATAGCAATCAGGGTTGAGAAAAAAAACAGTTTTTTTTCGGAAAAAAAAGGGTTTTTTTGGTTTAAACCAGGTTTTTTTGGTTTAAACCGGGTTTTTTTAAAACATACTTTTTTATTATATATACATGCACATTTATTGATAAAAATAGACATTGTTGGTTTATAAGCAGTGTAACTTAATTTTAAAATAATTTAAATTAAGTAATTACAGTGCATTTATATAGAAAATTGAAAAAATTCATATTTTAATTTAAACAGTTTTTACAAACAGTCTTATATTCAAAGAATTAACTGTTCTACACAGTGAACCATTGATGTCCTGAAAATCTTTATAAACAATCTTTTGATTACTAATAATAAAGATTTGGATGTAGTTTGATAAATATTCTTTTAGACAATTAATTATTCAAATAGTAAATTTCAAATATTTCTTAGATTTTTTTTTCTTTTAGTGACAATTTGAAATTAACATTTTTTGTCATTAGATTCAACAGATAGCAGAGTAAAAAAAAAATTATTATTAAAATGCTATAACTATCAACCAGTCTTTGAATACTCTCTTATTTGGCTTCATACTTGGCTTTTAATTCTTCAAGATACTTTCCCCAATCAAGAAAAATTTCTTTTACAGATTGGGCAAAATCTTAAAAGATCATTGTTTTATGTTATTAATCGCATTAAATAATCTGCATTATTAAAAAAAATTAAATATTTTATACTAAATATTGAATCTATTTTATCTTTGATCAATTCACATGTTTGAATTTTTTTCTTCAGAGCAATAGGTATGTTCACCAATGTGTACTGATTTTAAATCTATGCATAAAAAAATGACCTAAACCCACTACATCTAATGCTTACGGCTGAAATAAAGTGTTAAAAGTAGAAATTATTTATATCCAATAATCTCAAACATGTAAATTATGAAAAAAAAATAAAATGTTATTAGATGTCTTCTTAAAAACGAATTTTTTGAGAAAAAACCATTTGGTTAAGGGTGTATTAAAAAAAATCCTTTTCCACCTTCAACAGCTCAAAATTTTCTGATACAATTTCAGACTCATTTTTAAAAATAGAAACATGAAACTTGCTGAGGGGATTTTTGAAGAGATGTATAAGGTGCCATGTGATGTCATTTTGCGCTCAATTCATTAGAATTTTATTTATGAACAATTAATTTCTCACTATGACCCTTTTTTTCATTCCCATATCTCCCGCTTTAGAAAAATTGGTTCAAAAAGCCAACTTTGATTGCATTTTTTGCAATATTTTCTGCATTTATCAAAAAATCGATACTCACAGTACCTTATATACTTTCTGAATAAGACAATTTGCAAGTTTGATGCATTTGAGAGCAAAAATAAACTAAAAAATAAATCGGAAAATAAGCAATTTGAATCGAAATATACACTTAATCCTATGCATAAAAAAAGATCTAAACCCACTATATCTAATGCTTATAATTGAAATAAAATGTTAAAAGTAGAAATTATTTATATCCAATAATCTGAAACACGTAAATTATAAAGAAAAAAGAGAAAGTATCATTAGATTTCTTCTAAAAAAACCAATTGGTTTTTTTGAGAAAAAAAAAACCAGTTGGTTTAAACCATGGTTAAAACCAATTGGTTTAAACCGTGCCAACTCTGATAGCAATTAATATGAGATTTTAGAAAATTCTTTTGTTACACATTCTGCACATTTCACATGATAAACGTGATCATCCACTTTAGTATGTACAATTGTGGGAGAAAAAAAACTAAACGTATCCTAGTAACTCTGCAACTAATTATTGTAGAAGAAAGTTACTGCTACCAAACGACTGGAAATAAAATATACATACTTGCCAACTTCCCGCTTTTTATAAATCAACAAAACATACTTTAAACCAGAAATTTTATTTAATTAATTAAGTCAAGTATGTTTCAATAAAGTACCTTTTACAAGGAAGAAACATTTCTTTTACTAAATTTTCTGATTAAACTTAAGTGTTTTTGTTTAAAAAAAAATGGGAGGTTGGCAAGTATGCTTTTAAATGATGTATATAAAATAACCTTAGGAAGCCATCTATATAAAAAAGTTACCTAAACTTTGTTTTTTTTCAATAAGAATACCCAAGTTTGACACCATAAATAAATTCTGCATCCTTTAAGTTAGCTTAAATGTAAATTTTCATTAAATTAATTTAATTAGTTTCTTTTTTTAAAATGAGAATATTTTAGGGGCTATATCAAAATCAAAGTTTGGTACTAGATTGTTGAAATGCTACACAGTGACTATATTGCTAATATTAGTATTAGAGATTGCCAATAGGACCATTTTATTTGCTTAATATGTTTCAATAATTGCCAGCCCAAATGTTTCAATAAAATGAGTAAAACATATATTTTTCAAATTATGGTATTCTGCAATCATACACTGCCGCATAAATGATAATTTAGATATTTTTAAATCATACTTAAAGAAACTATTTTCAAGAAAAATTTAATATTGAGAATTCGCATAAAGCAGGATATAATAAATGTAAATATATTAAAAAAATGTAGATTGCAATTAATATTTATTAATTTTATAATTTATGTTACAAAATTTTAAAAATTACAAATTCAATGTGTTTATGTTTGCATTTATTTATTTATTTTTTTTTTAGTATTATAATTAAACAGAACAATTTCACATTACTATTATAATTTCAGGAGATATAAATAAAAATATGAAAATGCAATTTAACATTAGAAGCTCTAAAATTTAATGTTTATAATTCAGAAAATTATTATCCAAGTGACTTGAAATTTCGCTTCTAAACATAGTTTGAACCGGAGATTTAGAACATATTACTAAAATTAAATGTTGCTATTGAAGAAAAAACACAAAGTTTTGTTTGATTTAAATTTCTAGATGGGACCTTAAGTAATTTATGTATTTATCATTTTAAAACAGATTTCATTTTTAATCATTTTGTACCAATAATTTTCTTCTATTATATTTAGTTGCTGAGTTAGTAGGGGATGTTTACTGTTTCCTCCCATGACTGTGCATGCACACAAATATCCAAATAGGATATTTCAGAAAAGCATTATCGCACACATCTCAAGACATCAATTCATAGGTAGTTAATTAAAGAAAAATTTTCGAAAAAAACTTTAGTTTTACACCTTCCAAGAAAAAGGTTTCTCTGCAGTGTGTGTTTGCAAGTGTGCATTCAAATAAGATTCATAAGAAAATTATTTTTTTCACATGTCATTAAGAAAAGTTTCTTTAAAATATACAAATAAATACTTAAAAGATGTTGCAAAAATATAGATATTATTTATTTATTATTTTACCTGATTACTCAGGTAAAATAATAAATAAATAATATCTATGAATGCCCACATATTCTTTTTCAAAGGAATATAAAAGAGGATAATTGATTAGAAATAGAAAACGTAAAAAACAAAACAAAAAGTCTGTGTGTATAAACAAAGTCATAATGAATTCATCGAAACACCAAGGATATTGTACCAGAGTTCTTTAGTATTTGTTTTAGCGTTTCTCTTTAGTGTGCATACGTTCATGGGATTTCAACTTATATTTTTCAGAAAACCTTTTGTCATACTTCTCCTTCGTGTTTCAATGAATTCATTGTGACTTTGTTTATACACGCAGACTGTTTTTGTTTTGTTTTTTAGTTTTCTATTTTTAATCAATTATCTTCTTTTGAAAATGGATGTGTGGGCATTCAAAAGATCTCAGGTAAAATAATAATAAATAAATAATATCTATAATTTTGCAACACCTTTTAAGTATTTATTTTTATATTTTGATTTAATAACAAGGTGTTAATTTCCATCAGAGACACTGGTATTAATTCAGTGGTTTGACTCATTGAAAAGGTTCTTTTTTAGTATGTACTTGAAAATGCCTATTTAAAGAAGATTTCACAGTAAACATTTTGTTGCACACCTCACAACAGAAAGGTTTCTCTTTAGTGTGAATACGTTCATGGGATTTCAACTTATATTTTTCAGAAAACCCTTTGTCACACTTCTCACACGAGTAAGGTTTCTCTTCAGTATGTATTCGCAGGTGTCTATTTAAATGAGACTTTTGAGAAAATCCTTTGTTGCACACTGCACAAGAAAAAGGTTTTTCTCTAGTATGAATTCGTAGGTGGTCATCCAAATTAGATTTTTGAACAAATCCTTTGTTGCACACCTCACAAAAGAAAAGTTTCTTTTTAGTATGAATAAGCAAGTGTTTATTTAAATGAGACTTTGTAGAAAATCCTTTGTTACACACTTCACAATAGAAAGGTTTTTCTTGAGTGTGAACTCGTAAGTGGTTATCAAAATTAGTTTTTTGATAAAACCCTTTGTTGCACACCTCACAGATAAAAGTTTTCTCTCCAGTATGAATTCTCAGATGGACTTCCAAATGACCTTTTAGAGAAAATAATTTATTGCATACCCCACAAGAGAAAGATTTCTCTTTAGTGTGAACGAGACAGTGGCTTTTTAAACTGGATTTATTCAAAAATTGTTTGTTGCACAATTCGCATGTGTACAATTTCTTTTGAATGTTAACAAAATGATTCGTACCTAAATTAGACATCACAGAAAATTATTTGCTGTATACCTAAGAACAGAAAGACTTTTGCTGAGAGAGAATTAGCTATGTTTTTTTTAAATTTATAATAAAGTCTTATTTTAGGTATTGCAAAGCAAATAATTTTTCATTATCACAGTAAAGTAATCTAGTTTTAAATTATATTTTATGCAAAGATTTTCCTAGATGCTTTACTGATTTTTTTTTCTTTTTACAGTAAGCAAAATTTACAAAGTTAAATTTGATTTGTTAAAAAAGATTTTTTATACCTCAAACACAGAAGATGCTACAACAATTATAAAAGTTTTTTTTTCTGTTACTATAACATTAGTAAAATCTGTTATTGTAAGATATTAAAGACTTTTTAAGAATAAATCCCGATATGAATAGAAATGATCAAATTACATTTTATCCAGTTATATTTAAGTTACTTTTCTTTCTACCGGAAAAGTAACCAACTTCGATGAATGAACTCAATTTGCAAACATAGCTTCCTCTACACATCTGTGAGTATTCACATCTTTGAATAGAAGAAGAAAGATGTAATTTTGATGCTGTTGCTTAATTCTTCCTTTGAAGTGTTAAAAAGCAATTTGTCTTCAATTGGGAAAAATTCTAAATGTAGTACACTGTACCAAAAAGTTTAATTTTACCCAGTTATAAATTAATTCTTAACACTTGATACTCTGATTTTATTTCATATTCTATTTAATATATTTCTATTTAATATATTATATATTCTATTTAACACTGATAAAAATATCTTGTTACCATGATCAAATTCAACTAGCAGTATGCAGATAAATATAAACAAACATACACTATTGCCCACTGAATCAGAAATTTTAGAATATCTTCATTGAACCAATTTTTTATACCAAGATAATGAAGTAAGGAAAAACTTCTTTAGTCTTCAAACATAAATTGTGATGAGAGGTTTTCACTGTGTTCAGAATAAATTTCACCAACACCTGCAATGTATATATATATATACATATATAAATGTAGGCACAAAAAGTATAAATTTAAATATAAAATTTAAATATAATCAAGAAACGCATTATAAATATCATTATCAAGCATATTTTATTAAAATTACTATAACTGAATTACTATGTCTTAAATGAAACTATTTCTTCAAATCTGTTAAGGAAAAGGTAAGAACAAATTACATTTAAATCTTTAGTTTTTACTTTTTATTTTTTTCAATTTAATGATAATTTTTGTATATGAAAATAAATAAATTTGGACTTATTACACAAGTTTGAATAAAGAAGTCTACTAGTTGGATTTTCTGAATATTGAGAATAATGTTATATTGATTTAGAGTTAGATCATTATTCAATGTCCACCACTGTCATAACTAGAGACTGAGAGCTAATGATAGGTGACAACAAGATGTCTTTCTTGATTTTCTCGATTAAATAAACATCTCAAGATATTCTGATTGCATAAAATGTTTTTTGATGACCAATTGTTTTTCCAAGTTTGAAAATTGCTTTTATATGGTATCCAATTTTATCTTATCAAGAATTGCCGGTGGGTGAATTGGAATAAGTCAACATTAATATGAATTTTCAGGATTGAGTTATTGTGTTATAACATAGATAATTTTTTTTTTTAAATCAAGCCTTAAGGTGTATGTCATCCGGGTATTACAGTTTGAGGGCTTAGTAAAAAATTCTGATCTAAAAACGTTCTTTTTGTCAAAAATGCTAAGATTTTAAATTAGAAAAGTGCCCTTGGGAAGTGCGAATTTGGGAGAGAGGGAAGAAAGTTTCATTATAAGGAGTGGTCAAAAGGCTTCCCGATAACATACCAAATGAGGGATTCGATAAAAGTTTGAAAATTCCATCTTCCCTTCATGAGTTCACTCATGAGCCTTCAAAATTCTTCATTCTCTTTCTTTGAGATTTTGATAACTAGATAACTAGATTTTGAACTAGATTACTGATCCTCCATTGTCTGTGCCCATGATAAATGACCTTCAAATGAATCTCAAATTTGTATGATTTTATATCTTAAACTTCAATTTATCTGAATTTATATTTTAAATAAAAAAAAATGTGAAAAAATATTGAATTGAGACTATATGTTATTTGGTATTTTGTTTTCTGCATATATATATATATTTTTATTCTATGCATAATGAAAGTAAGAGAATAAGATTTTTTGGTACTGGATTATTTATTATAACATAGGGTAATAAATTTTTCATCTAACCTAAGGTTATATGTCATCCGGGTATTACAGTCAGAAGGCTTAGAAAAAAAAATCTGATCTAGAATTACACTTATTGTCGAAATTCTAAGATTTTAAATTAGAAAAGTGCCCTCAAAAATTGCGAATTGGGGAAAGAGGGAAGAAATTTTCAGAATAAGGAGTGATCAAAGGGCTTTCCAATAATATAACAAATGATGGTTTCTGTAAAAGTTTGAAAGCTTCCCCATCCCCAATGTTCCATTTTTGCTCCCCCCCCCCCCCGCTTAATTTACCAACCTATCTCTTTAGAATTTTTATATTTAATTAGCTTACCTGCTAAGGCTCATGATGAATGATAAACTACTCTTAAATGATTGTTAAATTATTTTATATCTTAAACTTCATTTTGTCTGCATTAAAAATTTTAAATGAAAAAAATATTGAATTGAAAGTATATGTTATTTGGTAATTTATTTTCTGCATAATTTGACGTTTAAAATCTTGTGTGCACCAAAAGTAAACCACTTAGGATTTTGCTGGGTAATTGAAATATTCTCTTGCTTTATTTTGCACCCTTCCTCTCAAAATTTACCTCTTGATGATGAGATATTCATAGCATAAAAGAGAGTTATAAGACAGGGATTCATTTGCATTGAAACTCACAGCAACTCAACTCAGTTACTTCTTTGTTTTTAGTGAATGTTTAAATACTGATTGAAATTAAACAGAGCTCATAAATACAGAGTGGTGGAACAGAACTTGCAAAACACAGAAGACTACATTATATTTCCAGTATATTATTATACTATAAGGAAAGGGTGTCTGACGTCACTGTGGGCTGTTATTAGTGTGGGCAAGCTGTTTTCACCCGTGCTTCGTTATAGCACCGACTCTTCAGGCATCCTGATTGGTCTACAAATTTTATCATGGTTGTCTGCTTGCTATGATTGGGCTACGTCGTCAAGATGAATCCTACAATGATCGCAATGACAAAAATGTAGCAGTAGATTGGTTGAAAGAAGTGTTTGTTTGTAAACATGCCCTTTTCTTATAAATTATCTTCTCCATCTCAAATACTTTGCTTACTTCCCTACCAAAATGCACAAAAGTAGACAATGTTTTTGGATAGCAATGATTTTCAAACAGTGAAAAGGACTGACATAATTTCGCTCAATTGTATCTGCCATTTTTACTATTGACTGTGTTACATTTACTCACAGCTTTTTGTCAGAACCCACAAGAGCTTGTAAATACTGCTTACCGAAGTCCTGTGTGTTGTGTCTTGAGAGCTGATACAAGGAAAATCCTTTGATTGTAGGATTTTCGAAAAAATTTTAACTCTTGATCGTAATCTTTTATTTGCTTGGTTCATTTATTAGATTTTATTACTGGGTTGTTCAGAAAGTCATGTCCATTTGGGAAAACCAATTTATACTGAAAAATTCTGCCTAATAGCTACTAAACATTAGATATTGGAAACAATATCTAATAATTAAATAAAAACTTTTCCAGTACGGATTGATTTTCCTACATGGACACAGCTTTCTGAATGACCAATATATAAAATTGGATATAGATATAGTTAACACAGGTTTCTAATAAATTCACTAAAAAGTAATTAAGCTAGATTTTGTGACTAACATATGAAACATAAATATGCAAGTGAAGGGGATGCTGGCAGGAGTTGGATTATACTAAGGTTTATATTACTGTAGAAAAATTAGAGATCCAGTATATTTTTTGTAAGAAATTAAGCCCTGGTCAAAAGATATACTAATGATAAAGCATATAAGGGGTTTGAAAATTGCCTCCCATCGGTCAAATCATGCTCTCCCTTAATTCATACCAGTTTCTTTAAAATGTTTGTACAGAAGACTCTTTCAAATCCACAACCTTAAAATTCATAAATGACTAAAATCTGTAAACTTTCACAGATGTGAACAATAAAACTTTTTGTTAAGATTTAAGGATAAAATTACAGATTTTCTTTTAGTTTTATATCATTTCATGTGTATTTTAATATGTCATTGTCTTTAATATGACTGAATAAGTGTTTTTTTCTTGAAGTAGTATAAACTTATCTTTGAAAAAAAAATCAAGATATTGCTGAAATTATTGGTTATTAAAACCTTTTTATCAAATATATTTATGTATTCCTCAAGCTTTTTTATTTATTAAAACTGACAAAATCTGAAATAAAACTTCTTTATTTTATGATTTGGATATGAATTAATAGAATACTTTTATGAGGAAAATTCATCTCATTTTTACTATGCATATTTAATTATATGCTACGAATTATTTAAATTTTATTAATTTACATTTTTTAACTAATTTAATTTATCATTTTAATTTAGTACTTTAATTTAGTACGTAGAGCGCCGTTCCCAGAAATATTTGATTTGTTACTGTAAAAAGAAAAAAAAAAAACGTTAGAGCGAAATTTATTTTTTCTTAAAGCAAAATATTAATTTTGCTAGTTTTAAGAAGATCCATTTCCATTCATCAAGAAAGGAGATATTTCAACCAGTCAAGTGTCTTGAAGCCATAGTGCTGCCACCGCCTCTTGAATACTAATCCTGAGCTCTGACAGAAAAATGCGGAAGAAGACGGAATTTTTTAAATGTGTGCATGGTCCACTAAGTTTTGACTCCAGTATTTTATAGAAAATTTCTTAGACTTCTTTAATCGCAGAAAAATAAAGCAAAAAATCTTTAAAAAAGTTATTGGTATCAAAACTGAAGGAACCATAGACATGCTAAAAAGAGTCCACCTTCGGCAGCCGCCATTTTTTTTTTTTTTTTTTTGCCAGCGCTGAGGCCTAGTATTCAGGGGGTGGAAGTTCTGAACCGATATCAGCTGCCCAATTTTTATTGAATGAAAACAAATTATATTACTACAAAAACTTTAATATAATAAGTATAACTGTCAATTTAAAAAAAGTCTGCTTTTAGCTAAATGTTTCAAATTGTCTTTTGGGTTAACAAAAGTCCGGTAGCATCATAATCTTCTCTCTGTAAAGGTAAGTTCCCACAAATATTTTTTTCCAACTACAGCACTGTTTATTTTATAGTGTTATCTAGAGAAAAAAAGGGCAGGGTGATTGTCACAAAAAGGGCACAGTTGAAGATGTTAGAGGGCACTTTTTCAGCCAAAAAAGGGCAATGTTTCTTCAGAAAGTGTGTGTCTTCAAAATAAATATAAAAATTATACATAGCTTAGTTTCTCATCATTGTTTATATAAACATTTAGTAACAAATTACAGAATATTTTTCTTCTTTTTAAATTGATATTTCAAAGATCCAGTAATTAACTTTTTATGTAGAAAACAAACTATTAGCTTGATACACTAGTAGTTTTCGAGATAAAGCAGAAAATTTATAAGATAGTAAAATTTAGGTGGGTGACAAATTAATTTTACAATAAATCACCTAGTATCATTTAAGGATCATAAGCTTTGTGAACTTGGGGGAAGAAGTAGACAAGGAGACAAAAGCATTTTTTTTTTTTTTTTTTTTTTTTTTTTTTTTTTTTTTGTGGTGGGGCATAGAGGAGGTTGAGTATGCAATGGATTATTTATCGCTAGTAAAAATTCAACAATGAGGACTTAAAAAATAAAATCCTTTAAATTTAGTGTGTTTGATAAAATAGAGAAGTAGAATTTTGATAAGTGGATATTTATTGTCACAATAAACTGACAGAGTTGCAAGCAAAAAAAAAAAGAATTTTAAAATTTTTAGCCTTTGAAGAAGGAAGGAAAATGGAGGGGGATAGGAAAGGTAGTAGAGAAGAAAAGGGGGGCTAGATTGGATGATTGATTATTCATACTTTACCTTTATTACAAAGCTTTATATTTATATTTTATCTATACTTATTTTTTTGTACTTCATACTAAAATTAACAATTAAAACAAAAACAAACAAAAAAAAAAAAAAAAAAAAAAATACTAACATTTTAAGAGTTTAAAGTCTCTTATAATAAAATAACAGCCAAAACAGAAAAAGTAATAAAATAAATAATTTTAAATACTTAACCAAACTGTGGGGCTTATTAATCCTTTATGTACTGACAGTACTTTATACAAACTTGTGGTAAAATTAATTTAATAGATCGGTTAATTAGCAATACCATTTAGAATGAAATGTGAATATTTTACTTTATCTAGTTCGAAAAGTATTACTGAATGTACAAAACAAAAACATTTTAAATGGGATAAGTTTTTGATCCCAGAGCATTAAAAAAATGACTTTCTGGTGAGAGTGAGTTGCACTTTGTAGTTATTATCTCAGAAACTATTTTTTTTTTTTTTTTTTTTTTTTTTTTTTTTTTTTTAAAGAAAATTCTAAGCTTTAGGTACATTAAGAGAGGCCTTGGACTAAGTTTACAAAAAATGAACCTTGTATATGCGGCAGTTTGCGCTAGCCATTGCAGACACACACACAGACAGAGCAATTTGTTCTTTTATTAGTATAGATTAATAAAGCTTTTTTGATTATTAGGTCTGACTAAACCTGAAATAAAACATTTTTATTTTATGATTTTGATGTGAATTATCAGTGTGTTTTTATGAAGCAAGTTTTATTGAATAAATTAGGAAAAATAAATCTCATCATTATAATGATATTTAATCATGCATTAATGATTATTAAATTGTCCTTAACTTTTAATATTTTAATCATTTTAAAAAGTATCTAAATTTTTATTATTTTAGTTTATTACTTACTTTTAATATTTTAGTATATTTTAAGCATTTATTATAGTTTTGATTGCATTATTAATTACATTCAAATTAAGGTTTAAATAATGTAAACAAAACAAAGACCAGAAATTTACGAAATTCTAAAATCTGCACAACCTCAGGTCCCAAGCTGGGCAGTTTTGAGAAAGACTATTGTAATTGAACTATAAGGGTCATTTTCAAAAAACTTGTACATTCTGTGTCCCCCATCTTTAAGAATTTTTAATAACTAAAATAAAGTTAAAAAAAATAAGATTTAAGCATTTACATTACTTTCCTGACTGATTAGAATAAATGTGGGTAAAATATTATCAGAAATTAAAAATAATATTAGGGTAGTTATGGTTTCAGTATGTCAGATATAGTTAAAATGCTATGTCCCCTCTTCCCATTTTACTTTTTCAACTGCTGTAAAACTATAAATCAATTGTCAAAAGTGTTAATTTTTTTAGTTATGACAATTGTTGTATGTCTTATCTGTAGCACAGACTATATAATATATTTTTTAAAATTTGTTTTTTTTTTTTTTTATAAAAATGGAACAATTTATTGTTGTCCCCATATTTTTTCCCCTCTGTTACTTCCATTCTGTCACCATATTTATAGTAAGAAATTATTACTACTAAGTTGGCAACACGAGGTTCTGCAGTTCTTCAAACAGTCTATTTTTATAAGTGAGGCCACCATTTTTTAAATTGTCAAGCTATTTTCACAGAGGTGTTGAAGTAAAGGATTTATAAGATAAGGATGTTTTATTCAGTTTACCCTCTGTTACCAGCTTATTTATGTGAAATTTATTTTTTAATGCTTTTATAAAATTTTAACCATAAGATCAAATGGTGCTTCTTAAATAAATAAGCTTGGTTTTTCTTGTTCTTAATCCACTTTGTGCTGTTAAAATTATTTGTAGTTTCCCCCCCCCCCCTCTGTTACTTTGCTTATGGTAACAGAGAAAGAATATACTAAAAAAAAATGTTTATTTGAACATTGTTCTTGAAGGCTGCATGTTCTGGTTTCATGTTTTTAGAACATAATAAAATATACATGTCTCTTTTTTAATATAAAATAGTTGTTTTTTTAGTGAGCTAGTCGCCATAAATGTTTATGAACAAGTTGCCTTTAATGTTTATGAACAAGTATAATCACTAAGTACTGGTCATGAAGATAGAATAAAAGAAGGAGAACCAAGAAGATAGGCTTTTCCCAACAGAACTTAGCCCCAAAGTATTGCCCGGTGCATAGCGTGATGCTAGTGATGCTGCACTGACTTTCGATCACATGACTTGTTTGACTGGTCTCTCGACTAGTCTGCTTGCGGGACGTAGGGGGCGCTAGATTTCATCTGCTGCCAAACTGCCGGAAATGCCAGCCAGACTTGGAAAGACTTTAGAGACAAAAGTGAAAGTGCCGTCTTTGTTCTCCTTTTACTATATCTATCTTAATGGTACTGGTATAATCACTAAGGTGATCTGCTTGAAAGTGAAACACAACTTATAGAATATAATAAAAATTTATAAAAACAATGCCACGTTAAATGCCAGTATTTTTGAATAATAGTTTTTGTAAAAATTTTAAATTCTGGCTTGATCTGTTTGAAACATTGAAACTACATGATAGCATACAACACATGATACAAAATTATATAAAAAAATTACCTGGTCAAATCCCACTTATTTCAAATAGTAATTTTTGCAAAAATCTTAAGTTCTTGCTTTAAAGCACCACCACCTCGAAAAATATACATGATGAGATATTTTTTACATTAAGCAGTGCAATTGTCATAACACATGATATACATTAACAAAAGGAAATGCCGCGTCAAATATCACTATTTTCAAATACTAATTTTCTCTAAATAATCTTAGTAATCTTAAATTCTTGCTGGACCTGTTTGAAACTTTAAGACAGTTTACAACATATGTTATAAACTTATAAAAAAGATTGCTGCGGGAATTCTTACGGTTTTAAAATCGTATAAAAAATAGTGTTATTATATTGAGAAACACTGAAATCACTGGCGATAAATTTATAAATAAGCTAAAAAACTTTGTAAAATCACCATAAAAAAAAAAAAATTAAACAGGATGCGTTTCGAGCTTAAAAAATACAGCTCGTCTTCAGCTAATCCAAACACGTGTCACAAGGGACAGAGTAGAAATAAAAGTGAAAGAAAGAGGGAGGAGATTACAAAGAGTGCGACAGGTGGCACTACCTGACAGAGCCAAGGAGGAAGAGAAAGTAAAGTTAAAGAAAGAAGGAGGAGTTACAAAGAGTGCCACAGGTGGCGCTGGCTAAAAGGGCCCAGGTGGAAGAGAAAAGCTCAAAACGCGTCCTGTTTAATTTTTTTATGGCGATTTTACAAAGTTTTTTAGCTTATTTATTAATAGTGTTATTAGGTAATCTTTTTTTTTCCTTAACCATTTTTTGAAATTCATTTATATATATGCTATGGTGCTATCTATTAGCTCTAATTTAAAATAAAAACAAATAAACATACTGAAATGTCCGGATTACAGAAGTTTCTGGGTTAAAGATGTTATACTGTACATTCATTTTTTTCAAAATGTAAATAAATTGAATTGATGATTTTTTAATGTCATCTATGATTGACAGTCCAGAATTTTTATTTCAGTCATGAAGGTACTGCAATTTGATATTGTAGCACACATACATTATCGATCTACGATCTTTATTTGATTGCAGTTTGCATATTGTATATGCAGTTGACACTAGACTATTTGTACTTCATAGCTTTGTTTTACTGCTGTTCCATATCTTTTTGTTGGTGGGGAGATAGGAGACACATTTTGAAAATTACAATTTCTTTAATTATAAAATAGCTTTGGCATTTTATATTTCAATAATGTTCATGGAAAATACAAAAGGTTTCGTTTCGCACTCTATAAATTGAAATTTTTATTTTTGTGCCACACAAAGTTGGTTTTCTTATGTTTGCAAAAAGTGTCCCACACCACTCTACTTTCTTCTATACATAAATTCTAACAACAACTAGATGAATTAAATCAAAAAACAGATATTAAAATTTTATTAAAAAAACTGAGCACGGAACATGTATAATTTACATCTTAAGAAGTTAAACCAAATAAAAAAACATAATTTAAACACATAAAATATCTCTTAAATATATAAAGATTACAAAAATTATTTTTTCAAAAAATGGATTTTTTGTGCATATAATTTCAAATAATTTTTACATTATTTGGAAAATGAGATTCGAAAAGTTGAATCGGTACTATTTGATTATTGCATATACCAAAAAATGCCACCAACCTATAAATGGCAATCACCGTTAATCATAAATGTTACCTTCACTTGACATTATACATGATACATGTGTTGTTACGTTATGAAGTGATTTTTAATTCTACTTTTTATTTGTATGTATGTAATTTATCCGTTCTTTCTTTCTTTAAAATAAAATATATGTTAATTTGTATAATTTGGTGAGTATTTTCAGGGCCTGATTACCACACAAGCTAACTAGGCTGCGGCCTTGGACCCACTGCTCCTGGGGGCTCAAAATTGAATAAAATGATTTAGAAAAAAAGTCTTGAAATCGCAATTTCCATAATTATTTTCTCAAAAACCAAAGTTTATTTTGGTTAACATTACAACTGTATCTTAATAATACCTCCCCCAAATATAGAAAACTTTTTTGCTGCGAGGGGCCCCCGAAAAGGTGATTGGCCTTGCACAACCTTAATTTAGCTTTGAGTATTTTATCATTTAAAGTTATTTTAATTGCTCTGTATAAAAAATATGCCTTTTAGTAAGGAATTTTTAATATTAGAGATAAATTTCAAGGAATAATAGTCCTTTAGTTTATTAGATAAATATATATTTACAGTACTTGTAAGTTTACATAAGTAACTTTCTAGTGGTGTAGTCGTAAAAAAAAAACAGAGAATATACGCTGTGCTCAAGAATAGAGTGTATACCTTAGAGTATATATACTGTAGCTTTCTTGAAAAACAGAGGGTATACAGTGTTCCTTAAAAAAATCCAGAAGGTATACGGCATATACCCGCGTATAACCTCCACTAGATCCCTGTTACTTTCACAGAAATAATATCTAAATGTTGATCGTTAGGCCTAACGCAGCTTTCGTTTACTAATTATTAATATTTTTTACGTTGAGAGTTAAAATAAAAACAGTTAATTAAACTCAGAAATATTATTTTAGGACTGAAAATAATAAAATTATCATGCTAAAGTTACTATAAATACTCAAAAAGAAATTTATCCAACAAAATACTACCATTTTCCGATTAAATTTAGGGTGGACGCGAGGATATCAAAATATGTTCGATTAAATAATCTTCCATGCTCTATAACTTTAGAAAACCAATCGAACATGTATCGAAAAGTATTTGATTCATCGCGTCTACCAGAAATTTATACGGAAAATAGTGGAGTATTTTATTGCAATTTTTATATGGTATTTATGCTATTTCCAGTTTTAAAATGATATTTCTGAATCTGATTAACTTTATTTCTCTTTTAATTCCTAACATAGTTTAGAAATATCAATAATTAGTTAACGAAAGTTGTGATTTACTGTGTAGTTGAGTTAGGCCTAATGATCGTCATTTAAATAACATTTCCTTTGATTAACTTCTGTAAATTTAACGGTAAGTTATTTACGTTTATTTACTAAATATGATTTCAAACTACTGTTTTAGTGTAAGATTTACTGGTACTACTTGATAATCCCGCGATCAGTTTCGCAAATTATTTAAATTAATATAAATTTTATTTTAAATAATGAAGGAACAAATAAATTAGTAAAATAAAACTTTGAATTAAAAATAATTAATGTAGCAAGTACATGTGTCATTTATAATGTTAAGTGAATATGACATTTATGATAAGCCATGGTTGGCATTTAATCAATAGTTTTTTTTTTTTTTCGACATTTTTGAAGCAGGACCGTAGCTAAAGGGGTGCTAGGGAGACTCAATGAATTTATGTTCAAAAATCTAATTTAGCTTTGAGGACCTTTCACAGTTTTGCAGAAATACTAAATTAAAACTAAAATAAGTGTTTCAACACTCGCTCATGCTGTTTGCACATATGAAACTAACATGATATTTAATATTTCACTAGTTATGAACTTAAATTTTTTATCATCATATTATTTTCTTAACATGAAATGAAATTATTACAACAGTTTAATAAGAAACATGTACCTACAGTGTGAATATGGATTAATTTATCTTGCTGCATCAGAGAGAGAAAAAAAATGCCCCCCCCCCCCCCAAAAAAAAAAAGTTTCTTGAGTCCCCCACACTTATTATTCATTTCTAGCTATGGTTCATGTTTTAAAGTAAATTAAAAATTGTCGATTCTTCCTGCAAAAAATACATCTTTTTTCAATATTTTTCGTAACATATATATAAGAGATATTTTCTGTGATTAGACTATATTTTCTTTAGTGTTGACACTCATCCATTTTAGCAGGGCACAGTGACCAGCAGTCTTTTTTATTTCTTTTATGCACCTGGCAGCTGTTTTTTATCACCCCGTTGCAGTTCAGTTGATCATAGAATATAGTACAATTTCTAGAAGACTCTAAACAAACCTCCTCAAAATATTTTTGGTGAACCTATGTGCAATTGTGTGCTCTTTATGAAAAAAAAAAAAAAAAAAAAGTATCTGTATAAGGTACAAAAAAAAAAAAAAAAAAAAAAAAAAAAATTGCATTAAATTGTGATGCCATGCAAAAACAATCATTTGTATCTTAGATCATTTTGCATGTGATGAAATGTGCTATTCTGTGATCATGTTTTTGTATGCATGAAAGTGATAACAAGTGCAGGATGCCGTCCAAAACGTGAGATAGCTACTCTCAATTCTACGTTACTTTTTCTGATTTTGCCAATGGGAATCCGACACACTGAAATTTTATCAAATTGCAGTTATTCTGTTGCCATCTATAAGAAGGAAAATGAAATACAGCGATGTTGTTCTAAAGCTATAAATTAAATTATATTTTATAAAATATTGTATGAAATAAATATATTAGTTAATTTATTTTGAAAAACAAAACATATTACATTGAATTTTTTCATGTAATTTGTTATCAAATATCAATTTTACAGAAAATTGTTTTAAATAGTTTATAAAATTAATTTAAATTTTGTTTACAGTATAACTTCTTTAATCTGGAATCGTTGCAATTACTGTGTGTAACGGAAATGCATGTAGATCAATGATAAAATTGATAATATACTAATCATATCTCTTACTAATAATATCTATGCAAAAAATGCAAGGAATTGGATAATTCAAAACATTCAGAAAAATAAATTCAAAATACTCAAAAATTAAAAAAAAATTATAATAATTCTGTATATTTTCTGCAGCATTGCCATCTATTGTAAATTTAAAAAAAAACAAATGTATATTTCTTTTTTTAAATTGTGATTTCTGATTTTTGAGTACTCAATAAATAATGCAAATTACAAAAATAATAGATTTGTAATAAAAAAAAAACATTGAAAAATTAAATTATAAAATCAATCTATATGTATATATTGTGAGAAATTTAAGGCTTATAATTTAAAATTAACCATATAATTACAGTAATATATTTAACACTGTGATACATAAAGTTAATGTTATAAAAATCTATACAGTATAACATCTTTAATCCAGACATTTATTATCCGGAAACTTCTATAATCTGGACATTTTGCTATGTTTATTCTTTTTTATTTTGAATTAGAGATAATAAATGGTGCCATAACAATTATATAAATGAATTTCATAAGTGGTTAAGGGAACCAAAAGATTATCTAATAACACTACCATTTTTTTCAATTTTAAAACTGTAAAAATTTTCTAAATTACATGTGTAATTAATATAGGTGTCTCTTTAGATATTAAGTTGTAAAAATTCATGATTAATAGTAATTTCACTATTTTTCATTTTCCAAAAATAATAAAATGCTGCGAAAACATTGCAAAATCAGATTTTTTTTAAATTGTTATTTCTTTTAAGTATTTAACTTGTGACTGATTTTGATATTTGAAGTTGCTATAAATTTAATTTTTTATAACATTAGCTTTATAAATTACAGTTTTCAATATGTTACTGTAATTATAAAGTTGATTTTTAAATTATATTTGTAAATCTTAAATTTATCACTATAATTTTTTTTTTTTTTTTTTTTTTGCGAGGGGGAGGGGGTGTTGTTAGAATTTTGGTGTTTAATATTTTTCATAAGTCCATTATTCTTGTGATTTGCATTATTTATTGAGCAAATTTATTATTTATAAATCAGAAATCACAAAAAAAAAATCTTGTTTTTTAAATTTATGACAGATGGTGACACTGCCTAAAATATACACAATTTTTTTAAAAGATATTCGTTTTCAACCATTATGAATTAATTTTTCTGGATGTTTCCAATTATACAGACTCTTGCATTTTGATATTGCAACATTAATAATAGATATTAGTGTTATTGTTAACGTGCATTTTAATTGCAAAACTTCTGTAATCCGGAATTTTCTATAATCTGGATTCGCTGTAATTGCGATGATTTCAGATTAAAGAAATTATACTGCATATATGTAATAATAAAAAAATTTCACCTTAATCCTAAGTTAATTACTTCCAAATTCTTTTAACATTGAACTTTTTCCTTTCTTTTTATAATATTTCAACATATTATTTCTAATTCCATACCTTTAGTTAACCCTTTTTATTTTATTTTATTCTAAAAAACATTAATCTTTTAAAGCAATTCTTTTCTTAAAAAGAAAATCCCATTATTTAATTCATTGTAACTGTTCCATCGTATTTCTTTAGTTTTTCTCTCAAATGTTCGAAATCCCGGAATTCCATTTGGTTGTTTTTGTTTGAACGAGGCATTCCATTTACATAATATGCAGCCGTCTAAGAAAACTAATTTGAGGTTTGTGTCAGCATTTTAAATTTCATTGGTTAAATGTAAATTCTCAAAATTTAATTGGTAAATTAGGAGTTTATGGTGAAATCCCCTTATAACTTATATAAAGGATTACATTAGCTTTGGAATCAGAGTTAGTTCAGTTTTACTTTTGTTTGTGTGTTTCTTCATATTTTGTGTCACCTGGTGAAATATGATTTAATGGGCAAATGTCTACGACACCAACATAAATACAGTAGACTCCCTCAAATCCGCACTCCTAAAATCCACAACTCTCTAAAATCCGCACATAATTTATGAATGTAAACAATGAAACATTCAGTTTACATGCAGGTGCAAATTTTGACTTTTTCAGTTTTATATCAATTCCATACATTGTTTTATTTGTAATTTTGTTAATGTTATTGAATTCATGTTTTTTCATGAAGAAAGGATAATTTATTTCTGAAAAAAATCAAGATATTGCAGATATAATTGGTAATTAAAATCTTACCAAATATATTTATATATTAATCAAGCATTTTTTAGTTATTAAGTCTGGTTAAACCTGAAATAAAGCTTCGTTATATTATTATCCTGATGTGAATTAGTAATGTACCTTTATGAGGCAAGTTCTATTGAATAATTTAGGAAAAACACATTTAATCTTTATAATGAATATTTAATTGTACATTATTGATTATTAACTTGACCCTTGGTTTTAGTATTTTAATCATTTTAAAAATTAACTAATTTTTTTTATTATTTTAGTTTATTACTAATTTTAATATTTTAGTATATTGTAAGCATTCATTATACTTTTGATTTCATTATTAATTACATTCAAATTACCTTTTAAAAAATATAAACAAAGCCATGACCAGAAATCTGCAAAATTCTAAAATCCGCAAAACCTCTGGTCCCAAGCTGTGCGGATTTGAGGGAGTCTACTGTATATGTATATATATATATATTTTTTGGTTCGTATCTTATAGTAATACAATTTTTAAATCATCATTATTGGAACTGTTTTGTTCTGATATGAAAGTCTATTAAAGGTGCTTTAAAAAATGTACAGCGCTTCTGTCTAATTTCAGGGAGAGATATCCCTAAGGGAATTATTTGTTGCTTTACTACTTCATGTTACATGATTGCTAATTCTTCAATGCAGTGTTCGTGAAATGATATGTTTCGAGCAGAATTTTACGTATATAGTAACTACAAATTTCAAAGTAAGTCACAAGTTAAATGCATAAAAGAAAAAACAAAATAATCCAATTTTATTATGCTTTCGCAACATTTCATTATCTTTAGAAAAAGAAAAGTCGCGAAATTACTATTAATAACAAATTTTTACAACTTAATATCTAAAAGATATTTATATTAATCACACATGTAATTTAGAAAGTTTTTACACTTTTAAAATTAATAAAAAAGTAGTGCTATTAGGTTATCTTTTCATTTTCTTAACCATTTTCTGAAATTTTTTTATATATGTGCTATGGTGCCATCTATTATCTCTAATTCAAAATTAAAATGAATAAGTGTACCAAAATATCCTGATTACAGAAGTTTCTGGATTAGAGATGTTATGTTGTATTAAAATTTGTAATTTATAATATGTAAAAGTATTTATGAATTTAATACTTTTACATAAAAAAATCAATTAAATATTTATCAAAGTAATAACATAGCCCACGGTGATTTTTCTATTGCTTAAAAAAGTCATGAAATCATGATTGTTATATTCTATAAGAATACAATAAAATAAAAACAGAAATAAAGAAAAATTGTTATTGTATTCAATTAGATTATAAAATAAGTGAAAATATATTTGATTTTGTGTATTGAATTTTTCCTATTTGTAATTTATCAATTCCAAATTATATTGAGAAAATACAAATTTTAGAGAGGCTCCCTAACCATTTATATACATATGTATGTATCAATGTATAAGTATAGTAATACAGATTAATCAATTAAGGCTTTTAATAATCAATATCACATATTTTTGCTGTAGTTAACTTTTTTTAAAACTCTTTCTTACATTACATTCCAAGTCAATAAATTTCTGATATAAGGGATGGGGATGGCAAGGGATGACCACCCTGGGAACTCAGCTTTCGCTTTAAAGTATAAGTGCAATCACTAGGGGAAAATAAATTTCTGATACAATCATATGCATACATGCATGTATATTAGAGAGTGTACAACCTTTTCAAGATAAGGGCCACTTGCAAATATATCTGAGTGGTTGAGGGCCATATCAAAAACACAGAGAAAATTTTATTTTGAGGAGGTGATCTGTGGCCTATAATCAGATAAAAAATATAGTTTCAGTAGTGGTAGTTCTGTAGATTGAAATATTGCAAAAATCATGAAAAATGCTGCATGGTTTTACCACTTATTAAGCAATATGCACCAAAAACTAATCAGCACCAGTTTATATTATGGACTAACTAAATATAAATAAATTTTTATTAAATTTCGCACAATAGTTCTTGAGATAGAGCACCTGCAAAGTCTGTGTCACATACATCCATGAAGATAGACATTTTGTAAAAATATATTTTTTGATATATCTGACCCTTAAAATGTATAAATCTATCAAAAATTTTCATGAATCCAGTACTTTCTTCTTGAAAATATGGAAAAAAAAGAAAAAGTCATGGCTTTTTTTATATACTGCTTTTTTTTCATTTTAGTCATTTGTTATTAAAATTTGCACAAAATAAGTCCATTTCATATAGCAAACGTGATAGCATATGGTACAATATATTTAAGAAATGAAAATTGCAAACATCTTTCTAAAATTTTTGAGGAACCAGTTGATGTACGATCATGATTCTTTTTTTTTGAAAAATAGAGCTCAATGAGATGAATATGATAACACTCAAAAAGTCATTGTAGTTTATTGTAGTCTTTGTTTAATTTTAAACGAAAAAATGACGATGCAAAATTCAACAAGCAGTAGCTAACGATGGATGGATTATCTTAATTTATGTTTTATTTTTATCGTCTCAATAAAACTTAATTTAGATTTTTTTATCATTATTCACTTTTGTATGTTTGACAATCGCTGAGAAAATCAAATTTGTGTCTTAAAGCTACAGCTGAATATTGTTTGTTGTTACTGTAGTTGAAGTTTAACATATTCGTTGTCATCAAGTTTAAATAAATATAAAAATTACTATGCATGTAATATAATTCATTCAAACTAAATAAAGCATGTAAAAAATGTGCTTATTTGTTTTTATTCTCATACATCATATAGTATCATCTATTTTAAAATTCAAAGTGAAATATTTTCTTAATTTATTATAGGCATATTTATTTTAAATCACTAGCCGCCTCCTGCAAACTGTTTGATCTTTCTTAAATGTACTGTAAACATTGCAATGTGCTACTGTATTCATAATTTTATCAACTAGGGTACTTTCATTAATTCTTATGATTCTGATAGAAAAATCGGCCCAGATGTCATATGTGTACCACATTGGTGAGATCTTTTTCTGTTGCCAATTTGATGAAAACTTTGTTTTTAAATATCAGTTACATATATATTTTTTAATTATTTTCAATTAATTAAAAAAGTAAATAAGAATAGAAAAAAAGCTAATAAATATAGAACAAAACAATTTATATAATTTTAAAAATGAAAATAAAAGTAAGTAAACAGTTTATCAATAAATAAACAACAATATCTGGGTTATAATGTAAGGCATAAAATCGTCATTTTGTTGCAATTTGTCGGATCTGCTCTAGTATTCAGTTATGTCTGTGGATCACGCTGCTAAAACTAAGTGCATCATTCTGGTTTGTGCTGGGTGTATAAGGCCATAATTTAAGTTGACAAAATGTAGAACTGGAGCAAATTTATTATTTTCCATAAGAAAGTAATTTTATAAAAATAGTTAGTAAAAACAACAATCTTGTGATTTCAAACTTTCTATGGTATGGGTGGAAACATGAATTAGGAGTTAATGAATGATAAAGTGGTTAAAAATCCTAACTGTTTTAGACAATTTAAAAGGAACTTATTAAACATTAACTTCAGATAATCAATTCAGGGCAATACCAATGACTGCCATGTGAATCTTCACTGCACTCATTTCCCACCTTGAAACAAAAACTCTAAGCTTAAATACAAAAAGAAATAAGATTAAAGTACATAGTTAAAAATCAATGTGCAAATTTAACTGGTAAGGGAGAAACTGCAAAACAAATTAATTGCAGGTTAACTGACATAAAAAGGTTTTTATACTACTCACTCATTCAACTATGAAGCCAACCAACCATTTCTACAATGTAAACCAGGGTTGGCAAGTTTCTTCCACAGTGGAAAAAACCGCGGAAAACACCATGGAAAAAACCGGCTGGAAGAAATAGGTTTCTTCCAAGTGGAAGAAATGGAAGAAACTGTTTTTCTTTAAAAATTTACCATATATTGTCAATTTTGTAAGATATAATAAATATCTACTTCCTTTAATCTTATACAAATTAATTTCATTGGACCAAAACAAATTTAAGTATATATGTTAATTTAATAATTACATTGTTTTTTTTAGCCAAGATCACACACAACACCTATCCAAAGATCTCCAGCCATTGGCTAAATAAAGAAAAGAAATTTTATCCAAAATACGCAGAATCAATTATATGTTATCCATTTCAATTTAACCAACATATTTTTTAATTACTTAAATTTCTGGAACTAGTGGTAAACAGAAGAGATCATTTACTAAAGGTAGAATGAAACATGAAACCAATTTAAATTTTAATTTACATCAATTTTATTAATGTAAGTAATGTGTAATAATTACTGCATTAAATAGAGATGAACCTAAAGTATTGTTTTCAGCCCAAAATCTGAGTTTTGCCAAAAGCGTGGCTGAAAATTCGGCTGGACAGCAACACTCAGTATTCCATAAATCTTGTTTCTTCCTTCGGAAATTTTCAACATTAGTCATTGATTTGAACTGTATCAGCTCAAATGAATGTATTGCAATGAACTTCATTGTTTATAATTATCAGTCATCAATTATGAATCACCTCATAGAAAATAAATAGTTTAAACTGCAATTAGTGTTTCAAATATTCTTTGAGAAAGTTCTAGAATAACAATTGATCATTTACAAAATTCCTTATCAAAGAAAAATCAGGGTGTGTATACCTAAAACTAAAGTAATTTTTTAATTAAATGAAATTCGTACAATTAGAAAATCTTTCTGTGTCATGGATGAATTAATTATGTATTATTGTATGTGAAAAAAAAAAAGTTTTCGATAATTACCAGTAATACATAATTAATAAATACTATACATAATTAATTTACAATTATCTATATTTATGTATGTATGAATTTCTTTAAAACATACAATTTAATTTCTTAATTTGGTACTTTATGCATTAACGCCACCGCAGCAGAACTTGGGCTAATGGGCCAATAAAGAGCAATGTTGTTCTTCGCACATGCACAAAAATAATGGCGTCAAAAAATGAGCCAAAAAAAAAAAGGAAAATGCACTAAAAAACACTAAAACACTAAAAAATGACGTCAAAAATCAGCAAAAAAAACAAGGAAATAAGGAATCCGAAAGATAGCTGTGGTGTCGTTAATATGTAAGCACCCTTCATTTTTTTTTTTTTTTTTTGTTATGTTTTCATTTTCAGCTAAAAGTAGGAAAGTCACCTAAATTTGGTTTTGGTCTTAAAACCTGTTCTGGTTGATCCTCAGTATTAAAAAAAAAAAAAATCGTTAAAATCCTTTTTTTTCTTATTACAATGCATCACAGTATACAAAAAAGTTTTTACCAGTAGGATGCTGCAATAAGTTTCTCAACTTAAATTTGATGAATGCAAAAAATAAAGATATGTTTTACAGTTCAGGATAGCTTAAAAGCATTTCAACATACCCATGGATATTTTTAGAACACTAATCTTTTAAAATCAGCATTGAGATATTCATGCTAGATGTTAGTATAGTTACAAAATTATTTATTTACTGTGTTGCATAGTTTAAAATAATGCACTTTTATTTGAAAATAATATATTTTTATATGAAAAATAAACAAATTAGATAGTTTTCTTCTTGTTTTTTTCTTTTCATATAAATGGCGCAATTAATAAAAAACCCCATCCCTCTATCTCTAGAGTAGTAAAAATCCATCACCTGAAAATGTCTGCTGAACCTTAAGTTTGTTATTAAAAATGTAACTTATATTGAAAAAATAATATTTTTAATAATAATTAAATTTTCCAATTTAGATTTCATGTAATTATACTTTAATTCTTTTACATAGTTAAGATACTTTAACTTCAAGCATTTGTTTTGGTTTCTGGTGGTTTCTTCCATTTCTTCCAGTTTTTTCCATTTCTTCCAGTTTCTTCCAGTTTCTTCCGGTTTTTTCCAGTTTCTTCCACTGTCCTGGAAGAAATAGGTTTCTTCCGGAAGAAACCCAACCCTGATGTAAACACAGCTAGTTGTGATGTTGCAAGACAGGGCTAGTTAAAGTACATACTTTGTACTGCTGCAAATAAAGTCCAGTTTTCTTTCAGTAAGTAATTAACATTCAAAAACAACATATCGACACTTTAAATGCATATTTAAATGAACTTCAAAACATTTTCCCAATTTTAAACAAGTCATTGAAACAACTGTTCCTTTGAAAAATATTAATTGCTATGGGTAAAATTGGTTAAATGATACAAGATGTTATATAGGGTATTTCGCTACCAGACCGACAAACTCTAAGGGGTGATAGTAGACATAGAGACAAACATTATTAAATAGGAAACCATGGGGCGCAAACGTCTTCTGTAGGAGCTAGGGACCATTAAAATTTGAGGTCCAAAACTTCAAACGATGATAAAAAACGGAGAAAAGGGTCGATTTGTTTGCAGTTTTCACTAAAATCATTCTTTACATCACGATTAAAAAAAAAATTAAAGGTTACGTTCAAAAATTGTCGATAGAGGGCGCTTTAGACATTAAAGTAACGAACAACTACTTTTTACCGTTATTTTGTGCATGCAGATCAAGTTATACTAAAGTTTAGTCTTTAACTTAAATTTTAAGCCCAAAATCGGAAACATTGGGATCGGATAACTAGTGAAAATTGAACTGTGAACAGAGGGGCGAATTTTACACGCCCATAAACATTAGACAAACTAATCGATTTTGTTGCGGTTTGCGTGTAAGTCATTCCCTTGGTAATTATTTTATTCAAAATGACGTACAGCTTTGATGTCCTCATTTTTTGATAGAGGGCGCTTCCGACACATCTCTGACATTTCAATGGCTTTACTCCTAGGTGTTTTACTATCAGAACAACATACTTTCAGGATGTGTTAGGGATGCAAAGACTACTCAGAATCACATAGGAATGTAACTTTGGAAATGCATTTTTTGGGAGTTACGGTTAAAGGAAACAGAGAAAAAAGCAACAGAAACAGCAGAGAAAGAGCAACCCATTAATGTGAAAGAAAACAGTAAATTTAAAGGTTTTACTAGAAAAGGTGTTCAAAATTACGACCAGAAATACTCCGGCAAGTTTGACAGTGATGGTAGATAGTGCTAAACGGCGCGTGAACAGTGATCATTTTGAAGCTATCATTCGCGAAAGGGTTCCAAAGGTAGCAGAAGGAAGTATTTGAAAGATGAACAGCACGATGGGACTCATCGACATTTTCCCAATGATGTTTGCTGTTTTTTCAAAGTAATATATGGATAGCGGTGGGTCGTAGTGGCCTGGTTCATTGGACTGCCTGATCGCCAGACCGATCATGTATGGACTTATTCTGCTGGGGTCAAGTAAAAAGTTGGGTGTATGAGACTTCCGTACCATCAGTTGAAGACTTCGCAGCTGATATTTCTGTAGCTGCCAGAAAGCTTTCTGAGATGCCAGGAATCTTTCAAAATGTGAGGAATTCCATGTGACGCCGCTATCAAGCATGCCGGACTACTTCTGGTCGTAATTTCGAACACCTTTTCTAGTAAAACATTTAAATAAACTGTTTTCTTTCACATTAGCGTGTTGCTCTTTCTCTGCTGTTTCTGTTGCTTTTTTCTCTGCTTCTTTTAACCGTAACTCCCAAAAAATGCATTTCCAAAGTTAGATTCCTATGTGATTCCGAGTAGTCTTTGCATCCCTAACACATCCTGGAAGTATGTTGTTCTGGTAGTAAAACACCTAGGAGTAAAGCCAGTGAAATGTCAGAGATGTGTCGGAAGCGCCCTCTATCAAAAAATGAGGATACCAAACCTGTACGTCATTTTGAATAAAATAATTACCAAGGGAATGACCTACACGCAAACCGCAACAAAATCGATTAGTTTTTCCAATGTTTATGAGTGTTTAAAATTCTCACCTCTGTTCACAGTTAAATTTTCACTAGTTACTCGATCCCAATGTTTCCGATTTTGGACTTAAAATTTAAGTTAAAGACTAAGCTTTAGTATAACTTGATCTCCATGCACAAGATAACGGTAAAAAGTAGTTGTTCGTTACTTTAAAATCTAAAGCGCCCTCTATCGACAATTTTTGAACGTAATTTTTAAAATTTTTTTCTAAAAAAATCGTGATATAAAGAATGATTTTAGTGAAAACTGAAAACAAATCGACCCTTTTCTCCATTTTTTATTACCGTTTGAAGTTTTGGACCTCAAACTTTAATGGCCCCTAGCTGCTACAGAAGAAGTTTGCGCCCCATGGTTTCCTATTTAATAATGTTTGTCTCTATGTCTACTATCACCCCTCAGAGTTTGTCGGTCTGGTAGCGAAACACCCTGTATATATATATATATATATATATATATGTATATATATGTGTATATAAAAAATATTTTAAGTGACAAACCATTATATTATTATGAAAAACAGTATAGAAAATTCAAATAATTAAAAATTAATAGAAATGACATAAACAAATTAAAAAAATCAAAGTTATCCTTATACAGTGAGCAAAAAAATTATTTGCACACCAGGTAAATTTGTTGTAGCATATGTATAAATAAATAAAAAGTAACTAAGAATTAAAAATACAACATTTTTTCAAAGCAAATAAACATATTTAATATCTGACTTAATAATTTAAAATGTGAAAATATAAAAAAGTAGCATTTGTACTGCCAAAAAAATATTTGCATACAAGCAATGAAAATAGAACTAGAGGAATTGTTCGTAAGTTAAAAACAGTGATAATATTTAGTATGCATGCCCTCTGCTTGAATTACATTTTGTAATCGTCTAGGCATTGATTCTATTAATTTGTGACATGTTTCACTGCTGATTTGTAGCCATTCTTTTCTAAGAGCTTGTTTAAGTTCTGATTTGTTAGAAATTTTCTTTTTCCTTATTTTCACATCCAAAAAATGCCATAAATTTTCAATCCGATTGAGGTCTGGTGATTGTGGTGACATTTTCAATTGCTTTTTTACATTATAAAGCAACCATAACCTCGTAATATAGGCAGTGTGTTTCGGATCGTTATCCTGTTGGAAATAATATAAATTAAGAATTCCTAATTTCAGAGCACAATTAGATAAATGATCTCGCAATATATTAATATATTGTTTAGAATTCATATTGCCTTCAATAAAGGTAATTTCGCCAACTCCGTTAAAAGACATGCATCCCCAAATCATTACATGACCACTACCATGTTTTACAGTTGGTTTCAAATTTTTAATTTGAAGAAAAGTATTTTGCTTTCGCTATGCAGTTTTCTTACCATCTGAGCCAAAAATATTAAACTTCCTTTCATCAGAAAAAATAAGTTTTCCAAAACTCTAGTGATTTCCTGACACAAGCTTTTGCAAATTCAAGTCTTTTCATCCTATTTGTTTCACTAATAAATGTTTTTTTTTTCAAGGGGCTCTTCCTCAAACAATTGCATCATAAAAAAATATTTCTAATTAATTGTGAAAAAAAAAAAAAAAAAAAAAAAAAAAAAAAAAAAAAATGTGCGTCTACAATGAATGTAGCGGCACGACTGAAGGGGAATGCGGGAGGGAGAGGGAGCAAGCAGAAGGAACAGCCAATAGGAAAGAAGAAGGCAACAGCCAATTACGGAAGAGCATAAACAAAACTAGATAGACAATGAAGGAGAGGAAAGGAAGAAGGGGGGAAGGGAAATGGGAAAAAAGCGGGGTAAATTAAAAAATAACTAAAAGGAGAGATTAAAATGAAATAAAATGTACGCAAAAAATATATAAATTAGTAACAAAAAATAAATAAATAAATAAATAAAATAAAATAAAATAAAAATACATAAAAATAAAAAATAGTTTACAATTATAAACACACATGAATATACCTGAAAAATAGTATACATAATATATATATATATATAAAATAATAATAATTAAATAATAAACTTAATTATGAAGCAGTGCTGAAAAGATTCTTCCAGGCAACGGAGAGGGTTTTAGAATCAGATTTATCATTAACAATAATATCACGATTAATATAAATAGCTAAATTTTCAAGAAAGTCTAACTCAGAGGAACTATTGGCATTAAAAATAATTTTAGCAGTTTGAAAATTGAAACTATGGCCGGAATCCCAAGAGTGTTTAGCAACAGAAGATTTAGAAAATTCTTGATTAATGACATACCGAGAGTGTTCATTTGGCGTTTTTCGAGATTTCTTTTAGTTTGACCAATATACGATAAATCACAGCCATTACAAGGAATATTATAAATACCCCATTTTTGGAGGTCAGGGACAGGACATTTCATGGAAGGAAATTTTAATTTATTGACTGGTTTAAAGATAACATTAAAATTGAAACGTCTTAAAACTTTAGCTAATTTAAAACATAAAGGAGGATAAAAAGGGAGGACGACCAAATTATCAGGTTTACTTTTATCAATATTAGAAAGAGTGGAATTGTTAGGGGGTCTATTGAATTTGCTCACAGCAGTATTAATGATAGAAGGATTGAAACCACGTTTTACAGTGATTTCAATCCTTCTATCATTAATACTGCTGTGAGCAAATTCAATAGACCCCCTAACAATTCCACTCTTTCTAATATTGATAAAAGTAAACCTGATAATTTGGTCGTCCTCCCTTTTTATCCTCCTTTATGTTTTAAATTAGCTAAAGTTTTAAGACGTTTCAATTTTAATGTTATCTTTAAACCAGTCAATAAATTAAAATTTCCTTCCATGAAATGTCCTGTCCCTGACCTCCAAAAATGGGGTATTTATAATATTCCTTGTAATGGCTGTGATTTATCGTATATTGGTCAAACTAAAAGAAATCTCGAAAAACGCCTAAAAGAACACTCTCGGTATGTCATTAATCAAGAATTTTCTAAATCTTCTGTTGCTAAACACTCTTGGGATTCCGGCCATAGTTTCAATTTTCAAACTGCTAAAATTATTTTTAATGCCAATAGTTCCTCTGAGTTAGACTTTCTTGAAAATTTAGCTATTTATATTAATCGTGATATTATTGTTAATGATAAATCTGATTCTAAAACCCTCTCCGTTGCCTGGAAGAATCTTTTCAGCACTGCTTCATAATTAAGTTTATTATTTAATTATTATTATTTTTTTTATATATATATTATGTATACTATTTTTCAGGTATATTCATGTGTGTTTATAATTGTAAACTATTTTTTATTTTTATGTATTTTTATTTTATTTTATTTTATTTTATTTTATTTTATTTATTTATTTATTTATTTATTTTTTATTACTAATTTATATATTTTTTGCGTAAATTTTATTTCATTTTAATCTCTCCTTTTAGTTAATTTTTAATTTACCCCGCTTTTTTCCCATTTCCCTTCCCCCCTTCTTCCTTTCCTCTCCTTCATTGTCTATCTAGTTTTGTTTATGCTCTTCCGTGATTGGCTGTTGCCTTCTTCTTTCCTATTGGCTGTTCCTTCTGCTTGCTCCCTCTCCCTCCCGCATTCCCCTTCAGTCGTGCCGCTACATTCATTGTGGACGCACATCTTTTTTGCGCCTGACGAAGAAAGACTAAGTTTTTTCGAAAGGCCTTGCGCAGTTAACTTATTTTATGATGTTTAAAGAAGTTTTTTTCATTTCTATTGTGTATAACACCAGTTTCAATTTTATACATTAATTGATTGTGGTGTACTAACTATTGTTCCCAACATTGAAGTGACATCAACATCCTATCCAGTTCTTGAGCAGTTAGAAAAGGGTTTTTTGAAGATTCTTTTATGATGGCTTTCCTTTGCCTGGTATTTAGCTTTCTTGGACGCACAGTTCGTGGCTTATTTATTGTCAAACTAGTTTCTTTTTTCTTCTTAATTACATAACAAACACTAGAAAAGTTTAGATTTAAATTTTACCTATTCCTCGGTAACTTAATCCAGAATTGTTAAGAAATATAATCTTCTCACGGGTAGCAACAGACAGTTCACATGTTTTTTGCATTATTAGAACAAAAACTCCCCAGAATACCTGCTCCAGTTAATATATTTACGTACAGTACATTTACGTGCTGGGTTAATGTACTGAGGGACTGATATGCTGAAAATGCAAGTTGTTGAAAACTATAACTCAATTTATTGTCTGTCAATGGTTTTAAAAATAACTTTCAAACATGAAGTCTTTAAAAATCTTTCTATATTGTGTGCATCTCAATCATAAAAGATCAACCAGTTTATATTTAGTGCAAGTTTAATGTTATATAAAATTTCAGCATTTCTTTTTGTCTAATATCCAATAATAAAAAATCCCTGTCGGCTGGGCCTATAGGCGGAGGTAGATTTCGAAGAGTGCTCATTTCAACAAAAAAAAAATATATATATGTATATGATTAGAGATAAACCCAGTTTAATATTTCATTTGGCCGTTTATGAAATTTTTTTCATTTCATTTTTCTGCAAAAACTGGTTTTATCAGAATCATCTTAAGAAAAATTCAGCTCAAATGCCCATTATGACAACATATTTTGAAATAGATTCTAAATTTATTGAAAAATCGACCAAAACAGTACTTTATACAGTTCCTAAATAACAAAAACTGTCAGTTGAAAGCATTTGAGAAAAAAATTGAATTTAAAAATGAGTCATAAAATAACCGATTTGTTGTTTGAATACATCCTTAATTCTTTAATCATGATTGCTTCGGAAAATTTTGTGCGAAATACTCACTTTGACAGCATTTTTAAAAATATATTCTATCTTTATCAAAAAACTGGCCAATGCGTCACAGTATATAGTTCCTAAATAAGAGGATCTGTAAATTGGATGCATTTGAGAGCGAAAATGGATTTTAAAACGAATCATAAAAAACGCAATTTGCTATGTGAAAACTTCCTTAAATTTTCAAAACTCAAAGACTTTGGGAAATTCTGTTCAAAATACTCTTTTTGGTAGCCTTTTTCAAAATATATTTTGTCTTTATCAAAAAACCGATCAATGCATCACATTATATAGTTCCTAAATAAGAGGATCTGTAAATTGGATGCATTTGAGAGCAAAAATGGATTTAAAAACGAGTCAGAAAAAGAACATAATTTCTTATTTGAACACTTCCTTAAATTTTCAGTCACGATGATTTCTGAAAATTCTGTTCAAAATACCCTTTTTGGTAGCCTTTTTTGAAATATATTCCGTCTTTATCAAAAAACTGACCAATGCATTACATTATATAGTTCCTAAGTAAGAGGATCTGTAAATTGGATGCGTTTGGAAACAAAAATGGATTTAAAAACGAGTCAGAAAAAAAACGCAATTTCTTATTTGAATACTTCCTTCAATTTTCAGTCCCGATGAATTTTGTAAATTCTGTTCAAAATACCCTTTTTGGTAGCCTTTTTTGAAATATATTCTGTCTTTATCAGAAAATTGACCAATGCGTCACTTTATACAGTTTTTAAATAAGAGGATCTACCATTTGGATGCGTTTAAAATCAAAAATGAATTTAAAAATGATTCAGAATATAATCAGTTTGGATTTGAGATTTTTTTTCTCCAACTCCTATTTTTGTTTAATTTCTTTTTGCTATACGAATTGGTCCTATGGAAAACTTGTCAATATAAAAGTTGTAGATATATTTGAGAAGATGTAAAATAAATTTAATAGATTTGATATCTTAAAAATTGACGGAGTTATGGATTTTTCTCTTTTTCCTCCACCCTTTTTCTTTTCGTTTTTAATTTTTTTCATCGGTATATATGTATAAAAATTAATGATTAAAACTTTTAAAGAATGCGAAATACATTTGTGGACATCCTTGACCCGCGACTGGGGAGGGGCAAGGGAAAAAAATTCAATTTCACAATAAAAAAGAAAAAATATGCATAAATATTAATGTTTAAAACTTTTATAGAATGGGAAAAACATTTGTGGACATCCGTGACCCGCGACTGGGGAGGGGGAGGGGAGGGGAGGGGAAAGGGTCGAATAAGGCAAGGAAGAAAAACAATTTCATAATAAAACAGAAAAAATATGTATAAAAATTAAGGATTAAAACTTCTATAGAATGCGAAATACATTTGTGGACATCCGTGACCCGCGACTGAGGAGGGGGAGGGGAGGGGAAAGGGGCAAGCGAAAAGATTCAATTTCACAATAAAAAAATATGCATAAATATTAATGTTTAAAACTTTTTTAGAACGAGAAAAACATTTGTGGACATCGGGGATCCACGACTGGGATGGGAAGGGGAGGGGCAGGGTTGAAAATTTTTCCATTTCACAATAAAAAAGAAAAAATATGGATAAATATTAATGTTTAAAACTTTTATAGAATGAGAAAACATTTAGACATCAGGCGTAGCATTCAGGCGTAATATTACAGCAACAGTTTTATTGTCTTTTGAAGATATCAATGTATGTTATTCTGGCATACAATGTATGATTGCAGCACCAGAGTCAGAGGATTTTATTTGGACTGCACTTCTGCTAATTAATAAAGAACTATTGAGAATGTCTGTTGTCAGTTCCTTTGTGCAAAGTTCTTCTGAATGATGCATTATTAGCTCAGTTTGGACTGGGTTTTGCTCATTGTTCCATGGCTTGCGCATAAGGATCGTGGAACTGTTGTTAACTCGTATTTTTCGATATATATTTTTTAATTTATATCAGGACGCGAAAGGCAAAAAACAAGATTTTTAAATAACTTTTCATCATCCTTTATTTCTATAACCCCTTCTGCATTTGCGACTTTTTCTTTGCAAATTTACCATTGTTTTACACAATTTTAATTTTCTTTGTGAAAAGTGAATCCCATAAATTCTTTGTTCTATTAATAATACGTTTATTAACAAATTATTAGTATTCTTGTAAACCAATATATAGCATTCTCGAAGCATTAGTATTGATGTAAATACTTTTTTTTCAAATGGAATTTTTTTCTGGCCTTTTTCAATCCTTCCCCCCTCCACATTCGCGGGTTCCGGATGTAAACCGTTTTCTTTTCTCATTCTATAAAAATTTTAAACACTAATATTTATATACATATTTTTAAAACGGATTTTTTTTCATGCCGCTTTCAAAGCTTTACCCTTCCTTTACCTCCTCTCCCACTCCCCAATCGCAAGTCCCGAATGTCCACTTATGCTTTTCTCATTCTATAAAAGTTTTAAATAGTAATATTTATGTATATATATATATATTATTTTTAATTGGAAAAATTTTTCCCTTGTCTCTTTCACCCCTGTCCCTCCCCTCTCCTTCTCCAATCGCGGGTCCCAGATGTTCACAAATGTTTTTATCATTCTATAAAAGTTTTAAACATTAATATTTATTCATACTTTTTCCTTTTTATTGTGAAATTGAATTTTTTCTTGGCGCTCTCGACCTTTTCCCCTCCCCTCCCTCTTCTCAATCGAGGGTTCCGGATGTCCACAA
The DNA here is from genome assembly GCA_964019185.1 of Maratus speculifer. Taxonomy (NCBI): domain Eukaryota; kingdom Metazoa; phylum Arthropoda; class Arachnida; order Araneae; family Salticidae; genus Maratus; species Maratus speculifer. Next base: position 241,908,839 of record OZ025302.1, on the reverse strand, counting down.
ATGTTTTCCTCATTCTATAAAAGTTTTAAACATCAATATTTATGCATATTTTTTTCTTTTTTATTATGAAATTAAATTTTTTTCTTGCCCCTTTCGACCCTTTCCCCTCCCCTCCCTATTCGCGGGTCCCGGATGTCCACAAATCTTTTTCTCATTCAATAAAAGTTTCAAACATTTATAGTTATACATATTTTTTCTTTTTTATTGTGAATTTGAATTTTTTTCTTGCCCCTTTCCCCTCTACTTCCCCTCATCAGTCGCGGGTCCTGGATGTCCACCATCGCTTTTCTTAGTCTATAATACATAAGTAAAAAAATGAGACCACTCACGATATTTAATCATAAAATTTCACACGGGCCTATGAAAACCTGTAATTAGAAAACCCACTATAGTATTTATGATTCAAATATTTTGCAACCTATTGCTAACAAATTAATTTCGAAGGACTCTTCAAAAATAAATCATTCTTGAAATAATGACATAGCTTGGAAAGAATTAAAATAAAAAAAAAATCTTGCATGCTATTTTAAACATCTTGATCAATCGTTTTCCACTTTTGCAATAAATCATACCCATCTGATTAAAAAAAGGGTTAAATCTCTCCCATTGTACAGGGTGGTCATAAAAAAAAACTTTGCCGATATATGGAGCTCTAGCGGCCAATCCGTTCAACCGATCCAGGTGAAATTTCATATATAGCTATTCAGAGGTATGAGCTCGAGATTCTCTGAACGGCAACAAAATGGCGCTCAAGGTTACGGTTATAGTTACAGAAAATCAAAATTTTCCAATGGCAACACCCTTTTTTTTATCGCAAAATGCTCAGCGCATGCGAAAACCCTAAAGAGCGTTGGAACGGTATGGTTATTGCAATAAACGGACGCGTTATGCTAGCACAAAAGCAGTTCTACAAACGGCCCAAAATAAAAAAGACACGACCAAGGCGCACGAAGAAAACTTGAATATGACAGAGACAAAATACCAATCACGGAACTGATAGGAAATAGACCTTGTGTTCTTGCCACTGTAGTAACTATCTTTTAGTTGACATTTACTGTAAGAAATGTCCTTTAGTGTGAGCGTCAGGCCATTTCATCCAGCCCTTAATCATTACATATTTCATTCATATAAAACTTAAATTTACAGCAAATAATTACAATAGTCATCTTTATTTACAGTTCAATATAATTTAAAGTACACTTACCTTTTATAATAGAAGTTTCATTTCTGTTTAATTGTTGTCTATAAACTGTATAATTAAACTTTAGTTCTATATTAATTTATATTTCCCGGCAGACTTATATTTTTCACACACCTTTCATAAGTAAACATCGTCTTTTGACCTAGTTCCCCATATCGCCATGTGGAGGCGTAGCAATGAGAGTCGATGACGTAATCGCTTACGCGATCAGACGTAACGATCTCATCAGCCATTCATCTTTCAGTGATTCGGTGGGTGTGTCTCTCAGCGGGGAGAAACCTGATGTTCAATCCGTTTGAGAGGTATATATACTTCAGTCTTGCCGGCGTAAAACAGCTTCGTGTTTTTATCAGTTTCGTATTTTTATTGTTCCTGTTCTCTTAGTTTCGTCTGTTGTGTTATGTTATCTGGAAGTCAGATGTGTCGTCGGTCAAGTCATTTATTCAATTAGTTAAATACATCGTTCAATACAATAGTTTAAGTCATCAGTTGAAGTAGAACTTTCATCTAGTAATGGCATTTCATTATGCTTTCACGTTTCACTTAAACTTAAGGAAGATATTCGAATATATGGAACTTTATTTCTAATTTTCATCTGGAGGCTAGAAGGAGAGGTCTGCCATTGACATGAGATCGTTGACCTGGAACGATGTGATGATCGACAATATCATGAGATGTTCGAGTAGAAGAGACTTTGAGATTTGGACTTTAACCTTCGCCTTCTTAGGGAAAGTTTGACTATTTGCTGTGGTTTTTCTCTTCGGTTTTTGATCATGGAATTTTTGGAACTTTATCGACGGATGAATTTGACTTAGATGTAATTTTTTTGGGAACTGAAACCATTTTCCAGTTTTTGAATTAGCAAGCTCCGGTTCACTTAATCAAGACAATAGATGGACTTATAAAATGTTATTTGAATCTTTACTTATTTTTTTTTCTTACAGATAAGTTCAATTTTTATTTATCTTGATATATTTTAATTTACAATATACTTATTTATATATTTGGTTTATTGATTTAATAGAAAGAAAAATATATTTTGTTTTAAATATGATTCGATTATAGATGCAATATATTTATATTTGTTTTTATATTTTATGTTTATTTTTATTTTATGAACTAATAAATGTTGATTGTTAAGTTTTAATTTTGCATGTCATTATTTCAGTTGATTTAAGTTTATTCTTGACTAAACATTTAATTAGATATTCATTTGGGCATTACGTTAAAAATTAAATTAATTTAATTACTTATGGGGTTAAAAATCAGCATAATGCTGACACTGTTTTTAAAGCGACTCTGCTAAACATTCAACCCCGATGGAATTCTTGTTTTATATTCCATCATTTTGGTTATGGGCTTTTTACAACTAACGTTGTGCCCTTTATAAAAATTAATTTTAAAAATTTAAAAGTTTAATAAAAATATTTACGATTTTTTTAAAGTTATACCCTCCCTTGAATATGATAATATATTTAAAGATTAATGTTTAAAATATAGTAAATTTTGTCTGTTTAATTTTGTTTAAAGATTTAATAATTATCGGAAGTAAAAATTTTCTACCGGACGTTTGGAATAGTTTTAGATGGGGGGGCTGTATGTTAAAGTCAGAGATATAAATATATAGGTTTAAATTTTTAATTCTTTTTGAATAAAACGAATCTGTACTTAATTAAATGTGATTTTGGTGTAAAAACTTTACTTTGAGATATTAATTAGTAAATTTAAGAATTTTGAATTTCTATAAAGTGAATCATTTTTGTATGACTTTAAAGATTAAATTTTTTTTTTTTGAAATATGAATTTGTAAATTTAATTTATGCTGACCTTTAAATGTAATTTTGAATACAAATTGGATATTAAATGATAGTTTAAAATTTTTATAAGTAAAATTAAATTAATTTAAAAGAAATTTAATATACTTTTATGAGTAACTTGCTATATAAAGTGCTCATATAAAGTTTTTTTTTAAGTATATGCAGTGGAGCGTGATGGGCTCCATTGTATTTTTGATAAGAAAATATGAATTTTTGTGTTTAACTATGGTAGTAAACCAGGAGATCTGTCTGTAAAGAAGTTTGTTTTTGAATATTTTTGATCACGGTATGTTATAATAAGATGAAAACAAGAAATGTCTTTAAAATTAAGATATGAATTTTGAATATTTTTGACTTTGAAATTTAAATACCTTTTTAAATTAAAGTAATAGGTTTGTTTTTGAATTTTTTTTCTTGGAGTTTGAATGACTTTTTGAAATGCTTTATCATGAGTTTTAAAAGCTTGACTGATGTGGAAGGCTTCCTGGTTTTCTCCAGTTTAAATGATTGCCATCTAGTGATATTTCTTTAACTTATTTTATGTAAAGAGATAGTAAAGTATAAGAAGTTTTTTTTAAGTTTTATGTATTAAAAGAAAAGATTTAAGATGTAACATTGTTAAAATTTACTGTGTTATTTTCAATGTTGTTAAATTAAAGAGTGTTAGAGTAAAATTGCCACCTGAATCCACCATACTTTCATCATTTATTTGAAATGGATGTTTTAAATCTTGAATTTCTTGTAATTGTGTAAAAATAGCATATGTTTTAAACTATGTAGTAAGAGTTAAGATAGTCCCAGTAAGGGATTAATGTTGTGTGAAAATGAGAAATTTCAAGTTACTTTTTGAGAGTTGAAGTGCTTAGTACTTAGGACAGGAATAAATTAACGATTCTCATATTGGATTTAAGTTTAAAGTATTAACGAAATAGTTTTTTTTAGAATTTAAGTGTGTGCTAGTAAAAACAGGAGCAATTTTTCTTGGTGAAAAACTTAACTTAATGACTTTTATGTAAAGTTAAATTTAAAGTATTGATGGAAAATTCTATTGTAGCTATACTTCAAATTTTTGATATTTTTTTTTAAAAATTTTGTGGTCTTGACTCCCCATATAGATACGAGTTTTCTGCTTCAATAGTAACTTAAAGTATGAATTTAAAGATAATTCCATAACATAAAATATGTAAAGATTCTGTAATATAAATCTAAACTTATATGATTTTTTATAATTAATTATACATTTAAAGTTAAAAGTTTTAAGGATAATGATTATAGTTTATATTAAAGTAATTGTATTTTATTGTTACAGTTTTGGACAAATCTTAGAGTGGAATGCTTTGAAATAAAAAGGAGGGATATGTCTTAACTATTTTTGTGTTAGAGGTTAAGATGCCCAGGCCTTAAAGCTAATATTTCTGCCTGGGATTTGCTCCAATTTAATTTTTTTTTCATAATATGAATTTACAATTTAAGAAACAGAATTAAATTTTTCTATTATGGGGAGAGGACTATTCTGATTTTTTTTGCAATAGATTGTTATTTAAGGTTTAAAAATGAAAGTTTTGATGAATTAGTGATAAATTTTTGAATTTAAAGTCATGACATCGAAAAATGAATAGCTCAATTTTCTTGGTCTGTTTAGGACTATTTATGAACCTCTTTTAGAGACTTTTTGAACTAGAAATTGAGTGTTTTTCTTAAATGAGTAATTTGATGTCATGGATTCATGTATTTTTAACTCCTGTCCTGTACTGAATATTTAACTTTGGATTTTTGTGTAAATGACATCTATTAATGAGTTGTTAAATGTCCTTTACATGTTTTTGAGCAATGTTGGTAACTTTATTGTGTGCTATCTAAAATGATTTCTATATGATTTTTATTTTTAATAAAGTATGGTAAAGATTTATATTTTTTGTTTGGTTATATATTTTTATTTAGACTTAAAATATATTGTTTTTGCTTATCCTTGATGGTCTATATTTTCAGAGCATATGCCATTGTTGTCAATTTTGGTAATGCACTGCTTTTAGAAGTGACCTAATATAGTAAAGGTTAATAGTGGACTTCAAGTGTTGGGCAAGGAGACATAATCTTTTAGTAGGTTAAGTTTCTGTTTTTATTTAGATGCTGGTTCAGTTGTGAGAAGAGGCTATACGAGTTAAGTACCAGTTTGGTTCATTTATTCCAGACGAATTTTTGAGAAAGGATAAAGTATTTGAGAAGTGCTTTGAACCTGATTTAAGTGGTCTGATGTTGTGTGGCTAGCTGGGACTGAATCGGCCTTTATTTAAAATCTTATTTTTGTTACTTTTATTAAATGTTAAACAATTTTTTTTAGTTAATGGATAGCATGCTGAGTTGACTCAACTTTTGGGTCAAAATTTAAATGGATGTTGAAAAGTATTGGATATTTGGGATGTTTTTAGAAGGTTTAAAGGTGGTTCAGGATGGTACTTTGAATTTTCTGGTAAGGATTTGAAGAGATAAAAGTTTAAATTTTTGACAGTGGCTGAAATGGCAGTTTGTGGATTTTCTTTGAAGGAATTTGGTAAATTTGAAGATTGAAATGGAAACTGTTAATGTAAGTTAGACGATTTAGTATGTTGGACAGAATAAGAAACTTTGTGTTAGGCTCAATTTTTTTTGAGAAGCAATGCTAGTTAAACATTTTTTTAGGTAAAAGTTTGATTAAAATTAGCCTTTTCTTTTAAAGAGTTATTAATTGAAGAATTTAATTATATGAAAATTGGCATTTTTGGGATTCTTTAGGAATAGATTTAAGTGGAAATAACCTTTTGGAGAATCAAGTAAGTTACAGGTCAGATGGACTTCATTGGGTTTGTAGAATGTACTTTGTATAGTGTTGAGTTGGACTCCACTGTTATTCTCGTCAGGCCAGAAAATTTTGTAGGCAGGTAGAGCTGAATTTCCGAGTGATCCATGCCATGTACTGTCTGGGAGGATTTTTCTTGATTAGTCTTTGCCCCTTTGCATCCTTTTAATTGAAGAGTGTAAAAAGAATTCCTAGGTTGCTCTTCATAAGTGTGATGTATGTGAGGGGGGGATTGAGATCTAATTAATTTTTGACCTGTTTTACTTAGTTTGAATTAATTTAGATTTTTTTGGTTAAGATCTTATCATTTTTGAGTTCTACTGAATTTGAATTAATCAAGATTTTTATTTTTACTTGGTCAATAAGATAAATTTTGAGTTTAAAAATATAATTCTGGCACGCAGCTGCTTTGTGAGACTCTGAATAAAAATAAAAGGTGTCTGACATTTTTAAGATTTCTTTGAGAAACGACCCTTTTGATGTGTTAGTCTTTCTTGGAAGAAAATGACGTCTTCGTTGATCTGAATACCCCGAACTCTGGCTGACGGATTAGTTGTTCCTCTGTAGTAATATTAAGTGTTAGGGAATCGCTGTGAATTGTAGGCGATCCATTTTTTTTTGAAAATTTGTGGTGATTACTCATCCGTGTCTGTGGTTTACCTTCGTCAAAATATTTTGAGAGATTGGGAGTGAAGACTTTGGCGCCAGAGCATGTGGATTTTCAAATAGGGATGAAAGGTAGTTTGAGTGTGAGTATGATTGTGAAGTGCCCTATAAACTTATGTGTGTTTTTCAGGATTCAGAGGTGAACTACAGCTTAAGAATTTTTTTGTGGTCTGAACCGACAGTGACTACGTGTATATGTTTTATGTGAGGGAAAGAATTGAGTGAATGCGTGCCTTGGCATTGGTGCTGAATGGAGGTGTTGGCATCCTTGGGTTTGAACCGTGGCAAACACTTGGATCTTCAATGCATTTCATGAGTGGAAAGAAAGTATGTTATGTCCCCTGGATATGAAATTTTTAGTTGATCCCAAATGATAGGGCGAATTAGGTTTAGTTATGTTATGTCCCACGTGTAAGGATTCTTAGTCATTGGTCAGGTGAAGATAAGGTATAATAGTAATTTTTACAGTAATTGTAGTTGGTTAAGAATTTTTCTTGGGAAGGAACAATGTCAGCTGATGTTAACGAGTTGGAATTCTACTAGAATTGTTATGTAAAAGGGGGGCTTAATTAATTGGATTTTTTTTGATGTGTTAGAATTCAATGTCTTACGTGTTGCTCTGCCAGAACTTAAAGTAAAAGTGTAATTTTGAAAGGAAAACTAGTACAAGTGTTTAGTTCCTTTTATATATAGAAATTGTAAAAATATTGTAATAGATTTAAAATATGTATATTTTCATGGAAGAAAAATTAATATTTTTAATATAAGACTTGTTGTATTGTGAGAGTTTGTAATTAATCAATATAAGAAATTGATAAAGTAAAATTTCTTTTTGTATGGATAAAGTTCAATTCGAGAATGGAAAGTGCTTTTTGAAACTATATATATGAAAATGTAAAGCTGGTGATCATGGACTGGAGAAAAATTTTTACTAATACATGATTATGTGATGTGTATAATTTTTTTGTGTATGTATTTATGTAAATGTTTTTAAATATTTTAGATTTCAAGTGTGCTGGGGCTTGCTGATTTACGGATATTCTAGTCATCTATAAATATTTTTTAAATACTTTTAAATTTTTTGAGTTAAGATGATTTGGGTGCTGTGGCTTGTGATGAGGAGGTATTGATGGAAATGTTTTTAGTGGCTTGTTAGCTCGAGGGGATAACTGCATTTTTAAGGTGTTGTCTTTTCTTGATAACCTTCAGTGTTTCCTTTGGGCATAGCCCTTGCATGTTATACAGATGGCAAGAGGGGGGGCATTTGATAGGAAATAGACCTTGTGTTCTTGCCACTGTAGTAACTATCTTTTAGTTGACATTTACTGTAAGAAATGTCCTTTAGTGTGAGCGTCAGGCCATTTCATCCAGCCCTTAATCATTACATATTTCATTCATATAAAACTTAAATTTACAGCAAATAATTACAATAGTCATCTTTATTTACAGTTCAATATAATTTAAAGTACACTTACCTTTTATAATAGAAGTTTCATTTCTGTTTAATTGTTGTCTATAAACTGTATAATTAAACTTTAGTTCTATATTAATTTATATTTCCCGGCAGACTTATATTTTTCACACACCTTTCATAAGTAAACATCGTCTTTTGACCTAGTTCCCCATATCGCCATGTGGAGGCGTAGCAATGAGAGTCGATGACGTAATCGCTTACGCGATCAGACGTAACGATCTCATCAGCCATTCATCTTTCAGTGATTCGGTGGGTGTGTCTCTCAGCGGGGAGAAACCTGATGTTCAATCCGTTTGAGAGGTATATATACTTCAGTCTTGCCGGCGTAAAACAGCTTCGTGTTTTTATCAGTTTCGTATTTTTATTGTTCCTGTTCTCTTAGTTTCGTCTGTTGTGTTATGTTATCTGGAAGTCAGATGTGTCGTCGGTCAAGTCATTTATTCAATTAGTTAAATACATCGTTCAATACAATAGTTTAAGTCATCAGTTGAAGTAGAACTTTCATCTAGTAATGGCATTTCATGTTGCTTTCACGTTTCACTTAAACTTACGGAAGATATTCGAATATATGGAACTTTATTTCTAATTTTCATCTGGAGGCTAGAAGGAGAGGTCTGCCATTGACATGAGATCGTTGACCTGGAACGATGTGATGATCGACAATATCATGAGATGTTCGAGTAGAAGAGACTTTGAGATTTGGACTTTAACCTTCGCCTTCTTAGGGAAAGTTTGACTATTTGCTGTGGTTTTTCTCTTCGGTTTTTGATCATGGAATTTTTGGAACTTTATCGACGGATGAATTTGACTTAGATGTAATTTTTTTGGGAACTGAAACCATTTTCCAGTTTTTGAATTAGCAAGCTCCGGTTCACTTAATCAAGACAATAGATGGACTTATAAAATGTTATTTGAATCTTTACTTATTTTTTTTCTTACAGATAAGTTCAATTTTTATTTATCTTGATATATTTTAATTTACAATATACTTATTTATATATTTGGTTTATTGATTTAATAGAAAGAAAAATATATTTTGTTTTAAATATGATTCGATTATAGATGCAATATATTTATATTTGTTTTTATATTTTATGTTTATTTTTATTTTATGAACTAATAAATGTTGATTGTTAAGTTTTAATTTTGCATGTCATTATTTCAGTTGATTTAAGTTTATTCTTGACTAAACATTTAATTAGATATTCATTTGGGCATTACGTTAAAAATTAAATTAATTTAATTACTTATGGGGTTAAAAATCAGCATAACGCTGACACTGTTTTTAAAGCGACTCTGCTAAACATTCAACCCCGATGGAATTCTTGTTTTATATTCCATCAGGAACGTCGTTAGCCAGATAGTCAGCGTAGAAAACGGATAAAAAGTAGAGTGGGAATGTTAATTCTTCAGTCGGAGCTAGCAGATGCCAACAAAATGACTACGTTCGTGGTGAGTTGGTAAAACTATTATCAAAATGAGATGAATGCTACGAAAACCTGGCGCGTTTACCGTCGAAACCATCGCCAAGTACGTGGCCTATGCATTTCAAAAGCTCTTCGTGATTTAATAACGAAATTCGAAGAAATTGGCTGCACCTCTGATAGTCCGCGATCCGGATGACCAACTCTTCCTGAGGATACTGTTATGGAAGTGCATCACATAGTGACCAGAGGACGCATGCACACTACAAAAGGTGCATCTCGTGTGTATGAATGTACCAAAATCAATGGTTTTAAAGTTACTGCGCTCTGTAATCCGCAAGTTTCCTTACCGGTACCAGCGCGCCCAGATATTGGAAGTGAGAGACCATTAATAACATATAGACTTTGTTAATGAATTTCTTATCCAATATCATGGAGATAACGATCGGCCTCTTCGCATATTATGAACGGACGAGGCACATTTCACCTTAACTGGTAAAGTCAATGGCTTCCGCGATCCCCCAACCTCACTCCTATGGATTTCAGGTTCTGGGTATATCTAAACTCTAGAGTAAACATGTGTAATCCGAAAACTTTGCCAGATTTGAAAGTTTCTATCAAATGTGAGATTGCAAACATCCCTCATGTGATGTAACGTTTGGCTGTATTGTGCACAGTCGCCACCATGCAATGCGTAATTGCCTGTGAGGGCTCCCATGTGGAAAATGTGCAATCAAAATAAAAGTTTTATTTTCTCCGATCTGTGTTGTAATCAGAGATTAGTGTACTGACTCTGTGTCATACGCAAATTTACTCCTTGCGCCCCAATCGTGTTTTTTTTATTGGGGGGGGGAGGATTCGCAGAACAGTTTTTTGTGCGTGCATAACGTGTCCGTTTCTTGCTATACACGTACGGTTCAAATGCTCTTTAAGATTTTCCCATGCTCTGAGCATTTTGCGATGAAAAAAAATGGGTGTTGCCATTGGAAAATTTCGAGTTTCTGTAACTATAACCGTAACCGTGAGCGCCATTTTGTTGCCGTTCAGAGAATCTTGAGCTCATACCTCTGAATAGCTATATCTGAAATTTCACCTCGATCGGTTGAACGGACTGGCCGCTAGAGCTCCATATACCGGTAAAGTTTTTTTATGACCACCCTATATAACTTTTTAACATTGTTATTTATTTATGAAGTGATTATCATTGTACTGTGTATTACAACAGTTTTTTAATCATTTGATTGATCCTATCTTCTAAAATTAAAATACATATAATCTCTCTGTAATTTACTAATATTTAAAAAAAATGAATTTCAAATAACTAATTTTTTTGTTTCATTTATTTTAAATTGCATACATTATTAACCATAATAATGTAATAAAATATAATTATTTATTGTTTACCATAAAAGTTTAAAATTATTTGCACTCATATATTTTCTTTCATTTTAGATAAGTCATTTTCTGCAAAAAAGTGAGTGGATGATGATAAGAATACTAAAAATAGCATCAGACGAAGCATTCTGAAAAGGACAAAAGGGAAAACAAATATTAAAATTGATCTAATGCTGACCTAAAAGAAGCAACAACAGTTTCATTTTACTTACTATTTCTCATTCATTTGAAACATTTATTTAAATCTCCTGTTTCATCTTTAGATACTTCATTATGCAATAATCAATCTAATATAAAACAAAACATCTTCTAAAATAAAACAATTTTTTCTTTGTGATACATTATGACAGTAATATTTTCTCTGACATACTAATAATTATCATTAACAATTGTTTAATCAGAGTTTGTAAAGAATCCAAATTATATTCATGTCAAAGAGAATTTTCGTCATTGTGAAAATATAACAATGAATTTCAAAAATAATTTGAATCCACTTCGTCATAAAAACTATTGTTTTATCGGTATAGAAAGCAGTAAAGTGTGGCTTAAATCATCAACTTTTCACGCTTGGTAATAAAAGTATTTTTGTTATACACAACAAAATATTCCCAGATATGAGTACTTTCAGTTTGCAGAATTTTACACAAATCAGTGAGAAACGTTTTGTTTGTGAGTCATGCAACAAAACATTTTCACAGAAAAGTAGCCTGAATAGACACCTTCTCATACATACAAATGAAAAACCTTTCAGTTGTGAAACATGCAAGAAAACTTTTTCTCAAAAAAGTTGCCTGAATAGACACCTTCTCATGCATACAAATGAGAAAGCTTTCTCTTGTGAAATGTGCAAGAAAACCTTTTCTCAGAAAGGCAACCTGATTACACACCTTCTCGTGCATACAAGTGAAAAACCTTTCAGTTGTGATGTGTGCAATAAAACATTTTCTATGAAAAGTAACTTGAAAGTACATCTGCGTTCGCATTCAAATGACAAACCTTTCTGCTGTGATATATGCAGCAAAAAATTTTCTTTGAAAAGCAATATGAAGAAACACCTTCGCAAGCATACAAATGAGTAAATTTTCAATTCTGAGAAATGGAACAATTTTTAACAATATTGAGTGTTTTAGTTAAAAAAAATATATAAATAAAAAGTTGTCAATGTTTTTCTCAGCGTTACACAAGAAGATAAAAATAAATATTTGCTCACTATTCCAAAGAAACTAAACAAAACATCATTTTTAAAGCATTCAATTTTTATTTTTTTAAAATATCTAGTTTCATGATTACATTTATATTATTCCATATAATTTCCAATTAAAGAAGCTAATTTTAGCCCCAGTTGTAGAAAATTTATTATTTTCATTTAAGTAGTAAGTGAAGGTAAAAAGTATGAACTCATGAATTTATGTTTATTTGAATGTATATATACAGGGTGTTTCGCTACCAGACCGACAAACTTTGAGGGGTGATAGTAGACATGAAGACAAACATTATTAAATGGGAAACCATGAGGCGCAAACGTCTTCTATAGGAGCTAGGGGGCCATTTAAGTTTGAGGTCCAAAATTTCAAACGATGATAAAAAACGGAGAAAAGGATCGATTCGTTTGCGGTTTTCACTAAAATCATTCTTTATATCACGATTTTTTTAGAAAAAGTTTTTTTAAGGTTACATTCAAAAATTGTCGATAGAGGGCGGTTTAGACTTTAGAGTAACGGACAACTACTTTTTACCGTTATTTTGTGCATGGGGTTCAAGTTATACTAAAGTTTAGACTTTAACTTAAAATTTAAGCCCAAAATCGGAAACATTGGGATCGGGTAACTAGCGAAAATTGAACTGTGAACAGAGGAGAGAATTTTAAACGCTCATAAACATTGTACAAACTAATCGATTTTGTTGCGGTTTTCGTGTAAGTCATTCCCTTGGTAATTATTTTATTAAAAATGACGTACAGCTTTTGGTGTCTTCAATTTTGATAGAGGGCGCTTCCGACACATCTCTGACATTTCATTGGCATTACTCCTGGGTGTTTTACTACCAGAACAACATACTTCCAGGATGTGTTAGGGATGCAAAGACGACTGGGAATCACACAGGAATGTAACTTTGGAAATGCCTTTCTTGGGAGTTACGGTTAAAGGAAGCAGAGAAAAAAGCAACAGAAATAGCAGAGAAAGAGCAACACATTAATGTGAAACAAAACAGTAAATTTAAAGGTTTTACTAGAAAAAATGTGCAAAATTACGACCAGAAATAGTACGGCAAGTTTGACAGTGGCGGTAGATGGCGCTAAACGGTAATGCGCGTGAACAGCGTTCATTTTGAAGTTATCATTCGCGAACCGGTTTCAAAGGTATTAGTAGAAGGAAGTATTTGAACGATGAACAGCACGATGGGACTCCTCGACATTTTACCAATGACGTTTGCTGTCACTTCAAAGTAACATATGGACAACGGTGGATAGGTCGTAGTGGCCTGGTTCATTGGCCTGCTAGATCGACGGACCGATCATGTATGGACTTCTTTTGCGGGGTCAAGTGAAAAGTTGGGTGTATGAGACTTCGGTACCATCAGTTGAAGACCTCGCAGCTGATATTTCTGTAGCTGTCAGAAAGCTTTCTGAGGTGTCAGGAATCTTTCAAAATGCGAGGAATTCCATGCGACGCCGCCATCAAGCATGCCGGACTACTTCTGGTCGCAATTCCGAACACCTTTTCTAGTAAAAATTTTAAATAAACTGTTTTCTTTCACATTAACGTGTTGCTCTTTCTCTGCTGTTTCTCTTGCTTTTTTCTCTGCTTCCTTTAACCGTAACTCGCAAAAAAGGCATTTCCAACGTTACATTCCTCTATCATTCCGAGTCGTCTTTGGATCCCTAATACTTATAGGAAGTATGTTGGTCTGGTAGTAAAACACCCAGGAATAATGCCATAGAAATGTCGGAGATGTGTCGGAAGCGCCCTCTGTCAAAAAATGAAGACACCAAACCTCCACGTCATTTTGAATAAAATATTTACCAAGAGAATGACCTACACGCAAACCGCAATAAAATCGATTAGTTTGTACAATGTTTATGAGCGTTTAAAATCCCTTCCTCTGTTCACAGTTCAATTTTCGCTAGTTACCCGATCCCTATGTTTCCGATTTTGGGATTAAAATTCAAGTTAAAGTCTCAACTTTAAAATAATTTCAACTCCAAGCACAAAATAACGGTAAAAAGTAGTTGTTCGTTGCTCTAAAGTCTAAAGCGCCCTCTACGACAATTTTGAACGTAACCTTTAAAATTTTTTTACAAACAAATTGTGATACAAAGAATGATTTTAGCGAAAACCGAAACGAATCGACAGTTTTCTGTTTTTTATCATCATTTGAAGTTTTGGACCTCAAACTTTAATGGCCCTTAACTCCTACAGAAGACGTTTGCGCCCCATGGTTTCCTATTGAATAATGTTTGTCTTTATGTCTACTATCACTTCTCAAAGTTTGTCGGTCTGGTAGCGAAACACCCTGTATATATACAGTAGACTCCCTCAAATCCGCAAACCAGAAATCCGCAACTCTCTAAAATCCACACATATTTTATGGATGTAAACAATGAAACTTTCAGTTCAGATATTGGGACAAAAATTGATTTTTTAGTTTTGTATCAATTCTATATATTTTTTAATTTATAATTTTCTTAATAATACTCTATTCATGTTTTTTTCATGAAGGAGGAATAAATTTTTTTGATAAAAAATTCAAGATATTGCTGATATCACTGGTAATCAGAGTCTTCTTAGCAAATATACACTGGTGTCCAAAATTTAAGCATAATTGGTAATTAAGTAATTATTTTTAAGTAATGAAAGAAATATGAATCGGAATGTCCTGAAACTCCAGGTGTGTAAACAAAATAGTACGCGTCACATATTTTCGCGAAGAGTTTTCCCCGAAATCGAACAGGGGACCGTCAACAAATTGAAAAAGAACGAAGATCTTTTGGATAACCCTGTCAAAACTAATGTAGCAAAAGCGTTCAAACTGCACATTATGATTAATTGGCTTATTGTAATGTACTATGTTAATTTTTACAAGGATAGCATGTATACTCGTAGAGAAATTAAGGCTTTTATAAAAACAGTCCTAAATATTTCCAAGTTTTTTGCTTATAATTTGCAGAGTTCTTATTATAAAATAATGTTCTTTTCTGAAAATATGATAAACATCATTGTACACAATACCCTGTCATCAGAATTTAAAAATAATAAAAATTGTATGAAAAATGAGTATGTTTAGTAAATAATTTTTCATTGCGCATGCGTCAACGATATCAAAATGTCATTTGCATATTGTGTTAGCTAAATGTATAGAGCAACTTCTGTTAAAGTTTCAAAAACATAGCTTGAAAATTCTGAAAATAGGAGCCTATAGAATCAACTCAAAATCCGTTATTCCTAAAGGAAGCAAAAAAATCAGGGGTTTTACCTAAATATAGTTGTACGTGCAATATTGTGTAGGCACTAAACAATGGAATATGGATACAGCCCCTCATCTTTTTGCTTCATTTAGGGAATAAAGGATTTTGATTTCATTCTATCAACGATAATTTTCAGAATTTTTAAGCTATGTTTTTGAGACTTTCACAAAAGTTGTTCTATACATTTAACTAACATAATATGCAAATGAAATTTTAATAGCGTTCACGCATGCGCAGTAAAAAATTATTTAGTAAACCTGCTCATTTGTCATACAATTTTTATTATTTTTTAATTCTGATGACAGGGTATTGTGTACAATGATGTTTGTCATTTTTTCAAAAAAGAACACTATTTTATATTAAGAACTCTGCAAATTATAAGCAAAAAACTTAGGACTATTTTTATAAAAACCTTAATTTCTCTACGAGTATACATGCTATCCTTGTAAAAATTAACACAGTACATTACAATAAGCCAATTAATCATAATGTGCAGTTTGAACGCTTTTGCTACATTAGTTTTGACAGGGTTATCCAGAAGATCTTCGTCCTTTTTCAATTTTTTGACGGTCCCCTGTTCGATTTCGGGGAAAACTCTTCGCAAAAATATGTGACGCGTACTATTTTGTTTACACACCTGGAGTTTCAGCACATTCTGATTCATATTTCTTTCATTACTTAAAAATAATTACAGTAGACTCCCTTAAATCCGCACAGCTTGGGACCAGAGGTTGTGCGGATTTTAGAATTTTGCGGATTTCTGGTCATTGCTTTGTTTACATTTTTTAAACAATAATTTGAGTGCAATTAATAGTGCAATAAGAACTATAATGAATGCTTACAATAGAATAAAATATTAAAATAAGTAATAAACTAAAATAATAAAAATTTACATAGATTTTAAAATGATAATAGCAAAGGTCAAGTTAATAATCAATAGTGTATGATTAAATATTCATTATAAAGATTAGGTATATTTTTCCAAAATTATTCAACAAAACTTGCCCCTACACTACTAATTTACATCAAAATCATAAAATAAGGATTTTTCTTCAAGTTTAGCCAGGCATAATAACCAAAAAATCTTGATTAATGCATAAATATATTTGGTAAGAAGATTGTGATTACCAGTGATATCAGCAATATCTTTAATTTTTTCCAAAAAAATTTATTCTTCCTTCATGAAAAAAGCAAGAATAGAGTATTATTAAGAAAATTACAAAATAAAAAGTATATGGAATTGATGCAAAATTAAAAAAATCAAATTTTGTCGCAATATCTGAACTGAAAATTCCATTGTTTACATCCATAAAATATGTGCGGATTTTAGAGAGTTGTGGATTTCTGGTTTGCGGATTTGAGGGAGTCTACTGTACTTAATTACCAATTATGCTTAAATTTTGGACACCAGTGTATTTATGCATTAACCAAGATTTTTTGGTTATTAAGCCAGGCTAAACTTGAAAAAAAAAATTCCTTATTTTATGATTTTGAGGTGAATTAGTAATGCACTTTTATGAGGCAAGTTTTGTTGAATAATTTTGGAAAAATACATTTAATCTTTATAGTGAATATTTAATCATACACTATTGATTATTAACTTGACCTTTACTATTAATACTTTAATCCTTTAAAAAATTATCTAAATTTTTATTACTTTAGTTTATTACTTATTTTAATATTTTATTACATTGTAAACATTCATTAAGGTTCCGATTGCACTATTAATTGTACTCAAATTACTGTTTTAAAATGTAAACAAAGCAACGACCAGAAAACCGCAAATTTCTAAAATCCACACAACCTCTGGTCCCAAGCTGTGCGGATTTGAGGGAGTCTACTGTATATACATTTTGCTATTTTAAGACATAGGATAAGAAAAAAAGCATTATTGAAATTTTGTATTAAGGATTTTTATAATGTTTTCACAATGTATAATTATAATTAAGTTATTTTAAACTATTTACTGGTAAAAGTGAATTTTTAAAAATATGTGCATTGCTTATAATTTAATAAATTACTTATATAGTATAACATCTTTAATTCGGACATTTTTGTACGGTTAATTGTTTTTATTTTCAGTTAAAGAACATAGATGGCGCTGTAGCACATATATGAGTGAATTTTAGGAAAATGATTAAAAAATGGAAAGGCTGCCAAATTTACCACTTTTTATTTCAATTAAAAAATTTTGAGAATTTTCTAAATCAATATATAAATAATATGTGTATTTTTTTAATATTGTAAAAATTCAGAATTAATGGTAATTTTATTATATTCATTTCTCCAAAGATTAGAACATATCACCAAAACATTGAAAAATCGAATTATATTACTACAGTGAAACCTCCGAATAAGGGACACCTATGCAACTGAAATTTTTGTCCCTTAAATAGAGGTATCCCTTATTTGGAGTTTTCTTTTTTAATTAATCGTTTAGAAAAGACATAAAAAATAACCAAACATTAAAGGTGGAGTTTAAATGTACCCAAAGGCTATTAATTACCTTAATCAGACACAAAAGAAAAAGAGAATTAATTAATTTAAATTTTAAATAAATTTCTACTATAAATGATTTGTAGAGTTATTGATTTATATTTTTTACATAACTATATGTGTACATGCAAAAATTACAATAACATTTAAAAAAATCTTACTTGAAGTACTAATGGAACAAAAGTGACTGTTTTTTAGATTTCAATTTTTCACTACAAATCTCTCAAGTGTTCATTTACCATACTTACAAATTTTAATCTTTCATTATGAGCAGTATTTACGAAAAAAGTGTTCAACTGTTTTATGTATCTTAAAGCATCTGTTAAGTTCTTTATCTCACAATTTTAATGACTTTTTCTCTTTTAGAGCCATCATCACAATTTTCAGCAATAGAAATAAACGCACTGATATCTTTATTTGAATTATGAGTGAATAAATGCTCCTCAACTGCGTTGTATGTCTCTGTATAAACATGACTGCCTGTCTCAATGATAATGTGACAAATAATTTTACTTTAATTTTCACCATAGACTACTTCATTATCTGAAATGCAAAAACCAGCTTCTTTAATTTCATTTTCATGTATCCCTTAAATCGAATGTCGCTTATTCAGAGGTAAATACATTACAGGTCCTTTACTAAGGGTCTGGGACCAGAATTTTTGTCCCTTAAATAGAGATGTCCTTTATTCAGAGTGTCCCTTATTTGGAGTTTTCACTGTATAATTTATTTTAAATATTTAATTTGTGACTTACTCCAATATTTGCTGGTGTTATATATTTAAGTTTTTTTTATCATTAGCCCTATGTATCACTCTATTAATTATGTTATTGTAATTATAACGTTATTTTTTAAATTAACTGTATATCTTATTTATATTTCTCGCTAATAATCATTTTAGTTTCACAATTTTTGTTCATTTTTTTCTGATATGTCTGTTATTCTTGTGATTCCTATTATTTATTGAGTAATTATAAATAAAAAATCATATTTCTTTAAAAATCGTATAATTCTTGTATTTTGTAATTTACAACAAATGGCAACATTACATAAAACACACATAGTTTTTTTAAATATATATATATATATTAGAGAACTTTGAATTGATTTTTCTTGATGGCTTTTGATTGTTTCTAATTATCAAGTTCCTTGCGTTTTTATATTGTCATATTTATGAGAGATATTAGTCTTATTATTTAAATGCATTCTAGTTTCAAAATGTCTGTAATTCAGATTTTTTTATAAACCGGAACTGTTGTAATTGCGATAATTCCGTATTAAAGAAGTTACGTTGCATTTTGTTTTTTATATTCTAGTGCTTAGAATATTTGTTAGATTGACATTACAATTTAGTATACAATGTTACATACCTCTTTTTATTTGTATTTTTTTCAGTGTTTTACTAATTTATTTCTTATTTCGTTATTTAAAATAAAAAATGTGACATATCTAAAATTTGGCTTTTAGTTTTGCAATTTGTATAATTTGGCAAAATTGGTCGACGAAATATCCATGTAGTCACAAAGCATTTGGAGTCATCAAGAGTTTTCCGGGATGATCACTTCGCATTTCAAAGCATCCAGTTTTAATCGAAATTATTTTTTCGGATAAATCTGCATATAAAAATTACACTTTTATAGAGATCGTGCGAAAAAAAAAAGTAATATTTGATGGATGAGTTACATGGAATGAATTCCATATCCTCTTCTGATTGGCATCATAGGGGAGGAATTCAAAATGGCGCCAAAAGGCCTTTTTAGCATCTTGCCAAAATTTTCAGGATAGTGGAAAAACATGGTTTTTAAAATTTTACTAACATATATTTTAATATTATAAACATTATATTTGCTTTATATATATGTAATAATAATTCGACGAAGGCTATGTTCCATAAACTCCGAAAAATATTACTCCTAAGAATCAGCAGCAGCACCAGCAAAGGAGTCGTTCCGACAGTTGGCAAGCATTGAAATCCATTGGGGTATTTCTACATTATAAAAACAAAAACCATCATTTTTCAAATTCTTTTATTTATTAACTCATAAAATCAGTAAGCTCTTCCCCGCAGTCACCTAGACATTGTCATCGAATGTTCCAAAACTTTGTGCCTAAGCTGCATTCTAAGATATTTGAATTTTTCGGGGGGGAAAGACACAGCATTCTAATATTTTAAAAGTCAATCGCATTCTACTCTCTGAAAAAACCAAATGAGAAATCCACATTTTCACGACAAACTAGCTCCTCCTCACTCCGCGTCAATCATTTTAAAAATCCAACCAGGATTAATCTGACTCTACGTAATAAAAATGATCACATCTGATTGGCCTAGGAGGCGGGGCGTACGGGTAGGAATTATATCATGTCTCGCAAATAGACAAGCCTTTTAACATCTCCGTGCATTAACACAGATCGCGTGATCAACAAAAAATAAAATTAAAAATCTCGAGAATATTCTAAAAAGGAAAGATTACGAAATAATTTCCCGCCTTTTTTGAGAAACAAGCAATAAATTATTAATAAGTTAAAAAAAAATAAAAAAAAAGAAAAAGGACTTTATCTGTTAAAAGATTAATATATTACGAAACTAAGATTAAAAATATGTTCCACAATTTTAGAATTAAAAACTCAGAGAGAGCAAAATGGCGCAATTTTTTTTATTTTATTACACACACACACACACACACATACACACACACACACACATATATATATATATATATATATATTACCTTCATATAAGGGATCAGTGCAACAAGACAATATTACTGTTGAATGCATCATGTAACAAAATGCTATTAGATATTTTTAAATCCTAAATGCTTCTTTAAACTTTTACTTGATATAAAGTTTTTTCACAATTAACATTAACAGTGATATTTTATTTTCAGCTTTTCTCCATTTAAATAAAAAAATATGAGAATAATAAATGCATAAATATATCTGTATATCATTGGAAACATATAAAATAATAACCAAAAAAAAAGGTAAAAATAGAAATTATTTTTAAACAATGGTAATGATATCACTACACTGTAAAAAATTTGACTCTTTTGCTACACCCTCACTCCCCCACTTTTATAAATATCTCTCTTTTATCCAATGAGAATGCTCCATGACAGGCTGAAGTAATAGTTTTCTATAAAAGCGGTGGAGTGACGATGCAGCAAAAGAGTAAAATTTTTTACAGTGTAGAACAAAGGGGGGGACGGGGGTGTTAGGAATTGTAACATATGATAATATAAGAGGGGTCCAAAGTTGAAAAATGTTTATAACGTTTTATAAGTACAGCCTTTTATACATAATTACAGAAATAAAAAAATGATAATGTGTACAAATGACGTAATATTTTCGTAATACATTAATATGACATACGATTCACCATTACAAAAAGCAAAAACCCAGGTTAAGCAAATTCATTTTAAAATAATTTTTATTTATTCAGTTTAAATGTTGAAATTTTTTCATATAATTAACCATAACATTTGTAAACAAAATCACATGATAAAACTTACAATTTTTTTAAATGAAAAAATACAGAAAAATGGGATAATAAGCATATTTTTCACTATACATTTATTAAATTAAACACAAAACATATAGGGTGGTTAGTAATTAATGTGAGGAGTTCAGAGCCCTCTAATGAGTAAAGTTTTGGTCGAAACATAACCAAATTTGATTAGCATACATAATAGACCATAAGATTTCAAATTCTTAAAAAAAAAAAAAAAAAAAAAAAAAAAAAAAAATCGCCACTAGGGGCAATTTTAGTGTTGTTTATTGACTAAAATGCATTAATTTGCATAAAATCAGTTCTGTGTAGCAATCATGAGTATAAAAGGAAAGGCTAGGAGAGTTATCATCATCATCATCACTATTTGCTAGTCAAGCTGTGTTATCAACAGAATGAGAATTGCAATGATGCTCTTCCTGAAGTTTACCGATTACAGAATTTGCCAAAAGAACCGATGAGCATAACAAATTACAAAAGATGATTCGTCGATTTGAAACTATGCGGCAACAAGGCTAAGTAAGCAAAGTGACTAGTCAATAACAAGTTGACGAAGTTGTAACTGCTATTGTCGAACAAGAGATGAAAAATGTGCAGATACCATCAGCTCTCAGGCAGTATCTCATCACTATAAAATTGATCTGATTGTATTTTTGGCATTTAACTATTCAACATTTACACTAATACACTTTTGGTGCGCCAAAAGTTGGTCTGAGATCTCTCCCAGCCTTTCTTTTGTAATCATGATCGCTACACAGAACTGATTTTATGCAAATTAATGCATTTTAGTCGGTAAACAATGCTAAAATTGCCCCAAGTGGTGATTTTTTTAATTTATATATATAAATATATATATATTTTAGAATTCGAAATCTCATGGTCTGTTATGTAAGCTAACGAAATTTGGTTACGTTTCACCCAAAACTTTACTCGCTCAGGGCTCCAAACACCTCACGTTAATTACTGTAGTCGCGGCAAGAAAAATCGGCCTTTCTAGGACAAAAGTCCTCTTTTATTTTTCCTTTCGTTGCCATGATGTTAGAAGACGCAAGTCCCTCGTCCCATTTTCTCCGCGGCACTTCCGCAAAACAAATTTACCCATGCAAGATTATGAGTTATATGTATTCGACCAACTGGATCTCTCAAACGGTGTGGAAAAAAAAGAGCTGTCAACCGGTCACGTGGTTGTTTCCATAGTTACTAACCTATGATAAGGGACCAGGAGTGAGCAACAAAAGGGGGACATTTTTGTCCTTGAAAAGTCAATTTTTATTGCCGTGACTATAACCACCCTGTATTTAGTATGAGAAATTTTCACAATAAGCTAGCTTAAAACAAATTAATGTACAAAATTTTGTCATTACATTCTTTTAGTCTCATTCATTAATCAATACACATTTAGAAATGAAAGTTGAACAATATTTTCCCATTAGCATGAAAAATATCAAAAGATACGATTCGAATCTAAAACATTGATTTAACATGTTAATTCCTTGCCATGTGATCTACCTAGATCAATTGAAAAGATAACTACATACTAAAGCATTACTTGCATGCAAAGGTGTACGACATTCTGTAAATATAGTGCATTTGACATTATGAAATATATTATGCATGTAAAATGCATTACTATTTTCAAAAGTTACAATATGCAGTGTTTGCAGAATTTGTTGTACAAAATTGTGAGTGAATCGTATGGGGTTATTTCATTGGGTAGCTTAGGCATAGACAATTGAGCATGAAGTTAAACCGAATCTTGACCTTGGTATTTTTAATCATGTTCGGAAATTTTCATGCTACTTTAACATCCACCTAACTACTCAGTAATCTATGGTTAAACATTATTGACATTGGATTTTACTTATTCCTTTCACACAGAAAAAATGTGACACAAACGTGGAAGAAAAGAGAGTTATATTTCTATAATTTAATCATATATTTCACAGAGAAAGGATAAGGCTACATGTCAGACGTTCCTTCTCAGCCCGCACAACTTTGAAGAAAGTCCGTAGTAGTTATAGCTACCACCACCAATATTATTAGGTGATATCGGTCACCCACTGTGAGGATTGTGTAAATGAACACTGACGCTGTCAATTAACTGAACTAACAGTTTATTTAGAAATTATGTACACAATAAATACACTATTTACAATTATAACGCGGATATAGATGAACCGGTTCAACATTAAATTAAATACAGTAGAAAGTTGACTGTGTACTGTTCAAATTACACCTTCTCCCTCGCACTCAATGCACGTTAGATTCACTTTACCGGAGATCAATTTCGAATCTCCCGACAAATGGGAACTCAGCCTACGCTATCCAGCTCAGAGCATTACACACCAGGACGTCTGTGTCCCTTGCTCTCCAGATACGAACTCTACACTAGGACCTCTGTCCTACACTGCTCTCTAGGTACGAGCCCAGATACGAACTGCCAAAATCTCAGACAAGACTTGCTCTTCTTAAATCACTGCTTTTCCTTAATGTACACCCCCCCTGTGGAGCTTCTTCATTGGACGCATTCCACATTGCTTTCTTGATCCGTGACATGTTCCTTGTTTGCTCATCATTCACATACATCGCTGACGGATGAACACGCCTCTTGGCAATATTCTCTTTCTCATTCACCACCTGTACATGATCACCTGTCAATTCTCCCTTCAACAAAGAAAGAATGTCACCTTGAAAATTCCAGTACACAGCCGGTACAATACATAAAATATTAAGATAGAGAAATAACGGAAATTCCAATCTGTAGCAGATGTTTGCTCAGAGCCTGACACTACATTACATACTATCTTTGAGAAGAAAGATATTCATTCAAATAATGAGACTAAAAATAAATTTGTTATTTCACAGACATACTTTTATTATTTATGTGAGGCGATTTTTGATAATCGCTGAGAAGTCTTTATTAAAAGCTATAAAAGAAACATTGACAAAAAAATTAGAATTTCCAAAAAATCAGCTAGTAATTCATATGTGACAGGCATGGATACAAATTTTGACAGATTAATAAATTTAAGAAAATGCATGACTTTGTGTGGCTAAACATTTTACGATGAAATAAAATAATTATTTATGCAAATTTCAATCATGAAATAAGATATCATTAATTATGTTTTATTTGGTGAGACTGATGATTCAAAATTTCATGCTAATCATGTAAATGTAAAAATATTTACCTTTTATTAAACATGATTCTTGATAGAGAGAAACGATCATTATTATATCAAACTAATCAAAGAAACACAATAAATATTCTCAAGAATTTAAGTAGTAACTAAAAAAATCTAGATAAATAAATACTTGAGCTCATGAACTAACAGCAATAAAAAACATTGAATGTTTAATTCAATTGTTAAATACTAAAATTATTTTTTTATTGTTCCTTCAGCATTCAATATTTTATTAAAAACAATGTGTCTGCAATAAGAAGAGATAATGTTAGGAGAAGAAACACAGACATCTTATGCAGGGCTGGGTTTTTGCTGGCAGAAAATAGTTTCTGCCCTGCCAGTGGCAGAAAGTGGTTATAACCGGCAGAAACTGGCAACAACTGGCATAAGCGAATTTCATGACATAATCTGAGACTTTTTTAGTAGTATTAAATTGCTTATATACATTTTATTAAGGATAAATTGCAAATAAAATATTGTAAATAGTTTAAATTAAAATATAAATAAATTTTTATTGAAATTTGATAGTTTCTCATTTATTGCAGTGTTAACTTTTATGCTAGCTTATTTACTTCATCCTAAATATTTGGGATCAAAATTAATATTTAAGCATAAAGAAAGAGCAAGAAAATAATCTTTTTTCAGAAACATACTTCACCAAGGAAGTTCTAGAAAATGTCTTGCCTTCTATGGGTGGCCGCTTTTAGAAACAAATAACAGTAAAAATGAGAATTTTTTAATTTTACATCATCAATAATGACATTACCAGCAAGTAATGCTGGTCTTGAAAGAATATTTTCTAACTTTTTTTTCATTCAGAACAAATTAAAAAGCTGTCTAGGTAAAGAAAGATTAGCAAATTTAATACTATAGTATGGAATGTTCTTAATATATTATTAATTTTTCCACAAAAACAAATTTGTTCTTTCAATATTTTAAAATAGCAGTATAAAAAAATTAATCCATTTTTTTCTTTTACTTTTTTGCTACAATTATTTACTTATATGTTTTTACAAAAACCATTTCTCTTTGTATGTAATTGTAGATAATTTTTAAGTTATAATGTTAAAAAGTTATAAACATTTTCATTTTTTTTTTTTTTTTTTTTTAATTAGCCGTAAACAGTAATATCAATAGTTAAACTTATACAGCATCCGATTACCATTATGAAAATTTCTGTTTTTTAAGTGACCAAAAATCATTATATTAACAAAGTATGTTTATGTGATCCTTTAAAACTTTTTGCTACTTTGAATAACATTCATAATATTTATTTTAATTTCTTAACTAAATTCTTTACATATTAAATACATCTGTGAATTATGAATAATTGCATTTACTAGTATTATTTCTTAGTTTCTGCCGTTTACTGGCAGAAACTAGTTTCTGTCGTGCCGGTTTTCACCGGTTATAACCACTGATTTTAACCACCCCAGCAGAAACTTGCCAGCCCTGATCTTATGCAGTCGAGACCTGCAGAGTGGCACCTACAGTTTTGTTTCGTTCTGTTTTTCTTTTAAGAAAGCTTTATTCAATTTATTTTGTGACAATGTCACAACATGTGCGGAAAACTGAAGTATAACAACTTCTACATTTTTGGAATAGACTAGACGACTACAAGCAACATCTTATGTTTTCAAACGTTTACCCCTAATTTTCTATTGAAAAAAGTTTTACATTTTATAAATAAACATTTCTAAATTCTGTATAATTTTTATCGCAAAATAAATAACTTACAGCAAAACAAAGGCTAAATATTTTGATTCATATATTTAATTTATTTCTGATTAAATTAAAACTAAAAAAAAAAATTGGAGGCACGAGGATTAGTGCAGCCGCACCTTTAACACCATTAAGGAGGGCTCTGAATGAATATGCCAAAATTCATGAAAGAATTAATTTGATAGAAAACGCAGTTTATAACAAAGGTTTGTAAATGTTTTACTAACTCATAAAGTAGAGGGTTATGCATGGAATAGCATGTCATGTAAATTGCCTACAGGATTTTACTGGCACATACATATTCTTGTATAGAAAATTTCCATGACACTTTTCATAAATGTGGCTGAAATTCGTTGGAATAGCTCTCAACTTCCCTCTTCAAAGTGCGGGTAGTTGTGCGCTTGTTGACACAAACCTTAGACTACAAAAACCGAAAAGAAAAAAGACCTATGGAAGCATTTAAGAACCATTAAATCACATGATGTTGGTGACCAATTCTAATTAAAAAAAATACGACCAAGAAATGATTCATGGAGTAACTGTTTCTAGGGCTGTATGGCATGTGGTACCTTCTGCTTAAAATCACATGTTGTCACCACACTTGCAATTTAGACACAAATGGTAGGAAATTTAAATCGTGCGTGGATTTTAGGACAATCATCAAAGAAATGGAGGCTATTTAGCCGATATGCTATTCCATATATATTCTTATAATGCATACTTTATGGCGAAATAAAAAACAGTTTTTAATCATAAACCTGATTTGAATAAAATCAGTGTTGAATTCAGACACTTTTCTCCGAGAGGACTTCTGTAGCTCCGGGGGGGGGTACATGATAGAATTCCAGGGGGAAACAGGGATGTAGTGGACGGTAACAGCGTATACCTTCTTTTTCTAAAGAAAGCCATGGTATACACACTTTAGGGTATACCCTCTGCTTAAAGCGTATATCCTCTGTTATTTTTACGACTACACCCCTGGGGGGAAATTGGACTTTTTGACCATGAAAACACAAAATTTCCGGGGATAGACATTTTATTTCTCGGGGGAAGGAATGTCCCCCGCCCCAGGCCACCCCCTTCATTCAATACTGGAATAAAATTGTTTCCCTTTAGTATGAAAATGCTGTTAAACATTTGATGAGTAGTTTCTAGAAAACCTTTAGTTAAATTCTTTACAAACAATAAATTTGTGTATAGCATTCACATGCAGGTGAAAATTTAAAGTAAAAATTTTCAGCAAATCCTCTGTTACACATTTCACAAGTTTAAAGTTTCATTTCAGTATTCACACGCGGTTGATCATTTAACCCTTTCTGGTGCGGGAAAATTCTGTATATAAGATCAGAAATTGTCGACTTGCACCGTAATTTAGAAACAACTTTTTGAGAAATTATGAAACCCTTAATTTAAGTTGTCACTATAAACACCTCACAAGCAGAGCCCGATTAAGGTTGTATTGGGCCCAAGGCCCAGCACATTTTTTTGGCCTACTAGCATCAAATTAGTATATATTTTTCTTTTTTCTCCAGTGGGTATTTGAGGAATTAAAGTAGATTTTCATACGCTTGTCAAATTAACGAAATCACGTTTGGCTTTTTAGAAAATAATTTCGAGAAACTGCAATTTAAAGACATTTTTTTAAAACCATTTTGTTAAATTTAGGCCCTCTTTAGCAGTGGTCCCAAGGTTACGTCCTAGTTGGCCTGTGCGGTAATCAGGCCCTGCTCACAAGAGAAATATTTGTTTTCAGCATGAATTCGTTGGTGAGAACTTAAGTGAGATTTTCTAGAAAACCTTTTATTACACAGCTCACAAAAGAAAGGTTTGTCTTTAGTATGAATGCTCATGTGTTTATTTAAAGTAGATTTGTCAGAAAACCCATTGTTACATACCTCACACGAGAAAGGTTTCTCTTTAGTGTGCACACGCAAGTGAATATAATAATATGATTTGTGAGAAAATCCTTTGTTGCACACTTTACAAGAAAATGGTTTCTCCTCGGTATGCGCACGTAAATGTCTATTGAGAGAAGATTTTGTAGAAAATCCTTTGGTGCACACCTGACAAGAGAAAGATTTTACTTTTCTATGAGTTTGCAGGTGGTCATTCAAGTGAGGTTTTTGGGAAAATCTTTTGTTGCACACATCACAATGGAAAGGTTTTTCTCCAGAATGAATTCGTAAGTGTCTATTTAAATGAGATTTATTTGAAAATCCTTTGCTGCAAAGATCACAAGAGAAAGGTCTCTCGTTAGTATGCACACGCAGGTGGAGATTCAGAGCAGATTTGCGAGAAAATCCTTTGTTGCACACTTGACAAAAGAAAGAAATATCTTTAGTATGAATTTGCAGGTGGTAATTTAGGTGAGATATTTGGGTAAATCTTTTGTTACACACACCACAAAAGAAAGGTTTTTCTTGAGTATGAATTCGCAAGTGTTGTTTTAAATTAGACTTATTGGAAAACTGTTTGTTGCACACATCACAAGACAAAGGTTTTTCTCCAGTATGAATTCGCAAATGTCCATTTAAACGAGATGCGTAAGAGAATCCTTTGCTGCAAATGTCACAAATGAAAAGTTTTTCTTTAGTATGAACACGACAGTGCTGATATAAATTAGACTTACTAGAAAATCTTTTGTTGCAGAGCTCACATGTGAATAATTTCTCTTTGGTAAGTACATAATGCTTCATACCTAAATCAGACATCACAAAAATCTTTTTTTACACACCTCACGTGAAAGAATTCTGCCAGGTATGAATATGAATATTTAAATTAGAATTGTCATAAAGTCTTCTATTGAACATGCAAAATGAGGAATAGTTTTTTCTTACTATCAGTACAATGCTGCATCTTTAAATTAGATTTCTGAGAATATAGTTCCCCAGAAAAATTACAAATAATTCTTAATAGAAAGACAAAGTTGTAAAACTAAATTAGATTTGCGATTTTATCTTTTATTACTAATGCAAAGCAGGTATGTAACTTGTTTAGTACTGAATGTTATTGCAAAAGTATTGATCATTACTAAGTTATATCTTTGCCATTTGTTCTTCGAAGCAAAAAGTTTAATCTTTTCGCATAATTTCAAATCTTAGAAGATGGAACATACCTTTCTAACATTAAAAACAAAACTATCCGAGAGTAAGGAAACAGGAAAGACTGGAGGTTCTGGCATGCAGTGAATAGGTGAACTATTATAAGTAGTTTAATTTCTTCATCCTATGAAAGGAAAAAAAAGACATTTATGAGAGATTATCTATACATAAATCTAGAAATGAACAATAACTAAGGTAGTTTTTTATAAAAATACTTTGTCTATATTTATGCAAAATATTTTTTTTCATTAGATATACAGTAGACTCCCTCAAATCCGCACAGCTTGGGACCAGAGGTTGTGCGGATTTTAGAATTTTGTGGATTTCTGGTCATTGCTTTGTTTACATTTTTTAAACAGTAATTTGAGTGCAATTAATAGTGCAATGTGAACTATAATGAATGCTTACAATATAATAAAATATTAAAATAAGTAATAAACTAAAAAATAAAAAATTGGATAATTTTTAAAATGATTAAAGTACAGTAGACTCCCTCAAATCTACACAGCTTGGGACCAGAGGTTTTGCGGATTTTAGAATTTTGCATATTTCTGGTCATTGCTTTGTTTGCATTTTTTAAAAAGTAATTTGAATGTAATTAATAATGAAATCAAAAGTATAATGAGTGTTCACAATATGCTAAAATATTAAAATAAGTGATAAACTAAAATAATAAAAATTTAATTAGTTTTTAAAATGATAAAAATACTAAAAGTAAAGGTCAAATTAATAATCAATAATGTACAATTAAATATTCATTATAAAGATGAAATGTATTTTTCCTAAATTATTCAATGAAACTTGCCTCATAAAGGCACATTACTAATTCACATCAAGATCATAAAATAATGAAGCTTTATTTCTGGTTTAGCCAGACTTAATAACTAAAAAAGCTTGATTAATATATAAATATTTTTGCTAAGATTGTGATTACCAATAATATCAGCAATATCTTTATTTTTTCAGAAATAAATTATTCTTTCTTCATGAAAAAACATGAATTCAATAACCTTAACAAAATTTACAAATTAAAAAATGTATGGAATTGATATAAAATTAAAAAAGTCAAATTTTGCACCTACATCCCAGTTGAATGTTTCATTGTTTACATTCGTCAAATATGTGCGGATTCTAGAGAGTTGCGGATTTTAGGAGTGCGGATTTGAGGGAGTCTACTGTACTAATAGCAAAGGTCAAGTTAAAAATCAATAGTTTATGATTAAATATACATTATAAAGATTAAATGTATTTTTCTAAAATTATTCAACAAAAACTTGCTTCATAAAAGTACATTACTAATTCACATGAAAATCATAAAATAAGGATTTTTATTTTCAAGTTTAGCCAGGCTTAACAACCAAAAAACCTTGATTAATGCATAAATATATTTGATAAAAAGATTGTGATTACCAGTGATACCTGAAATATCTAAATTATTCTTTCTTTATGAAAGAAACACGAATAGAGTATTATTAAGAAAATTACAAATAAAAAAATATATGGAATTGATACAAAACTATAAAAATGAAATTTTGCCCGAATATCCAAACCGAAAGTTTCATTGTTTACATCCAGAAATATGTGCGGATTTCTGGTTTGCGGATTTGAGGGAGTCTACTGTATAGCCAATTTTAATGAAATGAAACCAGTTTGGAAGTAGAAATTCCCCTATAAAAGCGTAATAATAGTGTAGAAAAAAAATTAGAAAATGACGTGTTTGTTAAAAAATCCCAATTCTATTATTTAAGCATTAAAATACTACCTTTCACAAATGATAGAAAATGCTAAAAATACCACATTGTCCCAGAAATTTAAAGTTTTTGTTGCAGTAAATAAATATCAAACGCTTGCTAATTCTTTAAAAAAAATGCTTTCTAGTAATTATAATCTAATTTATTCTAGGAATTTTTTAGTAGAAATAAAAGAATGTACTACAAACGTATTCAGAATTTTTTTTTTTCAGAAAATCTACACTGAACCAGTTTTTTATACTATGTTACATGGAATATGTGTTTGGGAAATACTGTATGTAGTTTTTAAACAGAATTTGTGTTCAGAAATGTTGCTACAGTATTTTCAAATAAACTTCACAAACTTTTACACCAGTATTACAAATTATAAATAATCATTGAATATAAAATAAATGTTTGATACATTATTTTATTCCAATTGCTATAATTAAATATTTAATTCAAATATATTTTTTAAAAACTTTAAATAGAACAGTAAGAACAAATTCCATGCACTTTATTTTTTACATTCCTTTTTCCATTTTTTTATACATAGAAATTAAAAAGATAGATTTATCATAGAGGCAGGGTTCGCTTTTTGCCGGCGAAAATGAAAACGCATTTTACTTACCCATCATACGTAGTATAGGGTAAGTCTTGCAATCATTTTGAAAATCGAAAAAAAAATTTTGACGGATTTACACGTTTTAGATAGTGGAGATTCCGAAAAACATATTTTTAGAAAAAAAAATTGCCGTCCGTCTGTCTGTAAACGCTCTATCTCCCGAACAAATTGAGATAGAGACTTGAAATTTTGTATGTAGTTAGTATGTAAGAATAGGACGAACCCTATTTAATATCAGCAACCGACGCAGTTAATTATTAGTTAACAGAATTATTATTTTTTAAGTTATAAGGATGTTTCTTTTACGCAGTTCGGTACTACTTAAGTAGTTTGGCGTTTTATATAATTTGTCGAAATTGGTACATCAGCAGTTCTTTAATATAGCATTACTATGTATATTAACAATATTTAAATTTTGTTCATGAATTGCAATGCATTGTATAAATAGTTTTCACATGTTTTATTTTCATATACATATCCATGATGGGTAAGTATTACGGTGGCTCCCAACGACTAGTTTTCGAGAACAGTGGTAAAAAGTGGAAAAATACCAGGCAAAAATGAGTAAGAGTGGAAA
The DNA here is from genome assembly GCA_964019185.1 of Maratus speculifer. Lineage (NCBI taxonomy): Eukaryota > Metazoa > Arthropoda > Arachnida > Araneae > Salticidae > Maratus > Maratus speculifer. Next base: position 241,876,617 of record OZ025302.1, on the reverse strand, counting down.
AATAAAATTAGAATGACAGTAGGTATGTGTTTAAACTCTTTACACTTTCATCTTAATGAATATTTTGTTTTGAAGATTTTCAATTCTCTCTCTCTCTCTCTCATCTCATGTCTTCTCATGAGATAGTATTGTGGTGTGTATGAGATTTTCAATTTAAAAATAATTCATAATAAATCAATTAATAATAAATGACAAATATAAAAACAAAACTAAGAGTTTACATTTTTATTTTATTAAATTAAAATGTCTAACGAAAGCCATATTTTAAAGTCAAAGAGAGACCACTGTGTTAGTCTTGTATTTTATTTTGTCATGTAATATTAAAAAAAGAATTGTGGAATTTTCCAGAGAAGATTTGTTTTTAATGTCAAATTAAATGAAAAAAAAGAGATGTTTTTTTAACTGCACCAGTACTTGGGCAACAAATGTACAAATGAGTAACTAGTCCTATATGATGCGTCACATACAGATGAAATAGTTTCTCGTTATTTGAAAGCTGTAAACTGATTCAACAACATTAGTAAAAGAGTATGTATGTTGAGAATATACTTTTTAATATTAAATTTCATAGAAAAAAGTAGTCAAGTTCTTTTTTTTCCAACTATTTTTCATCTTTTTCTTTTTGTTAATCATTTTTCTCTGTATTTTAGGTGTAATAAACATTCGATTTAAGATGGGATTGCTTGTATGAAATGTGTTTTGAGTATTGTTTGTTTCATGTAGTTTTTGTTTGATGCAGAAAATACATTTAGCCCGGACACACTCGCAAATATTGCAGTGTTGCCAAACTGGAGAATGTTTTTATTAAAAATATTTAACCTTATTTCATAATATTAATCTTTGCTATATTTAATAACAGAAATTCTGTGATTAAATAAAGAACAGAACACTAGTATATAAAATATATTGAAATCATTTGGATCAAAAATATTACTCAAACTGCCAACATTGCCCTGGCATAGGAGTGCCAGCATCAGAAATTATATGTAAATGCTCAAATCTAACTCATTTTAAAATTTAAGAAATAGGGGATTGAAAAATAATCACCAAGAAAGTTAAAAAGAATAAATATTGAATCTGTAAATTTAAATATTTATAATTAATAAATTAGTGTTAAATAGTAATATAAGTCTAAAAAATGTATTTAATACAAAAATGAATAAGTTATTATACTGCCATATTTGATTTACAGGACATTACAAAATAAGTATTTGTTAGGATAAAAATAGATTGAAAAGATATTTAAAATGGTGTTAAAAATTAAAAAAATAAATAAATAACTACATTTGAAAGTGAAAGTGGCATGATTTCTTATCTTCTTGCTAAAAAAAAAGAAAAAAAAATTACCCTGCCTCTTTGGTTGTATACAACCGCCAAACTTTGAGGGGTGATAGTAGACATGCAGACACACATTATTAAATAGGAAACCATGGCGCGCAAACGTCTTGTAACGTCTTGTAAGGGGCCATTAAAGTTTAAGGTCCAAAACTTCAAACGATGATAAAAAACGGAAATAAGGGTAAATTCGTTTGCGGTTTTCACGAAAATCATTCTTTATGTCACGAATTTTTTCTAAAATTTTTTTAAAGGTTACGTACAGAAATTGTCGATAGAGGGCGCTTTAGACCTTAGAGTAACAAACAACTAGTTTTTACCGTTATTTTGTGTACGGTGTTAAAATTATTCTAAAGTTTAGACTTTAACTTAAATTTTAAGCTCTAAATAGGAAACACTGGGATCGGGTAACTAGTGAAAATCGAACTGAACAAAGGAGGGGATTTTAAACGCTCAAAAACATCGGGTAAACTAATCGATTTTGTTGCGATTTGCGTGTAGGTCATTCTCTCGGTAATCATTTCATTAAAAATGACGTACAACTTGGTGTTCTCATTTTTTGATAGAGGGCGCTTCCAACACATCTCCGACATTTCAATGGCATTATTCCTGAGTGCTTTTCCTCCAGATTAACATACTTCCAGGAAATGTTAGGGATGCAAAGACGGCTCAGAATCACATAGGAATTTAAAGTGGGAAATGCCTCTTTTGTGAGTCACGGTTTAAGGAAGCAGAGAAAAGAGCAACAGAAACAGTAGAGAAACAGCAACACGTTAATGTGACTAAAACCAGTTTATTTAAAGGTTTTACTACAAAAAGTGTTCGAAATTACGACCAAAAATAGTACGGCATGCTTGACAGTGGCGTCACATGGAATTCCTCACGCTTTGAAAGATTCCTGGCATCTCTGATAGCTTTCTGGCAGATATAGAAATAAGATCTGCGAGGTCTTCAACTGATGGTACGGGAATCTCATGGTACTGGTAGTAATTTCCAACACTTTTTTTTTAGTAAAACCTTTAAATAAATTTTTTCTGACAAATTAACGTTTTGCTGTTCCTCTACTGTTCCTGTTGCTTTTTTCTGCTTCCTTTAATCGTAACTCGCAAAAAGGCATTTCCAACGTTAAATTCCTATGTGATTCCGAGTCGTCTTTGCATCCCTAACATTTCCTGGAAGTATGTTAATCTGGAAGGAAAACAACTAAGAATAATGCCATTGAAATGTCGGAGATGTGTTGGAAGCGGCCTCTATAAAAAATGAGGACACCAAAGCTGTACGTCATTTCTAATGAAATGATTACCGAGAGAATGACCTACATGCAAACCGCCACAAAATCGATCAGTTTGCCCGATGTTTATGAACGTTTAATATCCCCCTCCCGGCCTCAGTTCACAGTTCGATTTTCGCTAGTTACCCGATCCCAGTGTTTCCTATTTTGAGCTTAAAATTTAAGTTAAAGTCTAAACTTTAGAATAATTTTAACCCCATACACAAAATAGCGGTAAAAACTAGTTGTTTGTTACTCTAAAGTCTAAAGCGCCCTCTATCAACAATTTCTGAACGTAACCTTTAAATTTTTTTTAGAAAAAATTCGTGTTATAAAGAATGATTTTCGCGAAAACCGCAAACGAATTGACCCTTTTTTCCGTTTTTTATCATCGTTTGAAGTTTTGGACCTTAAACTTTAATGGTCCCTACCTCCTACACAAGACGTTTGCGCCCCGTGGTTTCCTATTTAATAATGTGTGTTTGCATGTCTACTATCACCCTTCAAAGTTTGTCAGTCTAGTAGCGAAACACCCAGTATATAGTCGAATATGGACATTTTGGATATAAACCCATAAATTACTTTCATTATTCAGTTTAGTGAATGTGCAGTGGCGTAGCTAAGGGGGGGGGCAAGGGGGGCGTCTGCCCGGGCACCGAGACCTAGAGGCGCCAAATTGAGAGAAATTGTTATATATCTATATTGGGGTGGGGGTGCAAAATTTCTTGCGGGCCCCGGGTGCCAAAAAACATAGCTACGCTACTGTAAATGTGTCATTGTTAATGTGCCAAATGTAATCTTATATATTTCTTGTTGATGAAGACGTACACCACAGATTTTCAAAAATCAATTTACAATCTTTTTGGCTTAGTAAAAATTGAAATTTTATGTTTGATATGTAGAAACTGTCGAAGTTTCCTAAAAATTCACTGGCAAATACCTATAAAGAACCACACACACTGAAAACACTTTGCTAAGGTAAATTATTAGATTTGAAATTGAAACAAATGTAGCTATGAATGTTATTAAAAGTAAGACATCTATTTAAAGGAAAATAAATGATTAGATCTAACTGCAACACATGTTGAAATCATTTAATACCAAGTAGAATAAATGGTGTCCAGAATAGTGAAATATTTTTCAATATATGTAGGTACCAATAGTTATTACAGTATTGTAGTATTATTGTTGATATATTACAAATATTCATTACACGCACAGAAATTTTAATAATCAAATAAAATCTGTAATTTCAATATCAATTTGTAACTTTCCACTTTGCAATTCTTGAAAATACAGATACACGAAATTCAATTCTTCAAGCAGTTTTTACTCCCAGACATGATGTGTAGGGGAGGAAGGGGCGCGTTTGAACAACTTTTTTTTAAACAATTCATTTCTTATTTGAATTATAATTTTTGCTTACAGTAAGTATTACATAATAAAAACAATGCATTTCTTCATCATATGAACCAGAAATTAAAACTTTTCCATGTAAATTTAAAAAGTTGTGAGGATTTAAAATGCTGAAAGATCTCTGTTCTAACCTGCCCCATCTAGGGGGTACCTTTGAACAAGTAAGGGGCACCTTTGAATAGATGAATAAAATATGAAAATATTGAGAGTTTTCATAAAAAGCTGCATATGTTTCATAAGTATAAAGTAATATGAATAAAATTAAATAACTATATTTTATTGAAACTAATATTTTTTCTATTGTTTAACCAAAGTTAAATCCATCAAAATTGATGTCAAAAATCATGGTTGAAACAACACAGAATGTAACTCAAGTTATGTTTGGTTGTGAAAACTTTTTTACAATATCCTTGAAATACACCAATATGATATCTGATGCTTCTGGAAACTTAAAAATTTTCATTCACTCTTTTTATGAAAAAAACTCGACTTAAATTCCTTTTTATCTAGTATGAAAATCAAAAATAATGTTCGGGAAATAGTAAATGAAAGAATATAGGCTTGGTTAGACAAACCCTCTAAATCATGAATCATTATTGTATATCCAGGATTTGTAATTATCCAATAAATGAATGCCAAGGGCGGATCTGGAGAGTCCTCAAGGGGGGGGAGGGGGGCGGCGATTTTAGAAATTTGCAAACTCCAGTCTGATGCACGGGTAAGAGCTCATTTTTTTTAAAGCCGCTATTAGATACACCAACATTCCGTAAGACTTTTGAGCCAACACTGGATTTCCTCCAACTTATTGCGAAATATCCTCCCAACATCCAGTGTAATAGCAAACTGCAATGACTCCCCAACTTTTTCCCACAAGTTCAAAAAAGTCTGGCTTAGGTTAGATTTTTCATCCAACATCAAACGTTTCAACGAATCAGAGATAAGCGATTGGTACGAGTAGGCGATAAATATTAACACCTGGCACTAGTAGAAACTGGTTTTTCGGCTTTTTCTCCAATTTTTTCAAGGACAAAAGTAACCTTTTTCTCTATTTGAACGGGAAAATGTTGGAGTTAAAATCGTCTGAAAAGTTTGTCTCGCCTAAAAGTCCATGAATCTAATAGCAGCTTAACACATTCGCTGCCGATCATGCGCCAGTGCTTAAAATGGTACCAATGTTAAGGGGCCTTTCACGCACCAGCACGTGATGTGGGGTGATGTCTCAATAGCTAATCATGCGCTGGCGTGGGAAAATCTTTCACTGATTCTTTGTTATAAAAAGTAATTCGGCTTCTGGGAAAAATCCACTACTACAGGTCTTCACGTAAACGGCAGCAAACGTGTTAATGCTGGTCGTGTTTCGCCTACTTTTTTGCTGTGGGTCGAGTTTGGGTGCTGTTGACCTCCATTTTTCGTTCCTGCTCGGGTTAATTTCTTCTTGGGCCGTGTTTGGGTCCGGTCGACTACTACATTTTGTTGTTGATTGGGTTGACATTTACTTTTTAGCGCATTTGGGGCAGTTTGACATACATTTCTGATTTGGGGCAGCTTAGGATTTGGTTTTAATTTTGAAAGAAGGGTTCGGGTTGACCCGAGTTGATTGGGATTGGTTGGTTGACCCTTTGATAAAATTTTCATTCTTTTTCACAATTTTTGGACGAAATATGCGTCTGTTTCACGATTCTTTGAAGAAATTTGTGTTTTCTCCGCGATCATTTCACAAAATTTGATGTCCGGTTTGCTTCTATTTTTTGCTGCTGGTCGGGTTAGTTTTTACTTTTTATTGTGGCTCGCGTTTGGGGCCAGTTAACTTCTATTGTTTGCTGCTGGACAAGTTATTTTCTGTTTTTTGCTTCGGATTGGGTCTGGATCCGATTCGGTTAGCAACTGTATTTTGCTATTGGTAGGGTTGACTTTTATTTTTCAGCTGCGCTTAGCGCATCGAGGTAGATTGTTATACATTTCGGATTTGAGTCAGATACAGATTCGGTTTTTACAGTTGCAAGAATGGTTGACCCAGTTTTGATCGCGATCCTTTGACGAAATTAGTGTTTTTCCGCGATCCTTTAACGAAATTCGCTCTTATCCGTGAACACGATCCTTTGAAGAAAGTCACATTTTCTCCGTGATCCTTTCACAAAATTTGAGGGTTTTTTGCAATTTTTGATGAAATTCGTGTTTCTTTCACAACCCTCTGACAAAATTCACGTTTTTTTTTTTTAACGAAGTTTGCCCTTATTTGTGGCTATTTGAAGAAAGCCGTGCTTTCTCTGTTTAATAATTTTTACGCTTAACAAATAAGAAAGTTTTCAAACCAACTTGGGCTTATGGGAAAGAATTTAGAGGAGTGTATGGGTCGTGGTCAAGCCAATAATGCTTATCATACTATCTAGATCAGAGACGTGCCAAACATTTAGCTGCACGGGTCGCGGTTGGGCCAATAATGTTTATCATATTATCTAGATCAGAGACGTCTAGATCAGACGCTTATTTAGCTTTTATTCCAGGCCTAACTACGACCTGGAAATTTTGCCCAATGCATACGTTTAGGAAAAATGAAATTCACATCAGACTCGGTCTGGAAGAAAAAGAAGCCTGTCGCCACCCGAATCTCCAAAAAAAGACAGCTCAGGACATGAGGAAATTCAAAATGAGAGAAAACTTTACCCAATCCAAATCTCGTGGACATAAGGGTGTTCTTAAATCAAAAAGGGCAACTTTGTGACACATGCATTAATTTATTTTTGTTCGGAAATGCATGAAAATAGCAGGTGTTATTATTCAGAAACTGTCTAATTGCACTCATTATTTTGTTTTTTAAAAAACACAATAGATTTTTCATAACAAGCCTTCAAAGTTGACACTTTTGAACATATTTCCCGACGAACACAGAAAAACCGGTCGAAAAGGAAGAGAAAAATGGGTGATTGCATCATTAAAATAGCTTATAACTCGATAAGTAATTTAATTATCATAAAATGGAAAAATAAGTTCAATTTGAAATCGCTTTCATAGTCAAGCATTGAATTTTTATAACTTTCTGTTAAAAAATGAATTTGTAAATGTGTCAAAACGTTTTTCGCTTGTTGAGAACACCCTTAAACTGGCGCGATCCATGCCAGGCTGTGACGGGCTCGAGCTTCGGCCCACGCTATTTCTCTTGAGGATGCATAATGTCACTTTGTAAACCCTTTATTGGCCAAAGGAAGAGGAGGAACCGCCCCTTACAACCGCCACAGCATACGGACTGTGTCGATCCCAGATCGAGCGTTTAACCTTTATGCCGGACAGAACCTGGGCTTTAAAATTTTGGTCCTTTATACCTCTAGTAGAAAGGAAGTCCATGCCAGACCCGAAAGGAAAAAACAGTATTGCTCAATCCAGCTCTGCAGAAAAAAATAATTCCCGATCTGACCCGGTTTTGAAAGTGTGAAAACCTGATCCAGTCCCAGTATAATAAATTAACGTTGGCGCGACCCGATACGGGTCGTGCCGGTCTCGAGTTTTGGACCAACCACTCTTCCATGCGGGCATCTAATGTCGTTCTGCAGATCCTTTACTGGGGTCAAGGGGGGTGGGGCGATCGCCCGATAGTCACCCCTCCTTGGATCCGCCATTGATGAATGCCATCATCAATTTAGATTAGAAACTTCCATTCGCTGATACATCCAGAGATCGTAATACATGTGTGCAGTAAGGAGGGATTGTTAACAATATAAAACCATGTTCTTTGATATTCTTAATTAACCTCTTCTCACAGAGAAAAATTCCAAAAATAATAATATTTAGGTACATCAACAACTCTTTACTTCATAGTTTTAGATGTTCAATGGTGACCCATCACATGGAGTTCAACATTACAACTGTTTACTCGAATTAAGTGAAGAATTTGAATAAAACAAAGCTTATAAACTAAAGATTACATATTTATTTAAGTGTTGAACAATAAATCAAAATTTTAGAGATACAAAATTGTCAACAAAAATCTTATAACCTTTTTTCTTAAGTTTAGATTCGAGGGAGAAGAATACATACCTTGCTTAGATAGTATTATTGTGCTTACAAAATGATGCAGCTTTGTATACTTATTGCACTGAAGCAGTAGTAATGTATTGCCATAGACATTTTTAAAAAATAATTTATTTGAAGGAAAATATTTAGAGTGTTCAAAGGTGCCCCCCTCTCCCCTACTTATGATAAATGATGAGCGTTAGGAAATTATTACTATGCTTAATACAGTCACCATAGCTGATATATTTTACTCAATTAATAAACATTTTGTTATTTCAGAAATTTATATTGCAAATAATTGTGTTTTTCAATTAATAGTTATATAAAAAGTAGCAGTTATAACTTTTAAAAGAAAAATGCAATGATTAGGATTATAAACTTATTATATTTTTCAGGGTTGTTTGGTTTAAACCACGCTGGTTTAAACCGTGGTTTAAACCATGGTTTAAACCAAGTGGTTTTTTTAAAAAAACCATGCTGGTTTTTTTTTATTTGGTTTTTTTCCCCTTTTTCCTCATGTTTTCATTTATTTTACACATTATTAAAATGTGCAAAATCAAAGTTATGGAGTAGCTACAAGCAAAGCTTAAGACAAATTAAATTTTTGAAGTGACAAACATTTTTAATCAATCTATTTTTTCTTACTAGCTATAAATTGACATGGCAAAATATTTTTCTTCAGTGAACTGTGGAGGATAAAAAAAGGTAGTTAGTTTTAATTATTTTTTAAACCTTTTATTTTTAAAAAAATGTAAAAATGGCATATGCCAGCCAAAAATGCAATTTTACTGCTTAGATAGCTTGATTATGATTTACTAAGGATTGTATCATGTATCAAAGCATCAATAATGACATAATCATAAGTCATTCTTTCCATTGGTTACTCTTGTTCTGTATGCTAATGAATGATTGGCTATGAATTTTCTGTGTTCCATAGCTATTGGTTTTAGTAAGCTTTGGTTTTTCTTAGATTAGATTTGCAGTTTTTACATTTTTTTTTTTTCTGTTTTTAGTTACTTTGTATTGTATTTTATTTTAAGAAAGCTACTTATATATATTGAAATAAAAGAATGTCTAAAACTAGAAGAAAGGAAAATATAATCTGGTTTTCATTTGAGGGAATAAGAAATACATCAAAAACATGTTTAAGAGCCAAATGTAAAAATTGCATGCAATGTAAATGCTGTCAAATTAGCTCTTCCTTATAATACTAGGTGCGATTCATTTTCAGATGCTTTAGATGTTTACCTTAAAAATTGCCCCACTTTACTTAAAATTTGTGTAGAAAATAGGAATGTTATTGATAAAAATATTCAAAAGCTTGTATCTGTCTAATTTTTATTTTAAAAGAAATGTTGTAGATATGTTTAAACTGTTAAATTCTTTTGCAGTTGCCCTGGATAATATCTAAAGTAATAAGTTCCATTACTAATGCAGTTTATAATTGGACAGGTCTTCAAAAAATATTAAGAGGAAAAAAATGTAAATAAAGAAGTCTTATAGTTTTTTAGTCCAGGTATAAAATAGCCCTAACACTCATGCCCTTTTAGGTATACATGCTTGAACCACAATACAGTCAAAGTGAACTATGTGAACAAGAAAAAAAGGATACATTAAATTTTACAAAACAAAAATATCCATGTAACTCTATGCTTGCACAGATAATAAAATTCAATGCTAAATCTTCACCTTTTGAAGAACAAAGAAACGGAAAAAATAAAATTTGTATTTAAAAAAAAAAAAAAAAAAAAAAAAAAAAAAAAAAAAAAAAAAAAAGTAATTTTTCAAACCTATGTCTCAATTTGTGTAAGCATTACATTCGTTGATATATCAAGTAAGTCAATACACATGTATTTTTTAAGCATTAATAAAATGCATATTGATATTTTTAAAGTAAATATATGTAGTAAGAGATTAATAATCATTTGTTGATGTTAATACTGTAAATAATTTCTAAATTATGCACAAGAAAATGTTTTCTATTTCAGCTTATTTCTGTTAATTTAATAAAATATGTTTGTTTGCCCTTTACTATGTTCTTCATTATCAACTTGCATATAATTATTTCTTAAATTATTATCTAAAAGGTTTATATAAGTATACTAATAAATTAATAGTTTATTTTTTTTCACACAATGAATATTTCCCTATAGAAACCTAAACTTATAAGATAATTTAATTATAAATTTTTATGCTTTAGTTATTTAATTATCAAAAAAATAAATACTAATGTAAATGTTTAACATTAATTAACTATTAATTACAAAAAATCCTCATGACTTTCTAAAACTCAAGTTATTTTTCTTGCAAATGCTATTTAAACAATGATTTGAAAAAAACCCGGTTTAAACCAAAAAAACCTGGTTTAAACCAAAAAAAACCTGGTTTTTTGGGTTTTTTCAAAAAAACCGGTTTTTATACCAACCCTGTATTTTTGTATAATTTTCAATGCAATATAAATTTTTAAATGGCAATATGCATTTAAGTATATTTTTACTTTAATATATATTTCTTTACGTTTGACAGCACATATTCATTCAAAAACTTTTTCTTATCTTTACAGAATAAAAAAACATTAACTGTATTAAAATTATGTCTTTTTACTTAACTAATATATTTTTTAATTTTTTCTGGTGCATGTTTTTAATTATTCAGACACATAAATTTTAAAATTTTGCATTAAAAAAAAGGTTGAATTTCTAATGTAGACATTTCACTTTGTGTGATAGTAATAAAATAAATCTGCTTATTGTTTTTAGTAATGTGGCCTGTGGCTTGATATGCAATTCTTAATTTGGCATGCATGGTGGTAAGCAAGCTACGCATACCTGATATAGATGATGTTTTTTCCATACCTTATATAACTGCAGTGTTTCAAAGATTTCTTAAAAAATTACTCCATCTATCAGGAAATATATGTGCCATTTCCGAGTATAGTAATATATATATATAAATACAGTAGACTCCCTCAAATCTGCACAGCTTGGGACCAGAGGTTTTGCAGATTTTAGAATTTTGTGGATTTCTGGTCATTGCTTTGTTTACATTTTTTAAAAAGTAATTTGAATGTAATTAATAATGAAATCAAAAGTATAATGAATGCTTACAATGTGCTAAAATATTAAAATAAGTAATAAACTAAAATAATAAAAATTTAGATAGTTTACTAAATGCAAAGGTCAAAGTATCATCAAAAGTCAGTAATGTACAATTAAATATTATATATAAAGATGAAATGTGTTTTTCCTAAATAATTGAATGAACCTTGCCTCATAAAGGTACATTACTAATTCACATCAAGATCATAAAATAATGAATATTTATTTCAGGCTTAGTCAGACTTAATAACTAAAAAAGCTTGATTAATACATAAATAGACTATTTAGTAAAATTGTGATTATTAATGATATCAGCAATATCATTATTTTTTTAAAAATAAATTATTCTTTCTTCATGAAAAAACTTGAATTCAATAACCTTAACAAAAATTACAAATTAAAAAATATATGGAATTAATATAAAACTAAAAAAGTCAAATTTTGCACTTGCATCTGAATTAAATGTTTCATTGTTTACATCTGTAAAATATGTGCGGATTTTAGGAGTCCGGATTTGAGGGAGTCTGCTGTATATATAAGTATATATTTTTTCCCTCTCTGATTATTTAAAGTGTTTACAACAGAAGATCTTTAACATTATTGTGAAGATTATAATCTCTGATAGTAGTGACAGTATTAAAAGAAATTTCACTAACATGATTATTGATAGTTTTAGTATGAATGTTTCTGGTTCTAGATAAAAATTTCTAATCAATTTATCTGACTGCTGCAAGGAAGAAGACATAACTGAGTTTTAACCCCCTTCTTGGCACGTTTTCAAAATATCTCCACATTGGTGTGCTTTTGTGTTTCGTCTCCCGAAGTTTAACTCCAGGGGGCACCATGCAATAGAGCACAATTTAAAGTGGCAATGATAAAAATAAATCAAAAATACATGTTTTAAAACAAAGAAATTTCAAAAATTGTGAAATATCACACATAAAATAAAACAAATAACCCAGTTACCAACAAACTAGGTTTTTAACGGAGTTTGGAAGATCGCGACGATAAAAATAAAGCAAAAATATGTATATTAAAGCAGAATCTTCAAAATATTGCAAAAATTAGGATGTAAAAAGCATGCATATTGCGAAAAATTAAAACAATTATCTCATTTACCTAGAAAATTATTTCATAAAATTTAAGAGTTCAAATTCGGATGACCATAACCAAAAATTTAGTTTACAAAGCTTTTAGATGAAAAAAAAATCTTTCTCAGGAGGGTTCCGCCCCCCCTGAATCCCCCCCCACCCCCCACCCCGGTGACATTTTTCTTTAAAACATGTATAATATCTAAACATTCAAAACAATTCCATTCAAGAAACAAATAAATTGTACACATATCTTCTTTTAAAAACAATAAAAAAGAAATCAATAATAGATTTTCTAAAGAAATATATTAAGCTTTGAATGCAAATAGTCATTTTCATTTATATTTAATATGTAATTACATACCATTAAGATTCAAAACATCTAAACGACTAAAGAAAGGCCTAAAACACTTACTACAAAACCGGGTCTCTACAGTTCAAAAATAATAGAAATGTCCAAAATACTTTCTTTTAAATACAAAACAAAGGATTTTTAATTAAAAAAACCATTAAAGAAAATTATAATGCTCACTCGATTAACTCTCTTCATACAATGGTTTAATAAGATACCAGAAATTTAATTGATTTCAAGGCACCAGAATTAAAATTCTAAAGTTCCTCCTCTCTCGTCCAATAAGAAAGCTAGAAAAGAAAGAATGAACAGAGTATGCGCAAGCTTCCCCAAACTGAGGAGCAAAATTTTCTTTTTCGCTCCTTGGTCAGCGGAACCCGTTTTTAGGAGATTAAAGTATTAAAATTTATACCTTTATATATATATATACATATATATTGTTTGAAATATTAAAATATATGTATGAGATCCGACAACAAATTTCACTAAGCCTGAATTTTAATATAATTTGAAATAAAGTAAAAACACTGATATCCAGCATGCAAGTGATTGGTAAGTTCAACTAACCAGAAAGATTAGGAGAGCTTTTTTATGCTCTTTTTTGCATAAACAGTTGAAAAAATTTTACTGTTGAGAAATTATTCATTCAGAACTTTTTTTTATTGTTTTACTTATTCAAGAATAGGAAATCTTTATTTTTAATGAAATACTGAACAAAGATCTTTATATTATATTATATTTAGTACTACTTGATTATCCCATTAATTAATTTTGCCAAATTATACAAATAGACATGATTTTTGTTTTAAAGAATGAACGAATAAATAAATTAGTTTAAAATTAATAAAATTGCAAGTTAAATACTGAAATAAAATTAACTTGATGGTTTAACAAATACATGTAATGTTTTTAATGTCAAATGATTAAGATATTTAAGAGCGGCAAATTTCAAACTTTAAATCTTATAGTTTGACAATAGTTTTTTGATCGACAGGATAATCAAGTAGTACCTTATATTATAAATATTGTATTTAATCAGGAATATTCAATAACTGAATTTGTTTGAATCGTCTACACTTAACTGGAGAAAAAAAAAAATTGAAAGTACGTTTCTTCCTTTCTTTTTTAACTGTTTTTGGATTTTTATAAGTTCAAACTTCCCAGCCTTATGCTGATGACTGAAATTTTGCATTGCTGAAATAGCAGGCAAAAATATTTTTCAACAGCCTAAACAGAAACAGAAATAATAATATTATTATAAATTAAAAGAAGAACAAAATGAATCTTATTTCTTTTTCTTATTTATTAATAAAAATAAAATAATTGCTGTCTCTGTAGTACCTAATTATCCAATTACATTCAGTTTTCAACTAATTCAAGTAACAATAAATTAGGCCGGAAGTTTTCAGAAGATAAGAACCCACCCCAATCAAAAAATATACTGATGACTGTGTAATTTGTTAATATTGTGATTGGAGAAGTCAAAGTTATTAACTTGCATCTGATAATGTTCTTAGCTATATCGAAAGAGATCCTTATTAAAAGTGGATAGCTGAATCTGTTCATGGCTTACGTGGGACATGTAGTATAAATAAGACAGCACAAGTGAATCATACAGAACTTAATTTTGTAATTGCTCATGTTCTTTTTCCAAAAAAGCAGAAAAAAGGGCAAAACTATTAAGAACAAAGTTAATGCTTTAGAAAGGTATATTTTTCACTTTTAAAAAGAGACTGAAAAATATCTAACATGCATACTAGTTAGTTTGTTAACTTTACTAGTTTTTTAATTTCCATATTGCTTCTATTATGCAAAGAAATTTTTGTAGTATCATTTAAATACTAGATTTTTTTTAAGATTTAAAAAATTAAATCTAAAAATATTTATATACAAAATGTACACAAAAATACAAAATGAAATTGAAAAATTCTGTAACTTTCTTAAAACAATAGATAATTTTTCAAAATTGGACACATTTCATATAATAATATACCAATGACACCAAACTAGGGAAATAAAAAAGGATTTTTTTTTATTTTCTTTCTAAACATCATGTCACAAAAAATTTTTGTTAAGGTAAACAGAATTTTTCACAATCAACTGTTAAAAACACAAACATTGAAATTTTTGGTACTACTCGGGGAACTACTTTGATATACCCCCCCAAATTGTAAATTTGGCGACTTTTTTTTCTCGCCAAGCAAAATACCCATTAAGTTAAATTAAGTTAAATACAAAAAATAAAATTAATTAAAATTAAGTTAAATACATTAATTAAAAATAATAAATTAATTAAAAATACATTAATTAAAATTAAGTTAAATACAAAAAAGGAATACCTAAAAAATACAATGAATACATAAAAAATACAAATGAAGGAATGAAGCTGAGTAACAGCAAACCTAAAAGGTCCGTAGGAAAAGTGCGTAGGGAGTGCCAGATTTGGCGCATAATTTTTGGGGGGGGTATATCAAAGTAGCACCCTACTTGGATATCCTGTTGACCCATTTCGCCAAATTACATAAATCGCCAAACTATTTGCCAAGTTACTTAAATTGACAAAATTTTTATTTTAAGTAATGAATGAACATGTAAATTTTTTAAATATAATCAAAAAACTGATAAAAAATTGAATTAAAAATCACTTGATGACATAACAAACATGTGTATAGTACTTAATGTCAAATAAATGTGACACTTACAATCATCCATTATTGGCATGTAATCTTATAATTTGGCGATAGTTTATTGGTCGACGGCATAACCAAGTAGTACCAAATTATTACTACTTTTCTTTGTTAATCACATAATATGACCCTATGAAAAAGAAAATCTTTATCTTTTCTTCACTTGTAGGTCTGACAAATAATGTACAGTACCATAACAACAATTTGATGATCCTTTTAATTTTGACTAGATGGTACCCATCAAGATTTGACGATAAACTTGTTAAAAGTTTATTAGAATAACGTTAGATTTTCTTAATTGGTCACCTGTAAATAAAGTTTTGAAAACTTGATTTATTTCTATGTTATCTATGTGATTCAAACAGATTCAAAGTGTTTCATAGTTCTGTCAATCTAACCTACTTTTAAGTAATCAACTAAAAAAATTTTAAGTAGAATTTTAACAGCGCTTGCGTTTTAGAAGAAGGATAACTAAAGTTAATTCAACGGATGCAATTTTTATTTGTGTGTGTTGTTTTTGTTATACTGTTTATTTTTTTAAGAATGCGATTTGTAAGGATTTTCCATAATTTTATTCTTATAAATATATCTCTATGGAAATTGGCTGTTTACATCTAATAATTACTATGCTTTAATTACTTGAAATATTTCAAAAATAAAATTGTTGCTTTAAAAAAACAATATTGAGTGTGAAATTTTATTTAATCATAAAGCATCAAAATAATAATGATAACAAAAAAATAAAAATCATATAACTTTCCCTCGTAGTAAAATGCACCATTATTCAAACAAATTATTTTGCCAAGCTTTGAAGTCGATCCCGAGTTCTCTACTAGCTTTAATTTAGTGCCTTAAACCACTGAGTTAACTAGACTTGTTTTGACTTTCCTCTAACTGGAAGGGTTAATAAATTCAACTTCACACATGCGCAAATGCCTGAATTTTTGAGTAGATCTTACAGAATTATCCTACTGTTTTAATATATATGATGTTTGCAATATTAACTATAATAGCATAAGTTTGGATTGCAATAGTTAGCAGATCATTGCCAAAATTTTGTCTTTTTTTTGCACATTAAAAAAAATTTGTATTGATAAATTAACCAAAAAATTATGACATATCAATATTAAATTTTTAATAAAAGAAAATCTAAAAAATGGTGCAATGAATATAAATAATTTACATGATAAAGAAATAAAAAATGCAATTTATATATAGAACAAATCTTTTATGCTGATTAGAAGAATAGAAAAAAATTATTTCATGCACATACAATTGGCAATTTCAAGTTATTTTAGAAAACACATTAAGGTAAAAAATACTGCATCAAAAATTTAATAAGAAAATACCTGTTATAGATAAAGATAAATATAATAGCTTCAAATAAATTACCTTCTAACCAAATGTGGTTTAAATAGTAACCATTAAGCCTAACTCAAAAACACAATAGCTTGCAATTTTCTTTAAATAATTATACTTCTTCTCAATGGTGGGAACTGTAAAGGTTATTAAAATAAATCATATAAGATATTTTTCAGAAAGGAATTTGTAAAAATACAATGTAAAAGTTGTAGTATTACTTTAAGATAGAAAAATCTGGAACTGACGATCCAAAGGTCTCTTCCTACGTAAAGGTGTCTGATATTGTTAAACAACAACAGATGGCAGCATGCAAAAAAATTAATCGAATATGCATCGAATTGAGTATCGCGTCTATTGAAAATTTAATCGGAAAAAGCGTTGCCCACCTCGCAAATAATTATTCGCATATTGAATCATATCTTTCACATGGTAAATTTATTAATTTCGCTGTTAAAAAGTATTCTGCATATAATTTATTTTATTTCTCTTCTGATTTTCTAGGTAGTTTATAAATATAATGACTGAAGAAGTGTTACTGTGTAGTTAGGCCTAATGGTCAACATTTCATCTGAAGGTAACTTATTTATGTTAATATTTTTTGTAATATTTAGATGAAATTATAATATTTTGTACGATAAATATAACTTCTTCTATAAGTACAGAAAACATTTATTAGACGTTCACATCACAGGACATATATAGAAAACATACGTATCGAAAATACAAAGAACAATAATAATAACATATCAGCATCATCTCACGTTCATCGTCTGAAAATAAAAACTTAATACATGGAGTCATGAAATAATGTCTATTGTCCAAAGTTCTTTTAAACAAAAAACAATTTAATTATTGCCATGCGATTTCACTTACAAATCCCTCCTTTCGCATGTCAATAATACTCAGCAATGCCCAGACTTGTAATATGTTTTTTTCATGACATCATAACTCAAATTCTTAGTCATTGTATCTGCCTCCAGTTCAGATGAATGTACATATTTTGTTTCAATTTCTCCTTTAGCTCTTTCATCTTTCACAAAATGATATTTTCTATTGATATGTTTGTTACGATTATTCACTCTTGGGTTTTTGATCCAATCAATTACGGACTGACTATCAGTACTTATTTCTATTGGACGCTTTACCATTTCTTCTTGATTTAATTCTTCCAAGAGACCCATTAGCCATTTTCCTTCACAAACTGCATCATACAAACTTAAAAGCTCAGATTCCATTGTAGAAAGTGCAACCAGTTTCTACTTATTACTTTTCCATCCAATTAAAGATTCTCCTATTTTTATGATATATCCACCAAATGATTTTGAATCTTGTGTAGTACACCAGCTAGCATCAGAACAAAGTGATAATTGGCCCTTTTTACCTTTAATTCGAAGCTTGTAGTTTTTTGCAGGGGTGCAGAAAATGTTTTTACTCTCCACATTTCCCTCAATCCTTATGAAAATTTCCCCAAAATTTTATGTTTTAGAATTCTTACATGCGTTTAGATATAGACTTTTTTTTCTAAAAATTTCTAAATTTATACACAAGTATATACACAACACGTATTATTCCTAGATTGATTTTGTAAAAGTCACTAAGCAGATAGATGTATTTATTTGTCAGGAAAAAAAATCTCAGAAAAATATGTAATTCTTTATTAAAATTGAAATCGATTGTATGTTTTTCTGCAAAATTTCCCCAGATGGCTAAAATTTCCCCCGATCCTAGATCGCCGGATCGGACATAATCTGCACCCCTGGTTTTTTGTGCCTTGGATATAACGCAAAACTCTATTCACTGCTTGTAAATGAATTTCTCTAGGATCTTTTGCATATTGAGACAAATTACTTAAAGTGAAAGCTAAATCTGGCCTTGTTCCTCTTACCAGATATCCTATACTTCCAAGCATTTCTTTATATAGTGTTTCATCAATTTTATTTTCACCTTCATATTCATCTAAATTTATTCCGAGTACACCAGGAGTTTTCACACTTTTACAATTTTCCATATCAAATCTTTCTAAGATCTTTTCTGCATATTTAGTTTGCCCTAATAAAAATTCTCCGTTATTTTCTTCAATATCAATACCAAGGAATTTGATATTTTTCTTCTGCTCTTTAATTTTTGCTTCTTTATTCAATTGTTGTATGAATTTATTTATCAAATTTTCGGATTCACTAACGACTATCCCATCATCTACATAGATTCCAACTGTAATAAATTCATTATCTTTTTTATTGACAAATACACAAGGGTCTGCTTTGCATGGTTTTAATCCAATCTTATCAAATATTTTAACCAATTTTTCATACCAGCACCTTCCTGCTTCAAGCAATCCATATAAGTTTCCTGTCACGAGTAATATCTTCCCTCCTTCAATTTGTAGGCCTTCAGGTGGATTCATATAAACAGCAGTTTCTAGATCTGCATTCAGATAAGCTGTTTCTACGTCAAAAAATCTAGTTTTGTAGCCTTTCATTGCTGCGACTGCCAATAAAGTTCTAAATGATTCAGTTTTCAATACTGGACTGTACGATTCTTGATATTTTGTTCCAAATTTAAGTCTTGATCCGTCTGCTACTAACCTAGCTTTATATTTTACATCTTCGCCACTTTCTTTTACATTAAAAATCCATTTGCTTCTCAGTGCTTTCACATTGTTTGGTCTGTCAACAATTTTCCATGTTTTGTGTTCTTCTAACGAATGCAATTCCTTTTTGATTGCTTCTATCCATTTATCCTTATTTTTAGAATTCAATACATCTTTGTAATTCTTTGGAACTTCCTCGTGCACTAGATTTGCTAAATACTTTGGATTCGGCTTCCTAATTCGTGATAATCTTCTAGGTTCTCCAGAAAACTTATTTTGATTACTTTCTTTTTCTTGTTCTTCATTTTCACTAATTATATTATTTATTTCATTTTCCTCTGTCTCAGGAACATTCGTATCATTTGTCAACCTAACTGTTTTTTTTTTCCTGATT
Source organism: Maratus speculifer (assembly GCA_964019185.1). NCBI lineage: Eukaryota > Metazoa > Arthropoda > Arachnida > Araneae > Salticidae > Maratus > Maratus speculifer. The sequence goes on along the minus strand of OZ025302.1, from coordinate 241,857,014 downwards.
TAATTCTTCATCATTTTCATCGGAATTGTTCTCTTCTTATTCATCTATTATATTCTTATTACTGATAATATTGATGTATTCAAATTCATCAGTCATTTCTTCTTTATTTATTATATCTTCATACCCCATTTTTTCTTCTATAAACACAACATCTCTGCTTTCACGTATTCTCTTTTCCTTTAAGTCATACAATCTGTATGCTCGACGATCTCTTGAATATCCGATAAATACTGCAGGTTTTGCTCTTACATCAAATTTCTTTCTATTGATGTCATTGTTGCGATAAAAAGCTTTACATCCAAATACTTTCATATGTTTTACTGTAGGCTTATTACTCGACCATAATTCTAATGGCGTTTTCTTTCTTGTAGTCGTTGGAGTAACATTATGTATGTAAACTGCTGTTGACACTGCTTCGGCCCAAAAAGATAAAGGTAGCTTTGCTTCTATCAGCAATGTTCTTGCTGTATTAATAATTGTACAATTAGCTCTTTCAGCAATCCCATTACTTTGAGGACTATGAATTGTTGTTCTTTCATTCTTAATACCCTTTCTTTTATAATAATTCATGAGCTGTTCGTTAGTAAATTCACCACCATTATCTGATCTCACTGCTTTTACTTTCTTGCCGGTTTCATTTTCTCTTCTCTCTATTATATTTATAATTCTTTCTTTTGCTTCATCTTTACTTCTTAAAAAATCTACAAAATATCTTCTACTATATTCATCTACTACCATTAACATGTATTTATTTCCTCCTAATGAGTGTACTGCCATTGGTCCACATAAATCAACATGTAGCCGCTCTAAAATACGTGTTGTTCCTTCTATCACTTGATTAAATGGCGTTCTCGTTAATTTTCCTTGAATACATATTTCGCATTTTGTTTCTTTACCATCTATCTCTTCTAATCCCCTTACAAGATTTTCTCTTGACATTCTTTGTAAGTATGCATAATTTATATGCCCAAGTCTTCTATGCCATAGTTCTTTCTTAGATTCATTTGTCTGTAAACAAGATTCATTTCTATCTTCAATTATTTCTCGTACAGCTAAATTTATTTTAAATGTATTATCTTCAAAAGTTCCTTGAGCAATTAATTCGCCTGTGCTCTTTTCATAAATGGCTGCTCCTTCATTATTAAATATCACATATTTTCCTTTTCTGACTAAACTTGGAACTGACATCAAATTCTCTCTTAAATTAGGTACACAAAGAACATCTGTAAGTTTTATATTTGATTCGCCAAATTTCTGATCACAAGCAGTAACATGAACATTTCTGCGATATTTTGCTTGTATTGATCATTCGCTGTCTGCAGTTGCAATTTCTACATCTTCAGGTTTTCTTTCTACAACGATATCTTCGCTATGCATCATATGCGAAGTGCAAGCTGAATCTAACATCCAGGTTATTTCCCTACCATTTTCAGATTCTTTACACTCATTTTTATGAAATTCATCTGAGTGCAATGCATGTTCATTCGTAAAACATGTATATTCCTTAATTTTCTTGTTTGAAACATTATTATTCTTGTTAAAATTCTTATTTTTCTGTGAATATTCTCTCATATCCTGAAATGCTTTAACTTTATTACTAGAAAATTTTTAAAAATTTTTGTTTGGTAAATATTCTCTATTATTTCGCGAGTCGGTCATATTCGATTTATTATAACAATTCCGTGCTACATGATTTGGCTTTCCGCACGCGAAGCAATAAATTCTTTTCTTTTCATTAGCCCTAAATGCTTTAAAATCGCTTTCGTGAAATCTATCATATTTTCTTTCATATCTCAATAAAGTTTCTCGCATCACTTCATAAGTAATATTTGGGTTTGACGATATCGCAGTTGTTACTTCACTATATTTCTTTGGGAGTCCTTCTATAATAAATCCTATTAATTCGCTTTCATCAATTTCTGTACCCAATTCTAATATTTCGTTTGCGATACCTTGAGCTCTTATTAAATATTCTTCAATTGTTTCCCTTTCATTTTTTTCTATTCTCGCCAGATTAATTTTCAATTGAATTTTTCTTTGATTCTCAATTCCTGCATAACGCTTTTTAAGTAGTTCCCATAATTCTTTAGCTTTCTTAATTCCTCTAACTGCCATTGTTTGTTCTGCTGACAACGTTAATATAATTATACCATAAACTTCATCATTTTTTTCTAACCATGTTTTATGCACTTTTAAACTAGCGGGATCCTTTTCATTTTTTATCGGTTCATCATTTTCGATAACATCAAATAAATGCTTCGACTTAATTAAAGCTTCAACCCTCATACTCCATAATGTATAATTTTTGCTTGTTAAGGGTTCTATTCTAGGAATTCCAAACATATTTGACTCAGACGTGCTTAAAATACTTTATCTTCCTGAATATTTTAAGTGCATATAAAATTCTTACCTCTTAAATTTATCCTATTGGCGGTTATTCCAATCGGAGAAATTATTTTCTTCCATTAGGCCTAATTCCACTCAATTCATATTTTTATTTTATTTATTTCTGCACTCAAAACACAAACATTTTTTCTAAAACCACCGCTCTTCTACCAAAATGTTAATATTTTTTGTAATATTTAGATGAAATTATAATATTTTGTACGATAAATATAACTTCTTCTATAAGTACAGAAAACATTTATTAGACGTTCACATCACAGGACATATATAGAAAACATACGTATCGAAAATACAAAGAATAATAATAATAACATATCAGCATCATCTCACGTTCATCGTCTGAAAATAAAAACTTAATACATGGAGTCATGAAATAATGTCTATTGTCCAAAGTTCTTTTAAACAAAAAACAATTTAATTATTGCCATGCGATTTCACTTACAATTTAAAGGTTTGATATTTATGTATGTCTGTTTAACGTATTTTCTTAGTATTGTTTGAATGCATTATTTATCTATTTTAATATAACTTTTGACATATTTCAAAATGTAAATTCTACATGCATAAACTGCATTTTTTTCCCTTTGTAATCTATATGCTTTTAAAAATCATTAGACATGAAATTATTTAAAGATATATTGATTATATTAATCTTAAGCTGTCAGTTATTGGTGTTAAATGTGCATTTTTTTAGACTTTCTTTCACTTTAATTTGAATATTAATATTAATATTGTTAATATATTATCTATTTTTTATACCTTTCAATAAGTTTTAATGGATGCCTAAACCCTAATAGCATGCATGGTCACAGTGACGTCACTGTAAGTCATTTTGGTCACATAACATCTGTGACCAAAATGCCACCACTCAGTGACGTTACATTGTGACTGAGATGTGACGTTATTAAAAAATTTTAGAAAATTATAAATATTCTTCAAAACATGTTATTTACTTTAAAAAACATGTTTCTGGCAATTTAAATGTCATTGTTTTTGTCACAGTTTCGTCACAATGTTAATGTCAAATTAGTCACAAATGACACATTTTTCACAAATTTGTCACATCTGTGATCACTTTGTGAAACGTCACAAACAAGCTCTAAAACAGCCATAACGACTTCACATTTTAGTCACTGTGACTTCATATCGATGTCACGTGACATCACATGGACAATCGATGGTCACAAAGTTACAATGTGACTTCACAACGACATCGCAGTGATGTCACCATGCCTTACGGGAAGTATATTTTTTTATTTCAGATTTAAATTTATGAATATGTAAGTATGTTAGAGAAAATGGTACTTACGTATTAACACCACCGCAGCAGAACTTGCATTAATGCGCCAATAACGAATAGTCTTATTGTTATTGCACTTGCACAAAAATAATAGTGTCAAAAATGAGTAAAAAGGAACTAAAAAACACTAAAAAAGCACTAAAACGCTAAAAAATAGCATCAGAAATCAGCAAAAACAAGTCAACAAGGAATCCAAAAGATAACTGCGGTGGCGTTAATACGTAAGTACCGAGAAAATTAACTGTGCCCAGTGTTCAATTGATACTTTAAGTTTCCTTGGAGTTTTTATTTTTTAAGCGTGACTCAACTCATGTTAAGGAAAGTAAGATTTGTTTGCAGATGACATAAATATTTTATAAAAACAAGCCTGATAAAATTTTATGCATTTTTATATAAATATAACTGTTTTATTTATAAATATTATACATATATTTACGGTACTACTTGGTTATCCTGTCGATTAATAAACTATCACCAAACAATTAACATTGCATGCCAATAATGGATGATCGTAAATGTCACATTTACTACGATACACCTGTTTGTTGCATCTTCAAGTGATTTTTAATTAAACATTTTGTTTGCATTTTTGATTATGTAAATTGCTAATTTATTTGTTTTTCCATTATTTAAAATAACAATTATGACAGTTTATGTAATTTAGTGAATAATTTAAAAATTTGCAAAATTGGTTGATGGGATAACCAAGTAATACCAAATTTATATATACAATAGACTGTCTTAAATTCGCACAGCATCGGACTAGTTAGTATAAGGATTTTTGAATTTTGTAGATTTTTGGTCGTTGCTTTGTTAAACATTTTTTAAACAGTATTTTGTGTATAAAACAGTAGACTTCGTCAAATCTACACAGTGTGGGACCAGGGATTTTGCAGATTTTAGAATTTTGTGGATTTCTGGTCATTGCTTTGTTTATATTTTTTAAACAGAAATTTGAATGTAATTAACAATGAAATTGAAACTATTATGGAGACTTACAATATAATAAAATATTAAAATAAGTAATAAACTAAAATAATAAAAATTGGTACTACTTGGTTATCCCATCAACCAATTTCTCCTAATTATACAAATCACCCAAATTCATGGCCAAATTATACATATTGCCATAATTTTCACTTTAAATAACAAAAAAAGATATAATTAGTAGAATTTTAATGAAAATTCAAATAAAAAGTCAAAATAAAAATCACTTAATGGTGTTTTAAACACGTGTATCATACTTAATGTCATTGAATGTGACATTCACGATCATCCATTATTGGCAGTTAATCTTATAGTTTGGCAATGTTTTTTGGTCAACGAGATAACCTAGTAGTACCTAAAAATTTAGATAATTTTTAACATGATTAAAGCATTAAAAGCAAAGATCAAAGTAATAATCACTAATGTATAATTAAATATTTACAGTGAAACCTCCAAATAAGGGACACCTATGGGACCGGAACTTTTGTCCCTTAAATAGAGGTGTCCCTTATTCAGAGTTTTTATTATTTTTTTAATTAATCGTTCTGAAGGATATAAAAATAGCAAAACATTAAAGATGATACTCCTTAAATGACCCAAAATGTATATAAATTATGTTAATCAAACAAAAATAAAAAAAGAGAATTAATTAAAATTTTCAATTAATTACTAAATCATTACATGATTTGTAGAATTATTGATTTATATTTTTTATGCAAACTGTATACATGCAGCAAAAAGTATAAAAACATTAGAAAGAATTTTACTTGGAAGTAACAATCAAAAGGAATTGTTTTGCAAACTTCAATTTTTCAGTATAAACCTTTCAAATGTTCATTTACCATACTTATAAATTTTAGTTCTTCATTACCAGCAATACTTACCAAAGAAAAAAAATATATTCAACTGTTTTGTGCATTTTAATGCAGCAAATCTCTCAACTGCTCTACTTAGCAAGTGGAAAATGATTTGACGTATTTACAAATTCATTTTTTTTTTAATTGAAAGGTACAAAATTGGAATTCTTGATTATGGAAGCGATTTGCAATTGAACTATATTTTCAATTTTTTGAAAAATAAATTACCCATTAGTAATACGTGATTTTTATCATGTGACAAAGACCTTTTACCCTTTCTTGAGTAGTTGTTTTTCTTTTGAAAGAAATTCGGTTCAAAACACCCACATTGAAATTTTTTGAAAGGTCTTATTGCATTTGGAAAAAAATAGAAAAAATTGGTCGATTACATATTTTCTGAACAACAAAACTTACTAGTTTCCGGATAAAACTTGCATTTCCGGAGAAAAATTAATTAAAATATGTCTTAAAAGTTGCCTTTTTGGTTTTGAGAACAGCTTAAAAGCATATGTAAACTTCTTTATTTCACAATTTTCTTTTATTCTCCACTTTCAGAATCATCCTCACAATTTTCATCATTACATTCAATGCGAATAAAAGCACTAATGTTGAATCAGAATTGTGGGTAAATAAATGGTCGTTAATAGTGTTGTATGCCTCTGTATCAACATGACTGTGTCTGTTTGATAAGTTCACAAAAATCTGTATTTTCATTTTCATCACAAACTATTTCATTATCAGAAATTCAAAAACCATTCTCTTTAGTCTCATTTTGAAGTGTCCCTTATTCAGAGGTAAATACATTACATACCCTATACCTAGGGACTGGGACCAGAAGTTTCATCCCTTAAATAGAGGTGTCCCTTATTTGGAGGTTTCACTTATTATAAAGATGCATGTTTCATATGGAAGATACATTACTAATTCATTTTAAAATCATAAAACAGGGAAGTTTAATTTCAGGTTTAATCAGGCTTGATAACCAAATAAATTTGGATAATACATAAATATATTTGTTAAAGATAATGTGATTATCAGTGATATTAACAATATCTTATTTTTTACAAAAATATTTTTATTATTACTTCATGAAAACACATGAATTCTGTAATATTAATGAACATTACAATTAAAAATATAAAAAGAATTGATATAAAAATAAAAAAAAGTCAAATTTTGTCCCTACATCTGAACTGAATGTTCCATTGTTTACATCTGTAAATTATGTGCTGATTTTAGAGTTGTTGATTTTAGGGTTGCAGATTTGAGGGAGCCTACTTTAATGTAGTCAAAATTACAATCAACTCTTGCAGTGTAGTAAAATATTCAAATAATTCACTAAATTAAAAAAAAAATTAAATTAGTAAATGTAAATATCAAGTAAATAATTAATAACATATAACTAAGTATGCATATTAAGGTTTAAGGATGATGTAGATTTTTCATGAATTATTCACTGAAAGTTTCCTCATAAATATCATCTATTAATTCATTAATAGTATAAAGTAATAATGTTTTATTTCATGTTTAGCCAGTCTTAATAACCAAACAAGAGAGAAAAAATCTTGCTTCAAGCACAGATTATGAAGCACTTTCCAATACACTCAAAATAAGTTAAAAAACTTCACCATTTAAAATATTACATCTTATTTCAGCATATGGAAATGCATAATGCATTTCAAAACTGATTTTTAGCTGTTCTCATCTACAACTAAAAAATTATTTGAAATTTTTAGCAGTCCTGTATATGATTTAGAGATTTGTATCTATTAACAACAAGCATTACAAAATTTAGTTCATTTAGGCGATACACATATTTCAATTGAGAATTTTTGTTCAGCGATTTTCTCTAATAATTAGAATGGTATGGGAATATTTCTGTTCAGTCCTGTATATGAGGTATACAATTTATATATAAAAAGTAATATGCAAAATACTAATTAAATTTAAAAGTGCAAACCGAATTTTTAAAATTAATCTTCAGCAATTGTTATGCAAAGACAGTGCTGTAACCTATTTCTTTTGTGTGTTCCTGATAATGAATAAAAAGTGCCAAAGATTCTCTATTTAATGTGATCGTAGTGAAATTCAGTGATATACAGTAGACTCCCTCAAATCCGCACAGCTTGCGACCAGAGGTTGTGCGGATTTTAGAATTTTGCAGATTTCTGGTCATTGCTTTGTTTACATTTTTAAAACAATAATTTGAGTGCAATTAATAGTGCAATCGGAACTATAATGAATGCTTACAATATAATAAAATATTAAAATAAATAATAAACTAAAATAATAAAAATTTAGATAATTTTTAAAGTGATAAAAGTACTAATAGCAAAGGTCAAATTAATAATCAGAAGTGTATGAATAAATAAATTCATTATAAACATTAGATGTATTTTTCCAAAATTATTCAACAAAACTTGCCTCATAAAAGTATATTACTAATTCACATCAAAATCATAAAATAAGGATTTTTTTTTCAAGTTTAGCCAGGTTTAATAACTAAAAAATCTTGAATAATGCATAAATATATTTGGTAAGAAGATTGTGTTAATAGTGATATCAGCAATATCTGGAATTTTTTCCAAAAAAAATTATTATTCCTTCATTAAAAAACGTGAATAGAGTATTATTAAGAAAATTACAAAATAAAATATATATGGAATTGATGCAAAACTAAAAAAGTCAAATTTTGTCCCAATATTTGAATTGAAAGTTTCATTGTTTACATCCATAAAATATGTGCGGATTTTAGAGAGTTGCAGATTTCTGGTTTGCGGATTTGAGGGAGTCTACTGTATATAAGTTTTAATGCATTTGAACTAGTGTCATGTCATTAAAATACTCTTCAAACAATTTCCTGCCATATACCATAATGTAATTGAATTCTTTTGCGTCTCCCTGTCAACAACAGACTGCAAAAACTTCATATACAATACCTTCATATACAAATATACTTTTTTGGCCCTAAATAAGCTTTATCAATTATATGAAAATCCAAGTATATTTACAGGAGTTAGACTGTGGGCAGATGGCCAGATAAATGGAATGCGTATGCACTTTTCAACTTTGTTGAAATTATTCGAATGATGTTTCGAATGATTCAAAAGTCAGGACGAACTTTGAAAATGAATAATTAAAAAAAAAAAAAAATCAAGATACAAAGATATGGTTTGCACCAAACGGATGGAAAATAAACCGGTTTTTGTGTGGAAACGAAAACATAGTTCTGTTTGCAACCAACGGCATCACTAAAAGCACTGAAAGATGCCATCAGCCAAAATGTGTCTGCCATAACACAAGAAATACTACTGAATGGTGTAGTTCCTAGTCTCACAGCTCCACTAATGAATGATGGACAGCACATTGAACATTTACTGTAGTACTAATTAACTGTAATTAAGCTGACCTGTAAGTTGTCAACATTTTTGAATTTGTAAATCATCTTTTGGTGCAGTAAAACACTATAGTGCTATTTTTTGGTTAAATAAGCTAAATAACTTTGTAAAATCACCATAAAAAGAAAATTAAACAGGACGCGTTTCGAGCTTAAAAAATAAGAGCTCGTCATCAGCTAATCCAAACACGTGTCACAAGGGACAGAGTCGAGATAAAGTCTTGACTTTATCTCGAGATAAATGACTTTATCTCAACTCTGTCCCTTGTGACACATGTTTGGATTAGCTGATGATGAGCTCTTATTTTTGAAGCTCGAAATGCATCCTGTTTAATTTTTTTTTATGGTGATTTTACAAAGTTATTTATCAATTTATCGCCAGTGATTACGGTGTTTTTAACTATTTTTTGGTAGCAAATAAAACTATTTTTTTTCATTGTTACACAAAACCCAGTTTCTTCTCCATTCGTTCGGTGCAAATCATATCTTTGTATCTTGATTTGTTTTAAAATTATTAAATTTTAAAGTTCGTCCTGACTTTTGGATCACCTTTTATATTTGGTAAAAAGATTGTGTTTACTAATGATATCAGATATATGTAAAAATAAATTTATGCTTGTTTCATGAAAAACTATGAGTTCAGTCATGTTAAAGAGAATTACATATTGAAATGCATATGGAATGATATAAAACTAAAGAAATTCTGTAATTTTACTCCTGCACATGAACTGAAAGTTTCATTGCTTTCATCTATGAAGATCAGTTGAGTTTTTAGCTCACAGGCTATCATAGCCTGAGAGCTTATGTGCCCGTCCATTCTGTATGTATGTGCGTTCGTGCGTAACGCGATAACTCATGATAAAAATATCGGATCCACTTGAAATTTTGTATATAGGTATATCCTGATAAGGCGCTTCCCTGATTAGTTTTTTGAGTTCATTCGATAAGTATAAGAGGGGGAACGGGGGGGCTCATGCCCCTCCCCTTAATGGATATAAAAGGGTTTTTCATGCAGAATTAACAGTTTTTGTCCAAAATTTAGATATAGGATCATTCTGATGAGGCAATTCCGTGACTGTTATTATATGTTCATTGAATAAGTATAAACGGGGGCTCATGCCCCTCCCCTTAATTGATATAAATGGGATTTTCATGCAGAATTAACAGTTTTCGTTCAAAATTTAGATATAGGATCATTCTGATGAGGCGAGTCCGTATCTGTTATTAGGTGTTCATTGAATAAGTATAAATAGGGGGAAAGGGGGTTCTAATGCCCCTCCCCTTAACTTGCATAAATGGATTTTTGAATCAGAATTGTCAGATTTCGTTCTAATCTCTGAATAGTTTTGGAAGTTTAATGGTTAAGTATAAAAGAGGGGAATAACTCCTCTTAAATTATATAAATGCTAAATGGGTTTTTATTAAGAATTATCCGATTTGCTCTGAATTTTAGATATAGATTTTTTAATATGATAAAGCATGTACTTGATAGTTTAGGAAGTTCAATGATTAAGTATAAAAAAAGGAGAAAGGGAAGAGCTGTTCCCTTTCTTAATTTTTTTTTTTCGAACGGAATTAACGAAAATACAAGGCTGTAATGAACAATTAGTATGCGTAGCCTGTGAGCTCAATGCCATCAGTTTAACTGGGCAATATTCTTTTTATTAAAATCCACAGAGCTTGGGACCATAGGCTGTGCAGATTTTAAAATTTTATGTCTTTTAGAGTTTTGTAGACGTTAGGGATTAAATGATACAGTTGACGTTTGTTTTTATGAACCCATTGAGAACTCTTAATTACTTTGTAAAATAGAAAAATGTTATGAATGTACATTTATGTCCATTTTTATCAAACTGCCCCTTTTTTCCTAATAAAAGCAATATTTCAAGATTATTTATTATGAAATAAAATAATACATGTATTTTTTAAATACAAGACTCCTCAAATCCGCACAGCTTGGGACCAGAGGTTGTGCAGATTTTAAAATTTTGCAGATTTCTGGTCATTGTTTTGTTTACATTTTTAAAACAGTAATTTGAGTGCAATTAATAGTGCAATAGGAACTATAATGAATGCTTACAATATAATAAAATATTAAAATAAATAATAAACTAAAATAATAAAAATTTAGATAATTTTTTAAATGATTAAAGCACTAATAGCAAACGTCAAGTTAATAATCAATAGTGTATGATTAAATATTCATTATAAAGATTAAATGTATTTTTCCATAATTATTCAACAAAACTTGCCTCATAAAAGTACATTACTAATTCACATCAAAATCATAAAGTAAGGAATTTTTTTTCAAGTTTAGCCAAACTTAATCACCAAAAAATCTTGAATAATGCATAAATATATTTGGTAAGGAGATTGTGATTACCAGTGATATCAGCAATATCTTGAGTTTTTTCCAAAAAAAATTATTTTTCCTTCATGAAAAAATCATGAATAGAGTATTATTAAGAAAATTATAAATTAAAAAATATATGGAATTGATACAAAACTAAAAAATTCAAAATTTGTCCCAATATCCGAACTAAGTTTCATTGTTTACATCCATAAAATATGTGCAGATTTTAGAGAGTTGCAGATTTCTGGTTTGCTGATTTGAGGGAGTCTACTGTATACAAGAAATAAATGTAAATTTACTTATATTCTCTCTGGTACTAAAATTAATTTTTAGTACACTGAAAAATCTGTTACTATATTTTGAAAATTTCACATATGAAAACATAGTCTGTGTTAGTATTAGTAGATGAAAACACATTAGATAAAAAATTTGGAATTCAAATAATCATTTTTTTAATCACATTTTTGAAAATAAATGTTTCTATTTTATCTATGCTTGAAATCATTTTAAAGTTATTGTTCCCTTCCAAAAATGTGCCTTAGTCCTGACAGCTGCTTGTTTGGCAGTCAATATTTAATTCTTGTTCAAAATTGGAAATTTCTATTTCCTATACATACATTATATAAGCAATATTTTATTCAACTGATATTACTTCCATACAAGTCATACTTGAGTCCACACCCAAAAAGTCCTGGAATGAAATTTCAGGATGCATTCAGTTTCTTTTGCGGATTTCATTTATGAGTAACTCATCTTCACTCATGTCATTAGGTAATTCATTTCAAAGTTACTGTTCTCTTCTAAAAAGTGCCTTAGTCCAGCTGCTTGTTTGGAAGCCAGTCATTAGGTTATTTAGTTTTCTTCTTGTTCAAAATTGGAAAGTTCTGCTTCCTATTCATTCATTATATCAGCAATATTTTATTTATCTGATATTACTTCCATACAAATCATACTTGAATCCACATTCAAAAAGTCCTGAAATGAAATTTCAGGATGCTATGGGATTCCAGACATGAATCTCCAGACAGATGGGTTTAAGATCTGAGACTGAAACATGAACTAAACAGTTATCCATGTTACTTTACTTGAACTTGTTGCTATGCACCTTTTCCTTTGTAATAGGATGGCAAAAAACAACATATTCTTGGAATGCTCCTCCTGTCTCATTGCATCTGTTGATAGTTGAACTGACATTGTTGCTGAGTTCTGATATAAAGAAAAAAAAACTGCAGACGAATGAAATCTAAGTTCACAGAAAAGAGATTTTTATAAAATGTAGTTCGTAAATGGGAACGAAAAATTACATTACATTTATGGGAATGTATTCGGGATGACTCTGTAGTTCATATAATTGCAATTGTTCATGAAAAGGAGGTTCGTAAAAACGAGCGTCTACTGTATACATTTTTTTTAACTTATACTTTTTATTTTCGAGGAAAGCATTTAATAATTCGATTTAAGCAAGTGAAAACTTGAATCTGTTTCATTTAGCAGTGAATTATAATTTTAATACTCAAAATTATTTTTTTTCACTATTTTTACGCATTTCATATTAATTCCTTCAGTTGATAACTTCAATTTTCTCTTGTTACAGTTCCTTTTGAATTCCCCAGATAATCCTTATTTCCTGTTAGTTTCCCTATTTAAAGCCTTCCGATTGTCACATTTATTCACCTAAGAATCGAAGAACGTGCTCTGTTTCTTAATAAATTTCATGTATATTGAGTTACTGTCAAATGCTACACGATTATTACCATTTTGTCGGGGGTTTTATAGGAAAATTACCCTAAAGCTGCAAATTTTTCATTGTGATCTGACAGACTGCTTATTTGTATACTAAAGCTTAAAATGTGGCTTGTCTCTTTAAAGCATTATTACCTGCAAATTGTATGCCTTTATTAATAAAAATTTTTGACATGATGAAAACAGCCTTATAAAACGTAAAACACAGTAAAAATATTTGAACTTGGATAACCATTATGTGCAAATTTTATACTTTTATCAATAAAAATAATTGTACAATTGTGTCAAACAAAATACAATATCTACTGCTTACATGAAGAGATTTTTTAATAAAGCTTAAATTTCTCATTTAACATTGATTTTTTTGGTTTAATGTTTATTTACTATTAGATAAATGAAAAAAGAAATTAAATTTTCTAATCCTTACATTCAAAGAAAACAAGAGAGGTAAGAGGAATCAATATTGAAGAAGGTCATGTCCTTTTTTTTGTTTTTTACTATACTACTGCCAACACTCATGGCTAGAAACAATATATGGCATTAAAAAAAAATTCTTATTAAATTTAAGTAAGTTGACAATGTTTTTCTTTCATAATTTTCTTTTGGCAGTGAAATATTTTTCATAAATGTGATACTTCACCATTAACCAAATCTACTTTTAGCTAAATACATGTTTATAGTGAATTTTTTGAAGACCATTTGTCTATTTCTTCATGAATTCCAAATCAATTTGAACAACATTTACCCATTTCAGTTCAAAATGTGGGGGTATATTGCTTTTAAAGTGTCCCTAACAAGATTAAAAAGCTGTGCCATAGCATTTCGAGAATTATACTACAAGAGAATATAAACCACTGCGTTTCCGAAAAGCATTTTTTAAATACTTCATTATGCCACTATTCAAGACAATTGAAAATTTTTAAATATTTTTCTTGCCAACATATTTTTTAAAGATTTAGTTAAAATATGTATTTTGTTAAAGAAATAAAGAAAAATGAAATGATTAGAAAGGATTTTAGAGGAAGCTAGTAGAACTGAGCCCAGCCTGCTCCTCATTTGATTGTGGGTCTGAATCAACACTTTCTGATCATGTCTATTAGTTAAGCATTTTCTGTATACAGAAAAGACTACACAAAAGTGCAAGTGATGAAGGGCTCTAAGTAGAACACAAAGAAGGAAAATTATATTCTAGTAAAGCAACCTGACTCTCTGTATAATGGACATGTTACAGTTTTAAAAGAAGAAACTCAAGCCATCATTTATTTTAAACAACAATTACATGGGCTTGCTCTAATTGGATGTGATGGAGCAAATGTAAATATTGAGTGCAAAGGAGTAATTCAACTAATGGAACTGGAACTCAGTGGACACTTAGGACAGTGCATTTGTTTGTTTCATACAAATGAATTGCCTTTGTCATTTATTAGAACCTTTAGATGGTACAGTAATTGATATTACAGTCTTTTGTGGGCCAGTTTGTATAGAAAACAAAAGTTTACATGTAGCTTCCATTTTTACAATAAGTGTGGAAATATCCCAAATAGCATACATAGCATGGTTCTCCCAATGATCAGCAATACTTATATTATCTTTGCATTAGCAATATCACAAAATGAATGTGGTTCTGACCTGATATTAAGAAAGACGAGAGATTAGAAAGTGTATTTGGACAATTAAAGCGATATTGTTACTATTTACGATTCAAGCGCTTGAATATGACATCTGGTGGAGAAAAGATGTAACTTCTTGTTTCAGGATAATGCAGTGAAATCTGTTGCGTGACATGTATTTTAAAATCGTTCAAAATAATTATTCTTTTGCACAATTTCAGATTTTCTGTGACATTTGTCTTCTATCTTATATTGCAAAGTAAAAGTTATCTGAATTTGAATATTTAAAACTTTATAATTCATTTACAATAAAGAATAATTTGAATGGCACTTTAACAGTAGTTAAAGGGACAGTTTTCCTGAATCAAAGGCTGCAAGCAGCGTCTCTATAGGTCGTTTTAATTCCCAATAAATTTGCCTTAATTATCTAATCATTTTGCCAAATTTGCAAGCAATTTCGTAAATAAAAAAAATATATATTTTTTAATTAAACTTGGGGCATCGGAAGATTAAAATGGATTCGGGTAAAAAGATAATTTAACTAGATAGTTATGTAATACACTCAATACACAACTTTCTCATCCAACGTCATATAGAATTTAATAATAATAAAAAAAATTATAAATTTCCATAAAATTTTTCATTTTTAAGAGTTTTGGAGACATTTGAGTCATTGAAAGATATAAATGAAAGGTTTCAATGAAAAAACTGTAAATTATGTACTTAAAAGACAACTGTCATACCAGTGTTTCTAAATCTAAATGTTAAAAAATGGTTCGATGACATTAAATTAATTCATTTAATTAAAATAATGTAAGGCTTTTTCATACGATTTGCCATAATATTGAGATACTCAGCTAAAACTATGCAAAATTTCAAGTTCCTAAATTATACAGTTTCTGAGAACAAAATCTGTGAGAAACAGAGGAATGAAAAGAATAAGATTCCATCAGATGAATGAAAACTGAAAAAGAAAGCTCATAACTCCTTTCAAAACTATCACATTTTTAATTTTTTGAAAAATTATTCAAGACACCGGTGAATCTCGAATTCAAATCTGAATCTAAACCAGCCTCTTTCCATAAATTGGTATAATTATACCTTGCATTTTTAAATTGTCATCGCTTTCTGCAATAAAAACTAATACAAATGCTTTACACTTTAATAGTTTTGATTTTTGATAAATATAAATGATTGTGTCTTTCCAAATAATTTAATATTTATCTAGTTTGAATATTTTATCTTTAAAAAATCTAACAATTAGGCTTGAATAATAATACTTGCAACATAACAAATTCACATTATACTTTTTTTAATTGTATTTTTATCAAAAATAATAAAAAATCTATGAGATAAATATTAAAACATAGTTAAAACACCTCTAGCAACTTCAAAAAGATACATTTGATGTAATTGTGGTTGTGCTTATTGTAAAAATAAAGGTAAAATGTAAAGAAAATGTAATATGTATTTAATGATTATCTTTATTTTGTTATTGACTTTAAAATAGTAATCTTTTAAAAATTCATAAACATTTCGGTGGTATGTATACTGTTTCATTTATTTTCCAGGTGCAGATGTTTGTGAAATCTATCCTGAACATACATTGAAGGGATTAATGAAAATAAATCCCCTCAAGTCCATCTATTTTTTCTCTCTGACGAATTCTCTCAGTTATAAAGTTTGTTCTGTAAGGATCTTTTTTAAGTTTGTGCTAGTGCAATATAGCATAAATTTCTCCATTTTTACATGCAGATTGCACTATGCAATTAAGACGATTATTTAGTTATTGAATATTGTCTGTGAAATAAAATAAAATACTTTCGAATTGAGTTGATTTATAATAAATATTTCCAACATGTTTTCTGTTACGTGAAAGATTCCTTCTTAGAGCATAAAAAAATTAATTTCATAACACATAGACACCATCGGCTTCAACTTTCTGTTGTAAGATAGCTAGTAAAGGATTTTCGAACACAATTAGATAATGAAATATGAATCCATATCAAGAGAAACTTTTCGCATGTGATGTGTGTAAAAAAAATGTTTTCTCATAAAGTTTCCTCAAATGTCAATCTTCGCTATCATATAAAAGAAAAATCTTTTTGTGTGTGTGTGTGAGATATGTTGAAAAGCATTTTCAAAACTATGGTCATTTAATAATTATGAAATGGACAATTGCATCATAAGTTATACTAAAAATATGCACTAAAATAATATTAAAGATTAAAATAGTATTATATATTTATCCTGACGACGTTCGTAGAAACGAATGAAACGTTGATAATTTTTAAGTGTGTTTTAAATACATTATTTTTGTAAGTGTATCAATTAGTACTGTGCATTTATTTTATTACATATTTTTACTATGTCATTTAATTACCCTCTTGCTCTTCTTACTAAGGGGAAACCTTTCTCTTGTGAGGTGTGTAACAAAGAATTTTCTGATAAATATACTTTAAATTCCCACCTGCGTGTTCATACTAATGATAGATATTTCGCTTGTAACTTGTGTAACAAAAGATTTTCTCGAAGATCTAATTTAAGCATCCACCTGTGTGTGCATACTAAACAAAAACCTTTTTCTTGTGAGTTGTGTAACAAAGGATTTTCTCGAAAAACTGATTTAAACTCTCACCTTCTAGTTCATATGAAACAAAAACCTTTTTGTTGTAAGGTGTGTAACAAAGGCTTTTCTCAAATAACTCTTTTAAATGACCACCTGCTAGTTCATGTTGAAGAAAAACCTTTTTCTTGGGAGGTGTGCAATAGAGGATTTTCTCTAAAAAAATATTCAAATAAACATTCGCTGTTATACACTAAACTGAATCCTTATCCTTGTGAGGTATGTAACAAAAGGTTTCCTGATAAATCTAATTTGAATAAACACATGCGCGTTCATACTAATGAAAAACCTTTCTCTTGTGAAGTATGTAAGAAAAGTTTTTCTAGTAAATCTCATCTTAATGTCCATCTGCGTGTTCATACTGAAGAAAAACCTTTCTCTTGTGAGGTGTGTAACAAAGGATTTTCTAATAGATCTAATTATAATCGCCACCTGCTAGTTCATACTAACCATAAGTCTTTCTCTTGTGAGGTATGTAACAAAAATTTTTCTCAAAAAGCTAATTTAATTGTCCACCTGCTTGTACATACTAAAGAAAAACCTTTCTGTTGTGAAGTGTGTAACAAAGGTTTTGCTCGAAAATCTCAATTAAAAAAACACCTGTGCATTTATATTAAATAGAAACTTTTCTGGAAAATCTTTAAATGTCCACATGCATGTGCATACAGAGGAGAAAATTTTCTCTTGTAACGTGTGTAACAAATAGTGTGTATAATTTAACTTAAATATCCATCACCATATGAATTCCAGACTGTGAGAAATACTTAGCATGTTTCACATAATTTTTTTTGTCGGACTTATTTATGTTTGAAGAAAATGCCTTTTAGTTTTTTGAATGTCCATTTTAAATATAATAAACATATATACTCATATTAGAAAAGTTTTTCTAGCATGTATTGCAGTATGTTCCTTCAAAATATATCTAAGTTATTCTTTTGTGTATTTATTTATTCATAATGTTGGGATATTGATGTAGAAATGTTGTTTAGATCTACTTTAAAATTCGCAAAAAAAATCCAAATCTTTGGTTTATAAAATGCTGACAGTACTTAATATCATCTCTCTTAACTTCAAGAGCAAACAGTCAAAATTATTTCAAAATTAATAAAACATTTTTTTAATTATTTTTTTTGTTTATCAAAAGCAGGTATGGATGGTCTGTCAGTGGTCACCTTTAACCCTTTGAGCTGTGATGGTTGACTTTTCTACCACTTAATTTTAATTCCGAAATGTCACAATGGCACCGGAATATTCGACCAAATTTCTTTGAAAAGGGTTTAATGCATTTTTTCATGTATATTGTAAACATATTTTTTTCTTTGCAAAATATTTGTGCCAATGTTAAATTTTTAATTTTAAAGAAATTTACCCACCAGAGCTCAAAGGGTTAACAATGGCACACCTGTTTCGAAAATGAAATAAATTATGAGCGGTAGTGAAAATGTAATTTTTCAACTTCTTTGGAAATCATCACTAATATGTATAGTATTTATCTTGTTTTGTAATGAGCTATACAACATTGATAATTTATTTTTGCATATTTTTAAATCGTTGGACCACTTACCATATCATCAATATCCTGTTTACAATCGAAAAGCTGGGTAAGATTGTATTAACAGTAAATTATTTTAGTTAGCTATTTTGAAAAAATAGACATGCAACAAAGTATTGGCATTTTTGTATGCATAAAATGTACATAAATTGCAAATATCTGTACTAGAGATAAGACGGGCACATCACCAGTCTTTTTTCACCAATCATCAGACTCGGGCTCATTTAATTGTATTGTATTTATTATTATGCAATAAAAATAAAAAGATGTTTTTAAATTTAAAAGTACTTATTCAATTTCTAGTCAATTAAATGTTTGATCGTAATAAAGGGCAAGTATTAGTATTTTAGGTACTACTTGGTTACACCGTCAACCAAAACTAGTCGTTGGAGGCCACCGTAATACTTACCCATCATGGATATGCATAACATAATATATGAAAACATAACATATGTAAACAATTTATAAAATGCATTACAATTCCAGAACAAAATATAAACGTATATTTAAGTATTTTTAACACATCATCATGCTCTATTAATGAATTTCTGATGAACCAATTTCGATAAATTGTATGAAATGCCAAATTATTGTACTAGCACTGAATTGCATAAAAGAAACATCCTTATAACTCTAAAAATAATTATCATATTCACTAAAGGTTTCTTGTATCGAATTAAGTGTATCATTTCCAATTCAAAGATATCTTTGAATTGAAATTTGAATGAAATACAGGGTTATGAAAAATCAAAGAATGTGGAAAACAGGATTAGAAATATCTCGACAACTAATAATCCGATCGACTTCACTTTTTATGCAAAATTTGTGTTAATTTATTGCCTTTTACGTCCACTCCTTAAAATAAAAAATTTTTATATACCTTTCATCAGACCGAATTTTTCGAGAGTCCGAAAAAAATAGTTCCGGATAATCGAGGTTACTGATATTAAATAGGCTTCGTCCCATTCTTACATACTAAGCACATACAAAATTTCAAGTCCCTAACTCAATTTGTTCGGGAGATAGAGCAGTTACAGACAGACACACAGACGGACGGACGGCAAAATTTTTTTTCTAAAAATATGGTTTTCGGAATCTCCAGTGTCCAAAACGTGTAAATACGTCAAAAAATATTTTTCGATTTTCAAAACGATTGCAAGACTTACCCCATACTGCGTATGATGGGTAAGTAAAATGATCGCCAAACTATAAGATTAAATGCCAATAATGGATGATTGTGAATGTCACATTCAATGACATTAAATACAATACAGATGTTTAAAACGCCATTGAGTGATTTTATTTCGACTTTGCATTTTTATTAATTTTCTACTAATTATTAATTTTTTCTTTATTTAAAATAAAAATTATGACTATATGTATAATTTAGCTATTTGCATAATTTGGCGAAATTGGTTGACGGGATAACCAAGTAGGTTTGTATGTATTGTATGTTTGTACGTATTTTGTATGAAGCTTGTATGTATTTTATTTTAAAAAAATTTCTAATACTTGCATGTTTATGTGTCTCATTGACACCATCGATCTGACGATATGGCTCCTATTGGAATATGATGGCATTAGGATATATTTTTGAATTTGAACTTTCTTTTTTCTGAGATCTAACATGAAATTAAATTTTATTCTTAGTTTACTCAACTAAAATTAGCTTAAAATTTGGAAATTTTTCTGTTGGATATTGCTATAATCGCTCTTTATATGTAAATTAACAAAACTATCCAGCTTTGCTCGTGTCTAAATTTGGAGGCGTGTTCTTTCACGTAAAATGAAATAAATAATATGTCAATCACAATAATGGAGCTTCAATTTTGTACATCAGTAAAAGATTTAAAAGATAATTGGAAGATATGACGTTACTATGTTGCAACCTAAATTGCAACCCTCAGTTTTAAATATCAAAATTTCATTTCAGGATAAAAGACATCATTTTGGCATGATTCAGCTTCTAAACTCAGACTGTTTCTTTTCTTTAATAAGTGTAACTGAGTATCACAATGCCCAGGGCCGCCGCTAGACATTTCGCCGCCTGAGGCGAGCCTTATTTTGCCGCCCCTATGACGTCATCTTTTTTTACCACTACTCAAACTTTTTAAAAAATGAATAAATTAATATAGCTATAATTTATTTGCATAAGTATAATATAAAATACTAGCCGTTCTTAGCGACCAGTTTGGTCTCCCTTAAATGCATACGAACAGAGGCGGCAACTTATATGGGGCCGTGAGGCCTGAGCCCACCCAATAATTTTCATTGCGCTAATTCGTTATTTATTTCATTGTTATTTTATTATTCTTTTTTCTACCCAGACCAAAGTTTATTTTGCCAATGACCGCGCATTTTAAGTCTCGTCATGACACTCATATATCCAAAATAACTGAAGTGTAAATGTTTAATTTTCTGCTGTTTCAATTTGTAGTCATGTTCATGACATGATGATATTATAATAAATATTGCTGTCTTTATAAGAATAAAACGCATGAGAATATGGTTTAAAAAAATAAAAACTCTCTTAAAACATGATAGATTGACTTAAAAATCTCATCTTTCACCACCAGTCCACTCTTTAAAAAAAATGTTTTTATTTTTACTAAAATATCTTTGAACGCACCCAGCATTTTTGGGCCAACCCAATATTTTTTAAAAGTTGGCGCCACTGCATATGAAGCAATTAAATTACATTGTTTTTATTCATAATTTAGTTTAATTGCTCAGTTTTTTTTCAAATTAGAAGATTATGATAAAGAATTATGCGCAGATGTCATATACGCACCACATAGGCGCAATTACAACAAAAAGGCCAATATTTGCCTTCAGCCGACAATTGTTATTTATTCTTTAATAACCTTTTATTTAGTTTTTAAAATGATATATAGTCTGTCTCAAAAGTTTAAGCACACTGCAAATTTCGTTTACAATAATTGGAGAAGAAAATATTATATGCTAATTGACAATAAATACTCGACATTTAATCAAAATAAAATAAAATAAGCCATTTTGAGTGATTAAGATAAAAAAATATATTTATTTTTATTTAATTTTTCTTTTTTCTGGAAGAAACGCTGTCTCAAAAGTTTAAGCACTTTATGCAATTTTTTTTAGAAACATGGATTGGCCGTGCTAAATGACTTTGAATGACATCATATTGCACTTTTATAAAAGTATAAAATGTGGAGAAATTATTTCCTCTCGTTTTAAAAATGCCGAAGGATACAGAATTCACAACGTGTGAGATTTTAAAAGTCTTTAAGCTGAAATTGCAAAATAAAACTGTTTCTGAATTTGCAAAAGTTTTAAATCGATCAAAGTGAGGTATATATCAAGTACTCTCCAGAAATGATAATTTTAAGCGAAAACAAAGATGTGAACGACCACGTATGACTACTGTTCAGGCTGATTGTAGAATGCGGAGATCAGTATCTAGACAAAATATGTCCATACGGCAAATAAAAAATAATATCAGTGTACAAGTGTCTAAAGACACTGTATATAGAAGTATTAAAGAATGTGATTACATCATACGAAAGAAAATGGCCCGCAAACCATCTTTCAAATTACATCACTAACAGACAGGAATGAACTGGGTTAAAAAAAAAAAAAAAAAAAACACGTATCCTTTGGGGACAAATAGCTTACCGTTTTATTCAGCAATGAGAAAAAGTGCAATTTAGATCACCCTGATGGTTAGAATGCGTATTGGCATGATTTACGAAAAGAACCAAGGGCATTTTTCAGCAGACAGTAAAGTGGTAATTCTGTTATGGTTTGGGGGCATTTAAATTTAGATTCAATGGTCAAACCACTCTGGCTTTTCTAAAAGGGAGACAAGATTAAAAAAGTATAAAGAGACGCTATACCAACATTTGCTTCCATTTGGTGACATATGGAGGGTTCTGGGTGGAATTTTCAACAAATCAGAGCCTCTGTACACGTATCACATTCTACAAAAATTTTGCTTTCTCAGAAAATTTTTAAAGTTCTTGACTTATCAGCCATAAGTCCTGACTTAAAACTGAATGAGTATGCCTGGGGTATTGTAACCCGCCAGGTTTATGGCAATGGAAAGCAGTATAACGCTATTGAAGAACTCCAAGAGGCCATTGGGAAAGAATAGTACTCTTTGCTATCAGAAACTCTACAAAAACTAATAATTTCAATTGACGCACGTTTATTTGAATTACTCCAAAATCACGGAAAAATAATTTGTAAGTAAAAGTTCAGTAAAAATTATAAATCTGGTTGTGTTTGACATTGTGCATAAACTTTTGAGATAGTTTTTTTTTAAACATTTTTAATTATATCTTTTTAGAATTATGTAATTTATTTTTTTCTAGTTTCGATATAATCTATTTAAATAATGTTGCGAAATCTGCAAATAAAAAAACGTTATTTATTCTAACTTTTTATAATTTTTTTAAAATCAACATTTTATGCTTGTGCTTAAACTTTTGAGACAGACTTTATATTGTTTTGTTCTATAATTATTTATCTATAATTATATATTATTATATTATATAATTATCTATAATTATATATCTATAATTATATAAAAAATTATCTATAATTTTTTTATTTATTATTATTTCCTTTTTAAAATAATAGAAAAGTGTTAAAAAATATGTGTGTAACTGGTATAAGGAAAGGGCAGCTGACGTCACTGTGGACGAATTACTGTGGATAAGCGAGAAAAACCTGTCCGTTCTTTAAAGACTGATACCGTACGGGTGAGCCCCGGGAATTTGATTGGTCTACGTTTGGCAGCTCTGTGGTAGGCGATGATACGATTGGCTTACGTTGCCAAGACTATTCCTGCAATGATCGCTTTGAAAAAAAATGTAATGGTAGATTGGTTGACGAAAGTGTTTGTTTGTAAACATGCCCTTTCCTTATTGAAAATTAAGTTTACGCGTAATTGGCATCAGGAGAAAAATCGCACCAATGTGGTGCGTATATGACATCTGTGCCGATAAATCAAGCACTCGGTATTTTTATGCTAACTTGGCGCATCGCCAAATATTGTACCCATGGCATTTTTTCTTCATTTCATTAATTTTATTTAAAATATATTTAATAATATAATCCTTTCACTCATTTAATTTATAATAACATAACTTTAATTTGAAACTGGAACGTTTAAAATTCATGATTTATATTTATTTTTTAAGCCAATAGAATAAAAAAATAAAACAAAAATAACGATATTTTGAAGCTTCATAATTACCGCGAAAGAACAAAACATAAATAAATCCCAATTTACCACGGCCTAGATGCGTTTCATTTGGGCTTTGCTATTATTAAACAATTAAGAAATAATTGCGATTATTGTGCCACATACGTTAGCGTAATGTAGATATTTACATTTAAGGAATTTAAAATAATTAAACTACGTAATTTATTTATTTATTTTATTTATTTTTGCATCTTTTTAAGCAATAACTAATTTGGAATTAAATTAATAAATCATATTCTACTAGTATTTTTTTTTTCTAAACCAGAAAGTTTTATATAAAGAATAACTGTAACACTTCAAAATCTTTTTTCCTTTCGAAAAATCACGCATGTTTTGAATATTAAAAAAGAATGATGTTAAAACAGATAAAAAATGCTTTCAAAATAAATATTATTGAGACAAAAGATGTCAAAAAATTAAAATCAATCACATTGTATTTAAAATTTGTGCATGAATTTCAAACAGAAAAGTAAGGATATAGTATAACAAGTTATTATTATTTTCTTAAATCGTGTATACAAAACAAAATCGCATATTGGTAATATTAATAAGAAAACAGATTCTAAAAATAAGACAAAAATTCAAGAAGTGGGTAATTTCTCATGATTTAGCTTTGGCAAAGTCATACATATTAATGTCGAAATCAATATTATAAAGCAATAAATAAATAAATAAATAAATAAATAAATAAATAAATAAACTTATTAGAACAAACTTCACAAAACCGCTAAGCAAATTTCGAATAAGTATAACTGAAAAGAGGCCAAATTTTAGTGCAGTAGGCTAAAAGATTAAAACTAGATTTCTTTTTAATAATGTTAAAAATTACTTTGAAACTAAAAAGAAGGGGAAAGGTCTCTAAAGATTAAAAAATTGCAGAAAGACAAAATTTACTACAGCGGCTTAAATAATTCTAAAATGAATTTTCTCGCAAATAAAGTCGCAACTGAAAATCGCATTAAAAATCGCAAAACATTGAAAATCACTTAGGATAAAATGTACTTCCATTAGGCAAAAATTTTCAAACTGAATTATTTTTTACAAAAGTATAAAAAAAGAAAAATAAATAAAAAGGCAGTACACAAAAACATACTAAGAATCACGTTGAAAATTAAAATAATAATAATAATAAAATAAAAATAAAAATAAACTCCCTGAAAAAAGCATGCAACAATAGTGAAAATTTTGAAACCGAATCCCTTTTACGAATATCAAAACATTGCTGCGATCATGGGTGCAAGAAGTCCATACAAGCTAAGACTGAAAATGTTTCTGAGTATTGGATGTAATTAAAGAAAATGGGCTAGAAGAGCTTAATTTGCCTTGCATTATAGCTATAAATTAATCTTTTACAGTAAAAGAAAATGATTAAAAGTTTTTTCTAGTAAAATTGTTATTATTTCATTACATAAGGTATAATTTACTATTAGTCAAAAATTTATTCAAGACTGAAATCAGTCCTGAGACTGAAGGTCTTGCACCCATGGCTGCGATATAAGAAAAAAAAATGCAGAGGACAAAATTTAATCTAGTGGGCTAAAAAATTTGCAATCGGAATTACCAAAAATTTTTAAAAAATGATGAGGACAAAATTTGTTGCATTATGCTAAAAAGTTTGAAACGGGATTATTTATGAATCTAAGAAAAAAAAATCGCTGCGAAACAGAAGAAAATCTAAAAATCACAAGAAGAATTTAAAAATAGCTTGTGGATTCCGAATAAACTTTATTGAAAAAATAACAAAATTTACTACATTAGGCTAAAATGTTAAAAGCTGATTTATTTTATTAATATATGGAAAAATCGCCGAAAACACAAAAATCGCCAAATATCGCAGAGGACCAGCTTTACTACACTGGGATAAAATATTCTAAAAGGAATTATTTTCTGAATGTCAAAAAATTGGTGTAAAACACAAAAAATGACAAAAAAAAAAAAAAAAATTACGGAAAATAAAATGTAAGGTGTCCTAAAGTAATAAGGTCAAGTTTTAATATTACGCGTGGATTATTATTATAAAGGAAGCCAGGAGATGACATCTATGAGAAGGGTTCACAGAAGGGCTCTAAGTCATCTGAATTTCAAATAACTGCTAAAAGTTAATTAGTTCAATTTGTAAACATTATCAGGGAACAGAGCACGTAAGAGTCAACGCCCGATCTAAAATTTGCGAGATATGTTCTTTGATATAAAGACTGTGCATTTATTAGGAAATACTTTGTTTATTACATAATTTTTAGTGTATTTCATGTGCTTTCAAAATGTTGTGGAAAATTCTGCATATGTTCCCGAGGTAGTTTGAAAATTAAAATACACTACTTAGTTTCTCTACGAGAATACGTGCTATCCTCATAAATACGAACACAATTTATTGCAATTAGACACTTAATCATAATCCACACTTTGAACGCTTTTGCCAGATTAGTTTTGACAGGGTTATCCAAAAGATCTTCTTTCTTTTTCAATTTGTTGACGATCCCCAATGGGATTTCGAGAAATCTTCCCAGAAATATATGACCTATACTATTCTGTTTACACACTTGGAGTTTCAGAATAATTCCTCTTGTATTTTTCTAGATATTTAACAAAACTTCTAAAATCGCAAGTGTCTGGTCATTAAGGCCATATAATAGTGTATATTAAGCTAAAAGTTTGAAACTGAACTAATATTACAAATGCTTAAAAAATTGCTGCGAAATGACAGAAAAATTCCAAAAATTGCTCTATGTAAGTAAACTTTATTGAAAAGAATTTTTTTTAATCTTAATCTTAAATATTAAAATACATTTCCTTTAACTAATGTCAAAAAATCGAGAAAGGAAATAAAAAGCCTTTTAAAAATTTACTACAATGAGAGTAAAAGTATTCTAACAGGAATTCTCTTCCAAATATTAAAATAAAATCGGCTCGAAAAGCGGATTACTGCAAAAAATAATATTGAAAATCTCGGGAGATAAAATTTGATGTTAGTCTTAAACAGAACACAGTTTGTGGATGCCAAAATATCGCCGAAAAATAAACAAACAAAAAAGACTAAAAACTGAGGGTTTTTTTTTTTTTTTTTTTTTTTTTTTAATTGTGATGTACAATATGTACTACATTAGACCAAAAGATTAAAACTCTTTTATGAATATAAAAAACTGCAGCAGAATGCAAAAAACTAAGAATAGCATTGAAAATCTCACTCAAAAATCGATTAAAAAAAAAAAGAAAAGAAAGAAAGAAAACGTGGAAGGCAACTTTTACAATACCACTTTAAAAACTAATAATTACATAATGCTTTAAAAATAAATATTTTTTTTCCGTTGGTTTTGATGGATTTACACGTTTCAGACACTGAAGATTCCGAAGAATATATTTTTAGAAAAAAAAAATGCCGGCCGTCCTTTTGTGTGTCTGTAACAAAACAAATTGAGATAGAGACTTGAGATTTGGTGTAATATTTAATATATAATAATTGGAAGAAGCTTATGTAATACCAATAACCTTCATTATCCGGAACTATTTTTGGGGGGGGGATTCTCGAAATATTCGTTCTGATGAAAGGTAGATAAAAATTTTCGATTTTTTTTTTTTATTTTAAGGAATGGTTGTAAAAGACAATAAAAGACATAAATTTTGCATATAAAACAAAGCTGATCAGATAATCAGTTGCCCAAATATTTGTAATTCTATTTTCCACATTGAAAGATTTTTAATGACCCTGTATTTCATTCAAATTTCAATTCAAAGATATATTTTAATTGAATATAAGACATTAATCCGACGCAGTAAACTGTTAGTTTATATGCTTATTATTTTTGGAGTGTATAAGGTTGGTTTTTTTTATGCAATTCGTAATTATTTGAGTAGTTTGGCGTTTCACATAATTTGTCTTATTTGGTTCACTAGAAATTCATTAATAGAATTAATTCGTTACAACGTGTTAAAATATTTAAATATACGTTTAAATTTTATAACTGAATTGCGATGCATTTTATATATAGACTAGCGGCCTTCGCCCGCTACGCTGGTCGGTTTATCTAAAGAAATCTTGAAGAAGTAGTTAAATAAGGTTCAGACATACATTAAAAAAAAAAAAAAGCAAGTCGATTATTCAAAAAACGTTGGGAAATATCAAATATTTACTGTAATTTTTTAAGAAAAACAAAGTTTCGAAAAAAAAAAATTAAATCGAAAAAAAAATTACACTGACATATTAATGCAAGGAAATTTTCCCAGAGAGAAAATTCGCCTTGAATACAATATTTCAAATTCTTTTAATTGCTTATAGGCGTTAATGCCAACATAGTGAAAAAAAATTCCATGCTGGGAATCGAACCCGGGCCATCAGTATGGCGCACTGACGTTCTACCGACTAAACCACATGGAACGACAGCCAGCTTGAAACTTTCTCATACTTAAGTAGACTGGCGAAAACATAACGATAGCGCGTTTTAAAATCGCACAGTGACATCTATTGGATTTTATATGTACTAAAAAACGTTATGTACTAAAAAACGTGAGCAGCGCACCTAATAGTTTCTTTTGTTTCTTTTTGTTACTTTTTTGTCTGTTGTCCGATTTTGATGAAACAAAGCCTATACACTGCCCGGGAGTGTGCATTCTTCATTAGTGAAAACCGCATAAAAATCCATTCAGTAGTTACGAAGATAACCTCGAACAAACAGACAGACAGACAGACAGACAGACAGACAGACAGACAAAAAATTCAAAAAAAATTTTTTTGTGTTTCATTGGTTTTCTTTTATCGCCCTGACTCCATTTTTGTCAATTATCTTCAATGTACAGACACACCGGGTCCTACTGTTTTATTATATGTATAGATTACACATGTATTGTTTTCATATATCATATTATGCATGTTTATAATGGGTAAAAATTACAGTCCCCCCCCCCAAAGATCAGTTTATTGATGAAACCATTCGTGACTTTGTATTTATAAAACCTAACAAACTTTGTAACGTATAACCGTATCGACTTGCGGAAGAATCATTCGATTTCAAATTAAAAAATACAAAGCAAATGATACTATGCTTTAGCTAAAGAAATAAAATTGAATTCGCCACCAGAGCAAAAATGCGCCCTTCCCGCCTCATCCCCAAAACATGATATAACAGATTTTCTCGGGGAGGGGGGGGGGCATCGCTCTCCAGCGGATCTTCATTTTTATTATCAAAACAAAACTTTTTTCAAATTTTTGTGAATGGTCATCAGTTTGTGTATTTATTCATATTTTGTTCTATTTTACTTGTACAAATATGCGAGACATGCCGCCCTTTTATGGTGTGCCCTGAGGCGACCACCTCACTTGCCTCACCCCTGGCGCCGGCCCTGACAATGCCCCTGATAATATGTGGAAAAATGCACTAAAGACGTGCAAATGACCTAAAATTTTTAGCTCACAGGCTATCATAGCCTGAGAGCTTATGTGTCCACTTATTCTGTATGTATGTATGTGCGTACATGACGCGATAACTCATGATAAAAATATCTGATCCACTTGAAATTTTGTATATAGGTATATCCTGACAAGACGCTTCCCTGATTAATTTTTGGAATTCATTCGATATGTATAAGAGGGGGAACGGGGGACTCATGCCCCTCTCCTTAATTGATATAAGTGGGTTTTTTATGTAGAATTAAGTTTTCATTCAAAATTTAGATATAGGATCATTTTGATGAAGCGATTCCGTGACTGCTATTAGGTGTTATAGAATAAGTATAAAGATGGGGAACAGGGGTTCTAATGCCCCTCCCCTGAATTTATATAAATCGGTTTTTCAAGCAGAATTGTCAGATATCGTTCAAATCTCTGAATAGTTTTGCAAGTTTAATGGTTAAGTATTTAAAAGAGGGGGATAACTCCTCTTAAATTATACAAATGCTAAATGGGTTTTTATTAAGAATTATCCGATTTGCTCTGAATTTTGGATATAGATTTTTTGTATGATAAAGCATGTCCTTGATAGTTTAGGAGGTTCAATGATTAAGTATAAAAAGGGAGGAAAGGGGAGAGCTGTTTCCCCTTCTTAATTTTTTTCCAAACGAAATTAACCCTTGAAAATATGAGGCTGTAATGTACAATTAGTATGCATAGCCTGTGAGCTCAATGCCATCAGTTTAACTGGGTAATATTCTTTTTATTGATATTATTTCTCATTGTTTAAATGCATGATAATATGATTTAATTTCAGAAGATCAAGAACTCCCCTCAGAATAAAAAAAACATTGTGAAAAGTGATGTCATTTTATGTATTAAATTTTGAGATCATATCAAAACAATTTTTTATTATCGTTTTCCTAAATTGTTTCGTTAAAATTGAAATGCCTGCATTAAAATAGATTTTTTAATTTCAAGAACATTTAAATGAAGATACTGAGTCATTTGAACTTTCATTTAGTTATACTTTTTAGTTTAAATACTAGCTGATTCGCCCGGCATTGCTCGGGTCTGTGATAACCATGGTGCATAGACTAATCTATAATAGTTTAAAAAAATCGATTTTAAAAGCACAAAATCTCGAAAAATCATTAAAAAATGCTTCAAAAATTGCATTAAAAATCGATAAAATTCAAAAATAACAGCAGACAAAAATTAGTAAATTAGGCTAAAATTTTAAAACAATTTTCTTTTTATAAATGTTAAAAAATAGGTGCAAAATGCAAAAAAATCCCAAAAATCGCATTAAAAGATTTGTTAAAAATTCAAAAATCACTGCACGAATTCCCATATTCTATAACAAGTATTTTAGAGTGTCTCTCTGAGATATATATAAATGTCATTGTGTTTGAAATTCTGAAACATCATAAAACACGTCGAAAACGATTTTTTTCTTATAGGTGTTAATGTAATGGGATTCCTTTGAATGCCCCTGTAAAGGAACCATAACTTATATACACTTCATTTTCAATGCAGAACACTTCACAGTGAATATCAATAACATACATTAATTACACGGAAACCGGAAAATATTTGCTCGTGTAAGAGAACACAGATAGATAGACGCACAAACACAAACCAACAAGCTGAATTCATACAGTTTTCAGTTATGTTGAAAGCAAAATTTTTCATTTAATAAACATCGAAATTTACATCAAATGCACTTTTATAATATGGATAGTAAAAAAATTCAGGAAATAATGTCATTTTTATATCAGATGCCATTTTGAATTTTACGACTTTACAAAATGCCTCCCCCTCTAATATGCTTTATATTTATATAAAGTAGATACTCACAAATCAGTATATCTTGCAGTTTTTTCACACATAGTACTTGGACTAACAATCACTCCTGATTTAAAACATTTTTTAGCAATACTTTTAAGCTTTCTATGATCTTTCTGAGTGATTTTTGGCTATCATCTACTATTCAGATACTTGTTTTCAAAATGTCTGTCCTTAAAATACTGCTTATGCGGCTGGATTACCACTTCATTGAGAGCATTTTTAAATAATTGGCGATATATTGCTGATTACGGATGGATTATTGGGTATTTATATTTATTGGATGAACGACCCATGTTTTAAACAAAATGAAAACAACTATGAGGAACATTTTTCTAAAATTTAAGATGAAGTCAGGCAGAAAGCTAAATTTATGCTTTATTTATGAAACTTTATGCACCAATCAGGAAAATTAGAAAGTATTCTAATTTTTCAACCACTTATTTTAGTATTCTAATATTTTGAATTGTGAAAATAATTTTACAAAAATACAGTATTTACTCTAA
The DNA here is from genome assembly GCA_964019185.1 of Maratus speculifer. Taxonomy (NCBI): domain Eukaryota; kingdom Metazoa; phylum Arthropoda; class Arachnida; order Araneae; family Salticidae; genus Maratus; species Maratus speculifer. The sequence goes on along the minus strand of OZ025302.1, from coordinate 241,825,201 downwards.
ACTTAATTTTTAATTTTAATTTTTTTAATAACATGAAATTTATTAAAACAGCAAACGTTGTCTTTTTTACAGTTGTACTATACTGAAATAAAGCTAAATGCAGTTCCAAATACAAATGAAGTGAATCATTCTGACTTGGAGCTGTATAAATGTTCACAGATATTATGTCTAGAACATGGTGTATATTGACATAGAAGTAGATATTTATGTAGTAGAGATAGATTTTATGTAGATATTATGTTGGACTAGATATCCAACAAATTCTATACAGATGAATACAGAATGAAGCTTATAATATTATCTGCATGTATAATGGATAAGGTAGAACCTCTCGAATGAATTATGGGCATTATGTATGGATGCATTTTATGTTACAAGGATGTCATGTGTATTTTACTCTCTACTTTAAACACATAGGAAAATGAAATATTTTCTAATAATATATGATTGAATGAAAATTTAAACAAAAAATAGCCTATAACTACAAGAATACAAAATACTTTATTCAAAATTTTATTCAATATGAGTTTACAAAAATTAATTAAAGTTGAATTATCACTAGTAAATGCTAGATGCTCTGTTAGCAACAATGGGTCTGAATTTTCTTTTAAATTATACAAGAATGAATTCTAACCATCTGAATTGGTTTCATGGAAAAGTCTCTCAAAATTCCACATGAAAATAATTATTAGGAAAGTGCATCTGGCGTGCACATCATGAGAAATACATTTGATGAAATTCTAACCATCTGAATTGGTTTCATGGAAAAGTCTCTCAAAATTCCACATATAAAATAAAAAGTATATATAATATAAAATAAAATAAAAAATATTATATAAAATATAAAATCATATAAAATAAAAAATATTACATAAAATAATAATAGATTTTTGTTTGTAAGTTATAATTAGCAATATAAATAAAAGAATAAAATGTAAAAGTAGACTTATTTTCTTTAAGTTTCTCAAACACAGCATTACTTGATTTGTTAGCACTTATTCAAATATAAATTATTATTAATTTTTTTCTTTTAACACACAAACACAAAAAAATTAGTTTATCTTAACTAGATTAATGGGTTTTTATGCAGAATTTTTCAGATTTGTCACAAATTATGGTCTTTCTTTTTTTTTTTTTATACGACAAATCTCTGAATAGTTTTACGGGTTTAATGATTGAGTATAAAGGGAGGAATGGGTAATTACTCCACTTAAATTAGATAAATGGGTTTTAAAGTAGAATTATCCGATTTGCTTCGAAATTTAGTTAATTGTTCAATTTCATAAAGCACATCTGTGATTTGTTTTGTGAATTCAATGATCAAGTATAATTGGGGGAAATGGGGAAACTAATACTCCTTACTTTGTTTTTTGGAAGTTGTTATTCTTTCAAAATAATAATAATATACAATTAGTGTAAACAGATTGTGAACGCAGAGCCATCAGTTTAACTGTGCAATATTCTTTTTATTTTTTATCCTGACTACCGCTCAATTGCTAAATTTGTGCAAAGTGGTTTTGCCATCACACCTTTATAACATACTTTATTCGAGGTGTAGTAAAATATTGTTAGAAGTATGCGCGGTCCAGAATTTTGAGGTCTGGGTCCCGCCTTTCCCGATGGAAAGTTATTTTGGCTCCACCCGGGGTAAAAGTTAAAAGTTCAGCCCAAGCCCTGCCTGTACAGAAATTAATGAAATGAGTATCGGTCCAACCCGACTCAATTTCTGCAAAAAATTCATATTTTACTTAACATAGAATTAAGATTCCTTTAAAGAATCCTGCATACATATTTATGGGATAAATTAACAATGTATTTTAAAATTAAGGCACGTTTGCAAAACAGAAAAAACACAATGTATTATTGATTACTTAGATTCTTTGACATTTCAACATTCAAATAGGGATTCATTAAGTAATTAATGTAATTTAGAATAAAAGGAAAAAAAGGAGGGCTTAGAAAAATCATAATATTTGAATCTGCTTAATAAAAGACAGATTTGTAACTATATTTCTCTGCCATGCCTTAAGGCTATTATCAAATCCGAAAGAGCTATTTTCTGATATATTTCTCAATTAATTCCTTTTCGGAAATGTATAAGATTGGCAAACGTTCTCATTTAGAAACTATGTAATCGAACAGCGTTAACCATTTTTTGATAAAAGCAATTTATCTTTGAAAAAATACTATTAAAGCTAAATTTTTAATTGAATTTACGGTAGCGACATCACGGGAAAGAGAGACTTGATGTCGTGACAAGAATATCTTATATGTCGATAGGTAATTAATTTATCAAAAATAAAAAACGTTGTTCAATTACAAATTCCTTCAATAGTCAGACTTGTTCACTTTACAGTTAAAAGTTACTGAGAAAATGTTTCAATGTTTCATGTTGTTGAGCAGTGAATTTGAAGCTAGGTTAAGGTAAATTCCAAAAACTCTGTTAACAAAAGTTCGCTATCGCTGTTGTATTTTTCAAATTATATTGCTTGCTCTTTACATCAAGAGAATAATTATGTTCAGTTCAGGGTCGTAGTTAGAAGTGAACGATAGGGGAGGAGGGGGCTCAACAGAATGAAGGCGGGGCTCACAATTTTTCTCTCTTTCTGTCTGTGACGCTGAAAGATAGATTAGTGCATATTCACATTGTAGGTACTATGTTTCTCATTAACTTTTTGTCATAACTTCACTTTATGCTAAGAAAATTATATGAGGATGAAAATTTTGAGTGTATAACTGGTACTAAAGTAAACATCATGTTAGCATCCTATCACAGAGTACTGAATTGTAACAGAGAATCAACTTTCATACACTGTAATGGCAACTTGTTTAACATGGGATGACGCATAGACAGTAGTGACACGAGCGGACCACTCTGAAACTACAATCATAACATAAGAGAGGTTGCTAATTCGGCGAAACATCGCTTCCTTGGCGAAAAATGATAAGGGAAAAAAGAAAAAAAAATACAGCAACGTCTTGCTGCATCTTGTTTTGAAATTTATGAAAGAATTATGAAATAACTTTAACGTATTCGTCTTGCAAATAATACATGTGTCTCTTCGTAACATAACGATCTAATAATTTAAACTTGAAAATTCAAGAATAATAACAGTAATAATTACGAATCAATATAAGCGTGGAAATCTAAGATCAAATAGCATAAGCACATGTGCAAAGATAATCAAATCAGCATTCAGCAAGAAGTGCCAAGCAGAATAAGGTTGCAGTTAAACAGAAATGACGAGGATAAAAATTGCCAACGCGATGGTTTAGTTTTTAAGTGATCAACTGAGGGCGCTCTTTTCAAGCCGAGTGGAGGCTCTGTTACTACTCTGTGCATCCTATGTACAAATAGCATGAGGGAGTGTTGAAACACTTATTTTAGATACAATTTAGTAACTTTGAAAAACTCTGAAAGGATCTCAAAACTAAATTGGATTTTTGAACAGAATTTCATTAGAATTTTTGGAACAAAAATTCATTGAGTGACCTTGGAATCTTTTCCACGGGGGGGCTGAGCCACCCATAGCGCCTCCTTAACTACGGCCCTGGTTCAGTTCCGATCTGGCTCGAATATGAAGAAAAAAAAATGCAAGTCTGATCTCAACACAGTGTGAGTTTGCAGGAAAAATAAATAAATAAATAAAATTAGCAGACACCAATTCTGATGCAGCATGTCTTTAAAATGGACATGTTACATTTCTGTATTGATGTTATAAGCATACATCATACATTTATTCTTAGGTAAGACATGCTTCATACCGGCCAAACTTGTTTATTTAAACACCCATAGGATAAACTATTTTTTCCTGGGTAAGGGGGTAATCCTTCATTCTTCCCTTTATATTTAACCATTAAACCCTTAAACTATTCAGGGATTTGCCTTATCAGAAAGAACTTATATCTCAAATTTTAAATAAATCCATAAATTCTGCGTTAAAAAACCACTTATCTAAATTATGGCAGGTTATCTTCATTGCCCCTCTTTTTATATTTAAACAATAAACACCCACAAGTAATCACAGAGGTGCCTTGTCAGAATGATGCTATATCTAAAATTCGAATGAAATCTGATAAGTCTGCATGAAAAACACTGTTATCTAAATTAACAGGGGGGGGATTAGCCTCTCTCCCCCCCCTTCTTAGTCTTATCCAATGACCTATCAAAACTAATCAGGAAAGCACCTTTATCAGAATAAATCTATATCCAAAATTTGAAGCAAATTGGATATTTCTATGTAGAGTTATCACGTTATGCATGCACATACATACAGAACCTGAGGACCCGTTAATTCTCAAGCCTTGATGCCCGTGAGCCAAAAAAAACATAAGATTACATTGGCCTAGAATAAACTAGATTAGTCTGGAATAAATAAAAATGTTGGCACTGAGGCGGTCAATGGATTCAATGAAATCACGCCAAATTGAATTCGTCTTGGAGAAACTAGATAGGCCTAGTATAAACTAGTTCAGAGCAATGAATAGCAGGCTAAACTAGTTTATCTTATAAGAGTTAGGCCAAACTGGTTTATTTAATGGACATTAGGATACACTAGTTTGGCCTAGAAAAAACTAGTTTATCCGATGGGTTTAAGATAAACTGATTTGGCCTAGGAGAAACTAGTTTATGCAATGGGCGTCAGGATAAACCAGTTTGGCCTAGGAAACACTAGTTTAGCCGATGGGTGTTGTGATAAACTAGTTTGGCCTAAAATCGGGTTTGGCCAGTAACATATATAACAAATATTAAATTATTTTTCTTTAATTATTATTACATTTATTTTTATTATTTTAATGTATGTTAATCTTTTAAAAACTCAATCATTAACGGACGCATACATATATATATATATATTTACAATAGACATATAGGAAAAGAATTTTAAGAAGTTCCAAACACTTACAAATTAGTAATTACTAATTTAATCACTAATCGGAGAAACTATTTTTTCACTTTAAGATCACAAAATTAAATTGAAGACACAAATGGTTAAAGGTCTTATGTATAGTCATGGGAAAAATCTAAACATACCCTACTGACTCTGCAACAAATTGTTGTAGAAGAAAGTTATTCATATCAAACGATTGAAAATAAAGCCTACTTTTGAATGATGCATAAAAATTTGCTTAAAAGACCATCTACATATCAAAATTAACCCAAACTTTGTTTTTTCCAATAGCAATATACATGTCTAATACCATAAATAAATTCTACAGCTTTCAACTAGCCTAAATCGAAATTTTTATGGAATTCGTGTGATTAATTTTTGAGAAGATAGTCACTTTAAAATGAGACTATTCTAAGGGCTGTATAAAAATTGAAATTCATTACTCAATTTTTGAGATGATACAGAATGACTGACACTTTTATTAATGTATTATTTCTTGCCATTATGAACATTTAACTTGCTTAATATGTTTTGAATGCTGCCAGCCGGAATACTTTAATTAAAAGTGTTAAAAAACTTATATATTTTTTAATTATTATTTTCTAGACATCATAAACGGGCAATTAAATTCCTCTTCATTTTGATGTTTTTACTCATAATTTGAAAACTACTTGGAGGAAAAATTTGAAATTGAAAATTCGCATCAAGCAGTACATAATATAAATGAATTTTTAAAAATGTAGATTGCCATTAATATCGTTGTTGTTCGAATCTTAATTTCATAATTCATATTATAATTTTTTAAAATTTCTATAATAAATTCTATGTATTTATATTTGGAATTTTTCTTGTTAAAACCAAACAAAAAAACAACATAATAACAGGAGATATTAATGAAAATGTGATTAACATTAGAATCTTTAAATTTTGAATACTTATAATTTAAAAGCTTATTATTGAATTGATTTGAAATTTCATTTCTAAGCATAGTTTAAACTGAAAATTTATAATATTTTTTTAAAATTAAGTGTGGCCATTGACAAAAAATGTTTGGCTTCATTTCTATTTGTAGATGACCCTTAAGTAATTTTTTTTATAGATCATATAAAAGTAGAGTTTATTTCTAATCATTTGGTACCAGTACATTATTTTTCCATTATAGTTTGTTGCAGAGTTAATAGGGAGTGTTTACTTTTTTCCCCACGATGTAAAGAGCTTAGAAACATTCACATTAATGACAACACATGAAAACAACAAGATGCTACAAGACGAAAAAACAGACAACAGTTTACTTCAGCTTTCTCAACATTTAAGTTCTATTACATAAAACACCTTCCAGTATTGTCTTCAGTTAACTTCTCAGAAATGTTCTTTTCTGAACAAATAAAAATTTCTTCTTTGACATTATCATTTTTTAAAACTATCCATCTAAAGAATCCATCATTCTCCTTATATTAAATACGCAAAATGTTATTAGGTTCCACTCTATGTCTATACATACATTTGAACTAAATTTTGAAAAGGTACTTGTCTTCATTTCCAAAACGAAAAACAAGCACAACAAAAAGAAATTCAAATTTAAATTAAAATTAAGAAAATCATCCATTTTTTGTATTTGAAAATTCACAAAAAGACAACTTTGAAGTACCTCATATATTCAAAATTTACATCATATAAAACAGATTGCAAGACATTCACTTTAACTATCAAAATAAGCCAAACAAGTTATAAGAAACATGTCTTCAATCTACTTTAACCACATAACGATGAATTTTTTTTTATAGTTTCTTTAATCACATACTTAATAAAAGCACATTTATATTATATATTTTCACAACTAGCAATATGATCATTTTGAAAAATCTTCCTCACCATCTTCTTAAAATGATTTGTAAAATTTTATGACATTAGTTTAGATTTTATATCTTGCACAATTTTACATACATATTCTTCTTTTCCGAGTGCAAAATATTCTTAACAAGAGCATGGACTTTTCAAATCACAAGAAAATGTTGAGGGAAAAATATTTCGAACAAAGAAGTGATGTTTTGTTTTACTCAACTCATCTTTAACATTGTTTTGATTAGCATCATAAAATGTGTGACATAATGTTGTTCCTCACACTAATGAGGATAACATATTAATGAGCGACTTGGAAGCCATCTACAACTGTAAATAGAACTTTTCATCAATTTATATTGATTATTTTTTATTAGTTAACTTGACAGAGATAATGTTATTTTCTTTGAAATGATTGTTCCATGGAGTCAAGATGGGTCCATGTCATCTAACATTTTTTAATTTTTTTATGTACCGCTATTTTGAAATAATAATAATCTACCTCGCTGAAAAATAGATATTTACAATGAAAATCAAGTATGTAGTGGAGGGTATACGCCGTGTATTTTCTGGATTTTTTAGACATCATCTCTGTTTCTCAAAAAAAAAAGCTATTTTACATACAGTCTAGGGCAGTGGTTCCCAAACTATGGATCGCGACCCACTAGTGGGTCTCAGCGGATATATTATAGGGTCGCAGAACTACTGAGATTTTTCACAAAAATATATATTTTGTTTAATCTGTTTAAAAAATGTAACTATTTCAACAGTAAATAATATTCTAGAAAAAATACACAATTTCCTCCTGGATGAACACACGCATAGAATATTCAGAAATATCTAAATCATCTGTGAGATTCAGCACGATATACTTGTGTGTGAACATACTTTTTACTTACCCATCATACGTAGAATAGGGTAAATCTTGCAATCGTTTAGAAAATCGAAAAATTTTCTTGGCTGATTTACAAGTTTCAGACACTGAAGATACGGAAAAACATACTTTTAGGAAAAAAAAAATTGCCGTCCATCTATCTGTAAACGCTCTATGTCTTTGAACAAATAAAGAGAGAGACTTAAAATTTGGGGTGCATTTAGTATGTAATAACGAAAAAAAGCTTACTGAATATCGATTATCCGGAACTATTTTTTTTCGGATAATCGATAGGTCACATCTCAATATATTCGTTCTGATGAAAGGCATTTAAAAATTTTTGTATTTATTATTATTTTTTTAATTTTAAGGAGTGACTGTAAAAGACAATAAAAATACATAAATTTCATAAAGAAGGAAGTGTATCAAATAATTAGCTGTCGAGATATTTGTAATCTTATTTTCCACGAGCCTGTATTTCATTCAAGCTTCAATTCAAATATATACTTTAATTGGAAATGAGACACTTCATCCGACATAGTAAACTGTTAGTGAATAGGTTTATAATTTTTGGAATAATAAGAATAATTCTTTTACTACTTGATTAACCCGCTGACCTAAAAACTATTGTCAAACTATAATATTAAATGCCAATAATGGCTTATCGTAAGTATCACATTCACTTGATAGTAAACATGTTACATGAGATTGCATGTCATCAAGTGATTTTTATTTTAACGTTTTATTTATATTTTTATTAATATTTTACTAATTTATTTGTTCTTTTGTTATTTAAAATAAAAATAATGCTTTTTTTACGAGTAGTTTGGTGATTTATATAATTTGCTGAAATGAGTGAATGAGATAGTTTAGTAGTTTCCACTATTCCTTAATACAGCATTACTATGTATATTAAAAATATTTAAATATGCGTTTAAATTTTGTTTTTTAATTGCAAAGCATTTTATAAATAGTTTACACATGTTAATTTTCATATTTTACATTACATATATCCATGATGGCAGGGACATAGCTAGAACTGAGTAATTGGGGGAGGGGGGGGGCTCTTATTTTCTCTCTCTTTCTGTGACACAGAAAGATAAATTAGTGCACATTCAATCTGTAGTTACTATGTTTCTCATTAAACTGTTGTAATAACTTCATTTTATGCCAAGAAAAGAATATGACGAGGAAAAATTCGAGTAGATAACTAGTTCAATATTAAACACCATGTTAGTTTCATGTATGCAATTAGGGTGCAAATGTTGAAAAACCTATTTTAGTTGCAATTTAGTATTTTTGAAAACTGTGAAAGCTTCTCAAATCTAAATCAGATTTTTGAACAGAATTTTATTTGGATTTTCAGAACACATTTAGTTACCTCAAAATCTTTTCTAAGAAAGGCTAAAAATGGTTTAGGGGGGGGGGGTCTGAGCCGCCCGTAATCCCCTCCCCCTTAGCTACGGCTAGCATGATGGGTAAGTATTAATTAAGGTGGCCCCCAACAACTAACTCTACGTTGCTGTTTTAAATAACAGTATAGAAACAAACTGCAAGTAGAAAGTTACTAACAATTAAAATTAGCCATAATTAACCCTGATGTAGATGTCCTCATCAGTAAACACAAGTGCAAAAAATCTCACTGATTATAACGTTATGTTTTGATAATAATTATACGTATATTTATTTATTTTTTACTTGGTGGGTTATTTTAATTATTGTTTAAATTATTATTCTACTAGCAAACATTTGGATTACCAATTCTTGTTTATGTTGATAGTGTATCTTTCATTCGAAAAATTGCCTGTTTTTGTAGGATAGGATAGCCGATAAACTATAGAAGCCATAGAACGATTACCATGCTGATATAGACAGACACCCTCGTATTAGGTGGGTCTCGAAAAATTTTTTTACTCAAAGGCGGGTCGCGTACCAATAAAGTTTGGGAACCGCTGGTCTAGGGACCCTCTGCATAGAGAGTATACCCTTTGATTTTTTTTACAGTTGCACGACTGATGAAAATTTACACTTTAGAAATAGTGTTGACTAAATAAAAATTAGACACTAGTGTCAACCCTGTTTGAACAAGGAATTTGTTAGATCAAACATTTACTGATCTTTAAGTCAGGAAAATGTGTAAAATTTTGAAAATTTTAGGTCATTATTTACATTTATTCTTTAATAATGGAAAAATATACGAAGAGAAAATAGTTTCTGAAGAGACTGTGTATCATTAAGAATATTCAATTGGTAAATATATTTCAGTTTTTAGATACAGCAGAAAAAGAAAATACAATAGTTTACATTATAGTTTACAACTGGATAAATTATAAGCATATGATAAGCAAATATGCAACTAAGCAACCATAAATATAAACAAAAAGTATATAACTACAAGCAACCATATAACTAAACTTAAGAAAATTACAAACTGAGTAAAAGATTTCTGCACAATTAACATCTCTCTCCATATATATGTGTAAAAACATATTTGATTTTTATTAAAAAATGAAATTAATAATAAGTGAAATAAAAAGTACATAGTTTGTATTTCTATAGTTCAAAAAATTATGCTTTTATGTAAAATGATTCACTAAGAATGAACTCATTTTTTTCTGCAGTAGAATCTATTATAACACCTGTTTTACTTTTAATTTCACAAATATACTTTCATGTTACTTCAATAATTTGAAAAAAAAAATCTATAAAAAATTTTAATTGCAGAATCAAAATTTGGATATAGGAAAACATTTACGAAGTATTTGGTAATTGGTAAAGCATGAAATGGATGTTTATAAAACATTAATTTTTTATTCTTAATTACTTATAATGTTGATAATTTTTTTTAAAGATTAGAAAAGAAAATGTATTTAAGTTTTTCATAAATTAGGACAGTGATTTAAATAGAAAGACTTTTTAGAATATTTTTAAAAACATTGGGAATTTTAATAAATAGGATAATTTCTTCCACTGCTTTAATCATGTGTTTCTAGGCTATGTAATTGCTTAGATGAACTACTTTCACCTTCCTCAACACTTCCGTTATTGTAGAGTATAACAGAGTCAGAAGTGAAGCGAAACAACTGATCCCATTCCTGTTTTTTTGTTTCAAAATGCTCTTTAAAGTAAGGAGATATACTTTTTTCAAATTCCTCTTTAAATTTAAGCATTTCATTTTTTGATGGCAAGCATTCTTGCATAAAGAATTGAAGAAAACTCCATTCATTATTACAAATAGCACGTTCGCAGCATTTCATTATACGAGCGCTCAAAATAAGTTTCTCCTTTATTGCATAAGTTGCATCCTTAAGGACTAGCCTGATGTTTTCTTTATCTTTAATATCAAACATAGACGACAGTAGTGAACTTTTATAAATTTCATTTGTAAGCAAACATTTTAGAGCACTAGGACTTTCTTGCCAAAAATCTCTGAAAAGCTGTCGATAATTACAGTCCTTAAAATTTTTTTCAACTTTACAGATAATAGCTTTTAATATCTTGTTATAACTTTGTTTTGAAAGGAAATTCCACATGCAATTCGCTACTTGAATAAAAAAATTCTGCAAAGGCCATTGTAGAAAACTATTCAACACTTTATAAGAATTGTTTTTAAAAACTTCTATTCGTTGGTCTTCATCCATTTCTGATAGTAAAAAACATAAAACATCAGAATCTTGTACATATTTTGCATTATGTACCAAGGACACTTTTCTTTCCAGTGGAGTTAGTTTTTGTAGGAAGAACTCAGCTGCTACTTTATTACCCTGATTTACATTTAGGTGAAATTGATACTTATACAAATTATGTGAATCGTCCAATCCATTTCTTTTCATAATGCGTGACCAAAACATAAATATTTCAAATCCATTCATAAAAGATTCTTTGAGATCCTCAGTCATGTTGTTCCATAACTGGATAATATCATCCTGAAGGCAATAAAGACATGCTACACTGTAGCGTATGGATATATTCAAACTCTCATCTTTAACAAGTACTTCTGCTGTTCTCTTTCTATCTACTGTACCTTGTGGGGTCCAACAAAGTTCAGATGGGAGATATGCATGATGAAAATCTATACATATACCGTATCTGTTATGAAATTCCATCCATGTATAAACTTGTAATCCAATAGGTTTAATAAAACCTAATACCTTCTCTTTTAAGATTTCTGGTAGTGAAAGTTGTGGCACTTTCTCTAATACACTTTGCTCAATTGACTCCCATTCTCCACTTAAATAACAACCTTCATTGAAACAGCATCTTACTATTTGGGACCTAACATCATTCTGGTTCCACAATGAAATAACTATTTTAACAGCAGCCATATGTTCAAGTGAGGGCTTCAGAAAAAATTCCATAATTAATATAAAAGGAACACTTAATGAGCCATGAAAGTATAATTGATTTAATAAAGAAGGACACTGAAAAATCTTAAGTTATAATGTCAGAAGGAAGTAATTTTCCAGTATTTCTTTTCTAGAAAATTACACTGGATTTTTATTTTTAGTAATATCCAAGTGAATCAAGATTAATCTGATATTCGTACATCACTTCAATCTTATACTAGTTTTTCAAATTAAATTAACGTAATAAGTCATAAGCAAGCAAATAGCATTCGGATGACAGGTAAAGTGATGCATACAGATAAGCAAAGAAGTTTTAATAATGTTAAATTTACTTTGGAGCTGATAGTTGAATTAGATAATTTAGAAAATTAATAACACAAGTATAATGGTAAGATAAGTAATGGCACTTCCCTAAGTATCATTGTCAGAAATTACTGTAGTTGTGTTTCAAGTGGTATACATGAATCAACTGGAATACAGGAATGATTGTTTAGAAGCTTGATGAAAATATTCCTGAATATTTGGAAAGCACACTAGAGGAATATGACCTAAAAGAACAAGTAAAATAATAATTTTAGTAAAACATAAAACATTTAAATGTAAGGAAAACAGTTACTTATCTATGAGTAGGTAATATAAACAGTAAAAGGCTGCCAATTTTTCATTACATTAAAGTTCCAAACAAGAAAACTCATTTAATAAAATGTGTAATTTCTATGTGATATTTATTGATTCTATTTAAGTAAAATTTTTAGTTGGAAATATATATATATATATAACTTGGAAAAAAAAAGGTTACAGAAGATTGGTATGTCAATACCAGTAAAGCAAATGAGATGCAAGAATCATAAAAAAGAATGAATTTTCCTTCTTAAATTTATGTACAATTGCTGTGAAAAAGATGCAGCACACAAAATTTATTCACCAAATTTTTGCAGAGAAAAACGAACATAGCTATTTGATTGAGGATTGTATGTTTAGTTTCAATTTATGCTAGAAAGATAAGCTTTATACCAGTCATCTTTATACCGAAATTATATAAAACTGAAACTTTCAACATGAACCCACAATTTAGATAGCATTGATTTTTGAATGCATTTTACCTCCAAAAATTATTTATTTCTTATTTCGTAGCCTACAGTAAAATTTATCAGAAAAGAAAAAATGATGACAAAATCAAATGTTTAGATTGAAAATATCAGAACTTAATGCAATTTCTGTATAAAGGTGACTTTCTAAGGTTTATATATTTTTTAGACAAATTGAAAATACAAGATTTCCGATTAAATGGTTATTTTCTTTTTTCTTTGAACAATTTTGAAATTATAAAGGCCCAAATGAAAGTGGCATTGCTGTGATAATTCCACTATTTGAAGAGAAAAATGAATGTGCATGCTCCTATAGAAAATGGAGAGATGGAAATACATGCAATATTGTCAGATCCGGCCAGATGCATGTGTGATAGCACGAGAGCAAGTTAAAAGGCATCGTTTGCATCAGGGATGCCTCCAAATGGGATCAACGTACTGAATTTTTTAACAGTGGAAAATATGAGTGCTAGTAAAATCTATCATTGAATGGGTATGGCACGAAGTGAATGTCACGCAGATTGTTATTCTGATGGCATGGGAATTTTCATAGGGGAAGAAGACTACATGCGCTTGACCAGGTTGTGACTTGCTGTTATCAGTGCTGCTTCTTCCACTGATATACACTCCGTACCCTATACATTTTGCATTCGACGATAGATTTCATCAGCACTCACATTTCTACGGTTAAATATTGCATGATCGCAAGTTGACACCGTTTGGAGGCATCAGTGATGCAAATGTTGTCTTTTAATTTGCTCCCTGCATCAAAGGATAATCAAGTAGTACCAGTAAATCTTACATTAAAACAATAATAAAAAATTATATTAAATAGATAAACATAAATATCATACCTTTAGGTTTACATATAGTGAGCAAAAGAAATATTTGCACACCAGGTAAATTTGTTGTAGCATATGTATAAAAAAATAAAAAGCAACTAAGAATTAAAAATACCGACACTTTTACAAAACAAATAAACATGTTTAATATCTGACTTAATGATTATATTTAAAATATGAAAACATACAAAAGTAGCATTTGCACTACCAAAAAAAAAAAAAAAATATTTGCACACTAGCAATAAAAGTAGAACTAGAAGAATTAATTATAAATTAAAAACAGTGCTAATATTTAGTATGCATGCCCTTTGTTTTAATTAAATAGCAGCAATTTGCTTCAATTAGACAGCTTGTAATCGTGTGGGCATTGATTCTATGATTTGTGACATGTTTCACTGCTGATTTGTAGCCATTCTTCCCTAAGAGCTTGCTTAAGTTCTGATTTGTTAGAGATTTTCTTTTTCCTTATTTTCACATCTAAAATATGCCATAAAATTTCAATCGGATTTAGATCTAGTAATTGTGGCAGCGTTTCCAATTGATTTTTTACATTATAAAGCAACCATAATCTCGTAATATATGCAGTGTGTTTCGAATCATTATCCTGTTGGAAATAATATGAATTAGGAATTTCTAATTTCAGAGCACTATTAGATAAATGATCTCCCAATATATTAATATATTGGTTAGCATTCATATTGCCTTCAATAAAGGTCATTTTGCCAACTCCATTAAAAGACATGCACTCCCAAATCATTACATGACCACTGCCGTGTTTTACAGTTGGTTTCAAGTTTTTAATTTCAAAAGAAGTATTTGGCTTTTGCCATACAGTTTTCTTACCATCTGAATAAAAAATATTGAACTTGCTTTCATCAGAAAAAATAACAGTTTTCCAAAACTCTAGCAGTTTGCTGACATAAGCTTTTACAAATTCAAGTCTTTTTATCCTATTTGTTTCACTAATAAATGGTTTTTTTCGAGGGACTCTTCCTCGAGTATTTGCTTCAAGAATATTTCTATACTCTATTCCACCTTAACTTAGCAGTGCTGTGAAAGGTAGAAACAGTAACATTCTGCCATGAAAAATAGTTCTCCGATATTTTTTAATCTTATGGTGAAAATGTATAGAAGTTTATATGGTTATGTTTATAAATTGACAAATTTGAGATTTTATAACATATATTTAAAGTAATTTCTCTGTTAACAGCATTTAATTCAAAAGTAATTTCTATTTTAAGCGCATGTATAAAGTTAAAAGCTTGGCCTAAAAAACTCTCCTTTGGCAGGGAACCAATCTTCAGGGGTTAAATTAACAGCGCGCTTTTTAAGCGTTCGTCTAGTGCTCTGTTACTCATCTCGTTCTTATTGCTTTTTTAAAAAGTTCTGAAGCATAAAACTGTATATTAAAATTATGCTCCTACTTGGAGAATCAATTGTTTAATAATTATTAAGATGCTACTTCATTCATGAAAAATCCCGCTCGCTAATATTACTTTTATGGAAAGAATTTTTAAAAATATCCAATTTGAATTTCAGTATTTTTAAATCATTAGCTTTGCATTTCATAGGTTGACAGTGTTCATAGGTCAACAGTTGAATTCAGATACTTTTCTCTGGAAGAGATTTCTGCGACTCCGGGGGGGAGGGATATTTTAAAGTTCCGGGGGAAAATGCAATTTTTTGAAATTAAAAATCCATAATCTCAAATTTTTCGGGGGTGGAAGATCTCACAATTCCAGGGAGGAATGTCCCCCAGGCCACCTCCTGAATTCTACATTGGAGGTCGAGCATCACAAAGACCCTTTCTATTTTTTCGATTTTGTTTTAGGATATTTTTGGTTTTTCTAGGATGATTTCACTTTCGAAACGAAGTCTGAAAATTGAAAAATCCCCCCCCCCCTCCCCCCGAAAAAAAATTCCTACTAACAAAATCTAAAAAAAAGTTCTTTGTAAAGATCGAGCTCAGCTATTCAATGCAAGAAAGAAAATAAAATATTGAAATGCAAACGAGATATTTAAAAAAAAAAATTCCATAGAATAAAATTAGTGTTTTTGCATGAGTGAAGTAGCCCCTTAATTTTAAGCAATATTAGCAATTAAATGCAGTTTTCAATTATATTAATAAATGTAAATATCTGTTGCATTTAATATAGTTTTCCATAATTATGTTAAATTTTTTATGTACATAATGTTATTAGATATTACTAACTAATGAAATTACTATTTTTTTTAATTTTTAGTTTACATATTTTTTTTAATTTCTAACTAATAATTATAACTTTAGAATTAAAGCATAAAAATGTTTTATATTAGTGATTACAGATGTAATTGTTTGGAAACAATCTTTTTGGGGGAAATTGTGTATTTTAAAGCAGGGACGGGAGCATAGATAAAAAATTTATAAAATAATTAAAATTTTTAATAATCATGACGTTTTTATATCCAAATATCTATAATTTTACATGCATTAAAGTTGGGAGGTAGTCAGTCTGATGTCATGGAACCTGGCTTTTTTTAGATATCTGCCAGTGGTTGGGTATAAATAATAAAAGTTCTGTTTTAAATAGATTTTTGGAGAATCTGGTTTTAATATTTTAACCTAATAAAATTAATGCTTTCCTCTTTTCAATAAAATTCGCTTAGAATTCTATTTTTATTTTTTTGATTTTTTAATGCAATTTATAGAATTTTCTGCTTTTTTCAACATTTGTAAGAGGTATTAGGTTTTAAATTTTGAGCCTAAATACATAAAATTCATCCTATCTCCTCTGTGATTAAAAAAAAATCACACCGAAACAAAAAAAATTGTACAGGAAATTCTTTACAAAAATGTGACACTTATGCATGGAATTCAGTTTCAAATTTTTAGCTTATTTCAGTAAAATTTTCCATATTTTCAATAAATTTTTTTCATATAATTTGTGCAAATTTTTTTTAAAATTTTGGAATTTTTAGATATTTTTCGCATTTTGTGGTTCGGGCAAATCAGTAATATAATGTGAAACAAACCTGAAATAAATTATAAAAAAAGTTGAAACTAAAGAAAGAATAATAATGATATTCGTTATTTTAGTTAATGATTATGTAATAAAATTAATTTCATAGGAACCTTAAAACATACAGATTTTTGGCCAAGCATTATTTCCCACCAAAATAGCACTTTTTCTTGTTTATTAGCAATCCAACAGACAATTCACACGTTTTCGGCGCCGTTAAAAACAAAAACTCTTAAGAATCCCTGCTCCAGTTAATATATTACGCGACTTTAAAGTGTGGGGCTAATGTACTGCGTGACTGACATGCTAAACATTGGCATAATGTTCACATTTAATGCCTTTTTTAACAATCAATGCTTCGTGTGCAAATACTTTTTAGGTATGAGAAAATATTAATTTATTTTTAAAATGTGTAATATTAATGTTTAAGGAAAATGGGTAGTTATTTTTATTTTCTTCTTATTTAAATAAATGAATAATTAAGAGAATTTGCTTTCTATGGTTACTTATGCAAAAAATCGTCTGCGCGCAAGTACTTTTTTTGCTCACCGTAAGTTACTCAAAGGAAATGTTTATCTAAATGACGATCATTAAGCCTAACTCAACTACACAGTAAATCGCAACTTTCGTTAACTAATTATTAATATTCCTGACTTATATTAGGAATTAAAAGATAAATAAAATTAATCAGACAAAGAAATATTATTTTAAGGCTGGAAGTAATATAAATACCATGTAAAAATCACGATAAAATACTCAAATAGAAGTTTATGAACAACCTGAATATATGCCTGAATACCATTTTCCGATTAAACTTCCGATAGACACGATGATATCACTTTTCGATACATGTTCGATTAATAATCTTTTTTTCTGCTCAATATCCATATCTCTGAAAGATAATTTCAGCACACATTTTATAAAATCTTATGTTAGGTAGATTAAAGCGAAAGACCTGTCTTTCTCCTTTCACAAGAACTTAAGAAACCTTAAAAAAAATTGATCATTTTAAAGGTCAATATAATTAAATAATTATTTTGAATTAAAGTTATTTGAAAAAAGTGACATTAAACTGCAGGCTATATCATATCATTAACGCATAGAATAAAAAGAAAAACACTATGAAATATGTCCCTAAACCATAAAATATTCTTTGTGTATATATATAATATACAGGGTGAGTCACTGTTGAACTATGAGTTCTTGTGCAACCTGCCGTTCAATATTTATTATGATTTTATTATTTGGCAACTTCTACAAATTCTCTTTTTAAGTAGTTTATATTTTAATGTCTATCATGTAGGTTGTTTATTTAGATCGTACCTTTATTAAATATATTTTTCCTATTCAAACTGCGTTTATTACTCTGCTACCTTGCTACACATTTAAGTAGTATGCTCTACAATTCAATTCTGAACAGGTTATGTTGCCCAGAAGGCTATTTTCTTTTGAATTAGGAAAATTTATTTAACAGTTCAATTTCATTTTTTTGTGAAGAAGTGCGATTTAACATATGAAATATGGCTGAACAGCAAGCTAACTTTACAATGTTAAATAACAGTAATTATGATGTTTGGAAATTCAAGATGGAAATGTTTTTAACCGATAAAGGATTATGGGATGTTATTACATCCGAACAACCTACTAAAGCGGGAGCTGATCGAGATGCTTGGATTAAAGCAAACAAGTCTGCTAAAGCAAAAATTGCTTTAAGTGTCGAAGATAATCAGCTAATACATATCAAGCATGAGGAAACAGCAAAAGGTATGTGGGATTCTTTACGTAAGGTTTATGAACAAAAGCATTTAAATTCGAAACTTTTCTTGCAAAGAAAGTTATACAGTATGAAATATGATGAAACCTTAAACATGAAAGATTATATTCAAAATATATTAGAAGTAGTTGATCAACTAAGGGGTCTAGGTAAAGTCATCCCAGATGATGATATCATTGCAATTTTACTATGCGGTGTTCCAGAGAGTTATGATTCCTTAATTACAAGTTTAGAAGCTCGTTCTTCTGAGGAATTATCATTAGAATACGTAAAAAGTAAACTTATTGCAACGTATGAGCGTCGTTTAGAAACGTTTAAATTGAATGAAGAAACAGCGATGAAAATAGTTAAAGATCCAAAGAAAAAGGGAAATTTTAGGGTTAACTCTGAAAACAAGTCAAAACAGCTTTGCCATTACTGTAAACGGCCAGGACATATTAAGAAATTTTGTTATTTATGGAAAGCTGAGCAGCATAAAACAAGAAGTCACAAAGTTAAAATGATTACAGATAGCGAGGAAATTAAAACGGAAAATGAAATTTTTCACTGTCTTAAAGCTTCGAATAAATTCTCTAATGTTAATTGGTATATTGATTCTGCTGCGACAACTCACATGACAAATGATAAAAATATTTATTGCACTGAAATAAAGCCAAAAAGAGGCCAAGTACAAGTTGCTAGTGGTCAATTACTCGATATTAAAGGTATTGGTGATTGTTTAATGAAATACAGAGGACCAGGCAATGAAGTTAGAAATATAAAATTTTGTGATGTCCTATATGTTCCAGATCTTGATAGCAGTTTATTATCAGTGAAGCGACTTGATGAAAACGACTGTTTTGTGCACTTTGGCAACAGGAAATGTACAATAATGAAAAACGACCAAGTCATAATTGAAGGAAAATTAGAAAATGGTCTGTACAAGTTAAACTGCAATGAAATTGCTAATAAAGTTTTTGAAGAATCACATATCAATTGCATTCATATGTGGCATAGAATATTTGGACATCGTGATCTTCGAGCAATCAAGGAATTACAAGATAATCATTTAGTCCATGGTTTAAAAATGAAGGATTGTAAGCAGAAAATGAAATGGTTATGTTGTACAAAGGTTAAGATAGTTCAGAATGCTTATCCTAAGAGAAGTGAACATCGAGCATCAAAAGTTGCAGATTTATTCCACATGCTGATATTTGTGGACCTTTTCCAAATGAGACTCCCACAGGAAAGCGATATTTCTTAACACTTATAGATGACAAGTCAAGATATCTAACTGTTTATTTACTGAAACATAAAAGTGAAGCAGCGACAAAAATTGAAGAATTTTTCCGTTATGTGAAAACTAAATTTGAACGTACGCCAAAGTTTTTAAGATGTGACAGAGGAGGGGAATTTGTGAATGAAAGACTCCGAAATTTTATGATTAAAGAAGGAATTAAATACCAGTTATCAGTACCACATTCTCCTCAACAGAACGGAGTTGCAGAAAGAAGGAATCGTTATTTGACTGAAATGGGAAAATGCATGCTGGAAGATTCAAAGTTGGATAAAAAGTTTTGGGGAGCAGCTATAATGACATCGACCTACCTGCAAAATCGTTTACCCACAAATGCTTGCGAGAAAACACCTTTTGAAATATGGCATGGATATAAACCAACAGTAAAGCACTTGAAGATTTTTGGTTGCAAAGTTGTTTATTATATTGCACCTGTATTAAGAAGAAAATTAGACAACAGAGGTAAAGAAGGAATTTTTCTTGGTTATGCAGAAGAATCTAAAGGTTATATTATTCTTGATAAAGAAACAAACAAAGTAATTATTTCAAGAAATGTAATTTGTCTCAATGATGGAGAAAATGAAATATTAACCAGTTCTCATGAAACAGACGACTGTAATAAACACAAGAAAATTATCTTAAACTTAAATGATGAGCACGAAGCAAAACCTTTAGAGGAAGAGGAAGATTTAGAAGCGAACGAAAATGTAAAAGTAAGACGTTCAGAACGTTCCAACAAAGGTGTACCTCCTGTAAGATATATTACAGCATATAAAACATCTGTTAAAAGTGTTGATGAACCTATGTCATAGGCTGAAATGAAAAAGTTATCTGAAGATGAACAAAATAAATGGATTAAAGCTGCAGACGACGAAATTAAATCAATCGAAGAAAGAAATGTTTGGGAACTTACAGATTTACCTCAAAACCGAAATGCAATTGGTACTAAATGGGTTTTTAAACTTAAACAAGATCAAACCGGAAATGTTTCACGTTATAAGGCTCGACTTGTAGCTAAGGGATTTACTCAAAAGCCAGGAGAAGATTTTAAAGAAACATATGCTCCTGTTGCAAACAATGTAACATTTCGAGTCCTCTTAACACATTTCGCAAGTGCCAAGAATATGAAAATAAAACATTTAGATGTAAAAACAGCCTTTTTAAATGCTGATATAGATGAAGAATTATATATACGACAACCAGAAGGAGACATTATTAAAGGTCAAGAAGATAAAGTTTACAGATTAAAGAAAGGTTTATACGGCTTAAAACAATCGGCAAAAGCTTGGAATGATAAGGTAAATTCAATTTTAACATTAAATGGTTATGTACGCAGTAAAGTGGATCAGTGTCTCTACATCAGAAAAGAAGAAAGTGGTTGGAGTTATATTCTTTTATATGTTGATGACATACTTATTTGTACATTAGATGAAGAAACTGAAATTAATGTAATGCAAATATTTAAAGAATCATTTGATATATCTGATTTAGGACAAGTGTCATATTATTTAGGAGTTCAAGTTGAACGACTAGAAGATGGATGTTTTGTAATAAACCAGAAAATAAAAATTGATCAACTTATTAAAAAATATGGATTAAATGAAGCTAAAACTGCAAATATCCCTATGAATCCAGAATTTTTGAAAAATGAAGATTCATCAAAAGAATTAGAAACAAATAACAAGTATAGAGAAGCAACCGGATCTCTTTTATATATTTCTAATACCTCAAGACCAGATATTTCAATAGCAGTTGGAATCTTATCAAGACGAGTTAGTAAACCAACTGAAAATGACTGGAATGCAGTTAAACAAGTTATGAGATATCTTAAAGGAACATCTGAGTATAAACTTAAATTTGGGAAAGATCTATCATCGGTTGAAGTTTTTGTTGATGCTGATTGGGGTGGAAATATTTCAGATCGGAAGTCTACAACCGGATTCATAATTATGCTAGGAAATTCGCCTGTAATATGGTCTAGTAGGAAACAACACTCAGTTTCACTGTCCTCTACTGAAGCTGAATTTATTGCTGTGTCTGAAGCATGTAAAGAGGGTGTGTGGTTAGTACAATTATTGTGTGAAATTGAGGATACTCAGAAAAGGCAATTTACGATTCATGAAGACAACCAAGGATGTATAGCCCTGATTAAAAACGAACGAATTGGTCAAAGATCCAAACACATCGATGTTCGTTACTGTTTTATACGTGAGCTCTATAAAGATGGTGTGTTTGATATAAAGTACTGTGAATCTCATAACATGACTGCAGATATGTTTACAAAGCCATTGAGCAAAATTAAATTTAATAAAATGTGTGATAAAATTATTTTTAATGCGGCAGCTTGAGGAGGGGTGTTGAACTATGAGTTCTCGTGCAACCTGCCGTTCAATATTTATTATGATTTTATTATTTGGCAACTTCTACAAATTCTCTTTTTAAGTAGTTTATATTTTAATGTCTATCATGTAGATTGTTTATTTAGATCGTACCTTTATTAAATATATTTTTCCTATTCAAACTGCGTTTATTACTCTGCTACCTTGCTACACATTTAAGTAGTATGCTCTACAATTCAATTCTGAACAGTCACAAATATCGAAACAATAGGCTATCTCCTTAAATATTGCCCCTAGACCCATACTTCCAACTGCAAAGTTTCACCAAAAAAGGTAAATTTTTTGATAAGATAAGTTGCAACTCCATGGGGGGTCTATTTTAAAAAATACAAAAATTAAATTTTTATACGGCCCCCAGAGGATAAAACTTCCAATTAGAAAAATTTTCCTTATCCATTCCTGAATTGAACAAAAAAAATTCCATCTTGATATCTCCAAAACTCAGAGAGTTATGACAATTTTAATAAATCGTGAAGTTTCAAGGGATCAGACACAAATTGAAATGCGTGTAATTGAAGAAACAATGTTGCTGTATGTTGTCCAGGAAACATATATTTTATTTATTTATTTATAGAGTTTGAATTTTGAATGTTTTGTGATGGTTAACCACATAATTTGTAAGCACTATCACATCATAAGCTTTCTTAATAATTTTTTTTTTCAAAAAATTTAGAGTAAATTAAAATTGTCATAACTCAAAATATTATTTGTCACGTTGAATTTTTTACTTTTAATTAAATGAAAATGTATAATTTTCAATTTGATTCAGCATTTTAAATAATATTTTTAAAAAAAATAAAAGTATTTAAAATAGCAATTTAAAAAAAGATGCAATTTTTTGTGAACAAATCATATTTTTAAAAGTAAATTTTCTGAGGTGAAAACATCTTTCGGC
Organism: Maratus speculifer; assembly: GCA_964019185.1. Lineage (NCBI taxonomy): Eukaryota > Metazoa > Arthropoda > Arachnida > Araneae > Salticidae > Maratus > Maratus speculifer. Next base: position 241,801,977 of record OZ025302.1, on the reverse strand, counting down.
ATTTTTTTTTTTAATTGAGGTGTTAAAAAACTATTGAATTGTTACCGTAACCAACGGTTACTGACTCATGATGTAAGTTTAAAAATGAGAAATACTGAAATAAAAATACTGAAATTTTCTGATGAAGAAAAGTGCATTTAATTTTAAACAAAGATTGGCTCCTAATGTTTAAATGCTTTTGTAAATGTCTAGGTGATTAACTCCTTCTTGTGTAGTTTCGATTTCAGAGTTTGTTTAAGTTTTGCCATTTTTGCCTTCTTTAATTACTATTTAAATGAGTCAGCTAATTGTTAAAATTGCCACTACATGATGCATAAAAGATGCTTCTAATTACGGGCCTCCAAACTGGTAGACGGTAGGTACTGGGTTCGAACCCAATTGCAACCATCGGCCTAACCGTTCGAAGTTTTACATGGTTTTTTTCGAACCCTGTATTTCCTATTGCAAATAATTGGCCGAAAAAAAAAGCGGACTCAAAGGCTGCTGCGCTTTTTTTTTTTTTTCATTTTTTAGAGTTTAACATACAGTTTTCAGTTCAAATACAAATACATTTTAAATTTTGTTTAACTTGCGAATCAGTTATCTTTTTTAAAACAAGAACAGGTGTTTAATGAATCTTCGGCATATTTCATTTAAATGTTTTAAGTTGAAATTATTCAATTGAATTTCTTAAATGATGTTTGGTTCGAACGCATTAAACCTTGATCAATTAAATACACTTAGAATGAAATATTAGTGGGAGCCTAGCATAAAAAAAATACACAACAGAAACGTTATACTCTTCAACTTTAACATTTGAATAAATATTTTTTTTTATGTCGTTTGGAATAAATAAACTACTCGAATGTAGCAATCGGAGGACTCTAAAGATACGAAATTCCGTGGATTAGTACAAGATATCACTGAAATCGTGTAAACTATACAAAATTCATTATGAAAACGCCATCCGAAAGATGATTGATACAAAAACGTAAACAAAACCAATTCAAGTCAAGGAGTAACTGCATCTGACTTTTTATGGAAATTCCTGCATTAGTTCTTAAAGTAGAGCTATTGCAGAAATCGTAACAAATTCAGTGTTGCAGCGCCTTTCGTGGAGCCATATACAACAAAATATAAATAACATCAATTCATGTCAAGGAATAACTGAATCTGAAGATTGATGATATTCCTTGCATTCTGGAGATTCAGCGATCGCGGAAATCGCACAAAAGCCTTTACAGTAGGGTCACCTGTTTAGAGATTCACACCAAAAACTAATCAGCATCAATGTATATCAAGAACTAAGTAAATATAATTTTTTATTAAATTTTGTGTATTAGTTCTTGAGATAGCGCGCTCACAGAATGTATATCATATACAGAGATACAGAAGCAGTGACTCACAGACAGACATTTTGTAAAAACATGTTTTTCGGTAGCTCTGAGCCCTAAAACGTGTGAATCCGTCGAAAACCGGAATTCTAAATTTTCATGAATCCAATACTTTTCTCTTGTAAAGATAGAAAAAAGTAAAAATATGTTTAAAACCACATAAATTTTGAAGCTGAATAGTACAAACTAGATTTTTGAAAAAAATTCTAAGTAATTTATTAAAATATTTCCATTAACATTAAAATGTACAATAACATTAAAATATATTCCATATGATCCAGTTAATAGAAGGGTCATTATCGCTATTACTATTTTTACTAAACTTATTGCCTGCGGCAATAAGTTTTAAAGACACGGTTAATGAGAGTTTAATTAATATCACTTAATTTAATAACTCTTTTAATAAGTGTTTAATAAGACGGTCTGGCCAATGGGTCGTACCAATTACGAGCCTGGCGCCAAGCTCGAGATATTGCAGACATCTAGCATATGTCAAGGAAGTTTAAAGCAAAAAGCTATACGCTTTTATTTTATATTTAAAAGTTAAAGTATTGTCTTGGGTCTACATTTAACAATGCGTAAATTAATGGTCGATCCCTAAATTTTATTTCAAATGAACTGATATCGCTGCACTCAGATGTATGCTAAAGTGGTGTAAGACACGAATTTTGAAAAATTTTGGATTTTAATATCATCTAGGGATTTGCAGATATCGAGATGAATTTTTTTTTTTGTTCCATTCAGAAGAGGATAAGGAAAAATTTTCTAATTGGAAGTTTTATTCTCTGGGGGTCATATAAAAATTTAATTTTCATATTTTTTAAAATAGACCCCCCATGGAGTTGCAACTTATCTTATCAAAAAATTTACCTTTTTTGATGAAACTTTGAAATTGGAAGTATGGTTCTAGGGGCAATATTTAAGGAGATAGCCTATTGTTTCGATATTTATGACTCACCCTGTATATATATATATATATATATGTTGACTATCTTTTGTTATAAAAAAAAAAATTTTCAAAACGTAAGACAGACATTTGTTGAGTAAGGTAAAATATGTTCTTATGGATAAAAATGATTATTCTGATAAAGTTCATGCTCTCTTATATGAAGGCCCTTATATTGAAGTTAAAAAAGATCCTACTATTTCGTATCTTTCCACTCTCAAAAAAGCTATTAAGAATTCTTTTGTTCTAAATGACAACACTAAAATTGTGTAATTCCTTCTCACCCATTTGTGCTCATTTTTATGCTTTACCTAAAGTTCACAAAATCAATATTCCCTTAAGACCTATTGTCTCTAATATTGGTACTGTTATTTATCCTCTTGCCAAATTTTTAACATCCATTTATTCTCCTTTGTGCATTTCTAATTTTCATACAGTAAAAAATTCTTACGAATTCATTAATAAATTAAAAAGTATTAATCCATCCAATTGTTTTATGCTTTCTCTAAATGTTAAATCATTATTTACTAATGTCCCGATTGAGGGCTCTCTTTCTTGCTTGGAAAAAAGATTATGTGAATTTAATTTCTCTGATATTGAAGAAAAAGATTTCGTTAATTTAACTAATATTCGCTAAACTCTAACCACTTTTCAATTTGATAAAAAATTTTTTAAACAGTCAGATGGCTTAAGTATGTGTAATCCATTGTAGACGCACATCTTTTTGCACCTGACAAAGAAACACTAAGTTCTTTTAAAAGGCCTTGTACAATTAATTTATTTTATAGTATTTTAAAGAAGGTTTTTTTTTCACTTCAGTTGATTAACTCTAGTTTCAACTTATCATATTGAAAATATGTATAGTTAATTCTGCTTTAATTTTGCCTAATGTTTTTAAATCATAACATGAAATACTGCATTTACTCGTGCATAACGCACACTTTTTTTTATAAAAAAATAGGGCAAAACTCCTAGATGTGCATTGTACATGAAATAATTTTTTACTGCTGGATGTAATCATATGATATAAATTTGAATCAAGAAATGTTTTCAAAGAAGACATAATGGGTCGGAAAATCTTATTTAAATGAAGTGTCATTGCACCTTTGTTTCACTCCCCTTGCACTTTTTAAACATTAAAATTATAGAAACACTATTTAGAAATTCTCGCTACCGTCATTCACTCCTTATCTGAAGTCTAAAAATATATTTTCTTCTTGTTTTTGGCCTGATGTAATGTTTGTTTCAACTTTCTTTACTAAAACTCATTTAGTCATTCACTCATTTACACATGAAATTTACGGTGTGCATTATATAAGAGATTTTTAAAAAATCACCATTTTTTCTTCTTAAGTACGGGGTGTGCGTTATACACACATGTGCAGTATACATGAGTAAATACGGTATTTTAAGATACAAGCTATCATACTATAATTTTATTCTTAATCGCTTGTAAGCAAATTTAGTAATAATTCTCAAACCAAATAAAATTATTGCTGTGTTTTCAAAATTAAAACACAGAGTAATATCTCAAACTGAATTTAATTGAATCACTGATAAGTAAAATTTTGGTCCAGTAGTAGAAGCTCAATTCAACCTTTAACGGATGTTACTAATCTTACAGGCTGCTGTTTTTTTTTGTTTTTTTTTTTTTTGTTTTTTTTTTTTTTTTGATAATTTTATTTGTAATTTTCAGTTTAACAACACACACTACTGATACAACTACAGGCTGGTTTTTTTTTTTTTTTTTTTTTTTTTTTTATAGTTTTACTTGTAATTTTCAGTTTAACAACACACACTACTGAAATTTTGCTTCGTTTGGAAATTTAATTCTACCACCAGAGACTTTTTAGTAGGTGAATTAAACTATAACAGTCCTGTTAAAATAGTTTAGTACAAAAACACCATTGAAGGAGTTAATCCTGCCTTTTATTTACTTTCTGATGGAGCAGACTCACAGATGTCTTCACAGTTGTTAATGGGACAATTTCTGTCACACCAGTTAAAGGTTAACAAAAGTGTATCCAAAATAGCTTTTGTGCAAATAATATGTAAAAGAAAATAAACTAAACTAAAATTTTTAGTTAATTGATTTGTTTAATTTAAGAGGACTCAAAAGCATTTAAGCATTTTTATCAAGCATTTCAGATATTTTATTGCCGTATCATGGTGTGTTTTTATGAAGAAGAAATATTTAACACAGGAAAAATGCAATTTTAAAAATAAAAGTTGAAAATTATAAATAGCTTATTTTAAAAAATGAACAGACTATTTATAATGCTGAAAATCACATTCGAGTTTTTAAAATTTTATTTTATTTTATTAAGTTTCAGTTATAAAAAGGAAATTTCTATAAATTAATTAAAAAAATAATAATAGGCCACTAAAATTTCTGATGAAAATCTAGTACACTGTATTCTAATTTGCTGAATATATTGCATATGAGGACATGAGTTTGAAAACTTACCTTATCTAGAAATCAAATTTTGGAAAGTTGTAAAAAATTCTTGTCTATGTCCATTTTTTTTTTTTTTTTTTTTTTAATCAAGTTTTTACAATGGCAGAAATATAAGATAAAATTAGTTCAATTGTGGATTGTTGCATTTTTCTTCTTCTTTTTTATGCAGGTTTACCAAAGGAAATAGACTGATAGAGAAAACATTATTTTTTAAATTTTGGATAAGGCAAGTTTTGAAAGTCCTGCCCTCTTATTGTATACTTTATTTACATATGTATTTATATTGATTATTTTGTCAATAAATATCAAACATCCTGTATTGCATTTTGAAATTTCATTTTAGAATTTACATATTTTTGTACTAACACATCCATTTTTTAATGCAAAAGTACATAAAAAATTTATAAACTAATATTAATACTACAGCAGACAACAACAACATACTGAATAAATTGAGAAGAAAACTTGTAGAGGATTTCAAAAGCTCAATTTTCCAATTTTTTGATTAAAATGAGTTTAGATATAAGTTGTACTCATATTTTCTCACAAAGTTCCATGAAGATTCGATAATTTAAAATATCTGAAAAAAAGATTTCTGCTCTACTTTCTTCTTCAATAATTCAGAGATGCAATCTTTAAATTTTTGAGGCAAATTTAGCAATATGATTTTCAGTAAAAGTTGTTACACTAACTTAATATCTAATAAAACTGACAAGAAGCCATGTAAACGGCAAGTAAATATCTTTTTTTATAAAGATACTCTAGTTTTATTTTTGTTTTTTCTGTATTATTGTGCTAAACCCATGTCTTTTAAAATTTCTATTTTGAACCAAAAAAAAAAAAAAAAAAGAATCTTAATTTTACCGATCTATAAAATGATCCATGTTTGATAAATTTTCTTGAGAGGATGTGCAAGCTTTTATGAGCAGCTAAACGATAGATCTATTCTCTAACCTGATGGTTCATTTAATTTGCAACAAACACACATTGATGAAATTTTCTAACAGCGATAGAGGGCAGCATGGAAATAATAATCGAATATGGATCAAAAACAATTCGATATCATCGTGTCTATCAGAAATGTAATTGTAAAATGGCATTATTTTTCTAGCTACATAATTTTCTATTTACATATTTTACGGCAATTTCACGTATGATTTTAATAATTTCCACAGTTAAAGGAATATTTATGAGTCTGATTTACTTTATTTATTTGTTTTTTATCCTTAATATAGCAGAGAACAATTATAATTAACAGAAAGGGAGATAGATTGTAGTATAGTTAGGCCTAAAGAACGTCAAATAAGCAAAATTATTTTGCAGATGATTTATTTAAATGTGATATTTCTATGAATTTAACGTATTTTCTTAAAACGTTTGAATGTAAGATTTGTATATTTTAATATCCTTTTATTCAATAATCTTAAAATTTTGTTTACAGTTATATATTGTAAAGATTTATTTCCATGTTATATGTCAATATTGTAATGATATGTATATGTATTTAAATTATCTCCTTAAGATGTAACTTATTTGTGTTGATCCAGAGTTTTTTTTTAAAAATATTATATTAATAGATTTTAAACAATGTTACAGTAGACTCCCTCAAATCCACACAACTTGGGACCAGAGGTTGTGTAGATTTTAAAGTTTTGCAGATTTCTGGTCATTGCTTTGATTACATTTTTTAAACAGCAATTTGAATGTAATAATTAATGCAATCGAGATTATAAAGGAAGCTGACAATATAATACAATATTAAAATAAGTAATAAACTAAAATAATGAACAATTAGATAATTTTTAAAATGATTAAGATATTTAAAGCAAAGATCAAGTTAATAATCAATAATGTATGATTAAGTATTCTTTATAAAGATGAATTGTATTTTTCCTAAATTATTCGATGAAACTTGCCTTATTAAAGATACATTACTAATTCACATCAAAATCATAAAATATGGAAGTTTTATTTCAGGTTTCGTCAGACTTAATAACCAAAAAAAAAAAAAAAAAAGCTTGATAATTACATTAATATATTTGATAAGAAGATTATGATTACCAGTGATATCAGCAATATCTTACATTTTTCAGAAATAAATTTATTCTTCCTTCATGAAAAAACATGAGTTAAGTAATGATAATGAAAATTACAAATTAAAATATATAAGTAATTGATATAAATCTAAAAACATCAAATTTTGCCCCCTATATGTGAACTGAATGATGTTTAATTGTTTACATCCATAAATTATGTGCAGATTTTAGAGAGTTGCATATTTTAGGGTTGCAGATTTATGGAAGTCTACTGTATTTAATGACTATTTTTTTTAAGTTAAAATCCCTTAGTTTAAAAATAAATTATGCATGTGTAAAAGTGTTTCTTTTTTGTCAGGATTACTTTTATGTATAAAAGATGATAAACCAGGGTTGGCAAATTTTTGCCAAAGTGGAAAAAACCACGGTAAAAACCATGGAAAAAATCACCCTGGCAATAATACTTTTTGCCATAATTTTTGCCGCTGGCAAAAATTAGTATTTTAAAACAGGGTTTTAAAGATTTTATTTAATTATATATGGCAAGAACTAAGAGATACTGATAAACTTAGAACATATGGATACTCTGGTCATTGCTTAAATCTTCTAAATGAAGATATATCTCCACAAACAATCACAAAACATGTTACTGAAATGCAAAATTTCTTTTGTGATCACCATGTTCCACATACTTACAAGGAAGGTCTCCATAAGGGCATACTTGGAATATTTTGAAAAAAAAATACTAATTAAATTAGTCGTATGTAATAAAGGATCAGTCAAATTTAGCGGCAGAAATACAGCAGAAAGTCTGAGAAATAATTAAATATTTTTTAATATTTGGCATGGAAAAACGAATGCATCAAAATATTTAGTAAGCAGTACTTTTCTTCATCAAAGGCAAATGATTTTTAATGTAACTGTTTATATGAATTTTTATAATGTGTGTAAATGGTATTAAGTGAATTTAAACTTAAACAATGGGAGATTTTAATTCATATATTGAATTAAATATATACATATTGCTTGTTGCTCAAGTTGTTTAGTTTATCACTAAAAAAATTCAGGGTAGGTAAGTTTTTGCCATAGGTGGAAAAAACCTGGTTAAAACTGTCTCGGCAAATATAAGTTTTTGCCAAAGTGGTGGCAAAAATAGTCTTCATTTTAATTTACCCCAGTGGCGTAGCTATGTTTTTTGGCGCCCGGGGCCAGCAAGAAATTTTGCGCCCCCACCCCAATATAGATATATAACAATTTCTCTCAATTTGGCGCCCCTAGGCCTCGGCGCCCGGGGCGGACGCCCCCCTTGCCCCCCCTTAGCTACGCCACTGATTTACCCCCCCCCCCCCAAAAAAAAAAAAAAAACTTAATACTTAGTTAAAAAATCAATATTCTAAATTTATTTTTTAACCTTTAAATAAAATAAGTACAATCATGCATTTTATAAAATATGAATCTGTTCTTGGTGTGTAAGAGGGAGGGAGACAAAATCTAATTTCAAAACAAGACATAGCAGAGGATTTTTTCAATATGTAATTTTTCATTTAATTTAATTATATTTTAAATCTGTAACAGACTAGTTTCATCAGATAAATAATTATAAATTAGTATCAAAGACTTAAATATTTACATATTGTTAAGACTCATTACATAAGACAAAAGTAGCAAAGTTGTATAAAACCTTTTGATAATTAAAAAATATATTAATGTCTGACAAAATAATTTACTTAAGGCCCCTGTCCTCGCTCGAGGAAACGCTCGCGAGCTAATGCTATTCCTATGGGGAAGCATTTTTCTAATAACTCTTTCACATTTTGAAATTTTTGAACATTTTTTTTTTTTTTTTTTTGCATTGGATAGCTGAGGTGCATGCTGACAGCGCACCTTTTTTACTTTTTCCATTTTGGTTGCAGATATTTTTTAAAAAGTTAGTTTCACTTTCAAAACCGGTTTCGGAACTGAAAGTGTTTTTAAAAAAAATATCTGCAACCAAAATTGAAAAAGTAAAAAAGGTGCGCTGTCGGCTATCACCTCAGCTATCCAATGCAAAAAAGAAAAATATTCAAAAATGTCAAAATGTGAAAGAGTTATTAGAAAAATGCTTCCCCATAGGAATAGCATTAGTTCGCGAGCGTTTCCTCGAGCAAGGACAGGGGCCTTAAGAAAAAAATTAGACATAAGATTTTTAATTTGGTTCTTAAATTTTTAAGTATTGGACTGAATCCCACCTATTTTGTAAGATTTAAAATATATAAAATTATTTAATTATATTTATTGTTAAATAATATGCTATTAAATTTAATTGTTTATACCATTATTATCATTATTAGCTTATAAATTTTATTACACATTAGAGAAAAAAACAAATTTGCCTTTTTTGCCGTTTTTTTCCATTTTTCCCCTGTTTTTTTCCAGTTTTTGCCGCTGTCTTGGCAAAAATACCTTTTTACCGGCAAAAATGCCAACCCTGTGATAAACTGAATTCAATGTTAAATCTTGCATAGTATTGTATCAGTTAGTATATCTTGGTGAAACCAAGATATGACTTATCAAAACTATTTAGACCTGTTTTGATGTTTGATTGGTAAATTTACCATTGTGTTTACCTGCACTTAAATATATGAAATTATGATAGACAAGAAAAGAAAAACATATTAGTAAACCTACCAGTCCACCACTAGAATAAGATTTGCAGGTTGTTTTCTAAAAAGATATGACTTGTCAGACCAGTTGCATTTTAGTATGCAAATCAAATTTTAACTAAATGCTGGAATTTCACTCAATCTCACTGTCTGTGATGAAAATGGAATTATGAGAGAAACGGTCCTCATTAATAACCCAAGTAATAGGTACAGGAGATGCAAAAAGTTGGAACATGTTCGCCCAGACTCATAGTCCATACATTCCGCACATACACTCCAAAGATAAAAAAAAATGATTTTAATCTTCCCATAGCAACAACAAAAACAGATTTAAATGTTTGGTTCCATTTAAAAAGTAAATAAGAGTTAATATAAAATATCACAATAAAATAATTAAAGGGTTAGATGTCTGAGAGTTAGGATCCTGGCTATTGGATTTTAAGTGCATGTTACAAATTCTAATGAGGTGTAAATGTTTAAAGTGGGTCAGATTCCACTTTAAGCAGAAATTCGGGTTTGTTTAACCTCCTTGTGCAAAAGATGATTATAGCACTCATAATCAATCAACCAACAAAAACATTAGATTACTTATAAAAGTTTTTAGAGTTCAATTTTACATGGACAGATAAGGAAATCAAAACTAAAGTATTATTATCAGATTAACTGCTTAACATAAGATTAATACTTTAATAATATTTCAATTCTGATTCAGAAACAGGAAGTAGTGCTAAAAATGATAATTAAAGAGATCATGCTTAACGTTCATTGAATAACTGAATTGGATTATTTATCTAATCTTCATTAAAAAATTTCTTTCATTAATTTTTTTATGTTCATATTATTTATTTGTTTTGTAAGTACTCTAAAAAATTCATAATACTAATAGTTTTTTTTAAATTGTGGTAAGAAAAAGACAAAATCATTTAGAAGAGACTGAATAAATAATAAATGATGGATAGCTCTTTGAAAAGTTTCACTCTGTTGCCTTAAAAGAAAGGAACGTACGAAAAGTAATGCATTTTGCATAGAAAAAAAGAAAAACTGGTTAAAATTTTATGACTGTTTTTCCATTTTTGTTTATTTCACTCAAAAGTCAATCTGGCTAGAATAGCACAAGTCAGTGGGCTCATAAGTAAAATTAAATGTTTGTGTACATATTTATTAGTTGTATTTGTTTCATATAGTTCAAAATGAAGTACTGTATTTATTTTCTGTTTCAATATAAATGTACTTTGTAGCTCAAGGGGCCCGATTTATAAACTGTTAAAAGTATTTGCCCATCCCTTTTCCCAAGTGACCATCTAGACTGGTAAAGAGTAGTACTGAGATACTTGAATTCAGGAAATATCAAACTGAAAAATGCCATTTTCGGAAGCAAACTTTAGCCCCTTAGAGACGAACGACACATATACGTGCCGCAAAAAGGCTTAAGAAGTCTTGTTAATCCCCATCAGTAATATTATACTGTAAAATTTGCCTTATTTAATCGAAGCAATTGCTCGATTTATTAAAGTACAAATTTCTGTTTTTAAAAATCATTAAAATTTTCGTAAAAGGCTCCCGTCGCAAAGGGGTTAATGATAAAACGAATATTCATAAATATTTTAAAATTACCTAATTTTTAAGATTTCTCAGATTACATCTCTTAATACCATGCTCCTCTTCCTCTGTCAGGGTTGCTATGCCTGAATCTCTAGCACTGACACTCAGGGCCTGATAAAGGCAAGGGCATGCGGGGCAATTGCCCCGGGTCCCCCGGCTTAAGGGGGGCCCCCACAAGGACAGATACATTTTTCGTCAAAGGAGTGTCAAATGATAAAAAATGGTCAAAAGTGACTAAAATTCTTTTTTTTTTTTAATTTTAAGAGTCTTCTCCTAACCCCTCTGTTTCCGTACCCAATGCCTTCTTAAGGCCTCACATTTATCCTCATATTTCTGTAATCGAAAAAAAACTGTATTCTATAAATTTTTTAAAGTTGTCTTTCTTATGCTTTTATGTATATAGATGTGAATTGTACTTGGTACGAAATTTACGTACACATACAGTAGTTATGAACTTCAGTTTTAGTCACTTGAGTATAAATTACGAAAAATTTTAAGTTAGATGCCCCCCCCTAAAAGTGTTTGCCCCAGGCCCCCCCACTGTCTAAGTCGGGCCCTGCTGACACTGATGAAATTAGATGGGGAGCTAAATCTGCACCAACTTAGCTTGACTCAGAATCTTTGCAAAATCAAATAAGTAGATTTATTCATTAATCCACATGAATTATTTCTGTATATAAAAAATGGAGAAAGAACGTAGAAAATAAAGATTTAAATGTAATACATTCCTATCCTTATTATTTGTTGTTTGTTTTATAAATATTCTTAATCTACTTTTTTTATATTGCAGGTGCAATTGTTTATGAAGGTTTCTTAACATAACATGAAAACGGTTCTAAAAACAAATTCTGTTTAAAGAATAAAGAATTTTTTCTCCTACTAAATATATAGTGGCATAAAAAACTGGTATAAAGAGGATTTTCTAACACTTCTGAACTAGTTGCTGATAATATAACTGTTTAATTTTCCCTGAAAACTGCTACGATGAATTAGATTATGATTGATAGACAACATGTTTTATAAGTCTGTGGAGATGAAGGTTAAGTCGTGATTCTGTAAACATTTATGATCTTTTTCATTGAACAAATATTTCTTTTACTAAACATATTAAAAGCTCAACTGTATAAATAACTAAAACATTAAATATGATACTATACAGCTGACCAGCAGCTGTCCCCACGCCACACTTCATCGATGAGCGTCGTACAACAAGTGACTGAAAAAAGTTTGAGTTCCCCAGCAATCCATATTCTTGCCAAAACTTCGCCAAACAGTCGCCAAATAGGAGGATGCTCTTGTCCCGTTCTTCTTGCTCTCCGCTAAAAATCTGAACTGAATTATGCTTGTTTCCACTTTAGATCAGGCAAATTAAGGTCGCCACAATTCTATATTTCTCATGTGAGGTGTGCAACAACAATTTTCCATATAAAGTCTACTTTACTTCAGTGTTCTCGTATGCATACTAAAAATAAATCCTTCTCTTGTGAGGTGTGCCACAAGAAATTCACCAGAAAGAGTTATTTAAAAGTCCACCAGCGAACTCATACAAGAGAGAAACCTTTCAGTTGTGAAATTTGCAACAAGAGATTCACTCGAAAATGCCATCTGAACGCTCACCTGCGCAATCATACTGGAGAGAAACCTTTTTCTTGTGAGGTATGCAGTAAAAGATTTTCTCAAAAAAGTAGCTTGGATCGCCACAGACGAATTCATACTAAAGAGAAACCATTCTATTGTGGGGTGTGCAACAAAGGGTTTTCTGATAAATCTCATTTGAATGTCCACCTACGAGTTCATTCAGAAGAGAAACCGTTCTCCTGTAAAGTGTGCAACAAACGATTTTCTCTTAATCATAATTTGAATGCCCACCTGCAAATTCATACTAGGGAGAAACAGGGCCGTAGCTAGAAGTGATCAATAGGAGTTGGGGAGAGGGGGGGGGGCTCATAACTTTTTTTCTCTCTTTCTTATGCAGAAAGATAAATTAGTGCATATTTACATTGTAGGTACTGTTTCTTATTAAACTGTTGAAATAACTTCTCTTTATACTAAGAAAAGTATAGGATGATGAAAATTTTGAGTGTATAACTGGTGCAAAATTTAACATCATGTTAGCTTCATATGTACAAATTCGCGTTTGTAACAAAATGATCGCCCTCTAGTGATCTAAAGGGGAACTACAACAGCCCTGCTTCTTTCATCGCGTCAGCATTGATTACTGTGTGTAAGATATCATTTGGGATACTAAATTCTTAATAAACATAAATAAACGTACCAAAAAACGATAATATATCTTACTGTGTGTCACAATACAACTCTAGAGAATTGGAAAATCAAGAACTAAGCTTTCATTTATTCGCAAATTGAAAAAAATAAATATTTGTTGCCTCTGCAAACAGCAACAAATCTTTGGTCAGCAGAAATTCCGATTTTTCGTCGCATATCACAGTTTGTTACAATTTACTAATAATCTATATCAGATTATTAAAAAAATTATTATTATTATTGCGATGTGAAAATATATTAAAATAAAATATAAACATAACTTGCAAAGTTTCTAAAAATATTTTGGGGATTAAATAAACAAAAAAGTAGAAAAAACTATTAAAAAATTCTTTGACAGCTTAATTTTTAAACCAATTAAGTACGATACGCGTCTAAAAAGTAAGATTTTACCAGGTTTAAAAAGTATTTCATTTAAAAGTTTAATTTAATGTTCATCTTCATAAAAATTTTCTTTGAATAATCAAAATATTTAAAGCTCTTATAAAATAAGCACAACAGATAAGATTTAAAAAAGAGTTAAAAATTTTCTAGATTAAAAAAATATAAATAAATAAAATATTCTTATTTGTCTGTTACAAATAGATAAATAACAAATTGGGTGTAAAAGAGAATAAAAAAAAGATAACATTTGATAAATTTACAGTTAATAGTAAAAGAATGGAAAACAAAAGAAAAAGAAAAGCTTAATTAGTATTAAAATATTTAGCAAGAAATACTTTGATAAAAGTAAATAAAATATTTTCGATATTTAAACCAGCACTTAAATATATAAAAAAATCAATAAAAAATAGAAAGGAATTTTTTTTTTTTTTTTTTTTTGAAGAATTAAGTACTAGTCAAGGTTAATAATATCATATTTTTCATAAAATCAACTTAGAGATAATTATAAAAATTTTCAGACTCGATACGAACTAGAAATTGAAACATAATGCACTTAACATGAAAACTAATAAAACAATAATAATTTATATTTCTTGTGTTGATGCAGATACATCTGCATAGGCTTAGAATTAAAAAAACTGCAATAATTTTACAATTATAAGTGCAAGAACTGCTATGACATTTCTTTTATTTGTTATATTCTATGAATTCTATTAATTGAATGTTTATACACTGTGTTGAATTCAGATCTCTGAAGCATTAATTTCCCCCCCCCCGGAAGATTTTAGTTTTTGTGTTCCAATGGTAGAAAAGTATAATTCCGCCCCCTCCCCCGGAGCCATAGAAATCTCTCCAAGAGAAAAATGTCTGAATTCAATACTGCTTAAGTTGCATTAAATTAAATAATAAAATTATTTATTTATTGTTTTTAAATTTATCCTCTTACTATCCATAATTTTATTAATTAAAGATAAAAATAGTTTTCAATATATTTTAATTATCGATTTGGGTATTTCAAATATCTACAATTTTGACAGCTTTTCATTGCCTTAACATAGAAAAGCAATCATAAAAATTCATTTTTAATTTAAAAATTTTTTTTATAATTTACTTAACACCATGCATAATAGATAGCTGTATGACCTTATACTGCATTAAATTTTCTTGAAATGCATTGAAAAGTCTTGTCCGATTATAAAATATTCCTTTAAAATTAAATATATTTAAAAAATACATGCAAAGTAAATTGAAATGATACAGACGATGTATGAAATAAACAAAACAACACTCACCTGTAACAGTATAAGAAAACTTAAACACAACGTTTTCGCGTTTTATTTTTATCAATTAGAGTATTCAGAATATTTTATTCATTTTCCTTATTAAATAACGTACAGCTTATAGTGTACGGACTTTCTTTAATTACACTTGATCGAATGCACGCAGCTTCAATCTGCATGTCATTTTCTCACTTACACTTTATCTTGTACATTTCTAAGTGATTTGAATTGAAAATTTAGACCACTTCAGTCAAATATATACCTCGTTTATAACTCTTCATGAACTTTAAAATTTGTACTAAAGTAAGCCGATTTTTCATTAAAAGACTTATAAAAAAATCCACAAGCAACACACAATACACGAGGCAAGCACAAGCAGAAGCCGGCGGTGATAACCGCATGCACGTGGGACTGTTTACAAACAATAGCAGTGAGAAAAGCGCCACCTTTCTTCCATTACAAACGCGAATAGGATGAGGGAGTGTGGAATTATTTATTTTACATACAATTTAGTAATTCTGCAAAATTATGAATGGGTCTCAAAATTAAATTAGATTTTTGAATAGAATTTCATTTGAAATTTCGAAACAGAAATTCATTGAGTGACCTTGGAATCTTTTTGAGGGGGGGGGGGGTGAGCAGCTCATAGCGCCTCCTTAGCTACGGCCCTGGGGAGAAACCTATTTCTTCTGAATTGCGCTAGAAAAGATTTTTTTCAGAATTTTAATTTGAACTTCTTTATGGAAATTCATACTGAAGACAAATCTTTCTCCTGAAAATCTGCAATAAGGGATTTTCTTTAAAATCTCATTTGAATATCTACCTGCGAATCCATACTAAAAATTAACCTTACCCTGGCATGTTTGTGAAACAAAGGATTTTCGGAAATCCAAAATTGAGTAGACACCTGCGAGTTTATACTGAACGGAAAACTTTCTCTCATGAGCAGTGTTCTCGCTGACATTTCACCAACGTTAGTAATTTGGCTAATTAAAAATAAAAAACATTCGCCAAAGGAAAAAAGTGCTAGCCAAATAGATTTGCCGTGTACCACTAAAAAATCTTTAATCCTTTAATGTACCATTTTTGTATTCAATATGTTCTAAAATAACCTAAGTTTTTATAACTGCGATAACGATTGTTATTAATCTAATTTCAACTATCCGCTACAAATATATTTAAAGTATGTATGTATGCATATGTATGAAAAAAGAAAAGACAGAAAAAGCAAAAATTGAGCACTAGCAATTTGGCGAATCTAATCGCTTGTTTACTCGCCAAATGAAGAATTTAGTCGCAATTTGGCGCGATGGCGAGCGACAGCGAGAACACTGCTCATGAGGCATTTATGAGTGTCCCTAAAATATAATTTAAGTAAACGAATAAATTCATACTAAAAAGAAGCCCTTGATTTTCTTAGATATATAACAAATTGTAGAATAATAAACTTTATTTATATGGGGTGAGCATTGTACCATTGCAAAGTGTGAGACTTCTTTAACTTGTTACACATATATTTATTTTAGCCTTTTTCTTTCTTATATTTGCAGTGAAAATTTTAGTAAGTCAAATTTGAATTTAAACGTGTATGTTTAGTGATATCAAAAAAAAAAATTCACATATATAAAATATAATATTTTTATTTAATGAATCTAATTAGATATTTCCTTACTCTTTTTAAATATGTACATAATCATTCTTCTATTAAGAATTGGGGATGTATGATGAAAATATACAGTTATTTTAAATTAAGCAAAATGATTTTTTAATAAAACAGATTGTTAAACGTGCTTTTTAGCTTTTCATATGCGCATTCAATTTATTCTAAGTTTGTGATAAAAAGTATTTTGTACATGCTATGTATCTTTTAAATCTAAAGTAATAGATTAAGCTGGGTAAATTTGAAACTGGATTCACCACTAAAGATACACATGGTATAGTTGTCTGAGTACTTAAGCAGAAAAATTGCAGTAAGGAACCTATTTTGGATAAGTATAAACATATGCAGGCGAATCATCGCGTCAATATCAAACTTCACAATTTCTGCGCATAAACTAATTCAATATGCTTAAACATATTCTGCCTAGGTGATACTTTAGAATACCAATAATAGAAACACATTTTAAAATTTGTTTGCGCACCAGTTTGCAAGAGTAAAATGTAGAATGCGATGCATTTTTTATCTTTTTATTTTAAAATGGATGAATTATCTTTTAATTTTATCTGTTCTGCTTTTTCAGTGCTGGAATGGAAAGTTTAAGTTCTGAAATTTTTATTTTGTAAGAGCTTTACATATTTTTTATAAAATACAAAAATCATTATTTTAAAGAAAAAAAATGAATTAAATTTATTTACATTTCTTGTGGTAAAAAAAAAGTTTAAATATAACAAAGACAAAATAAAACAAAGCATGTTTAAAATATGTATCAAAGTCCTTATTGTTCATTTTTCAGTTTATTCATAGAAAATTTTAATACATATAAAATTATTTTCATTCTCCTAAAGAAACAAAAATAAAAATCTTTACTATAGTTAAAAACAAACAGCGGTTGGATTTGTGATGTGAGACAAATCTAATTTAAATTTGTAACTTTGCTTTTAAAAAGCTTCGTTTGTAAGATTTCTTGTAACACATTTGCTCATAAATCTAATTTTAAAATACTCCATCACACTGGATTAAAATTAAATTATTTCAGTCAAAGATTTTATGACACATCCAGTTTAAATAAGCATTTTATTTACACACCGTAGAAGTGTTTCATCTATGAGATGTATAATAAACGATTTTCTGTTATCTTTAATTTAGACAAGTTGAATTATACACTTACTAGCAGGCTATGCCCGCTGCGCTCAGTGGCGTAGCTAAGGGGGGGCAAGGGGGGCGTCCGCCCCGGGCGCCGAGGCCTAGGGGCGCCAAATTGAGAGAAATTGTTATATATCTATATTCTGGTGGGGGCGCAAAATTTCTTGCTGGCCCCGGGCGCCAAAAAACATGACAGTAGGTGGCTACGCCACTGGCTGCGCTGGTCAATATTTCAAAATCAACCATGGATGAAACGAACTGGTGAATTTAAATTTGTATTTTAAATAATTTGGACCTCCAGCAGCACCTTGCTCATTGCTGAAAACGATTCAGACACCATTGTGATATTAAATTATCTTAAACGTTGCACAAAAACCAGCTGTTTAGAAGTAACTATTTTAGTTTATTACTAACAGTGCACATTTGGAATCGAAATGAGACCATTATGGCAACAGGATTTAAAATTTTCGGTTATCTGAAGAAATATTAATTATAAGATAAAAACAAAAATTATTACTTATCAGCGTAAAAAACAATTTATTATAGATTAAAAATTCCTAACGTTTCGAACTCAATCTAATGAGTCATCTTCAGAGGTATATTTTTAAAGGAGAAATAATTTACATTAAAAACAGATTGGCATACTATAAATTGACAAAAATTATACTAAATAAACATTAAAGGCCAAGATTAAAAAATAAAAATATGTACCAGTTGCCATCACTCAGTAGACAATACAACAATGACAAAACCATGGAGGAAACTTACAAAAGTATTTCTTTTAAAATATTAAACCAGATATTAGGTATTTGAAAGGACATATTGTCATTGCAGACTTCATTCTTCCTGAAACCAATTTCTATAGATTCCCTTATGAGTGCTTTTTGCGGATTTGAACAATGAGAAATAATCTTTACTTTATCAAAACAAACATTTCTTAAAGTCCCCTTCATCGATAATCTGGACAGAGCTGTTGATGGTCTATTAAATTTTAAATCGGCTTTATGCTCCTTGATCCTCTCAACTAACCATCTCATAGTTTTGCCTACATATGACGTCACTGTACCATTATTCAGTTCTATATATTATATCAGTTCTAGTTATTGTCCAAAAATTATACATAATTTAATCAGCAAGTACAATAGTTATCCTCAAGATGCCCAGTTAACACGCAAATCTTATAGAAAAATTTCATATATCCCTATAATGTTTGAAAGATTAAAGAGAATTTTCAATAAATTTGATATTCATCTTGTAGCCTCCCCCACTAAAAATTTGTTTGCAGCTATAATCAAAAAACAAGATCCCGTTCCATTTTTATTCCAGTCAGGCGTGTATGAAATACCCATAGAACTGAATAATGGTACAGTGACGTCATATGTAGGCAAAACTGTGAGATGGTTAGTTGAGAGGATCAAGGAGCATAAAGCCGATTTAAAATTTAATAGACCATCAACAGCTCTGTCCAGATTATCGATGAAGGGGACTTTAAGAAATGTTTGTTTTGATAAAGTAAAGATTATTTCTCAATGTTCAAATCCGCAAAAAGCACTCATAAGGGAATCTATAGAAATTGGTTTCAGGAAGAATGAAGTCTGCAATGACAATATGTCCTTTCAAATACCTAATATCTGGTTTAATATTTTAAAAGAAATACTTTTGTAAGTTTCCTCCATGGTTTTGTCATTGTTGTATTGTCTACTGAGTGATGGCAACTGGTACATATTTTTATTTTTGAATCTTGGCCTTTAATGTTTATTTAGTATAATTTTTGTCAATTTATAGTATGCCAATCTGTTTTTAATGTAAATTATTTCTCCTTTAAAAATATACCTCTGAAGATGACTCATTAGATTGAGTTCGAAACGTTAGGAATTTTTAATCTATAATAAATTGTTTTTTTACGCTGATAAGTAATAATTTTTGTTTTATCTTATAATGTTTACAGCGTAAGTCCAAGATTTCATTTGAAATATTAATTATTACAGTCGTTACCATGGTACAACTTCTGAAAAATTTCTTCACAACTTTTCATTATGTGAAGCCAGGAACCCAAAGCTATTCCCACCTAAAAAGTTTATATATACAGGGTGATTCAGCTCGTCGGTGACAAACTTTAAGGATCGATAGAGCACACCTAGACGAACATTTTTGAATAGGGAATGTAGGGTCCCTGACGCGATGGTAAGGCGCTAGGCGCTTTCGAAAATTTGGGTGCCGAAATTCGAAACGTCATAAAAACTAGGGAAATGGTTAGATTTTCTTGCTTGTTGCGTCGAAATGATTCTGTTTGTTTAGACTTTCTTCAGTACCAATTTGATAAGCGTATCTCTTAAAACATGGATAGGGGGCGCTGCAGACTTTGGAGAGCTAGACAACAACTTTAAGCCCGTTATTTTGATAATTTAACACATGCTCGCCAAAGTTTATACTCTAACTTAAAGTTTGAACCCAAAAGTAGAGCCCTGCAAAAAGCGTAAGAGCCGGAATAAAATGTCAAAGTACAGGGTGGTCGAAACTCGAAGGCTCCTAAGAGATAAACAAACAGATTTCTTGACTTATGGCATGCATTTTCATGATTCTGTTTGCTGGGGCTCTCTGAAACTCAGTTGAACGGTACAAAAAGAAACATCGATAGGGGGCGCTTTGGGCAAAAAACATAATTCGTTGACATTTCGGACGCTAACTGGAAACGGGGCGCTACGATCAGTTAGTAATAATGAAAACACATTTTCTACCTCTGCTCAACACTTCTGAATAAATTTAGACCAAAAACATCAATGATACTGGAAATTTATTTACAAAAAATAACACTACAGAAGATGCTCGAAATTTCGACCTTGGGCCATGATGCAGGCTTCGCACCTCCGTCGCATTGAGGAGTGTGTGTTTCCAACAATGCCAGGAGTATCTCTGATCTGCCCTGCAGCTGCCACAATGCGCGCCACATGTTCTTCAGCACTGCTGACAGGTGTATGGTATACCTCGGCCTTCAGGTAACCCCAAAGGAAGAAATCCAAGCAGGTGAGGTCTGGTGATCGGGCAGGCCAGTGAACTGGACCCCCACGCCCGATCCACCGCTGGCCATACCTTGCGTTTAGATGGAGACGCACGTCGTTCGTGTAATGGGCCGGAGCTCCATCGTGCTGGAACCACATCTGGCGACGCGAACCTTCGGGTACGTGCGCCTCCTCCAGAAGCTGCGGCAGCACTTGATCCAGGAAAATCAGGTAATTTCCACCTGTCAGCCGTTCAGGTAACAAATAAGGGCCAATGAGGCAATCCCCCAGAATGCCGGCCCACACATTTACTGAGAAACGCTCCTGGGCTGCTCGGCTTCTGGTTTCATGTGGATTTTCATCACACCACACATGACTGTTGTGGGCGTTCCACATTCCCTCCCGGCTGAAGGTGGACTCGTCCGTAAACAAAATGATGTTTACAAAACGGGGATCCCTGGATCTCATCGCCAAGTACCATCTTGAGAATTCCACTCGAGGGCCAAAATCCTGCTCTCTGAGCAACTGCACCCGCTGGATGTGGTAGGGGTGCAGATTCCGGGAACGTAAGATGCGCCACGCAGTTGCTTGCGAAATGCCAACATGTCTGGCGATATCTCTCGTGCTAAGACCTGGGTTGTCCTCAACCAGGTTAAGCACAGCCTCTTCGTTGTCGGGGGTGCTCACTGATCGCTCCCGTTCAGGCCTGCCTCCGTCGAAAGATCCCGTTGTGGACAACCTCTGGTGTACTCGAGCGAAGAAGGCATGGCAGGGGATTTGCCTGTTGGGGTAACGCTCGGCGTACAACCGCTGAGCGGCTCGTCCATTACAACCAGCAGCGCCATACGCCAAATGCATGTCAGCCAATTCAGAGTTTGTGTACCGTTCCATCCTACTACCGATCTGCAGACAAGTAACCCGAAGCTTAAGTAGGTACCGCACGTTCAAAAGACGTGTCTGCGCATACAACTACGTCATCTCGCGTTGTCGTCTACGCATTACGTATCTTTTGCATATCGATATGGTACGATATCTTTTGCATAAATCAGCAAAAAGCACCTTATGTAAATTTTATTGCGCGCATTGTGCATGATTGAAACCAGCAATGTTTGTTAAAAAAAAAAAAAATCTGCAGTTTTAATAGCTTCTTATGATAAGTAAATTACACTCTTGTTTTGTTTCTAACTGATCGCAGCGCCCCGTTTCCAGTTAGCGTCCGAAATGTCAACGAATTATGTTTTTTCCCAAAGCGCCCCCTATCGATGTTTCTTTTTGTACCGTTCAACTGAGTTTCAGAGAGCCCCAGCAAACAGAATCATGAAAATGCATGCCATAAGTCAAGAAATCTGTTTGTTTATCTCTTAGGAGCCTTCGAGTTTCGACCACCCTGTACTTTGACATTTTATTCCGGCTCTTACGCTTTTTGCAGGGCTCTACTTTTGGGTTCAAACTTTAAGTTAGAGTATAAACTTTGGCGAGCATGTGTTAAATTATCAAAATAACGGGCTTAAAGTTGTTGTCTAGCTCTCCAAAGTCTGCAGCGCCCCCTATCCATGTTTTAAGAGATACGCTTATCAAATTGGTACTGAAGAAAGTCTAAACAAACAGAATCATTTCGACGCAACAAGCAAGAAAATCTAACCATTTCCCTAGTTTTTATGACGTTTCGAATTTCGGCACCCAAATTTTCGAAAGCGCCTAGCGCCTTACCATCGCGTCAGGGACCCTACATTCCCTATTCAAAAATGTTCGTCTAGGTGTGCTCTATCGATCCTTAAAGTTTGTAACCGACGAGCTGAATCACCCTGTATATGTGACATTTTAAAGTTAGGAGCCAGAAACATCATCGCCAGGGTCCCCGTTCTTTGCACAGAAGTCATGGCCAGCGAGGAAAAAAATAAAAAATAAATAAATGTAGCAGATCCAAAAAATCACTCATTGGTAGCTGTAAGTTTATTTATTCAACTGTAGTCATTATAGAGGGAAAAACTCCTTTTTGCAAACGATCTTTTACCGAAATGTCCAAAAAATATTCCATCATTTACTTCAATCAGCCGCACTCATCGACGAAAGAACTCCAGAATCTATCCCCTTCTCATCTCGAGACTTCCACCTTTTAAAACTAAAAAGAAAATTCTAGAACTTTCTGTAATCTCAAACTATCATCCTTTTATGTAAACAGAATTCTTGTCCAGATACGAGACTATTTTACACAGACGATAAATTTATTTAAAAAAAAATATTATTTAACCAATTTATAATCGACTCATAATTTCTTGGGCAGACGATTTTCATAAATGATTAATTTTAAGAGAAAAAGAAAAGAAATGAATTTATTAATGCACACATCAAAGGTTGACAGCGGAAAAATAAATAAATAGATAAAATAAAATAATGATATTTTTTGAAAGGTATGGTTTTGGAATAAATTTAATCAGATTTTCTTAAAAAGGGTTGATAAAAACATAGAAGAAATCAGTTTTATTTGGAATATTAAGAAATAAAGTTTTAATTAAGAATATTTTTAATTTAGAGCCATCTTTTTAAATTTACGCATACTGGAATAATGTTTTTTAAGGCAAATTAAGAATTTATATCGTCTGCATACAGATTAACAGATTAGATCTAGAAACAAGATTTTAATTTAATAATTTGAAGTAAGTACGGAACATTATTATAAGAAAATTAAGGTAGTATAAAGGTTAGTTTTGGCGAAAAAATTTTAAATTTGTAATATTACCCCCCCTCCCCGAAAATTTGTATGAAATTGATAGTTAAATAAAACTACAAGTTCAGACAACAGAAATATAATAATTTAGAAAAGTCAAATTTTGGAATAAAACTGTCAAACCCAGGAAGCCAAGAGATGGAAGAAAAGAAAATTAACGCAATATAAAAATATTAGCGATTAAAATAATATATTTAAGAGAAAATTAATCTGAATTAAATTTAGGTAGGAGCATTTCCCTGAAAGAGATACAATACTGTTACAATATCACTTACTATTTGTAAGTGCATAGGAGATAATACATACAATAACAGTAAATAAGTTATAAATATAAATAAGCAAGAGA
The DNA here is from genome assembly GCA_964019185.1 of Maratus speculifer. NCBI lineage: Eukaryota > Metazoa > Arthropoda > Arachnida > Araneae > Salticidae > Maratus > Maratus speculifer. Next base: position 241,778,097 of record OZ025302.1, on the reverse strand, counting down.
TAAAAAATATAATAAAAACAATAACAATTCGTTCTCATGGAAGTTTAAATAATTACAATAACTTAATGCATAGGTTATTTTAAATAAAGTTCTTCAAATGAAAAAAGTCTTTCCATTGTGTATAAAAGTCTTTTCCAATGTTCACTGAATACAGTCTCTTTAATTAAAGATCTCCAAATCTAGTTTAATCTTTGTTTTTTATGTTATGTTGGATCCAACATCTTTTAACAATCAATCAAATTTTTCTTTCAATAATATATCAATTTTTTTAATAATAAATAGCATCACTCTCAATATCAATAATAAATAATATAGAAAAATTTAAATAATAACAATAACAACAATAATAAGTGATAGTATAATAAGACTCCATATCGTAATATTTCTCAATAAGAGTATAATTAATACTAAACTTCATTATAGAAATCATAATGATAATAATAATAAAACAAGAGTATAATCAAAAGAAAATATCACAATTTGTTTATTATTGATAGGGAAAATATTGGTTGAGGATAAAAATAATTACATAGCAACTAAATAATTTTCTTATCTTCTAATAGCATAAGAAAGTATTTTTTGCTAGCCGAAAGTATAAATAAAAAAAAATCATAATAATTCCAAAATCCAAATAATATTAAATCTAACTATTTAGAAAATGGACTCTCAACCAGTATTTCCTTACAATAATTCCTCTCTGATACTCTTTTACAAAATTGTCAAATTTGGTTATAAGTTTTCAAATGCCAAATGTAGAATATTGTTTCATCTACACATGGTTTATAAATTTTAATAATATATTTAATATCTGTAGTTTTCACAATCACTGAAAATCACATATTATGTTATAGGTTTGAGTAGAATCATCAGATTTTATAACTATTATCACATAATATCTGCTGAATAAATAGAGTAATACTAATGTCAATAAATGAGTAAATATAGTTAGACTTAAATACGCTTAAAATTAATTTATCAACATCAATTTGAAAGCCTTTACAATCAAAGTGTACACCTTATGCCTGCATAAGGAGCCCAATTTAACCCCAAAAACTCCCAAAAACAAGTAATATTCTTGTTGCGCACCAAGAACATACCTGTTAATGTTGAAAATTATGGTGATAAAATATTTAAAGAATAAGAATTAAAATTTAATCTACTGTCTTGACTTTAGTTTGATCTAGTGATTGTGATTGTATTTGAGGTTTTGTTTGTTTTTTGGGTTGCTCATGAAACAGTTTAAAATCTTCTGGTGAAAAATAGGATCTTAATTTAGAAACATGCACAATAACGGAATTCTGTCCTGTCTCATAATTAAATTTATCTATTTCATAAGTAACATCAGAAAGTTTATTTATAATTTTATATGGTCCAGAGAAAGTAGGTTCTAATTTTCGAGTGTTGGGGTATTTAAATTCTTCATAAATTACAGAGTCTTGTATTTTTAATGGGCATTCGACAAAATTTCGATCATAGAGTCTTTTACTTTTAAGGTGAAATTCCCGAGTTCGCGCTTTCGCAATTTTGAGGGCTTTGTCTACTGGTGGATAATAGTTTTGTTTTAAAGGAGATTCATAAGGCAATTGACCATAAAATAAATAGGCAGGTGGGAACTTGGTGATAGAATGGGGCGTATTGTTGTATTCTTCGATGACTTGGTTTAATAATCTAGTCCAAGGTATTTTAGAAGAAGTGGAATTAACTTTACATTTAAGCCTGGTAACTATAGTCTGATTAACTCGCTCTACTTTTCCATTGGTCTGAGGATGATGTGCGGATGTAAAACGCTGTTGAACATGATGATTTCTAAGGAATTTCTTAAATCTTGGAGATCTGAAAGATTTATGCCTGTCACTAAGTATTTTTTGAGGTGCTTTGATATTGAAAATTTGTTTTAAACAGTTAGTGTATGTTTCAGTGGTAACATTTTTGGAGGGAAAAGCCCAAACAAATCTAGTTGCATGATCTATTATTATGTGTAAGAATTTTTTTGTTGAGTTGTAATAGTTAAATCCACCAACAGTATCAATAGAAAGACATTCAAAAGGTTGATCTGTTGCTGGCATAGCTTGTAATAAGCCGAATCTTTTCTGTTTTGGTTTTTTATTTTTCTGACAGGTGTCGCAATGTTTAACAAATTCTGTAATGTCTATTGTCATATTAGGCCAATAAGAGTTGGGAGATATTAAATTAAGCATTTTTTGAATCCCTAAATGTCCAAAATTATCATGAGCAATATGGAGTAATTTTTTTCTTAATGACATTGGTACAACAATTTTTTTGAATCCCTTTTTCTGAACTATAATAATTCCATTCTCTTTTTTATATTTTTTGTCACAAACATTGTCTTTGTCTTGCATCTCTATAATTTCTTTCCTATCTAGCAATAAACTAATATGTTGATTAAAATGACAAACAGGATTTCGTGACAACATGTCTGCTTCGACATTTGTTGAACCCTTTTCATATTTTATCTCATAATCAAACATACTAAGTTTGAGCGACCATCTAAAAAGCCTACCTCTTAAGTTTTTAACACTCTTTAACCATACTAGAGATGCGTGGTCCGTATGAATTGTAAACTTGACACCATGAAAGTAATGATAGAATTTGTCAAGAGTATCTATAATAGCTAAACATTCTAATTCAGTTATGAAATAATTTTGCTCATAACTCTTCAAAATTCGAGAATGATAAGCAATAGGATGTAAGAAATTATCTTTATCAGGTTGTTTTAGAACGGCACCTACTGCTATCTGAGAGGCATCTACAAACATATGTAAAGGTAATTTAGGATCATAAATTTTGAGGATGGGTTTTGCAATTAAAGAATTTTTTAATTTTTCAAAAGACTCCTGGCACTCTGAATTCCATTCCCATATTGTGTCTTTTTTAAGTAATCGATTTAGAGGATATCTAATTTCAGCATATTTATTAATGAATTTATGGTAAACATTAATGGAACCTAGAAATCGTTGTAACTCTTTCACATTGGAAGGAGGTTTTAAATTTTTAATGGTTTCAATATTGGCATTTGATGGAGTTATAGTTCCATAAGTGATTTCATAACCTAAGAAATTGATTTTATTTTGGCCTAATTTACATTTAGAAAGTTTAAGTTTACTGTTTTCTTGTTTGCAAATGTCAAAAATTTGAGCTAAATGGTTTAAATGTTCTTGTAAAGAGGAAGAGAAAATTATAATATCATCAAAATAGTGGCACGCAAAGTCGATTTTATATTTATTAAGGATCCTTCGAATGGTTCTATTGAATATGGGAGGGCCCGTTTTTATGCCAAAAGGGAGCACGAGCCACTCAAAAAGTCCAAAATTGGTTGTAAATGCTAATTTTTCTGTATCGGATGGATGTATTGGTATGTGCCAGTAGCCAGAGGCTAAATCCAAAGTTGAAAAATACTGAGCACTACTCAATTTATCTAAAATTCCATCGATACGGGGCAAGGGTTCTGCATCGTTTTTAATTATTGCGTTTAATTTTCTATAGTCTATACATAATCGCGTTTTTTTACCTTCCTCTCTTTTCATAACTAGTGTAACAGGGGCAGAATAGGGGCTATTACTTTCCTTTATCAGTCCGGCTGCTAACAATGATTGAATTTGGTTTTTTATTTCTATTTCTTCTAGGGGAGATGTTCGGTAAGGCCTCAAAGATATAGGTAGGTCAGATTTTAATATAACGCGTTGTGGTTCAATATTTATCCTACCCACATCATATTTATGCTTTGCAAAAATATCACTATAAATATGAACTAATTCCCTTAAATTTACATCTTGAATTAAATTTATTTCCCCAGTTAAATCTGAATCCGAATTATCGCGAAAATTTTGAAGAGTCATGGAACCTCTATAATCAGGATGCACATTAATTTCGTGATCATTTTCAACACAGTCTTCATTTTTCATAATATTTCCACAAGTAGATTGTAACTCTATATCATGATTACTTACATTCAGTGTTTCATTATCATAATTATCTATTGCTACAGTATTACCAGTATTTAATTTCATATTTTTTTTATATTCTGAGGTTACAATTTCATTAGATTGATCCCTGTTTTGTTGTACTTGGTCCATATTTACTGTATTGAAATGAAGGGATCTCTCATTATGTATGGATATACTGTTAGTTATAATTTTCCTTCCCTGCCTTACAATACAATTTTTACATTCTATGGTTAATTTAAATTTAGAACATTCTTTTAACCCCAAAATAGCATAATCCAAATTTGTATTGCATACTAAAAAATTAACATATTTTTTAATTTTACCCACTTTTAGAAGAACACTACATTTTTTATTTATATGTAAAAATCCTTTTGCCGGACCAATGGTAACTGAGGGTATAGTCTCAATTTTAGCATTAAGTTTTTTAACAAATTTAAGTGGCAATATTGCAATAGTTGAGCCAGTATCTACAACACATGGTAAATTATAATTATTTGTATATCCATACACAATTAATTGCCAAACATTATGAAAATTATTTTGTGAGATATTTGGAAGATGGAGAGGATGGTACCTCATTCCTAAAAATACATTCTCTTTCCCAATGAAAAGCATTACACACCCCCCTATTTGTGCATATCCTACAAGGACTTGAAGAATATGAATTTTGAATATAATTATTTTGACAAACTCTAGGTCTTTGAAACTGAGATTGTCTTTGGGGAATCCAATTCCTAGGTGTATTATTGGGCTTAACTGGCTGAATCCAGGGCCTAGTTGATTGAAAAGGTTGAAAATTTTGTCTAGCTGATGGTTGATTTATTACTTGGTTTGAAACTAGTGGGGTGGAAACTTCCACGAATTGTTTGACAACCCGGTACCATTCTGTGGTACTACTAGGAGGATTTATAATAATATTGTTTTTGAATTCTGGTTTTAAACCATCAGTTAAACCTTGTAATAGTATATTTTCACTAAGATGTAATTTCCTACCAATTTCCACTTTTTTACGAAAATAAGTTTCTAAATTCTCTAAATTATCTAATTTCAGATTTGAAAAATCAGAAAAACTCGGGAAGTCCAATTCAATGAGTCTTTCTATCAAAATTTTCTTAATTTGTTCATAATCCGTACAATTTAAGCAGTCATTGATATAAATTTTTTGCGCTTCACCTTTCAAATATTGCGCAATAGAATTAAATTTCCATTCTAGATTTTTCTGTTCCCTATCACATGTTTTATCAAAATAAGTTAACCAAGACAAAATGTTCATTCCAGAACTCGGGTCAAACGGTACGAACTTAGGATCTTCCATAATTTTTTTATTCTTACTCATTAGAATAAATGAAGCACTTCTATTTTCTTTATTAAATCCTAATCGTAAAATCATTCGCAATAAATTTCAAAGTTAATGATTTCTATCAATTACATATTTTTTCAAAATTACTATATTTAGCTGCTAACTTTAACCAGAAATTTTATCTAATAAAACAGAAATTGTAAATATCAGGGGCGTGCCAGCAGTATTCGGCGCCTGTGTGCAGAACTGTATTTGGCGCCCTACACCCCCCCAATCCAATCGTCTGTAAAAAAAACTTTATCCCCCCCCCAAAAAAAAAAACTATGACTATTTATAAATGTATAGTTGTTATTCTTTTGGAGTTTTTTGAACCAGAAAATTTATTTAATAAAATATGTCTTGTTTCTTTACAGTTCGTACTTTATTTCGTTAAATAAATAAATTTCTGTTTCCAAACATGCTTAAATTACTTGAAAAATACAGAAGGATGGCAGCTATGTAAATAAAATTCGTAACACAATAAAACCTGTGTAAATACTCTCTATCAAAATCCTACGTTACGGTAAAATTTCATTATCTCGGAGAAAATAATTTAATGAAATAACAATATATTGCATCTAAAAGAAAGATGTTTGTTTTTACTTTGCATAAATTATCTCAAGATATCGTTTCCCAATTAAGAAATATGCGATTTGAATATCATTTCGCGTTAATAAATAAAAAAAAAATATGTATGAGGAATTGTGCGGATTTCCATTATTTATTTTATCAAGAATATATTTTTTTTTTTTTTTGGTCAAAATTGAAAGTTTTATATCTAAATGTTAGAAAATAAATACAATATAATACGAATAGCACCGCCGATATACACTATTGAAGGCAGTGGGAAATCAACACGAGCTTCGATTGGATGGATTTTCATTTAAAAAGGAAAAATCATACAAATTCAAGATTATACACTGCTAGCAATATAATGTTCGTTCGAAAATATTTTTATTCAAAATTATAAAGTCAAATCAACATGTTGCTGAAGACATTGCCCCAATGGCGGATCTAAGGGGGGGGGGCGACGGGGCGATCGCCCCCCCCCTTGAGCCCAATGAAGGATCTGTAGAACGACATTAGTTGCCCGCACGGAAAAGTTGTTGGTCTTAAACTCGAGACCGGCGCGACCCGACCCGGGTCGCGCCCACTTTATTATACTAGGACTGGGTCAGGTCTTAACACTTTCAGAACCGGGTTGGGTCGGGTCTTATTTTTTTCTTCAGAGCTCAATCAAGCCACACTGTTTTTCCCAAGTCGGGTCTGGCGTAGACTTCCTTCCTACTAGAGGTATACACGGGCCAAAATTTTCAAGCCCAGGCTCCGTCCGGTATAAAGGTTAAACGCTCGATCTGCGATCAACACAGTCCGTAAGCTGTGGCGGTACTCAGAGGCGGGGGAAGGGGGCGAAGTCCCCCCCCCTTTGGCTAATAAAAGGTTTACAAAGTAACATTATGCATCCTCACGAGAAATAACTTGGGGCGAAGCTCGAGCCCGTCACGGCCTAACACGGGTCGTGCCACGAGGTGTAAGTCCACGAGACTTGGAACTGGGTAAGGTTTTCTCTCATTTTGAATCGGGTCGTGTCCTGATCTTGCTTTTTTTTTTTTTTTTTTTTTTTTTTGGAGATTCGGGTGGGGACAGGCTTCTTTTTCTTCCAGACCGAGCCTGGTCACGATTTCATTTTTCCTAGAAGCAATGGCGGATCTAAGGGGGAAGTTGATGGGGCGATCGCCCCCCCCCCCTGGGACATAAAGGTTTTCAAACCAATATGAATTGATCTTCATGGAATAGGACTTAGACTGAAACTCAAGGTCGGCGCGGCTCGGTCCGGGTCGGGCTGCGCCTATTCATGATTCAGGCAATGGCGGATCTAAGGTTGGGGAGGAGGGAGAGATGGCGAAGGGGTGATCGCCCACCCTAGGTTTGGGCTGGTTCAAGTCTTCTGACTTTTAGAGCCGAGTCGTGTCCTCATCTTTATTTTTCTGCCGATTTGGGTCGAGCCAGACTTGTTTTTCTTCCATGTCGGGTCCGGCCTGGAGTCATTATTCCTAAATGTCTATATTAGAGATGAGACGGTGCTTGGTCTCGGACTCATTTTTTCTGAAACCTATAAATTTTATTTATCAATGAATAGAAAACATTAAAAGAACTTTTTCCCCTCTTAAACATTACTTATTCTTTTTCAAAATACTATATTGAACATTGATTACAATAGAAAGAAAGCAAAAATAGTTTTTTTTTATTATTCTTGCATCAGAATGCGTTTTTAAAAGTAAATTATTAGTCATTTCTACAAACCTATTTTAGCCATTTCCGACGACGTTCTGGCGCCAACGAAAAGGCGGGAATAATGAATTTGTCTTTAGTTTGATTTTTGTCTGTAGCAGAGGTTGCAATAGGGTTGTTTATTATTATTTAGACGTTTAATGCGAAGAGGATATTTTCTTCAATTTTAGTTTGCGGTTGGCGCATAATTTAGATTTCTATTGTACTCAGCGTACACAGGTCGTAATCGCTTTTAATATGGAAACAATTTAAGTGATTGTTGTTTTTTTGTGAATTCTGCTGATGCTGAAGTTGTACTCCACAATTTACGAAGTCACTTTTGGTCGTAAGTAAATTTAATTTCCATATTATTCCAATAGAAAGCAATTGAGCAGTGTTTCCTCTATTCCTATAAAAGCATCGGAATTTAAAATTTTTAATTTAATGTTATTATCTTGGTCACGCCTATCACAAAAGATTGTTATGAGGAATTAAATGGTTATAGTTAAAAATGTACACTTTTTATAGAAAATTGATAAATGTTGTTTGATTCGACAAATAATCGACACTAATTTCTACAGGTTCCATGCATTTATTCATGAACCACACTTCATTAACATGTCCATATTTTTTTTATTAAAGGAGAGAAAATATGAGAATTTTTTTATGTATAAAGTACATTTTTATTTTATACCAAACTTTTGTTTTGATAATATTAAATTTAAATTTTCGTTTAAGAGTAACATTTCTATGTAAAATGTACTTAAAAAATCATATTTTTTTTTGGAACATTTAAAAAATATTATTATGCATTTTTTTATTATACTGTATACTTTCGTGATTGAGCTTGGGCTCTGATGAAGCAAAATGTTTCGGATTCGAGCAGGCTCGGATTTCAAATCGTCGAGCTCAGGTGGGACCTAATTCTGAAAAAAGAGCCCGAACTCGTGTCTAGTCTGTACTGATCAAGATTTCCAGGTCGGGGCTCGGCCCTGAGTAAAAACTAAACGTTCCTTCCGTGTCCGACCCAGATAATGTCCGTGTCCGAATGATAAGCATTTTTGGCCCGACCGCGATTCGTGCAAACAGTGTTAATTAAGACAGTTTTCTCCGGGAGGGACTTCTGTGACTCTGGGGGGAATACAATAGAGTCCCGGGCGAAAATTACACTTTTTTACCATTACTTTACTATTGTGATTTATATTATAAGTAGAAGTTAACCCGACCCGCAGCAAAAAAGAAGTCAACCGGACCCAAACACAACCCACAGCAAAAAAATATAAATTAACCCGACCAGCAGCATAAGAAAAAAAACTGAAGTCAATTCAACTTGTAGCAAAATATAGTAATCAACCTGTCCCAAACAAGTAGCAAAAAAGTAGAGGTTAACCTGACCCACTGCAAAAAGTAGAAGACAAATGGACATAAATGCGAACCACAGAAAAAGCATTAGTCACAGCGCGGTGCGAAAGGGTGGGGGCGAAGGGGGCGGTCGCCTCGGGTCCGGAAATTTAAAGAACATCAAATTTATACTACCAACGTCTTTGTTGGCCGGTCACAAGAAAAGTCGTTTTTTTGAGGGGGGGGGGGTAAACTGAAACTTTGCCCCAGGCGCAATTTTCTGTTCGCACGATAGTTAACACGACCGTAACACGATAGTTGCACGATAGAGTTAACACGACCAGCAGCAAAAAATAGAAATCAACTGGACCCGAACCCGACCCGCTTGAAAAATAGAAGTCAACCAGACCCATACCCGACCCGCAGAAAATGTAGAAGTTAACCGGACCCAAACCCGACCCGCAGTGAAAATATTAGCCCCGACCCACGCATAAGATTCGAGTCTCTCAATTTTTAATATCGCCCCCCCCCCCCTTGAGGACTCTCCAGATCCGCCCTTGCATTGCCCTCCCCACAACCCATCTCTACATTCGTTTGGAAAAAATAGCATTCAACAAGGGCGGATCTGGAGAGTCCTCAAGGGGGGGGGCGATTTTAAAAATTAGGAGACTCGAAACTCATGCGCGGGTCGGGACTAATATTTTCACTGCAGGTCGGGTTTGGCCCAGTAGCAGAAAGTTATGGTTGTGTCTGCGACAGCAATGCAGCAGGATGAAAATTGTCTGCGGCAGGGCATGTTATAATTTTCTTATGTACATTATAAATATAATTCTTACTGATTAATATTATAAAAAGACAACTATATTCCAATTATAATATAACCTGAATAAGTAAATAGTAAAATTAATATCTTTTGAAGAATTAGATTAATAATGAATACATAAAGTGGTTCTTTAAGTTTGAAGTTAAGGCTAAATCTATTTAAAATTAAATTGATATATAGTGTGATTCTATTGAAAACAATGTTTAGTTTCTTACCTTGCCTAAGTATTCAAATCTATAGAAGAAATAAATACAATTATATTAAAGAAAAAAAAATCATTTATATTGTCACAAGTGAAATAGTGATAAAATGAAGAAAACAATTTTAATTCCATTGAACAGTAGATGCTATACGGCTTCTTTAAATCCTAACATTTATTTACTTGTTTAATCACAATAAAAAATGTTAAAATAAAATATGTTATAATAAAATGCTGAAATGTGCTAAATTTTTTTTTCAAAAAAAGTTAACAAAAATCAGTTAAAATATCAAAATTTTTAAATTTATTCAATAAGGCTGCTTTAAAAATTTAAAGTCACTATTTCTTTACCATAAAGTGCGTATGTTATAGTTTTATAGCAGTGATACCTTGAAATACCAAGTAAATATTATGAAAAAGAAATAGAAAACTCTGAATGATAATTTTTATAAATACACTGGATATTTATCTAAAATTTTGTCAAAATTTGCAGTGCTAATTTATGGTCAAATAACGAATTTTGGTGGGGGAAAAAATCTTGGGACAGGAAAATCAGTTTTTGAGAAAGAAAGAGAATAAAAAGTTTGTAGCAGCAAAAACAAGAATTTTGTAGTAAAAAAATACTTTTTTTGTGCTTTTTTAATGAAAATTCATTTTTTTCGTGATTGTTTGACGAAATATGCAGTTTTTTCGCGATTTTTCGACGAAATTTACTATTTTTCTCGAGATTTTTTGACGAAATGTCTTTTTTTCGAAAACTTTTGTCAAAATCTGCCGTTTTTCAAGATATTTTGATGAAATCCGTCTTTTTTTACGATCTTTTGTTGAAATTTGCCGTTTTTTGCGAATTTTTGATGAAATCTATCGTTTTTTTTCGCGATCTTTTGATGAAACTTACCATTTTTTCACGATTTTTTAAACGAAATTTATTGTTTTTTTATGACTTATTGATGAAATCTCTCGTTTTTTCGCGATCTTCTGACAAAAGATTCCGTTCATTTCAAGATTCTTTTGACCAAAGATTCCATTTTTGACGAAATTAGCCGTTTTTTTAACGAATTTTACAATTTCTTCGCGATTTTTTTCACGAAATCTGCCTTTTTTTCGAGATTTTTTTTGTCAAAATCTGCCGTTTTCCCGCCATATTTGGATGAAATCCATCTTTTTTTACGATCTTTTGTTGAAATCTTCCGTTATTTGCGATTTTTTGATGAAATCTATCGTTTTTTCGCGATCTTTTGATAAAACTTACCGTTTTTTCACGATCTTTTGATAAAACTTACCGTTTTTTCGCGATTTTTTAAAAGAAATTTCTTGTTTTTCATGACTTATTGATGAAATCCGTCTTTTTTTCGCGATCTTTTGACGAAATCTGCCGTTTTTTCGCGATCTTTTAACAAAAGATTCCATTTCTTTTCAAGATTTTTTGACAACAAATACCATTTTTGCGCGATTTTTTGACGAAATCAGCCGGTTTTTAGGATTTTTTAACGAAATTTACTATTTTTGTGATTTTTTGACGAAATCTGCCATTTTTTGCGCGATCTTTTGTCGGAACCTGCAGTTTTTCGCGATCTTTCGATGAAATATGTCATTTTTTCTTGCGACCTTCGGATAATATTTGCCGGTTTTTTCGCGTCCTGTCCACGTGTTTTTTCCCCCCCCCCCAAATAATTATATATTTTTTTCTTTTCCAAGTTGGCAAATTTATCTGCAAGGACAAAAATAAATCTGCGACGCACGTCGCGCGTCTCGCACTTTCTGCTACCGGGGGGTTTGGGTCCGGTGAACTTCTATATTTTCAGAGGGTCGGGTTTGGGTCCGGTTGACTTCAAATTTTTGAGCAGGTGGGTTTGGTTCCGGTTGACTTCTATTTTTCAAGCGGGTCGGTTTTGGGTCCGGTTGACTTCTATTTTTCAAGCGGGTCGGGTTTGGTTCCGGTTGATTTCTATTTTTTGCTGCTGGTCGTGTTAGCTAATCAGGGGCGTGCGAAGAGAAAACTGCGCCTGGGCAAAGTTTCAGTTTGCCCCCCCCCATCCCCCAAACGACTTTTCTTGTGACAGGCCAAAAATGATGTTGGTAGTATAAATTTGACGTCCTGTAAACTTCTGAACATGAGGCGACCGCCCCCTTTGCCCCCTACCCTTTCGCACCACGCTGTAACCAATGCTTTTTCTGTGGTTCGTATTTGGGTCCGTTTGACTGCTACTTTTTACAATTGGTCAGGTTAACTTCTACTTTTTTTACTACTTTATTGGGCAGGTTACTTCTACTTGCTGGGTTTTAGACCGGTTGATTACTATATTTTGCTGCTGGTCAAAAACAAAAGTAAATTTTAAAAAATGTAAGATCGTAATCGTAAGATTTCGCAAAACAAATCTACAACATAAATATATTTTTTACGAATAACAAATAAGTAAGATGTCAGTCCAAATTGGGCTCGGGGTGAAGAATTGCACGAATCGCGTCGGCCCAATAATGCTTATCATACAGGCTGGGTCGCAGTGGCGTAGCTACATGTTCAGCGCCCTGGAGCAAATAAAGTCTTGGCGCCCTCTTGTCACTTGAAAAGTTCTGTACAACTTCGGAGCAATAAGATGTCTCCCTTCCCCCAGAAATTTTGAGATTTTGTGTTTTCAGTACAATTTACACCCCCCCCCCCTGGCATCCCACAATGTCCCCTCTCCCTGGAACTGCCGAAATCCCTCCCGGAGAAAAGCTTCTGAATTCAAGATTGGTCTCACTCTTCAAGCAACGCACTTTTCAGCTTCTGTATGGTACTTCGGGATGTAACATGAGTTCCCGTTTTCTTATTTAGAGCATCCCAGACATATGATATCGGTCTGGAGATCTAACTGGCCAATACATCAAGCAAGTATCCTCAATTTTCAGAAAATCGTCGACCATCTGAGCTCTACTTGGACACGTGCTGTTGTCCATTAAAAGAAGACAAAACTGGATGCAACCCTATGGGAAATATGCGATCTTTAAGGCCTGCATCCTCGGAAACTACCCGACTGATTTTGATGAAATTTAGAATCCATCTTCATTGAACTATGCTCAAAATTTATAGACTGAAAGGAGGCAGCACAGACAATCACCTCATCGAGTTCATAGCTGAAACTTTAGAATTAGTTAAAACTCGATTCGCATATTAAAACGCAACCGGTCTGCCAAGTCATATCTTGGTTGAAAACACATGAAAACACGATTTTTCTGGTTGACTCATAGGTTTATGATTATGTTTTCCTGCATTGAAAAGTATGAAAACATGGAGGTCTGGGAGCAAGAAAATAATTGTAAACCTACACGTCAATCGCTAAAATCGGGTTTTCAGGTGTTTTCCACCAAGGTATGTTTTGCAGACCGGTTGCGTTTTAATAGGTGAATCGAATTTTAACTAATTCTGAAATTTCAGCCGTGAACTCGATGAGAGGATTGTCTGAGCTGCCACCTCCCAGTCTATTCTGACGGAATGCTTTTTTTCTGTGACTAAAGCTTTCTATTTCAGAGCAATAATAATTTTTAAACTGAATTTTTGTCCTAAAAATCATTATTTATTTAAAAAAATGTTTTTTTTAATTATTAAATAATATAAGATTGTTCAAATCTAATATTTGTAGCAAATTTAGTAACTATCAGCTTCATTTGTGGGAAGAAACAGCATTACCTGGTTTAGGGCGCACCAACCTCAGGTCCGTACCCCGTGAGACTGAATGTGACTTAAATTTGTAAAACCCCATTTTTCTTTAGTTATCTTTAATTTATAGACTTTTTTCAGCATGGTCAATTGAAAATTTATTGAAAATTATACCATCAGAAAAAAGTTTAAGATTTATAAATGAAAGTACGTTTTCTTTAAAACATGATGTTTGTATCTCCAAACGAATTATTCACTTTTGTATAAAATTAGGAATTATGAAGTTTTTATTAGTTGTTATATGCAGAAATACATGTTTAAAACGCACAGTATTTCTGTAAATTGCCCGGAAAGTTGAGAAGTGTAACGATAGGATTTTTCCCCTATATTATTGGAAAATTCATTGACCTACTAATATGTGCTATTGGATGGTGGTGGCAGAGGGTGAATGGTTGGGAGTGGGGGGTGAAGAGCCGAATTACGGCGTAAGCAAACTCACATTACTATTTTCGAAAAATGTGTTTTTATGATTTGCCTTATATATCCTAAAATTCTCCGATTAAATAAAGTTTAATGCGAAAAAATATTTTTTGAAAAAAGTTGTGTAAATTTGCATAGGCAATAATCTGGTTCTAAAAAACACTAAATTTGATTTTTTTTTTTTTTTTTTTTTTTTTTTTGAAATAAACAGCTTATTAATTATGCATTTAAGTTGGGATATTTTTAAAATCCCAAAAACAATTAATAGAGGTGTCAAGTATTATGATTTATTCGCAATTATTACAGATACTCAACAATAGTTACAGCGTTACAGGCATCGCATAAAAAATACGGTGAAAAAATGCGATTTTCGACACAGGATTGCAGAAAAAATATGAATTTCGTCAAAACGTCGTAAAAAAGCCCAAATTTAATCAAAAACTCGCGGAAAAGCGCGATGTTAATCCAAAAGATTGGGAGAAATGCGAATTTCATCCAAGGCTTGCGTAAAAAAAGCAAATTTCGTCAAAGGTTCACGCAAAAGCGAAAGTTTAGTCAAAAAAAATCGTGACAAAATGCACAAATTTAGTTAAAAGAACGCAAACAACATGTAAACTTTTTCAAAAGATCGTGGAAAACGCGCAAATTCATTGAGAGATCGCAAAAAACACGAATATTCGTCGAGATATCGCGAAAAATGCGGAAATTCATCGAGAGATCGTGAAAAACGCAAACATTCGTCGAGAGATCTCGAAAGTGCGGAAATTCATCGAGAGATTGCGAAGAATGTGCAAATTTTGTCAAAAGATCGCGATAAACGGGCAAATTTCGGCAAAAGATCGCAAAAAAGCCGCTAATTTCGTCAAAAGGGTGCGGAGAAAGTGAATGAACTAACTTTTGAAAATTTGGGTCCGCTTCTCCCCCCACTCCCAACTCTGGTTATTGGTAACTTTTATTGAAATCTTGGCATCTCTGATTTAAGCACAGTATTCGATTTGTTATTTCCTCCTCACTTCTTCCCTACCTCTAAATTTTGTAGCCTTGGACTGATGAGTAATCTCTTATTATTATTTGCTTATTTGTGTTCATGCATGTTTAGTTTTCGTGAAACAAAACAAAACAAAAAAAGCTTCAAAATTTTTGTTTTTTTAGGTTTTCGTTTATAAAATAGTCCTTAATTTTCTGCAATTTGTCACACAATTTTTTTTATTGTAAAATAACTAAATAGCTAAGAAATTTCTGCTACATCGTAAATTTAGGTGTTTTCAGCAGTGGGTTTTTTGACTGTACTATTATTTCCGTACGGTAATGAACATGATAAATTTCTAAAACCTTTTTTAATAGAAATGTATCATGAAGATCATTGTTTGAAAACAGGTGTGGTTCTGTAAAAAAAGTTTTCATTACTTTAAGATTTGAAAATCCTCAACTTAAAAAAAATCACGTTTGAGAAGTTAGTTACCTTAGGCTGCAATATGGTATGAATTCAAATTTCGCGAATAGAAGCAATTTCTTTTAGCTGTGAACAAAAACTTATTTTAAAGCGAAATAGTTGAGGTTAAACACAAGATAAAATATATCATTGAAACATACTGCAACAACATTAATCTTTTTGTAGCTTGACTTTTTTTTTTTTTTTTTTTTTTACTTTTGAAAAGTTGTTTTTTAGTAAATTGGAGCATACTGTTTGTAACAACATTCATCTATAATATCTGATACAATAAATAATAGTTTAAAAAAAAAAATGCAAATATTTTTACAAATTTTCATTTCTTTCTAATTTTGCGCCCTTAGGATTCGTGCGCCTGGAGCAGTTTGCTCCAACTGCTCCACGGTAGCTACGCCCCTGCTGGGTCGGACACGGAACAGACGTTTAGTTTTTACTCAGGGCCGAGCCCCGACCTGGAAATTTTGAACAATACAGATAAGACCTGAGTTCGGGCTCTTTTTTCAGAATTAGGTCCCACCCGAGCTCGATTTTAAATCCGAGCCCGCCCAAACCCGAAACATTTTGCTTTATCAGAGCCCGAGCCTGATAACGAAAGTATACAGCGGAAGAAAAAATGTATAATATATATATTTTTTTAATGTTAGGGGGAAAATTATAATTTTTAAACCACATTTTCCAAATAAATGTTACTCTTAAACGAAAATTTAAATTTAATATTTTCAAAAGAAAAGTTTGGTATAAAATAAAAATGTATTTAATACATAAAAAAAATTGTCATATTTTGTCTCTTTTAATAAGAAAACATTATGGACATGTTAGTGAACTGTGTTTCATAAATAAATGCATGGAACTTGAAGAAATTATTATCGATTATTTGTTGAATCGGACAACATTTACCAATTTTCTATGAAAAGTGCACATTTTTAACTATAACCATTTCATTCCTCATAACAATCTTTTGGGATAGGTGTGACCCAGACAATAATATTAAATTTATAAATTTAAATTCCAATGCTATTATAGGAATAGAGGAAACACTGCTCAATTGCTTTCTATCAGAATAATATGGAAAATAAATTTACTTACGACCAAAAGTGACATCGTAAATTTCAGAGTATAGCTTCAGTATCAGCAGAATTCACAAAAAAAGCAACAATTATTAAAATTATTTCCATATGAAAAGCGATTACGACCTGTGTACGCTGTGTACAATAGATATCTAAATTATTCGCCAACCGCAAACTAAAATTGAAAGAAAATATCCTCTTAGCATTAAATGTCTAAATAATAATAAAATAAACAACTCTATTGCAAAATAACCAATCCTACAAACAAAAATCAAACTAAATTCATTATTCCCGCCTTTTCGTTGGCGTCAGACCATCGTCGGAAATGACAAAATAGGTCTGCAGAAGTTACTAATAATTTGCTTTTAAAATAGCATCGTTTGCTAAAAAAAAAAAAAAAAAAAAAAAAAAAAACAATTTCTGCTTTCTTTTCATTCTAATCAAAATGTCGTTATAGTGATTTGAAAAGTAATAAGTAATGTTTAAGCGGGGAAAAAGCTTATTTAATATTTTCTATTCATTGATAAGTAAAATTTATAGGTTTCAGAAAAAATGAGTCCGAGTCCGAGCACTGTCTCATCTCTAATACTGACATTTAAAAAAAATGACTCCAGGCCGGACTCGACCAAGAAGAAAAACAAGTCTGGCCCGACCCAAATCGACAGAAAATAAAGATCAGGACACGGCCCGACTCAGAAGACCTGACCTAGCCCGACATTAGGGTGGGCGATTGCCCTTTCGCCATCTAGCCCCCCCCCCCCTCACACATACACACACCTTAGATCCGCCATTGCCTAATTCATGAATTGGCGCGGCCCGGGTCGGGCCGCGCAGCGCCGACCTTGGGCTTCAGCCCAAGTCCTATTCCATGAAGATCTCTCATGTTGGTTTGAAACCTTTATGGGCCCAAGGGGGGGGCGATCGCCCCATCGCCCCCCCCCCCCTAGATCCGCCATTGACATTCAATATTTTACTTTAGAATATTTAAGGTTATTGTAATTGGCCTAGGTGATTAAAGGCGGTTGGTTAGTAGGACATAAAGTGCACGGGATTTTAAAACACTTTTTTCATAAATTTATATTTTTCCATTCATATTAACAGCCATCATTGTAGTTTCTAATTTATCTATGTCTAAATTGAACTTTTTTTTGTTGTTGTTGTTGTTTTGCCATTTTAGTCTCTGTAACGTCTACGGTTATGTGTAATGCTAATAAGTGCTCATATTTCAAAAATTCGATTTTATGTTCGGAAATGAAATGCACAAATCTTACAATCATTACACTAATTTATACAGTATTTGAATAGACACGAGTGTACGCAGGGAGTGCAGGGAAATATAAATTAGATTTTTAAACAGAATTTCATTTGAATTTTTGGAATATAAATTAATTTAGTCTTTAGTGACCTTGGAATATTTTCCAGGGAGGCTCAAAATGTTTTAGGGTAAGCTGAAGCGCCCATAGAACCTAGGATACCTGGACCTTGTTTGTAACCTTGTTGTACCGAGGGTTTAAGGAACACTAATAGCCAGTGGCGTAGCTAGGGGGGGGGGGGGGGGCAAGGGGGGCGTCCGCCCCGGGCGCCGAGGCCTAGGGGTGCCAAATTGAGAGAAATTGTTATATATCTATATTGGGGTGGGGGCGCAAAATTTCTTGCTGGCCCCGGGCGCCAAAAAACATAGCTAGCTACTGCTAATAGCACCCCCTTAGCTACGGCCCTGTGCATAGTCCCCAAGTTCTGGTTTTACATTATTTCTTTATTCAGTATTCTCCAAAGCGTCCCTCACGGACGCCACGATTGCGCCCTTAGGTTTTCTTGGCACCCATTGGAATGTATCCTCTTATTAGCTATTAAGATTAAAAATCCTTTTTAAGGGATACATTTTTAAAAATTAAAAATATTTGAATAGTTTTCTTGTAATAGTTATCGATGACCTTAAATAAGTTTTAATTATTTAATGCTATTAATTTGTTATTCAGTGATTAAAGTTTCTATAGCTTCTTCATCTACAAAACTTTTGAAGATGGATTGCCCTCTGAAAATCTAATTTTAAATTTATTCTGAATTAAATTATTTTAAAATAGTTTCTGAATCATGGGGGACTTATAGCTATCAGCGTGAGATATACGCGCATCATATAAGACGTTTCTAACATATAAGTCTACCTCTATTCATGGACTGATATTGTAGGAGAAACTTTTACCAGTATTTCCGAATAGTAATTTTCTTCTTATTTATGATAAATTCTGAAGTAAAGTGACAATTGTTTCTTATAAATAATAATAAAAAAACAAGTGCAATTTAGCTCCTATGGTAATAAAACTGTATATTACGCTTTTCCACCGCAGTGAGATAATAGTGTTGCATATTTTCAGCTATGTGAATTACGGCGCCTTTCATTATTTATAACTATATGAGGTGCACCTCTGTGTTATAAAGGTTGGACAGGTCTTGTCTAAATGATTAATTAGAGAGCTCATAACTAGAATAAAATAAAATTTTAAAGAAAGAAATTAATATTTATAAATAATTTGTATAAGGTAAATCTATAAAAGATAACTCAGATGCAAAGAAAATATAATATTTTTTATATTAATTTTTTTTTTTTTTAACATTTGCTTCTCAACTGAAATTTTTAGGCGCCTTTACTGCTTCGGCGCCTGTGTGTGCCGCACACTTTGCACACTGGCTCGGAACGCCCCTGGTAAATATCATAGATATACCTTAAATTGGGATCAACTTTTAATTCTACTATTTTATAGATCATAAACAGATTCAAAAATTTTAATTATAGGTAATTTCTTACTTAAAATCACAAAATTTACTGAAAAAATTAATCATATTTATCAGTCAAAATTCTAGCAACAGCCTTGCACAGTTCCATTTCTTACTGAATTTAAATAAATTATAAGAATCCGGGAACCAAAGCTCACTGTCACTAGAAATTCTAACAAATAAAGAAAAAAAACATAAATGTTAACTTAGTTTTCTATCTCAAATGTCTAGTAATAGGAACATTATCATGAAAATACTGTATTCTGAGAATAGTTCTTGATAACAAACAAATATCAATAAATTAGAAAATGTACTTTTTTTTTAAAAAATAACTTGAGCTTCTAAGTTCTTTTATACTTCATTATTATTACGAACTTATCTTTAAGCGTGCATAAAAATATCATAATAATCTTAATATGCAACAGTAATTGTCTAAGAATATCATACTCTTCAATTTAATCCTTAAGAACAAAAATGTTTAAATCTCCAACACATAATAATGATAATAATAATACTCATAAATAGGTAAGTAAATAAAATTCACAGACAAATAATCAAATAAATAAACCTGACAAACAGAGAATAATTAATTTAAATAAATACATAAAAAGTATACAAATAATAATATTCAAAACACTACGAAAAAAAAAATCTCACCGAAATCCTATGGGTCTCAACTATCTCGAAAAAATATTTTTCTATTCACCAATTAACAAGAAATGGTCTTGTAATTATTATTAATTTTTTCTTCTTTTTCATCATAAGAGGACTACTTTTTATCGACCAAAGCACTTTACAGGAACAATTCCTCTGTTTTTGTCACTCCAGAAATCATGAGACTATGGCAGTTTTTGCTTAAGAACACATTCAATAATGACGGGCAAATTATTCAGCGATCCACAGTTTTTATTATCACTTCGTTCCATAGCCAGTTTCTTTAAAAACGTAAAAAGGCAGCGCAGGCATAAAAGATCCTGCCGGCCTAGAAAAGACTGTGACATTTTAAAGTTAGGAGCCAGAAACATCATCGCCAGGGTCCCCGTTCTTTGCACAGAAGTCATGGCCAGCGAGGAAAAAAATAAAAAATAAATAAATGTAGCAGATCCAAAAAATCACTCATTGGTAGCTGTAAGTTTATTTATTCAACTGTAGTCATTATAGAGGGAAAAACTCCTTTTTGCAAACGATCTTTTACCGAAATGTCCAAAAAATATTCCATCATTTACTTCAATCAGCCGTACTCATCGACGAAAGAACTCCAGAATCTATCCCCTTCTCATCTCGAGACTTCCACCTTTTAAAACTAAAAAGAAAATTCTAGAACTTTCTGTAATCTCAAACTATCATCCTTTTATGTAAACAGAATTCTTGTCCAGATACGAGACTATTTTACACAGACGATAAATTTATTTTTAAAAAAATATTATTTAACCAATTTATAATCGACTCATAATTTCTTGGGCAGACGATTTTCATAAATGATTAATTTTAAGAGAAAAAGAAAAGAAATGAATTTATTAATGCACACATCAAAGGTTGACAGCGGAAAAATAAATAAATAGATAAAATAAAATAATTATATTTTTTGAAAGGTATGGTTTTGGAATAAATTTAACCTTCCGTCTACCAGACAAAACACCCATTTATCTACGGCAACACCTAATTTTAATTCCAAACTTGCAAACGGCACCAGTAATATTTTAATATAATTTTGCTTTTACAATGAAAGCTTAAATTAAGGAATTCGTAATATCTAGACAAGTCCTTTATAAATTCCGGTGTCAATCGACAATTTCTCATTTTACCATTGACACCAGAAATATTGCTGTCGGGTCCAATGGACCCGTCTGGTAGACGGAAGGTTAATCAGATTTTCTTAAAAAGGGTTGATAAAAACATAGAAGAAATCAGTTTTATTTGGAATATTAAGAAATAAAGTTTTAATTAAGAATATTTTTAATTTAGAGCCATCTTTTTAAATTTACGCATACTGGAATAATGTTTTTTAAGGCAAATTAAGAATTTATATCGTCTGCATACAGATTAACAGATTAGATCTAGAAACAAGATTTTAATTTAATAATTTGAAGTAAGTACGGAACATTATTATAAGAAAATTAAGGTAGTATAAAGGTTAGTTTTGGCGAAAAAATTTTAAATTTGTAATATATATATTAAATTTTGTCCGCGCGATAAAAGGCACAATTATGCAAGAACCATTTTCAAACTCGTCAAGTACAATGAGATGGTTATTATCTCAGTGGGAATTGCAAATGAGCAAAATCGGCCCGAGGGGGTGGTAATTGGGAAGGGTTCAAAAATTTGAATACCATCTTAACATGGCTTTGACAAAACCAGCTCTTACAAAACAATGGCAGGAAAAAAAAAATAAACATTTTTCATTACAGCAAGTTGCCAACGATAAAAAAACACACATTAAAATTCTCACTACAACAATTACTTTATTATTGCAAAAATTCCTCCTGAAAAATGAAAACAAAATTATTTGCTCTTTCGTATTTAAGCATTTTCTCTTTAGTAATTTAAGATAAAATTATGTAAATTTGTATAATTTGGCGAAATTGGTTGACGTGATAATCAAGTAGTAGCCAATTTACACTTTTCATATTTCACAAAAGATTCCTACACAGACATCATATACGCAACAGGTTTAGCACGATTTTCTTGCAACTACAATGTGGAAAAATCCTCGTTTTAGAATACCAAAGAAATTTATATATATTTTATTATTTTCTATCATTTTAAACAGCAATTAACAATAAATAAAAAAGTAACTGTAGAACAAAACAACAAATATCATTTTAAAAAAGAAAATGAAAGTAAATAAACAACTATAGCTGGGTTACCATATGAGGCAAATAATGCCATTTTGGCGCCAGAGAGATACCTCGATGAGTATATGACCAAATCTGTGACAAAATTTCCATATTTGGAAAAAATCTTTACTCGGTATTTATACTGCATTTTCCCTACTTATGTATAGTGAAAAAACTTTGACACAGATGTCATGTATGCATCACATTGGCGCAATTTTTTTCTGGCGCCAATTTGGAGAACTTGGTTTTTAATTACCAATTTCATAAATATTTTTTAATTATTTTGTATTATTTGAATAAAAAATAATAAATAAAAAACTTTAGCTATAAAATAAAATGATTTATATTATTTTAAAAAACAAAATGAAAGTTAATAAATAGTTTATTAATAAATAAACAACCATAGTCGGTTTACCATGTGAGGCATAAAATCGCCATTTTGTTTGAAATCGTGCGAATATGGTGCGTCTATGACATCTGCGCCAGAACTTTAAAAAGTTGCAATTAAATTATTTTACAGTTTGGATGAGGAAGACATTTATACTAAAATTTAAACATTATACGCATTTTTTTTTTTTTTCTATAACTGCTATTAATATATTTACAATTAAACATAAAAAAATATCCTAAAAATTCTCTTACACATTTAAAAGAGAGTGAAAGAATTTAGTACTAATTGCGAATATCGCTCCGGCTTATGCCTTCTTGGTATAAAATCGCATTGTTTGATGACAAAAGTAAATTCAAACACCTAAAACACAAATATATAATTAACAGATAAAACCATTTTTAAAAGTAGTTCTGCTATTTTGTCCTGTAAGACACATAATGAAAGAATTAGATTTTAAAAATATTTTAAAAAGAATAGAAAAATGTTATTTACGTTTTATCTAATAAAATATTTAAAAAACATTTTTTTTAGCCTGCGCGAAAGAGAATAGAGAAATATTGATTGAAGAAATATTGAAGAGGAAATGGTCAATTAAAAAAGACTTGTAAATTTTATTCTGCAGGAATTTTTTATTTCAAAATGGTGAATTTATCTATAGTAATAACGCATAATTGCATAAATTGCCTTTGAATTGCAAAATATTTCCTTCAGTACTACTTGGTTATATCGTCGACCAATTTCGCCAAATTATACAAATCGCCAAACTATTAGCCAGATTATATAGATTAACATATTTTTTCATTTAAATAACGAAAAACAAATTAGCAGAGCATATATAAAAGTAGAAATAAAATGTCGAATTAAAAATCACTTGATGACATAATTAATATTTATATTATGCTTAATGTCAAGTGAATGTGACATTTACGATCATCCATTATTGACATTTAATCTTGGAATTTGGCGGTGGATTTTTAATCGATGGGGTAATCTTTCCTTCTTCAGTTTTTAAATTTTAAAACTGAAATTTTTCCTGTAAGTGAAATTGACGAAATGGCGCAAGAAAAATTAAATTAACAATGAAAACATTTGCAAAAAGAAATAAAAGAGTTATCTATATAATTTACGACTGAATATTAAAATATACTCTAAAAATTATCTTCACTTGAAAAAATATATATATTATTGCGACCATTAAGAACCTAAGTCAGGCATTAAGTCAGTAGTGCATTGTCGGCTTAAAAACGCATTCTTTGGCGACAAAAGCAAGATGAAAATGGTATAGAAACGAATAGTACTCACAAGTTACAGTGTCTTTTACAATCAGATCTGCTTTTTTCTGCTGTAAGTTATATTATACGGAAATTCGATAAAAAAGAGAAAGAAAATAATAAAAAGGGAAATAACTATCATTCAAAATTCATTTAATCAATTTCTGAAATTCATGTTTTTGTTCTAACACCAGGGATAAGTTGCCAAAAGTTGAACCAATTGTTATATATTTCGCGTTAATTTATTTTTTAAGCATTACAAATATTTTTTTCATTTTCAAGATAAATATATTTTTATAATATTACACCTCATTTAAGCGGTCTTTCTTTATTATTATTAATATTGTCAGTAGTTATTTTCTGCTATTATTTGCAAGATATTTGTAATATTTCTAATAGATATAGCCATTTTAATTCTTTTAGCAATTATAATTTTCGCTAAAAACAGCTACTGGCAACCCTTTTGTCAAAAATAACCGAAAAATACGAAATTTACTACGAAAAATCAGAGTTATCCCTGTAAATTTCAATCATAAACCTTCGGAAAAACATTTCCTATCGAATGATACAATCGGCAAAAAAATCCATCGGGTAGTTTTTGAAAACACTCGTTTGGAAGTTTCAGAACTTCTGCTTTATAATATATATGATCAATAAAAAGAATATTGCCCAGTTAAACTGATGGCATTGAACTCACAGGCTACGCATACTAATTGTATATTACAGCCTTATATTTTCAAGGGCTAATTCTGTTTGAAAAACAAATTGAGGAGGGGGGAAATCAGCTCCCTCCATTTCCCCATTTCATAATTAATCATTGAACCCTTTAAACCAGGGATATGATTTCTCATAAAAATCTGCATAAAAAGCCCATTTATATCAATTAAGGGGAGGGGCATTAGTCCCCCCCTTCCCCTCTTTATACTTATCCAATGAACATCTAATACTAATCACGGAGGCGCCTCATCAGAATGGTCCTATATCTAAACTTTGAACAAAAACTGATAATTCGGCATGAAACCCATATAGCACACTTGCCTCCCCAGGATGTCCTGGGGAGGATTCACATCCCAGGACCGTCATTCCCCAGGCATCCCTGAGGATGCAGAAAATTGTCACCAGGAGGTCCTCAGGAACCGAAAATGTCCGCTTTACAGCATCCTGGGGCGCTCCCCAGGACCTCTTTCAGGGTCCTCCCCGGGAGGTTCTGGGGAAGATTTGAGGAAGTGATACAGGAGGATTTTGGGAAACTTCAAGGTCACTAATATGTTAAAAAAATTAATTAAATTAAAGCTATGATTTAATTTTTTTAGAAGAAAACGCGAATGTTGTTTTTTCTATTATTCAAACGGATTTACATATACAGAGATTATTCAGGAACAAATTTCTTACCTTCATTTTTCCTGCTGGATTTGAACCCGAGTACCTTGGTATTCTGGACGCGCGCTCTGACCGTTATGCTGTAGGCTCAGTAAGGAATAAAGGTTTCTAAGGTATACATGCAATTTTACTCCGCTTTTGAAACTTAAAACTAGGAAATGTCCTCATTTTTTGTGCCTTTTGCATACATTCGACACAAATTTAAATTAATAACTCTAAATAAATTAACAATAATTATTTGTTATAACATAAATGTCTTCAAATTTAAAATTTTTTAAATGAAATTGTATTTTTAAATGATAAAAATATCCTTTTAGCTTTTAATACTTAAAATCCATTAAAATCGTTCTGTAGTTAGAAAATTGATTATGAACTATATATTTTGACACACAATGAATGATGCAAAACGTGTCTGATGATATCCCCTTTAAAATTTAATTTTAGTTAATAAAAATATTATTTCCAGAGATTAAAATAGCAAGAGATTAAAACACATAGTTTCTTGAAAATTATGATTTTTTTAATGATTGACAAATAAAGACTAAGTGAATCCTTTCAAAAATAAAACTTTTTTGCTCTTTCTCTCTCTTACTTTTTTTTACAGAAATTTTAATCGATTTTTTTTCGTTTTCCTCTTGGTGCTCTTATTAAATGAATTTATGAAAAAAAATATATAAATTTGCTTAGTCTTTTCTTTCCTAATTTTTACTCTTTGAAATATTGTTACAGTTTCATAGTGAACCCCACCAGCGGCCAAGAGATTCTGCTTTCGAAGCTGGTAGATGGGAGGTGCTGAGTTTGTACCCAATCGCAACCGTCGGCCTAATCGTTCGGAATTTTCCACGGTTTTCTTCGAATCTTAAACTTCCTTGCGTAAATACAGGTTAGGTTACTTTAGAAAGACCCTCCGGAGGGCAACCCTCCTCCCTTGATGTGTCCCTTGATTTTTTTCTTTTTTTATGATTGACAAATAAAATCTAAGTGAATCCTTTCAAAAATGAAACTTTTTTGCTCTCTCTCGCTCTTACTTTTTTTTACAGAAATTTTTATCGATTTTTTTCCTTTTTACACTTGGTTAAATGTGCTCTTATTATATGAATTTATGAAAAAATGTATAAATTTGCTTAATCTTTTCTTTCCTACTTTTTACTCTTTGAAATATTTCATAGTGGGTCCCACCAGCGATCAAGAGATTCTGCTCTCGAAGCTGGTGGATGGGAGGTGCTGAGTTTGTACCCAATCGCGCCCGTCAGCCTAATCGTTCGGAGTTTTCCGCTCTTTTCTTCGAATCTTGGATTTCTTTGCGTAAATACAGGTTAGGTTCCTTTAGAAAGACCCTCACAGAGGGCAACACCCCTCCCTTGATATGTCCCTTGATGATTTTTTCTTTATGATCGACAAATAAGGTCTAAGTGAACCTTTCAAAAGTGAAACCTTTTCACTCTCTCTCTCTCTTATTATTTTTTTTTACAGAAATTTTAATCGATTTTTTTTCTTTTTACGCTTGGTAAAAGGTGCTTTTATTATATGAATTTATGAAAAATATATATAAATTTGCTTAGTCTTTTCTTAAGTTTTTTCTTTCCTAATTTTCACTCTTTGAAATATTTCATTGTTGCAGTTTCATACTGGGCCCCACCAGCGATCAAGAGATTCTGCTCTCGAAGCTGGTAGATGGGAAGTGCTGAGTTTGTACCCAATCGCGCCCGTCAGCCTAATTGTTCGGAGTTTTCCGGGGTTTTCTTCCAATCTTGGATTTTCTTGCGTAAATACGGGTTAGGTTCCTTTAAAAAGACCTTCACTGAGGGCAACACCCCCTCCCTTGATATGCCCCTCATGTTGATAATTGGCCGTCATAAATACAACCAATCAACAAACCCGTTTTAAAGTGATTAGGTATATTTTGGCGAATATTTATTAACGAATAATTAAATCCGTCACTTTTGAAATTCTTATACGACGGTACAAGTTACAGATGTTTGGAGATTTACAACTTGTTGCGGGATTAAAAAATACTGTAAAACCACTGTATTATTTTATAACATTGTAAAAATATCAAAATTCTGTATTTTCATCAATAACACACTATTGTACAAATTTGTATAATTTTGTTATATCAGAATTTGGTGTGAAAATCATTTGTAAAATTCTATCATTACACTGAAACACTGCTTGAGTTACATAAAATAGAAACTATTAATAAAATTTGAATCTGTTAACAAAATCATTTTATTTTTTTATTGTTATAAATAACATTACTTTTCAGTTAAATTTCCATTTAATAGTCTTTAAAAATCGTATGAAATCTTTATATGCATAAAAAATACAATATGCACCTTTTTTCATTTAATCAACAACGGGAAATATATTTGTTGATTTCTTGAAATCTATTTTTAGTAACTAAGATTTTAGGAATTTTAAAAGCCTAAAAGAATTGATATCTTTATTTAAAATATAAGATGTTTTTATCAACGATCTTAAAAATCCCAAACTAATATATATTTTTTTCTATTACACATACGAACAAATTTGTTTGTAACACCTTTTCTTACTAACTCAGAAATAGTCTGATTTCCAATTCTTGGAATTATACCCTTTTTTTTTTCTCTCTCTCTCTCTCCTTCGAGTGATTCCCGCGAAATTTGCAACAACATTCTCAGCTGGCAAAACTGGTTGAGGGGCGGGTAAGCTTATTGTGAGTCTATAATAGAAATCTTGTAATTGATGGAAGGTTGGGACGGTGACTCCTGCTTGAGAGCATTGTTTGAAGTTATGTTATAATATTCTCATTGTCACCTAACTAAGAATATATGCATGGTAAAACAGGAAATTCCTTGCTTTATAGATATCCGAAGAAATATAATATGAAATCGGTTTGTTAAATGAAGGTTTTAAGTAATACAATGTATTTTTCAGTTGAAAATTGTGATAAAATATTTGTTATTAAGGAAATACAGATAAATATTTATCTGTAATTTCAGAACCAAAAAATATTCATATTTCTGAAGTTTTCAAAATAAAGACTTCACTTTATCTATCAGAATTTAAATAATAATAATGATATTATGTTTGATAATCTATAAAAGATATTAGAAAAATAATTTGTTAATAAGTCCAACTTACATTAAAAAAATTAATTAATGATAAATAAAAGAAAACAGGTTAAACCATCAGAAACAGTGGCGCCAACTTTTGAAAAATATTGAGTGTGCTCAAAAAATTTTTGAACAAATACATAAATATTGGATGGGCTCAATTAATAATGGGTGGATAGAGATATCAAATTATTCTGTGTGCTTGCGCCCCATGGGCCGATATAAGTTGGCGCCACAGATCAGAAATGACAATTAAATTTATGCTTCTATTTAGCTAACATTTTCTTATCCTTAACACATATATAAATTAAATTGGCTAGGTAATTGATAATAATCTTAAAACATTACATTTGCGTGAATTTATAATTTTAACTGCTTTTATAGGAATGTATATTTTTTAAACAGAAAATCTTTTTTAAATAAACCACGTATTGGTATGCATTTGGGGAGGGGGAGAGGTTCGGCTCAATACTTATATATTTTGAATCCAAAGGTACAATTTTAAAGGGAACTGTTCTATCTTTGAATTGGTGTTATGTGCTGTGATAAAAATGTCTAGTTTCGTCGCGACACTTTTTTTAATAGTGCTTAGTAAGTATGTTAGCTAATTATATATATATACAGGGTCGTATATATATATACGGCCAGTCCGCTCAACCGATCGAAATGAAATTTCAGATATAGCTATTCAGAAGTATGAGCTCGATATTCTGTTAACGACAACAAAATGGCGCTCACGGTTACGGTTATAGTTACAGAAACTCGAAAATTTCCAATGGCAACACCCATTTTTTTCATCGAAAAATGCTCAGCGCATGCGAAAACCCTAGAGTGCGTTGGAACCGTACGTGTATCGCAAGAAACGGACATGTTATGCACGCACAAAAAAACGTTCTGGGAATCCTACCCCCCATAGAAAAAACTCGATTGGGGCGCAAAGAAGAAACTTGCATATGACACAGAGTCAGTAAATAAATAAAAATTAATAAAATTAATTACTTAATAAAAAAGTAATAATAAAAAAGCAAAACGCAATAGGTTATTTATTAATAATTTATAAAATATTGATAAATGAACAAAATTTGGTTTAAAAGATACATACTAATAGTAATTAGTATATAAAAATAGGAATTAACTGAAATAATAGATTAAAATTTTTAATTTAAAAAAGATTGAAAAATATAGCAATAATTAAAAATAATTACAATTTAATAATAATTATCTAACTTGCTAAAAAAATAAAAAATCGAATAATTGATAAAATAAAATTAAGTCATTAAAAAATTTATACCGATCCAATTGAATTCAATATTTTAATAAAAAGAAATTAAATATTGTACTCCAGAATCACTCACGAGATAGCGCCAGCACTGTGACTTTCTCGGCACTTCCCCAGGAAAGACTAACCGGGTACTTCCCCAGGAATTATTTCCCAGGTACTTCCTCAGGAGTAACGTCCCTAGGAAGTTGCTCCGTGGGACGTTTCTGGGAGCACTCCTGGGGACGCCGTAAAAAACTCTTCCCCAGGACGTCCTGATCTTGTCATTTTAGTATTAGGAGGAATATGGGATGACTTGGAGCTCCTGGGGAGGTATTGAGGAGCTTTTGTGCTATATGGGAAAACCCATTTATATCAATTAAGGGAAGGGGTATGAGCCCCCCGTTCCCCCTCCTTATACTAATTTAATGAATACCTAATACTAATCACGGAAGTGCCTCATCAGAATGATCCTACATCTAAATTTCGAACAAAACTAACAATTCTGCATGAAAAACACATTTATGTAAATTAAGGGGCGGGGCTTTAGCCCCCTTTTCCCCTGTTATACATATCGAATGAACTCCAAAAACTAATCAGGGAAGTGCCTTATCAGAATATACATATATCCAAAATTTCAAGTGAATGGGATATTTTTATCAAGGAGTTATTGCGTTACGCACATACAGAACGGACGGACACATAAGCTCCCAGGCTTTGTTAGCCTGTGAGCTAAAAAGGAGTATCCGCATGTAAACAGCGCAACAAAGGATTTTCTTATAAGCCTCTTTTACATCAGCATTTTTTGTATGCATACTTTAAGAAATACTATTCTGTTGTAACGTATGCAATAAAAGATTATTTGAAAAATCTCATTTGAATGTCCACATTGGAATACCTAGTAAAGAGAAATCATTCTTTTGTAAAGTGTATAATAAAAAATTTTCTGGCAAATTTTATTTCAATTTCCACCAGTGTTTTCACGTGAAAGAGGAAACCTTTCCCTCGTTAGTGATCAATAAATTTTTTTCATATAAATTTCATTTGAATTTCCAACAAATTTATGCTAAAGCAAAACCATCCTTTTTGTGATGTGTGCAACAAAGGATTTTCTCACCAACGTACAGTAGAAACCCGCTAATTCGGACCCCTTTAATCCGGATCGGTTTGGTCATTTTTTTTTTCACGCTTAAGAAGCGATTGGCTAATTTCCATAACATTAACTTGTTTCATCGTCGTATTCTTAATAAAAAAACTCTTTCTGAAATATTTCCGATAGAATTAAACAAAGTAAACATTTTTACTGTCTGTAAATATTTAACAAGTTTAACATAAAGGTGATTTTCTGTAAGTATGTTTTATTTTAATTAATTTTTCCTAATTCTCCAGATAATCCGGATTGGGTCTGATCCCAATTAATCCGAATTATCGGGGTTTTACTATAATTTGAATACATACTTGGGAAGTTCATATTGAAGAATAACTATTCTCATGTGAGGTGTGTAAATAAAGGGTTTCGATATGTCTCTTAAGAATTCCCTAAAGCATTCTGAAAAGAAAGCATGCTTTTGTGGGGTGTGCAATAAAAGTTTTTCTCGAAAAGCTTATGTGAATGTTGACCTCCGAATCCATACAAAAGAGTAAGCTTTTTCTTGTGAGGTCTGACTCAAAGGGTTTTCATATAAATCTGTTTTACTTCAGCATTCTCGTATGCAGAGCCCGATCAAGTTGAAGTTGGGCCCCCATACCTCCCCATTCCCGGTGACACATTCAGAAAAAAAAGTAGGTTTATTTGATGAGTTGACAAAGTTGTTTGGGTGAAAATTTCAAATTTACAAAAAAAAAAAAAAAAAAAAAAAAGAATAATCAAGAAAACGAATTGCCGTCCACTTTCTCAAGTAAACATTTGTATAAGACACAAACATCTATAATACTCAGTTTATGTTGCAGAATAAATGAGGACGTCTTTTTCAAAACTCGCGTTATTCAAAATCACAAACATTGCGCCTTAAAAATATCTTAAGGCGCAAAGGTAAAATAAGGTAAAATATATTAAGGAAAAAAATCAGCTACATAATTTTGGGCCCCTGAAGTTGGTGGGCCGAGGCCTCGGAGACTCGTGGATTAATCAGGCCCTGCTTGTATGCATTCCGAAAAGGAATCATTTTCTTTTGAGATGTGCAATAAAAGATTTACTCGAAAAGGTTGTTTGGAAGTCCACCTTCGAGTTCATACTAATGAAAAACCTTTCTCTTGTGAGATGTGTAAGAAAGGCTTTCCTAACAAACATGATTTGAATGTCCATCTGCGAATTCATACTGTTTCTCTTATGAAGTGTGCAATAGTGTTTTCTCAAAAATGTAATTTGGATCGCCACCGACGAATTCATACTAAAGAGAAACCTTTTACTTGTGAGGTCGGCTACAAAGAATTTGATGGACATAAATAATCATTTAAAAGTAATTTCCATCGTTGCACAATAATTTGACAGTTGAAATTACGTCGTAAATCATTTTAAGTAGCTATTATTGAAACCTTGAAAAATTTATGACAGTTGAAAGGACTATTATATGTTGTTTGAACTAATAAACTATAAATAACATTTTAATTTTTTTTCTTTATCGTGTGATGCGAGTGTTCTTTATATTATTCGACAGTGTAACTCTTTAGAGAGAGACAAAAATATCAGTCTTGTGTATAAAATAAAAATAGTCAAATTTCCTCAATGCGTGTTATATTTGTAATTATGATAGTAGTGCCAATAATATACAGATACTGATACCTTTAAGGTAAGACAGGGAATAATCTTCTGAGTATAATATTAAAAGAAATGAATGTGCAGTGCCAAACAGCCACAAAGGATGTATCTCTCCGCATCAGGTGGATATAGAAGTTAGACGAATCTATGAATTTGGTAATTACCAATTTTGCTTACTTACTATGATTAATTATTTCATGATGTATAATTACAAAATAATTTAAACGTCAAAAACGAATACACGCCTTTAAATTCTTACAGAATTTTCTGACAAATCTCATTTGAATTTCCACCTCTGAAATCATACTGGAGCGAAACCTTTCTCTTGTGAGGTCTGCAATAAAAGATTTTCTCGAAAATCCAATTTGAGCGTCCATTTGCAAATCCATACCAAGGCTTGAATTTCAGGGCGGGATTCGCGCCCGAAATTTTGAAATCCCGCCCAAAAAAATATCGTAAGCGGTAAGCTCCCACCCGAAAAAAAATTCCTAATTTTCCGAAAAATGTTGCATTTTGAAACTACAATTAACTTACTCGTTTTTTTTTACGAATTTTGTGACATTTTTATGACACTGAATGGCATATTTTGCGACTTTTTTGCTGAAAAAAATCGTTGGAATTTCTGCTATTTTTCCGCAAACAATCGTCAAATTTCGCATTTTTCCCCCGCGATCGATTGACAAGTTTTGTGCGATTTATCATCGCGAGAACGGAGCAATTCCGTTTCAAATTTTTCAAAAAAATTAACGCATTCGATTCCAAAAGTTATGAAACATCGTTTATCAACCCCGAAGTTTGGATAGTTATGTCCGAATTTCCAGGATAATTACCCATTTTTCATAGCTTTTGATCTGAGCTGAATTTCATAGTTTCATAATCAATTTCATCAAACGGTCGCAGAAAATTTTGTTAGATTATCACGATAAAAACGCTAATTTTCTCAAAGAATCGCGCAAAAAACTCGACTTTTCTTAAAAGATCTGGATAAAACACGACTTTCTTTAAAAAAAATCGCGGAATAAACACGAATTTCGTGAAATGACTGTGGAATAAACGCGAATTTCGTGAAAGGATTGTGGAATGAACGCGAATTTCGTGAAAGCATCGCGGAATAAACGTGAATTTTATGAAAGGATCGCTATATAAACAGCGTCGTGTGAAAGGGGGCAGAGGGGGTAATTTAGGGGCGCCATTGTCTACTACCAACATCATTTTTGGCCGGTAAGAAGAAAAAGAACACTACATTGAAACTTTTCTCAGAGCACAGTTTTTTCTTCGCACGTACCTGCATTTGAATTCAAATTTATCAAAATGCCACTTAAAAACCCCGAATTTTATGAAAGAATCTTGAAATAAATGTGAATTTCATTAAATGATCGTAAAAAAATTTTAATTTCTAAAAGGGCCGAGGGAAAACGCTGAATTTACCAAAGAGTGAATCTGAGTAAAAACTTTTTTGAAATTTACAGCAAATTTTCTGAAAACTTACAGCAGATTGTGTGAAAGGGGAGGGGGGATTTACTTTTGACTCTGTGTTTTTCCACGATCCTTTCATGAAATTTGCGATTTTTTTTTCGCAATTTGTGTTTTCTTGCAGGTTTTCTGATGATATTTTCATTTTTTCTGTAATCCCTACCCGAAATTTGCAGGTTTTTATTTTTTTATTTTATTTTATTTTATTTTTTTTTGCAAATCTTTGATGAAATTTGTGTTTTTCTTTCACTATTGTTTCACGAAATTCATGTTTTTTTCACGATCTTCAGACGAAATTTGAGTTTTTTCACAATTATCTAACGAAATTCGTGTTTTATCCGCAAATCTCTTACGATATTTACGATTTGAGAAATTGATTTTTTTGAGTGACGATCTGTCGAAATTCGTTGTATATCTTTTGTCTAAACTTCCAAATTAATGACGATGTTTTTTTTTTATTTTTTTTTATCGAAAACTTATGATTTTCGGAAAATACAGAACAGAATCGCCTTTGGATCGCTTAATGAATGCAAAATTCGTCAAGGGATCGCTTAATAAATACGGATTTTCACAGAAATCGTGTAAAGCATGCAAATTTTAACAATGCATCGCGGAGAAAAATGTAAATTTCGTCAAAGGGTCATTAATAAACGCTAATTTAGACAAAAGGCTGCTAAAACCACAAATATCATTGAAGAATCGCAATAAAGATGTGAATTTTGTCAGAGGGTTGCTGATAAATGCGAATCTAGTCAAAAGGCTGCTAAAAAAATGCAAATTTCATCACAGAATCACAAAAAGATGTCAATTTCGTCAGAAAATGCTTACTCTCTTGACTTACTCTTTTTTTAAATAAAAAACACATTTTGCGTAATTATTCTGAGTTGATAAAAATTGCTTCAGTGGTATTTTGCCATGTCTGCATTTGCGTAATTCTTTCAATAGCTCATAAAATAAGAGTAGGTCTTTAAAGATTTTTTTTCTCCCTCCTAAACAGCTAAACTCCCCTCTATTTAAAAATGTTGGGGGAGAGACTCCCCTCCTCTGGAAAATTGAATTTCAAGCCCTGCATACTGAAGAGAAACCTTTTTCTTGTGATGTGTGCATTAAAGAATTTTCACACAAGTATAATTTGAATACTCACCTGCAAATTCATACTAGAAAGAAACATTTCCCTTGTGAAGTTAGCAAGAAAAGATTTTCTCAAAAATCTAATTTGAACGTCCATCTGCAAATTCATACTAAAGAGAAACCTTTCACCTAAAAGTTCTGAAATAAAATATTTTCTTAAAAATCTCATTTGAATGCTCATCTGCTATTTCATACTAAAAATAAATCTCTCTTTTGTGTGTTGTGAAATAAAGGGTTTCCTGGAAATTCTAAATTGAGTAGACACCTGCAACTTTATACTGAAGAGAGAACTGAAGAGAGAGATGGTGGGGAGAATTCGCGCTAAGTCGGTTTCTCCCACCGATACCACCAGCCACCAAGACCTTTTTCGACTGCATTACGTTCTTTTATTATGAGAATGAAAGCAGAAAATTGCCAAGAAGGGATCATCGCCAAAAAAGACACCCTTTTGGCGAGGAAAACTCTCGCCAAATCTCAGCCATTCCGGCTTTAAGCATTCCCGTAGAGAACAAAGGGATCCGCCATCTAGTCATTCCTGATCTAAGAGCATGCAAGACTTTTCATAAAAATATAATTTAAGTACATGTATTAATTCATACTGAAAAGAAACCCTTTCTCTTGCTGGATATGTAATAAAGTGTAACCTCATGAATTATCATATCATATATATTATAAAGCAGCAAGTTCTAAAACTTCGGATTTTTTAGCCAATTGTATCATTCGATAGAAAATATTCTTTCGGAGGTTTATGATTTTAATATATTCAAATATATAGTGATAACTATGATTTTTGTTAATAAATTTCGTATTTTAATTAAATTTTCAGCAAAAGGTTTGCCACTAGTTTTTTTTTTTTTTTTTTTTTTTTTTTTTTTTGTGCGAAAATTGTCATTGTTAAAAGAACTGAAATGGCTATAGCTGTTAAACAATAATACAAATATCTTGTAAATAAAAGGAAAAAAATAATTAGTGATAATATTTTTTAAAGGAAAAACACACTTAAATGAGGCTGTAATGATTTCAATCTTTCCCTTGGTTCCGATGTGTAAGGCAACACGATGAATTCGCATTTTCATGAGAATCATCTTTTTTATTTCATCACACGGCATTAACAATTACACTATAAAATTTGACAACTAAAAACTTTACACACATAAAACTCAAACAAGTAAAAATATAATAATAATATAAATATTATAATATAATAAAAATATAATAATTCAGACACTCAAATTCAAAAGTCACTGTCCCGTCCTTCCCACTCTCTGCTCTTCGTTTCCATCAGTTAATTTTGCCGCATCAGCGCCGTCTGGCAAACACAGGCAAAACAGTTCGAATTCAGAGCAGAAAGTTAAGATCGCTTCTTGCGAAATCATGATTGGGAGTTAGGTGTCACAGTCAGTTACTTGGGGTCGTCACAGACTCCTCCCCCCTCCAAATTTTGGACATGTCCAAACAGAGTCCTAGATAAAAGAGTCATAGTGTGACAAGTTAAAAGGAACACCAAAAAGTCCTTTTGAATTTATAATGTCCAAGACTACTTGTAAAATTTGTCACAGGCACTTCTCCCGAAAACCCATTACAGCATTGTGCCGCCCTGACCAAACTGCCACAATTTTACTAAATTTTTTCAAATTTTGAATACGCGGTAATATAGCATTCCGCAATACCAGTCACAATATAAGTTCTTTGTTCAATTTACATAACACTAATTTTCTGTAAAATAAAAATACCAGATTTTTTTTTTATTTAAACTAAGTATTATGACCAATGTAATTTCCCATAAATACTATTACAATTAAAGAAAATTCTTCCTATTTTTTTCTATAAAACTTAACACTATACAGTAATAAATATTATACAATGCATATCTTTCTGCTTTTAAACTGAACTGAAATATACATTTTTTCACAATTATAAATAAAAAAAAACCAATACATATTAATCAAATTATGGACTACTAGATCAAAATCATCACAAGAATTTTTTTTCATGTTATTATGCAACAATAAATAACATTAAACATACATTTTCTGGAAGCAACTATTATCATTAATTAAACTGCACAAAATTTATAAAACTTAATAGCTACTAATGAAAGGATGGGTGCCGTGATAAAGTGTCGGCGTTGTTGGATTTTTTTTTATCTTCTTGTGATTTTCCATCATTCGATTTCTTCCTGGCTTACATTCCACTATTCTCTCCCTCTTCTCGCCAAACCTCTTGAAACACTTTCTGTTATCAAAACCATGGCTCCATTTTCCATAAACTTTCCGCCTGAACAGAACATGAACATTTCTGGTTCCCCTTTCGGACAATTTTTCAGTTTCTTCACATCTTTTAATCAACCAGTCAAGTTCAAGATCAATTTCATCTTTCTCTTGAAATGTCCTCCTAACTAAATCAACTGCAATAGAGTTTTGTTTCATATCCGTACTCTCTCTCCTCTCCTTCGTACTTTTAGTTTCATTATCAGTTATAAACTGAAAATTTTCGCATAAATTCTCAACATTAAGACTATCTTCCTCTTGAACCTCATCTTTAGTCTTCCAATTGTCCTTAGTTTTCAAATTATTTGAAATTAGAGAGCCAATTTCATTTTCGTTACAGCCTTCATCAATATTAGCCTTAGAAAGTTCAAGATTACCTTCAAACATACTTGGGATCGTCACAAGGCAAATATTAAAAAACATATATATGTAACTTAAAAATGAAAGAAATATGTGTAATGCTTAAAAAATAACTTATCGTGAAATATAACAATTC
Organism: Maratus speculifer; assembly: GCA_964019185.1. Lineage (NCBI taxonomy): Eukaryota > Metazoa > Arthropoda > Arachnida > Araneae > Salticidae > Maratus > Maratus speculifer. The sequence continues at coordinate 241,740,387 of OZ025302.1, read as the reverse complement.
TTACAGCATTTGGCGATTTATCCTTTGTATTAGAATAAAAAAGTGAACTTGAAAATTTCATTAAATGAATTTTGAATGATATATATATTTTTCTTTTTATTCTTTTATTTCTCTTTTCATCGAATTTCCGTTTCATATGACTTACAGCAGAAAGAAGCAGATTTAATGGTAAAAATTATGCAATTTGGGTATTTGTTTCTTTGCGACTTTTATTTTACTTTCGTCACCAAACAATGTAATTTTAAGCCAAAAATGCATATGTGTGACATTAGGTTGTTGATGGTAGCAATAATAGTGTTTTTTCAAGTATAGATAATTTTTGGAATACATTTTAATATTCAATAGTAAATCATATAGATATGAGTTAATATTTTAAAAGTTGGAATCAAATATTTAATTTTAGTCAGGGATTTAGCGGAGGGTATACGAAGGTATACGCAATATATCTTCTCGGTTTTTAAGGACCATCATGTACCCTCTGTTTCTCAAAAAGTCATAGTAGTATATAACCAAAGGCGGATCTGGAGAATCCTCAAGGGGGTTCGATTTTAGAAAGCTGGAAACGCCAATCTGATGCACTGGTTGGAGCTCATTTGTATCAATGCGGATCTTGTTATTTCTACTTTTTTGCTATGGGTCGGGTTTGGGTCCGGTTCGATTCAATTTTTCGCTGTGGGTCGGTTTTGGGTCCGGTTTGATTCTATTTTTTTACTGTTGGTAGGAGCAACTTTGTTGTTGTTGTTGTGGGTCGCGTTTGAGTCTGAGTGAATTTTACTGTTTGCTGCAGATCGAATTAATTACTGCATTTTTGCTTCGTGTTGGGTTTGGGTCCGACTGACTACTACAATTTGCTGTTGGTCTAGTTGATGATTGTTACGTTTTAGCTGTGATTTTCAAATTTGGGGCAGATTTTCATACATTATTTTGCATTTGGGTCAGTTTCGGATTGGGTTTTCACTCTTCTTTTCTTCAGCTGCATTTTCTGCCATCTGCGTACGAAACTGTACACCGTCAGCGTTATTTGCTGTCAACTGTCCATCAATGGATTTAGTATTGGATGTGATTCTCTACTATTATTCCGATGGACATCGATTACTTGATTGTTATTGTTTTCTGAATTATTGCGTACTGCATATGAATCAGAATTTTCATTAAATCTACTGTCACGAAACTCAAACTCCCACATCTCACCTCGCCCAGCCGTGATGGTAGTCGCTGGGCTCAAACTGTTTTCGCGAGTGCCATCTTCAACTAAATGATGACGCTCCAAAAATCTCGCAAAAAGCGCCTGAGAAACTTATGACAAGCAAAGTATCCCATGATAGTAACACCTAAGAACTAGATAAACGCCATTCTCAGATAAGAATCTATAATTAGACTGAAGACATTTCATCAGAAATAGATTGTCATTCATTGTTTGTAACAATCATGCATTGTTGTTCAACATTGTATCTTTGTTGAAATGCTTCGTAAGTTTGTTGACAATGTAAATCGTATATTGTTTACTGATTGTCTTTATGCATTGTTTATCAGACTAGCCCTTCAATGACAAACTCCCTCTCTATGACGAAGGATCATTCCATTTTTTAGCAGGTGGGGAAAGGTAGGAGGGAGTGATCGGTACAGAAAGGTAGAGCAGTTAATTGAAATAGTGGCTTCATCTATCAACTTGAAATTAAAATACATTAGCGGAACACTGAAGATGTCATTTTTGTTTTATGTTTAATTAATTATTTGGTTATTAAAATAAAATAAATTTTTTTAATTGAAATCGGATTTTTAAAATTGAAATCTCACTAATTTTATCTAGTTTAAGTGCAGTGCTCCTTCTTATTAAAATTAAAAAAATAAAATTAAAGCAAAATTGCTTTTTTTTTTTTCCGCGAAAAATAAAAATAACGTATCGTAAAAGTAACGTAACACAGATTATTAAAATTTTTTTCTTATTCGGTTTCACAATTCTTTAACTTTAAACAATCTTAAAATTGGCGAAAAATAAAAGTAAGTAACATATCTAAAGCCATATTATTGAAAATTTTTTGTATTAGATTTCATAATTCTTTATATCTTAAAATTGTGTCATTTGTGCCTCCCCTCCCCTCTCAAAAAAAGTAGATAAATTAATAATCGTCCAACTTTATTTACAAGCTTTCGAATTGTTTTGATTTTTTTTTTTTTTTTTTGTAAGCAGATACATCTTAAGTAATAATCATGAAATACTAATTTATGGAAAAATTCAAAAGAAAAAAAAGAAAGATTAAACCAAAGGTGACGAGTCCTGGTCAATATTATCCACCGGCGTCAATACATTATCCGTATTCATGCAATCTTTAGCCAAAGTCCGTTCCAAATCGTCAACATCTTTTTCTGAGGTCAATATTTTGTTCCTATAATCGTTAGTCAAATTCTGTTCCGAGTCGTCATCAAAATTAGTCGAAGTTGGCCTTCAAAAAGGCCATTTGTTTGTAAGTAAAATCATTAGACATAGCGCAGGCTTAACAAATTATCAAATGGAGCCAAATCAAAACAAATCGTACTACATTCATTCTCTTCGTACCGCGTGCAGCGGCCGCTATCACTCCTTCCTACCTTTCCCCACCTGCTAAAAAATGGAATGATCCTTCGTCATAAAGAGGGAGTTTGTCATTGAAGGGCTAGTGTTTATCAGGGCTTGAAATTCAATTTTTCAAAAGAGGGGAATCTCCCTACCAACATTTATAAATGGAGAGGAATTTAGCTGTTTGGGAGGGAGAAAAAAAATCTTTAAAATCCGCTATTATTTTATGTGCTACTTAAAGGATTACAAGAACAGAGACATAACAAAATACAACTGAATCAATTTTTACCAACAACTCAAAATATTTATGCATAATGTGTTTATACTGTCTAGTCCCTTACAGATGGTAAATTCTCTCCCCGTGCTAACTATTTTTGTTACAGTTCTAATAAACTCTGATTTTGATTCGGCTTGATTTTATATTGAGTGTAGATTCCTGCAAGTTATGTTCGGGTAAAACCCAATTTTACAAAAAATTAGTTTAATATTATTTTCGATTAAAAACTATACATATAATAATAAACACATATGCTTGTGTATGTGCTGTTTTCTAAAGAGATAGCTGCATTTTCCGCGACCCTCTGACGAAATTCACGTTTTTGCGATTTTTTTAAATGAAATCCGAGTTTTTTAGAGACCGTTTGACTAAATTCGCATTTTCCGCGGCTCTTTAACAAAATTTGCATTTTTTCGCAATTATTTGATTAAATTCGCGTTTATTCTATGATCGTTTGAAGAATTTTATGCTTTTGGCGACTTTTGATGAAATTCACATATATTTCGCGGTACTCTGCCGAAGTTTATTTTTTTCCATGATATTGAGATGTAATTCGCATTCATCAAGCGACCCATGGGTGATTTTGTTCTAAACTTTCCAAAAATTTATGGTATTCAGTTCCAAAAAAAAAAAAAACTCATTAAACTGAAATTTCGCACAAAAAATATGCGATTTTTACACAAATGGTTGCTGAAAAAAAATCAATTTTGTAAATCGCTCTCAGAAAAATCGTTAATTTCGTCTAAGGATCGCTGAAAAAACGGAAATTTCGTCAGAAGATCGTGAAAACAAAATGCAAATTTCGTCAGACAATCGAGGAAAAAAAACGTTAATTTTGTCAGAAGATCATGGAAAAAAACACGCATTTCGTTAAAGAATAGTGAAAAAACCACAAATAACATCAAAGGATTCAGAAAAAAAGGAATTTCGTTCAGGAATCACTGAAAAAACGCAAAAAACATTTAAAAAAGGTTATGGAAAATCGAGAAAAATCCACTAATTTCGCAAAAGATCGTAAAAAACTACAAATTTCGTCAAAAAATCTCCGCAAAATTACGAATTTCGTCAAAAGATTGCGAAAAATTGGCAAATTTCGTCAAAATATTATATTTTCATTATAACCTTTGTCTAAATTTTTTAATGTATAACATCACTTTAACATCAATAGAAAGAAAATAACTCGCCGAAACCATGTAAGGATTTTTATATTTTTCCCCCATTTCATTATTCAGGCTAAGTTTTAACATTGTTGCATTAAGCTGTCTCTATCCGCTACTGTTTCGAACCCTCTCTCACTGATTTCCATACATAATACGGAGGGCCTATTCGCCGATCCGACCACATCACACTTTTCAATGCGCACAAGTAAATAGTGCTCTATTTTTCTTAATATTACAAGCATTTTTTGAAACTTTTTCAAAAACTGTTTATTATTTTTGTTTATTTCTATGTGTTTTTGATATTTTTATGAGCAATATTTAACAAATGTTTCTTTATTTTTTGTTAAGTTAAAATAAAATTTTCTTTTTAACTAATATCAAATTGAAAATTTGCTATGAATTTAAGTAAAATCAATAGATTTTTAATAAAAGAATATATATCAGTGAAAATTGTAGCTATTTTGTCTTAATTTTAAAAGAAAATTCAATTTAAAAATATCTACCCCACACGAAGCTATTGGAGGAAATGTATGTTTTGCCAAAGATTTTCTTTGGAAAATTTTTGGCATTGTATTCATGGGGGGACCGCTGGATTCAGTGTATCAGAATAGGGAGTTAGCCACGGAGTAAGAAACAGGACGGGAAGTAGTGTTAAAATTTTGCCATGCGTATTTTTTGACGAAAGGGGGCGACACCGCTGCATTCAGGCTGCCGATCGATGTTTCTGCAATGCTTTTCAATGGAAAAAATGGTCATTTAAAAAAATTTTTTTACTAAAAATCTGAATTTTTAGAAGGCTGTAGAAATGAAAATCTGGTTAATTGTAGTTTTCTTCAGAACATACATTTTTTTTATAGGTATTTGGCGCTTCATTTTCGTTTTTAAGCCCTTTAAAATACGAGATCATTCTGACAAAAATCAAAGGGCAGGTCATTTAAAAACATTGAATATCGCGGATTAAAATGACTGTTGTAAGTTAGTTGAATATCGCAAAGAAACATACTTATGATTTTTAGAAATTAAGTATTAATCAAATATTTTGGAGTAAATTTTAATTTCGCGTATAGTTTTTATAACCTTAGACCGTTTTAATAATCCATAACTTTGGATATTTATGCAATTAATGCATGTAGAATTAAAGCTAATTTTTATTTTAATTATTTGGAGCAACTGCTTATTCATATTATGGATGTCTAGTGTGTCACCCCCCACTCTGCCCCCCAGGGGGGTCACATTTTTAATTTCTTTACAACACCAGTCGTGTGACACATCATTTCAAAGGTCTGCAACTGCTTATTCATATTATGGATGTCTTGTGTGTCACCCCCCTCCACTCTGCCCTCCAGGGGGGGGCACATTTTTAATTTCTTTACAACACCAGTCGTGTGACACATCATTTGAAAGGTCTGCAACTGCCTATTCATATTATGGATGTCTTGTGTGTCACCAACCCCACTCTGCCCTCCAGGGGGGGCACATTTTTAATTTCTTTACAACACCAGTCGTGTGACACATCATTTGAAAGGTCTGTAACTGCTTATTCATATTATGGATGTCTTGTGTGTGTCCACCCCCCCACTCTACCCCCCAGGGGGGGCACATTTTTAATTTCTTTACAACACCAGTCGTGTGACACATCATTTGAAAGGTCTGCAATTGCTTATTCATATTATAGATGTCTTTGTGTCACCCGCCACTCTGCCCTCCAGGGGGGGCATATTTTTAATTTCTTTACAACACCAGTCGTGTGACACATCATTTCAAAGGTCTGAAACTGCTTATTCATATTATGGATGTCTTGTGTGTCACCCCCTCAGGGGGGCACATTTAAGCTATTGCATAGCTTTTATCGCGGAATTTGAGCGCGGCGACCGTATCTAGAAATTCCGTAATGAGAAAAAAACCCTAACACTCCGGCTAACGTTGTTTCATTTCGACAGACTTCTCATTTATTCAATAAAAGAAAAAAAAAATTTTTTTTATCGGTCATCACGCTCAAAAAGTGTAATTTGAATTAATATCAAAGAAAAAGAAAAAACTTGAATTAATATCAAAGACAAAAAAAACTGCATAAATAAAAAATAAATATATAATTATAATTGCATAAGTTGATAAAAATGCTATGCAATAGCTTTACCGCTGCAGTCCCCGAGTGCCACACGTATTTTTTTTTTATTGAAATCTGTGCATTAGTTCTTGGGATACAGCTGTTGCATAAATCTTTAAAAATGCAATATAGCAGCGACACATGTTAAGCAAGTTACACAGAAAACTAATCATCATCAATTTATATCAAGGACTACCTAAATATAAATTTTCATTAAAATCCGTGCGTAGTTCTTGAGATACAGCTGTTGCGTAAACTGTAAAAAATGCAGCATAACAGCGCCACCTGTTGAGCGATTTACACCAAAAACTAATCAGCATCAATTTATATCAGGGACTATCTAAAACTAAATTTTTATAGGAATCCATGAGCTAGTCCTTGAGATTCAGTTGTTCGTAAATCATAAAAAATGAAGCATAGCAGTGCCACCTGTTGAGCGATTTACGCCAAAAACTAATCAGCAATAATTTATATCAGGGTCTTACCTAAATATCAATTTTTATTAAATTCAGTGAATTTTTTCTTGAGATAGGGAACCCACAAAATGTCTGTCACAGACAGATATTTTATAAAAGCATGTTTTTTGGAATCTCTGACCCCTAAAGCGTGTACGAAATTTATACGAAAATTTATACGAATCCAATACTTTCTTCTTGTAGAGATAGAAGGGAAAATATTGGTGCGGGTAGAAAAAATTTGATGCTGCTCCCTCAATATTTTCGGACGGGGCGACCCCCCCCCCACCCTGCCTTTCACATAGGCCTGAATGTCTGGATCTAAAAGATGGGGATTTAAAAGCAAAAATTCCTGAATGAGCTAAAAACAATTTTGATTAATAGATTTATTTTTACTTCACAGTAATAAATAAAAGATAGAAGCAAAGTTAAAAAAAATACGTGTGGCACTCCGGGAACTGCCTCGGTAAAGCTATTGCATAGCATTTTTTATCAACTTATGCAATTATAATTATTTATTTTTTTTTTATTTATGCAGTTTTTTTTGTCTTTGATATTAATTCAAGTTTTTCATTTTCTTTGATATTAAATCAAGTTTTTTCTTTTTCTTTGATATTAATTCAAGTTACACTTTTTGAGCGTGATGACCGATAAGAAAACAATTTTTTTCTTTTATTAAATAAATGAGAAGTCTGTCCACGTGCTGAAATGAAACGACGTTAGCCGGAGTGTTAGGTTTTTCTCATTACGGAATTTCTAGATTCGGTCGCCACGCTCAAAGCCCGCGATAAAAGCTATGCAACAGCTTAAATGTGCCCCCCTTGGGGGGATGACACACAACATATCCATAATATTAATAAGCAGTTGCAGAACTTTCAAATGATGTGTCACACGACTGGTGTTGTAAAGAAATTAAAAATGTGCCCCCCTGGGGGGCAGAGTGGGGGGTGACACACAATACATCCATAATATGAATAAGCAGTTGCAGACCTTTCAAATGTTGCGTCACACGACTGGTGTTGTAAAGAAATTAAAAATGTGCCCCCCTGGGGGGCAGAGTGGGAGGTGACACACAAGACATCCATAATATGAATAAGTAGTTGCAGAACTTTCAAATGATGTGTCACACGACTGGTGTTGTAAAGAAATTAAAAATGTGCCCCCCCTGGAGGGCAGAGTGGGGGGGAGGGTGACACACAAGACATCCATAAATGAATAAGCAGTTGCTCCAAATAATTAAAATAAAAGTTAGCTTTAATTCTACATGCATTAATTGCATAAATATCCAAAGTTATGGATTATTAAAATGGTCTAAGGTTACAAAAACTATACGCGAAATTAAAATTTACTCCAAAATATTTGATTAATACTTAATTTCTAAAAATCATAAGTCTATTTCTTTGCGATATTCAACTAACTTACAACAGTCATTTTAATCCGCGATATTCAATGTTTTTAAATGGCCTGCCCTTTGATTTTTGTCAGAATGATCTCGTATTTTAAAGGGCTTAAAAACGAAAATGAAGCACCAAATACCTATAAAAAATATGTATGTTGTGAAGAAAACTACAATTAACCAGATTTTCATTTCTACAACCTTCTAAATATTCAGATTTTCAGATTTTTTTTATGACCATTTTTTCCATTGAAAAGCATTGCAGAAGCTAAAAAACCAGCCTACATCCTATCGCAGCCCCCTCATTATTTACCAAAATTTCACTTTGTATTTTGGAAGAGTCATGCGCATTAAGTTTCCCTCCTGTTTCTTACTCCGTGGAGTTAGCTCTCCGTATAAGGAAAGGGCATGTTTACAAACAAACATTTCTGTCAACCAATCTACCGCTACATTTTTGCCATTGCGATCATATGTAGGAATCATCTTGACGACGTAGCCCAATCATAGCAAGCAGACAACCATCATAAAAAATTGTAGACCAATCAGAATGCCTGAATTCATATGTAGTCTGTGCTATAACGAAGCACGGGCGAAAACAGCTTGCCTACACTAATAAGAGCCCATAGTGACGTCAGCTGCCTTTTCCTTATTATAGAGTTCATCAGTGGTGACGTCACATCTTCAGAAATTGGGTCAAAACAAACCAGAGAGTTCAGAAAAGATAGAGATGAAATGTGTTGTTTTATCGTGAAGCTAAAAATTCACCCCTGAAACTGATTTAAACAAGTTACAATTCGACCCAAACACTTGCGGAATCGTGAAGCTAAAAATTCAACCCTGAAACTGATTTAAACAAGTTACTGATTTAAACAAACTCTGTTCGAGAAATTCGACCCAAACACTTGCGGATCGCTTTTAAAACTTTACCCAGTTCAATGAATTCAGCCTTTGAACGATATCTGATTTCATATTGAAAGCTTTTTTCATGGTATATAGTGCATCTCTAGCACACTCTAAACTCTCTCAGTTTGTATTGACCCAGTTAGCATGGAAATGCAGGGTTGAGTTGCCTGTGACGTCACACTGATGAGCTCTATTATGGATCTCAGTGCCCTCTCTCGAGTACTGAGTGGGTACCTCTATTGCAGGTTCGGACGTTGCTAGTAATCCTCAGTGCGAAATGGGGTCCTTCGGGACCCTATGGAGGCCCCGACCTTTAACACCCTGTGATAGCCAGTAATGGCTGCGGACAGGTAACTAGTTTAGTTTTACATATCATACTATAATACGAGCAAAAATTGTGTGTGTGTGGCTGTGTGTAAATTTTATCTCAAAAACGGGTCTAACGATTTTCGCCAAAATTTGGATTTAATCATTTTCGGCCACGAAAAGATCATTGGGCAGGTCACATGTTCGAGAAAATTCGATTATTGGGTCATAACGGGTCAGGATCAAGCTATTTATATCTAGAGAACGGCTGGATCGATTTTAAGAAAATTTTGTATCCAATCGTTTTTTGGCACGAGAAAACTATTAGGCTGGGTACATGTTCGAAAATTTCGATTAGTGGGTCATTTTTGGGTCATTATGGGTCAAGCCATTTTTATCTAAAAAACGGCTCTAACGATTTTGACCAAATTTTATATTGTATCGTTTTGGATTACAAGAAGACCATTGGGTTAGGTAACATGTTCGAGAAAACTCTGTTAGCGGGTCATTTTTGGGGTCATGCTACTTTTATCTAGAGATTTTCTCACTCAATTTTGACTAAAAATCGCATTCTATGGTTTTCGGGCACGAGAAAAACATTGGACTAGGTTACATGTTCGAGAAAAAATTTTAATGGTTCATATTGGGTCATTAAGGGTCTGGGTCAATCTATTTATATTTAAAGAATGGCTGGATCGATTTTAACGAAATTCTGTATGTAACATTTTTTAGATACGAGAAAACTAATAGGCTAACATGGACTAGGTTACATGTTCGAGAAAAAATGTTAATGGTTCATACTGAGTCATTAAGGGTCTGGGTCAAACTATTTATATTTAAAGAACGGCGTGATCGATTTTAACGAAATTTTGTATATAACAGTTTTTTGACATGAGAAATCTAATGGGCTCACATGTTTGAGAGATTTCGACTATAAGGGTCATTAGTGAGTCATGATGGGTCATAATGGATCATGTCAAGCTATATCTAATGAACAGGTGGATCGATTTTAACGAAATTTTGTATATGACTTTTTTTGGCACGAGAAATTCATTGGGCTAGGTTACACGTTCGAGAAATTTCGATTAATGGGTCATAGAGGGTCATAAAGGGTCTGGGTCAAGCTATTTATATTTAAAGAACGGCTGGATCGATTTTAACGAAATTTTTTATGTAACAATTTTTAGACACGAGAAAACTAATGGGCTAAATCACATGTTCGGGAGATTTCGATTATAAGGGTAATTTGTGGTCATGATGGGTCATGCTAATTTTATGTAGAAAATGGCTCGTACCATTCTGACTATACTTTGTATTATATCATTTTCGGGAAAGAGAAAACCATTGGGCTATGACACATGCTCACGAAAATTCGATTAGTGAGTCATTTTGGGTCACAATGGGTTAGGGTCATTCTAATTATATATAATAACGACTCACTCAATTTTACCTAGATTTTGTAGCGAAACGTTTTTTGTCACGAGAAGACTATTGGGCTGAGTCGCACGTTAAACAAAATTATATTAGTGGGTCATTTCGCTTCATTGTTGAATGCTGTCAAGCTAATTTTACCTAAGAAATGGCTTAAACGATTTTGATTCAATTTTACATTCTATTGTTTTTAATTACCTGAAGACCATTGAGCTAAGTCACATGTTTGATCAAATTTTATTCGGTGGTCATTTCGGGTAATACGGGTTAGAGTTACGAGAATATGGCAAAAGTCAATAAGTTGGCGATATTTCACAAAATATAGGCGACATTTGGCCAAAAAATCGACTATTAAGATTACAAAAGCTAAAACACGTATTTGTCGCCAAATTAAAAAATGTCTCCAAATTTGGCTATATCTGGCAAAAAAATACTGTCTTTCAGAATGTGAAGAAATTTTTTATACATTCTTATTGAACTAATACTGATTCGAGATGCATGGTTAAACCAATCAGAGTCGAGCTAAAAAACTGATTTGGATCGATATCCTTTCGTTGTAAATTTTAAAATAAAGTAAAATTTATGAACATGTGCATACAAGCATAGTTTCTTTATTGATTGTTTTTGAAAATACTACTACTATAAGTAACATGTTTTACAGTTATAATACAGAGTGAATGATACAGTGATAATACTATATCCAGTTGAACACAAAGTTAATTTTGACCGAGCTTAGCTCGGTCACTCCTGCTAGTGTATTAATTAAAGAGCTAAAATTAAATAATCGATTCAACCGACAACTGGCGTACGTTAATCGGTGTTGTTTGGCATGTAATGAAACTTAAAAAAAAGGATTAAATTGATCCGACTTCTTTCATAACCGAGTCTGCAGAAAATTGGCGTAATTTGGAGCAGTGTTTTCTTTTTTTTTTAAATGTTGATACTTTTTCGTTACATGAACACCATTCCAAAACTTATATTAATTCACTATCCATATATTTAAAAGACCTGGATGTTTTTTTAGTCATCAGCCCTGAATTTTCTACTCAACCGATTTTGATAATTATTTTTTAAATGAAAGCTATTTATTTGTAGTTGTGCCCATTTTAACTATTTTTTAATTTATTTCCATTTTTATATTTTACTTTTAATTTTAAATGCTTTTTACGATATTTCTTCAAAATGGTGGCAACTCAGTTTAGCTTTTCTCTCGATAATAAAAATTTAATTTCCATTATCACTTTCCACCAGTCAGAAGCTTTATTTCATCAGTGAACATGTCCTCGCATTTAAGAGAAAAAAGTTAATTGTTTTCGTAAAATTTAACCACAATAAAATGATTGCGTATAATTATGCACTAATTGAAGTAAAAAAACATATTTACTGAGAAATAATATTAATATTGTAAATAAAATAACAGAAAATAATTTATGATAAAAACTAATGTCTAAAGCAAAATAAGAAAAAATTCAAATGAGGAAAATGATGTCATTCAGCAAGCAGATAAATGAGAATTACAATATTATTACGGATGCCTTTTTCGTATTACTAGTAACAGTAACTTTTAAAAAACATTTGAAGAGAAAATGACGTCACTATTTAAAACATCACATTTTTACTCATAACGATATTACATTTCAATATTTCTTTTCATTATGGACACTGAGAATGAGATTTTACTTTCAGATGACTTCAATTAGTGAAAATAATGTCATAGTAAAAATGAAATTAGTTTTTTTTTAATAAAACTATTTTTCTGTGAGTGCATATAAAATAAAATTTCTGGATTTCACCGGCACTCAGATTACAATTTTAACTAAAGATGTGCGAATATTTGCATGCAAAATTGTAACTGGCAAACTTGACATTAAGTTTGGAAATATATTTATTATATATTGATTCAATAATATAATTATTTTTGCTTTTTTTTTAAACCAAATTGATCGGGTCTTTTAAACATTTCATCCGTCGAATTCGACGGGATTCCACTCGTATATTTTAATTCCAACGTGCAAATAGTTTTGATTATAAAAATTATATAATTTGCTGTTGATTGAACTCGCTTTTTCCTCTTTAATTATTATTTAACAGTAAGCTTGCAAAACTATTAAATTTACTATTTTTTTGAATTAAAAAAAAGTTTTTTGAGTTATAACTTAAAATTTCCCCTGATTTTAAAATAAAAATGTTTATTGCAGTTTACGGGTACTTTAAAGCAATTACGTTATGTGTGCTGTTTAAATGGAGCTTTTGAAAAAATATTTTAATATAATAGTGTTTGTTTGTTCTGATATTTTCCATATAGTCTTTGTTTTAAAAAATAGTCCTCGAAACTCGTAATTTTGAAATGACATTATTTTAAAAATTATTACTTTCGCAGCAAAAATGTTAATTTGTTTGAAATATTTCACTTGGGGTCAACTTTTATGCTTGGCGCCAATAGAATGATATAATGCAACCGTACGGAGCTTTTGGATTGCAGTATATGTATATTATTTATTCACAGCACAGGCACGGATAATACGCAATAAAACAACTGGTATATAGCTTGAAATTAGTACTGAGACGGTAAAATGCGTTTTATTAAAAAAAAAAAAAAAAATACGTGTGGCACTCGGGGACTGCTGCGGTACAGCTATTGCATAGCATTTTTTATCAACTTATGCAATTATAATTATTTATTTATTTTTTATTTATGCAGGTTTTTTTTTGTCTTTGATATTAATTAAAGTTACACTTTTTGAGCGGGATGACCGATAACAAATTTTTTTTCTTTTACTGAATAAATGAGAAGTTAATATCGCTTAAAATATTTTTATTACCTTACAATACATGTAGGTTAATCACGAATTTTTATCATTGAAACTATACGTTTATGGTAGCTGAAATAAAAAACATAAGTTTGAGACTTGATATTCTCAAAATATCTGAAAAATACCGCGTCAATGTCTGCCGAAGTCTACCGAAGGATACCGTGCCGAAGTCTGCCAAACTGAAGCGACGTTAGCCGGAGTGTTAGGTTTTTTTCCTCGTTACGGAATTTCTAGATTCTTTCGCCGCGCTCAAAGCCCGCGATAAAAGCTATGCAATATCTTAATAAATTACCAAACAAAATTTGGCCGCGCTATGAAAATTAAATCGCGAGTTATAAGCATTTTAAATTTTCCGAACCTCACCGTGGGGGTCTCCTGCCACCAAAAATTAACACTGACTCATAATAAATTACCAAACAAAATTTGGCCGCACTACGAAAGTTAGATCGCGAGTTATAAGCATTTTAAATTTTTCGACCCTCACCATGGGGTATTTCCTGTCACCAAAAATTAACACTGTCTCATAATAAATTACCAAACAAAATTTGGCCGCACTACGAAAGTTAGACCGCGAGTTATAAGCATTTTAAATTTTTCGACCCTCCCCATGGGGGATCTCCTGTCACCAAAAATTAACATTGTCTCATAATAAATTACCAAACAAAATTTGGCTGCGCTGCGAAAATTGATCGCGAGTTATAAGCATTTTAAATTTTTCGACCCTCACCGTGGGGGGTCTCCTGTCGCCAAAAATTAAAACTGTCTCATAATAAATCATCAAGCAAAATTTGGCCGCGCTACGAAAATTAGATCGCGAGTTATAAGCATTTTAACTTTTTCGACCCTCACCGTGGGGGGGGGGGTCTCCTGTCACCAAAAATTAACACTGTTTCATCATAAATCACCAAACAAAATTTTGCCGCGCTACGAAAATTAGATCTCGAGTTATAAGCATTTTAAATTTTTCGACCCTCAACGTGGGGGGTCACCTGTCACCAAAAGTAACACTGTCTCATAATAAATTACAAAACAAAATTTGGCCGCGCTACGAAAATTAGATCGCGAGTTATAAGCATTTTAAATTTTTCGATCCTCTCCATTGGGCGGGTCTCCAATCACCAAACGCTACATTATCCTACCTTATTTTATCTTAAGACGATTCTTTTCTATACACATTCCATCAGGAATTTTTATTATTGAAACTATAGATTTATAGTAACTGAAATAAGAAATATAAGTTTGAGACTTGATATCCTCTAAATATCTGAAAAATACCGCGTCAATGTCTGCCGAAGTCTACCGAAGGATACCATGCCGAAGTCTGCCGAACTGAAACGGCGTTAGCCGAGTGTTAGGTTTTTTTCGTTACGGATGTGTTAGGATTTTCCTCGTTACGGAATTTTTGGATTCGGTCGCCGCGCTCAAAGCCCGTGATAAAAGCTATGCAATAGCTTAATAATTTAAAAATTAAAACGGGGAAACTTCTGTGATCGAAATACAAATCCAATTAGTTCAGTTTAGCGAGATTGCTTTGATACAAAATTAAATACAGTTGTTGTAACCATGATCGTAACCAATATTAGTGCTTTGAAAAACTCTTTAAAATTACGTCATTTTATGTAATTGCGGTACTTATTAAGCAGACATAACGAAAAATAACATGCCGTTTTATAAATTTTGATGATCAATACTATTAAGACGTTACGTCTATCTACTTCTATTTTGCACATAAAATGCAAATTTCTATTTAGTTCCGGCATTTCGTAACCTGAGTCCTGCTGAAAACATTTTCATGGAATTTGCATTGTCAGATATTTTTCTGGGGGGGGGGGGGCATTTAACATGTTTGACATCGTTTTATGTTACTTATGCACCGAATAAAGGGGAAAGGTTTTAAAATCACGAGAATCCAATAATGGAATATTAAAAAAAAAATTGTATTAGTCGCATTTTGATGAAACTTGCATTGTAAGTAATAATTATAATTTTTCAGGGGTGTTATTAGTATATATCTCATTGCTCTACAATGCTCAGTTATAACATTAGTTTTGTTGGAATAAATTTCTATAATCACCTGAAAACGTGTATGAAAGATTAATCTTTATAAAAACTAGCAATAGACGGATTTTGGTAAAACTTACATTGTTAAATGAATTTTCAGGGTTACTTTCTGTAAGTTGCATATGGTTGTATCGTTCTATAATAAAATTTGTAGCAAGAAATTAAATTTTTGTCTGGAGGAGAGGTCCGGCGTAGCGGGCGATGCCTGTTGTCTCCAACGTAATTTAGAAGTGAAAATAAAATTGTAATTTAATAAGAGCATGTGAAAAAATAATTTTCAGTCATACAAATGCAATGTCCACTTATACCTAAGAAAGGATTTTTTTGTAAACTTATAATGCAAACATAAACTTAAAAAATATAAGTGGATGAATGTTAAGCTCTTAAAAATTAATAAAAGTAATTTTAAATTATAATATTAATCATATATATATATTGAACAAAATTCTAAAATTATGTAACAGAAGTTTTAAAAATAGATATCAAATCATATCAGTACGCCCTGCATTTTTGTAAAAATCTATAAATTATTTTATTTATATCGATTGCCAATAGATGGCACACAAATAGTGTTCGTTTATTTATATCTGATTATCTGTTGTTCAATAGCTTGTTATCCTTCATTTTTAATTTAGAATTTAAAACCTTATAATTTAATAGTTTAAGATATTTTTGGGGGGGGAAAGAAGGAGAGTAAATGTTATGCAATGCAGATAATGTGTATATTTCCATGTGTTGAACAGTCGGTATATCTTTGGCATCTAAATACTTAAGCCTAACATGACAGCCATAATTTGCTTTTCTCGAAGATGAATGAAAATCGGATTCGTCATATTCGAGTATTATATAAATAGTTTGTACGCCGTTTTAAAAAATGAAATGTAAGCACATTTAACAAACTAAAATTTATAATGAAATATGAAGAAAAGGTTTCATTTTGCTTATTTTAAATTTAATAGCAATATATATGTTTTATTAGTCACCAATCGTTATGCCATGAATCTATATTTTCAAAAGAATAAGAAAAATATAGCTATATTCTTAAGAAAATCCTTTATTTCACAAATGCAAGCTATCTTTTGGTATGGCTATATAAATATACATTTAAATAAATAATCTGATTTATAAAAATCTTCAATGCTAACAAATTAAAGAAAAAAAGTCTATTTTTATAGATTAAAATGATAAATAAAATATTTCTGAATTTCAAAATAATAATAATCTTGCATCTTGGTCTGTAAAGAATAATGGTAATTAAAATTAGACTTAACAAACGAAAGGGTTCTCTTAGTTATACACACACAAATGACAGTTAAAATAACATTTTACAAAATCTCTTTTGTTACATAGTCCATAAGATAAAACTTTCTCTTTAATATATACATGTCAGTGACATTTAAATAAGATTTTTCAGAAAACTATTGTACACCTCTCAAGAGAAAAACGTTTAGTATGAATTCGTAGATGTCTTATCAAAGAAAAACCTTGAGAGAGAAACCTTTGTTGTATACTTCAAAAGAGAAAAATTTCTCTTTAGTATGCAGAGGAAGGTGATCATTCAAAAATGTTTTGTGAAAAAAGAGTTTGTTGTATACCTCACAAGAGAAAAACTTATCTTGACTATAAATTCGCAGGTGTACATTCAAATTAGATTTACAGTCGAATCCCGTTATAACGAACTTCAAGGGACCGAAATTTTTGTTCGCTATATCCAAACCGTTAAAAAAATGTTAAGAGTTTACAAAATATGTATATTATTACTTGATTCAATAATGATGTATAAAGAAAAAAACGTAAAATCTGTTAGATATGATCATTAATGAATTCAATTGACTGAAATTGATTACATTAAACTGGCACAATACTTCATAAATTAACTAAAAATGAAGACAAATAGAAATATAGTAAAGCGCCGATTATCTAAGCATTCGAGACCATCTCTGGTTCAGATAAAGGAGCAAACAATTTAAGGAATTATCCTGACTATACTAAAATCTTTACGCTTTATCCAGGCTTAGATGACTAACACTAATTATTGGCGCGTTAAAAATCGTTATATTTTTATTTTGTTTGTTTACTTTTTATCATTTAAGTTTTCCTTTTTTTCAATCATTTTGTTAACTCCAGAGAATATAATTTAAGAAAAAAAGCTTTTGATTATTGCTTGCTTCAAAGAAGACGTTCTTTTCAATGCTGCCATATCTCGAATTATTCTTAAGTACATTAGTTAAATAAGTCAGCTTAAATGCATAACTGAATTGCATGGACAGTAGTAATAAAAAAAAACTGACGGGTGAGCGTGATCACACCTGGAAAATGGCTACCATAAAAGAGAAAGAATGTAGGCCTTACTACTCTTTAATAAAATGACTTATCGTTAATTTGCACAATGTTTTACCAGCCGGAATGCATTTTCTTATAAAATTAGAGTCGAAAACCTTTTTTCACATCAGCAGAAAAGTAAAAAGAGAAAAAAAAATTATCGTCGACTAGAACAAAAGTTCGTTATAACCAATTCTTAAGATTCCGAAGGTTCGCTATAAAAAGATAATATAGCATTAAATATAAAAGGAAAACGGTGGGACCAAAATTTTTGTTCGTTATATCCAAAAGTTCGTTATAAACCGGGTTCGCTAAAATGGGGTTCGACTGTATTTTAAAATGCTTTGTTTCATTCTTGACAAGAGAAAGGTTTCTCATCAGCGTGAATTCGAAGGTAATTATGCAAAGAAGTTTTATGAAGGAATTCTTGGTTGCATATACCACAAGAGAAAAATTTCTTTTCAATATCAATTCAAAAGTGATTAAGCAAAGATTTATTACAGAACTCTTTGTTTCATGCCTCACAAGACAGGGGTTTCCCTTCAATATTACAGTTACAGGTGTCAACTTAACCTAAAATTATCGGAAAACCGTTTAATTCACAATGTACAAGAGAAAAGATTCCTTATAGTATGGATTCGCATGAGGGCATTTAAATTAGATTTATCTGAAAATCCTTTATTGCACATCTCACAAGCAGGGCCGTAGCTAAGGGGTTGCTGCGGGCGGCTCAGTCCCCCCTAAAACATTTTGAGTCTCCCCTGGAAAAGATTCCAAGGTCTCTGAATGAATTTATGTTCCGAAACTCCAAATTAAATTATGTTCAAAAACCTAATTTAGTTTTGAGGATACAGTTTTGCAGAAATACTAAATTATAACTAAAATAAGTGTTTTAACACTGTCTCATCTTATTTGCACAGATGACGCTAACAGGATGTTTAATGTTGCGCAAGTTTAAAGTAGCACTAGAATTTTTCTTCATCATATTCTTTTCTTAGCATAAAATGAAGTTATTACAACAGTTTAATGAGAGACCATATTAATTACAGTGTGAATATGCATTATTTTATCTTTCTGCATCACAAACAGAGAGAGAGAGAAAATATGAGCTCCCCCCTATCATTCACTTCTAGCTACGGCCCTGCTCACAAGAGAAAGATTTCTCCTTAGTATGAATTCGAACGTGATTTATTAAACTAGATTTTTTATAAAATGCTTTGTTACACACCTCACAAGAGAAGGGTCTCTCGCCAGTATGAATACGGAAATGGACATTCAAATAAGACTTAATAGAAAATCTTTTGTTGCACACATCACAAGAGAAAGGTTTTTCTCCAGAATGAGTTTGCAGGTGAGTATCCAAATTAGATTTGTGAGAAAATCTTTTGTTGCACACTTTGCAAGAGAAAGCTTTTTCTCCAGTATGAGAACGCAGATGAGTATCTAAATTATACTTGTTAGAAAATCCTTTATTGCACACTTTGCAAGAAAAAGGTTTCTCTGTAGTGTGGACATGTAGGTGAACATCCAAATGAGTTTTCTGCGAAAATCCTTTGTTGCATACGTTACAAGATAAAGGTTTTTCCCCAGTATGAATTAGAATGTGGCGATCCAAAAAGGATTTCTGCGAAAATGTTCTTTTGCAAAGATCACAAGTAAAAGGTTTCTCATCAGTATGAATTCGCAGGTGCGTAAGTAAATTAGATTTTTGAGAAAATCTTTTGTTGCAAACTTCACAAGAGAAAGGTTTCTCTTTTGTATGAATTCGTAGATGATCATTCAAGTGACGCTTTGTTGAAAACATTTTGTTACATACTGCACAAGACAAAGATTTCTCAGAAGTGCGAACATTACAATACTGACATAAATTAGACTTACTAGAATGAGCTTTATTGCACTGTTTGCACGTATATAATTTCTCTTTACTACAAGCAAAATTATGCTTATCTAAATTAGACATAACAGAAAATCTACTTTTTCACACTTTACAAATAAAAGACTTTGGCTGGGTGTAAATGCTGATTCCGTTTATTTAAGATTTATCAGAATACCTTGCCCTGCACACAGATGAAAATTAAAATTCCTTTACTATCGGTACAGTGATGCATTTTTAAACTGGTTTCCAGTGCAGAAGTTTACTAAAAATTTATTAATGAATTACTTAAATCAAAGAAAAATCTTCAAAGGTAAGTTAGATTTTATTTTTGCTAAATCACATGCGTGAAAAAGGCATTTTACTATTATAAATAATCTCCTTTCTTTTTAATATGAAATGTATAAAAAAGCGACGAAATGCAGGAAGCACATAAGTCTAAAAATGAATATTAATGAGATTTTTATATAATTTTATTTTACTCATTTACATTGAAATTAATTTTCTTTCCACCAGTAATGTAGCCAATTTTATGAACTGAACCACGGCCGAACCTGAACACACTTTTCTAGCAGAACTTCCCTTATTTACAACAATGTCTACTTAAAAAAGACTGAACAATGTTATATTTTTGAAAAATTGATTAATTCTTTCGTTTACGCGTTAAAATTTGATTTTTTATGAATTAGGAAAAACGCTAAAAATACCATATTATACCAACACATAGAAGAATTTTCAGTAGTAGATTAAATTTTAACACTTCATAGCCTTATCAACTTCGCTGTCTAGTAATTATAATCTAAATTTTAGTCTAACCATTTCAACGTAAAAACAATTAAAGAAATAAAATATATTAATGTCTAGTAGTTAGAAAACTGTAGAAGTTTCCCACTGAATCTATTTTCTTATACCAGAATATATGGAGTGGGTAAAAAAGATACAATAGTCTTTAAATAGAATTTGTGTTCAGAAGTCTTTTCATGATGTGCTTAACATCTGGACCTGCAATTTAAATAAAAACATATGCACTAAATTAAAAAATATCGTTAAATAAATGCTAAACATTTTGCATATTTTCTTTAATTTGCTACAGTTTATGTATTTCAAGATAAAATAGTTTTACAAACCTGTTAACAGTAGGGTAAGAACAAGCTATATTTAAAATTTTATTTTCCACAGTTGTTTTACACAAATAAATTAAAAATGTGCATTTGTTATACAACTTTTAATAAATATTTTTTCTTAATGGATTATTTGAAGATTCTACATAAAGAAATAATCAGACATGTATTAGAAAGTTATTTTTTACTCAATAGTTTTAAAGAAAAAAATATTAATGATTCCCTGAAACAAAAGAAAAATAAAACGTTATAAGATACAAAACAACAGATAATTTAATAGCTCATTATTATAATGATATATAGTATCATTAGCAGATTTTATGTATATGCAGGGTGGTTGAATCAAACACGTTTTTAATTTAAAAGATATATTTTACAATGTATTTAAATCTGCAGATTTAACACAATTTCAACACTTTAAATTGACATTAACAAAAATGGTACTTGTTTTCTTTGAAACAAAATATTTCGCGGAGCCACCAGGTTTGGCAAAAATCTATACTAATAAAAAAACAAAACGCTCTGTGTGTGTCCGTGTGTCTGCGATGGTTAGCGAAACCTACGGCATGTACGAGGTTCAATTTTTTTTAGAGTAGCTCGAAGTCTCTCCTGATGTACCTGACATTAAGAATTTCGAAATTGTTATTATTAACTGAGTGATTATTAAAATCCGAAGGTCACTCTCATAAAAAATCATCTTTTTTCCACTTCCCCCCCCCATCCCTTGCATTCGGTTGGTTGGTTGCATAAAGATTTCTCGGAAGTAATTAGATAAACCGAGGTAAACCATTGATATTGGAACGTTTAATGTTTCAAGACTTAACTGTTTTTTCAACCTAACATCAATATTTTAGCTCAAAAGTTATACACATGATTCGGAAATATTATATTTATTACTCAGGAAAATTTCAAAAAGAAATATATTTTTTAACACATTTAATAACAAATTAAAATACTCCCCGTGCTGTCGCTTTTAGCACAAGAAATTGGCAACGATAATTGATAAAAACGATAACTTCCTGCCAAGGCTAACTTATCATAATAACAAGGCTTGTCATTCCCTAAGTTTCCTTTGTCTGCAGTACACGTGATCAAAATTCACGTTGTTAGCGCCCTCTGTCGCTCAAATATATTGTTCAGCAAGGCCACTTTATCATAATAATAGGCCTTACAATCAGAAAAAAGTGTATGGGAGAAAATGTCCGGATAGTTGCGAACTCATAAACCGAATTTATACCGTAAGTATCGCCACCTGGTGCATATTACTAGTAATATTCTAATTGCATAGGAAAAATCAAACTGTATTATTCACAATATTATAAAAAATATTTTTCAAATTCCACTAAAATATATACGTAAAAAATACACTGAAAATGATGAATTAAAAGTAAGAATTAATGGTACTTTATTAATGTAGAGTCATGGGCGTTATATATATATATATATATATAAAGCTTAGCGTAATTTTCGGCTTCAGAAAGTATGATTTATTGCCAAATGATGTAAACAGTAATGAAAACAAACTTGTAAAATGTTTCGTTTGTCTTTTAAGAATTTATATGAATATTATTATTGTTTTTATGTACAATTTACTTATGTTTTTGCATAAAAATAGAAAATTGGCTTTTTTATATGAAATATATTGTATAACTATTGCAAAACATTTCTTCTCTATAAGAACAGAAAATAGGATTCCAGAAAATATGTTGCCAAATTTCCTTTTCTCGCCAAGACCATTTTCTCTATTTGAGAAAGGTACTTTGAAAAAGTATCGATTTAATATTATATAATACAGTATTGGCTATTTTTCTGTAATATGTTCCGGTTTCTCATTTAAAGTTATCTGCAAATAAGCATTATTCTAGAACAATGCGATATTAAGTATACGGTTAAAAAATGAAATTATTTAGCGCCAATTATACTTGCTTAATGAGCCAATTGGCTGTAAGTTTAATTAAGAAAGGAGCGCCAAATAAAGATTTACACCACAAGCGTAGCACAAAAAGAATTTATTTTTGAGGATAAACTTTGAGATGTGTTTAGTTTAAGTGATTTATAAATTTCTCAAAATTTTCATTTTTTTAATGTTTATGATTTTTATCCGGTTTATACATATAGCTAACTATACAGGGAGACTAAAAAGAATTAAAATATAAGATCGGGAAATACTTTAAATTTTAGGAATGAGAACATGTTTTTAATCGAAAATATTGAGCGTAGCGTTTATTAGTCAGGTAGAAGAATGTATACGCACAACCAGACCGGGAGGCGGCAGCACAGACAATCATCTCATCGAGTTCACAGATGGAAAATATAGGATTAGTTAAATCTCGGTTCCCATATTAAGACGCAATCGGTCTGCCAAATTATATCTCGGTGAAAACACCTAAAACCCTATTTTAATGGTTAACTCATAAGTTTACCATTGTGCTTTCCTGCACCCAAAAGTATAAAATCATGGAAGTTTGGGAGTAGGAAAAAAATCGTAAACTTATGAGTCATCTGCTAAAATTGGGTTTTTTATTTTCTACACAGATTTTCCTTGGCAGACCGATTGCGTTGTAATATGCTAATCAAGATTTAATTAGTCCTAGATTTTCATCCATGACCTCGATAAGGTGATTGTCTATGCTCCTGCTTCCCGGTCTAAATGAAATTATATACAATTGTTGCTATAGACAGTGATACTTTTAGTACATTTTAATAGATATTATATTTATAGCATAATGAAATTGATATGTATTATTGGGATTCACAATAATACCTTCCCTACAATAAAAGGTTCATGTAATACTCGTATCCTTTTACAGAGCCACATATTATAAGCTTAATTTAAATTTGAGGTTTAAATTAAGCTTAATTTAAAAATCTATATGTCATATACACAACTTCTCAAAAGAATCCCATATAATGAACTTTAATTCTTGAGAATTGCTAAAAGAGTAATAAACAAGTTGGAAATTGCACGTGAAGCGTAGCAAATTAGGTGCGTTCGTACGATAACGAAGTTTTAAAAATATTACTTTCATATATCAATCTCATAAAATTGTAAATAGTGAATCACAATTAAAACGCTCATCAAACAATGTTCTCCCTATACCATTATGTAATGGAATACTTTTGTGTGGCCTTGTAAATCAATAACAAATGTTCTTTGCACCACAAATTATGTATGATGTATATTATAATATGTACTTTATAGTTGCATATAAATTTTATTAAGTTCGCATGAGTGTAACACGATTAAAATGCATTTGAAACATTTTTTCCCATTGACCGTAATGTAACGGAATACGTTTGATTGTCCCTGTAATTGATCTATGCATCTGATTTTCATAAAATTTGAAATAACTCGACAAAATTATGTAATAACTAGCGGCCTTCGCCCGCTACGCTGGTCGGTTTATCTAAAGAAATCTTGAAGAAGTAGTTAGATAAGGTTCAGACATACATTAAAAAAAAAAAAAAGCAAGTCGATCATTCAAAAAACGTTGGGAAATATCAAATATTTACTGTAATTTTTTAAGAAAAACAAAGTTTCGAAAAAAAAAATTAAATCGAAAAAAAAATTACACTGACATATTAATGCAAGGAAATTTTCCCAGAGAGAAAATTCGCCTTGAATACAATATTTCAAATTCTTTTAATTGCTTATAGGCGTTAATGCCAACATAGTGAAAAAAAATTCCATGCTGGGAATCGAACCCGGGCCATCAGTATGGCGCACTGACGTTCTACCGACTAAACCACATGGAACGACAGCCAGCTTGAAACTTTCTCATACTTAAGTAGACTGGCGAAAACATAACGATAGCGCGTTTCAAAATCGCACAGTGACATCTATTGGATTTTATATGTACTAAAAAACGTTATGTACTAAAAAACGTGAGCAGCGCACCTAATAGTTTCTTTTGTTTCTTTTTGTTACTTTTTTGTCTGTTGTCCGATTTTGATGAAACAAAGCCTATACACTGCCCGGGAGTGTGCATTCTTCATTAGTGAAAACCGCATAAAAATCCATTCAGTAGTTACGAAGATAACCTCGAACAAACAGACAGACAGACAGACAGACAGACAGACAGACAAAAAATTCAAACAAATTTTTTTTGTGTTTCATTGGTTTTCTTTTATCGCCCTGACTCCATTTTTGTCAATTATCTTCAATGTACAGACACACCGGGTCCTACTGTTTTATTATATGTATAGATAGATAGATTATGTATTTTAAATTTCAAACGTATAGAATATATTTGAAACTTTTTCCTAATTGACCATAATGTAGTTGAATACTTTTGATACACAGTGGTACACAACAGTTCACCATTTTTCATAAATAATTACAGTAAAATAAGTTATGCCAAAAAAAATAAATAAATAAATAAAATAAATAACAAAAAACTGCCGAACTTTCAAAAATTGGAAAAATAACAAATCTCATTTGAAAAATACAAGCTTACAGCATATCGAAAAGAAAATGGAAAAGCATATATAGTAAACAAGGCCCGCGTGGAAAACAAATTATAAAATTTATACATTTGTTACTACAACAGAGGGCGCTAACAACGGGAAAAATCACGAGGTTTCTGGCCAAGTTTACTGGGGCCACGAAAACTTAGCGATTGCCAAGTCTATTATTATGAAAGTGGCCTTGATGACTAGTAGTACGCACCAGATGGCGCTACATACGAGACAAAATCAGTTAATATGTTGGCAGCTATAGAGACAATTTCAACAATAGATTTTCTCCTGAATGCGAGGCCTGATTATGATAAGGGGGCCTTGCTTCCTGCATTCCAAATGCTTCATGTTGCTGTACTGACTTGGTTTCTTTAAATTGCGATTAGAAAAAGGTTTTTTAATTATTAACATTGTATTTTTATTCAGAATTTATTGCTAGACTCTTTGTGTTTTGGGTAAGTTTTTTATTTATAGTCAAATTGTTTTTTTATTTCATTAACGTTAGTGTTTTTTTACATTCTCCGAATTGTTCTGTAATTCGCATTGCTAGAATCCAGTCAATTCATTACGCTTATTTTCATAATATGTATCTGTGCAAAATAATGGATTTCTTTAAAAATTATTTTGTTATTAACAAAGTTGTGAAATTTATTAATGTTTTGAGAAAAAAAAAATTTTATTCAGTAATGTTTTGTTGTAGTTTTCATGTGTGTACATGTAAGCAATGAAACTTTAGCGAATCAAATTAAGTTTTGATATTTCTTCATCCAGTGATAAATTTTTTGTTGCTTGGTTGTGCACTAATTGAAAACAGAACATGTAGAGTGCGTTCCCCATTCATGTATGTTTGTCAGTTATATATGTAGAGTGCCAACTGAATAAAGAAAAAAATCCAGAATTTTGTTCTTCAGTCTTGGGGGGGGGGGGGGGAAGCAAAATTTTTTTTATCAGTCTTGAGAAAGGGGAGCTCTTTGGTTAGTCTTATGGAAAAAAATCTAATTTCTTAAATTTGTTACAGAAAAAAATGCAAAATTCATCATAGATCAAGGGAAAAAATTGCAATTTTTGCCAATGGATCACAAGAGAAAGCCACAAATGTTTGATAGAAAATATTACAAAATTTATTAATCGATCATCAGAAAAGTCAAGAAATTTAAAGAGGGGGGGAGGGCGAGTATAGTTGATAATTTAGTAGGGAATGGCACCATCAATGTGACTACCAAATGATTGATAACATTATTATTTTAATTTTCCTAAAATAATTAAAAAAAAGTTTTATAAAAAGGATTTCCATTTTTCCAAACCCCTTCCTAAAAACTTATACATATTGACTTCGGTTTATATGAATAATTTTGAATAACCCTGTATAATAACCAATAAGGAAAACTGTAAACTGATTTAAGAATTTTGTAGCAATGAAAGTGAATTTAAGAAAATAAACAGGATGATCATATTTAATTTTCGTCAGTATAATTAATTATTAAACTAATCAAAATTAAATAAATGCAGACTGAATTAACCATAATTTTTTTAAAGAATGATTAATTTTTCAATTTCAATAGAGATTTGAATCAGGTTCAAATTCGTTTGACTGAATTGTTAATCAACTGATCAAACGATTGAAAAATTAATCGATTAATGCCGATCCTGAGAGAAATTACATAAAGCAAAATTCTGTAAATGAATTTTGAATATTTTATATTGAGGTTCTTAAAAGTTATATATGGATGAAACATGTAACAATTTGTGCTGAATGGATGATTTTGTGAAATTTAACAGACTTTTCTAAATATTCTCGATAAAGTTTTTTTTTTTAAAAGTAAGTTATCTAAAGATAAAACTATTTGTAATATTTCAGTTTTTCCCTTGTCTAGGTAATCATCAGAATCATTTTAACATAATTAGTCTCTTTTGGAGATTTGGGTATAAATTCATAAACTAGATTTAAAAGAGTTAAAATGCTAAACTGTCTTAAAATATTATCTATGTTAGACACTTTAAACATAAAACAATTTATGACGCAATATCCAGAAGACAAATTAAAAGATGTTTATCAGCCTCATGTTGGTATTTTTATATTGATAACTGATAGTTCATATATCATTGTGCTTCATATCAAACAAACAGTTTGCACTTTATCTGCTACAAATCTGTTAATATTATTTTACTTCTTTTAATTTTGTTATTAATTCAATAAGTATTCCTCAATTTAATTAGATAATTGAAATTTATAAAACTAATTATTAGGGATGCACCGAATAGTGATTTTGGCCGAATACCGAATATTCGGCCGACAGGTGAACCGAATACCGAATATTCGGCTTTCCAAATACTTTTTATATTTCAAAGTTTAAAGGTATTAAAATGTTACTTTTTAAAACAATTTTACATAATATTTAATAAAAAAGACTTACATTTTGATAAACAAGGGTGTTTTATAAGAAAATTTAGTATTGAAAAAAAATCTGCCTTTAGTTATTTAAGAAGCACAATTATGAAACTTTTTGAATTAATAAAATTTTAAATTTCATGGTTTCTTCTACGAATTAAAACAAACATTTTAAAATCAACGAGAAATAATGAAAACCTGGATGAAGTAAAACTTTACAATCTCTTAAATGTCCTTTTTCAATAACTCAAGGCAGATTTTTTTCAATATAAAGTACAAATACTTTCAACTTAATTCTGAATAAAGGAATATCTAGCTCATAGTTCTTTTCATATGAATGATGGCATTTTCCACCCTTCCCATCATATCACATTTTACAGAAATCAAAGCATGCAAGTTGAAAATACAGTACGGTATCTTATTTATTGTTAATGCAACAAACGAAAACATAAGTTTGATCTAAAGTGAGATGAAATACAATGTATTTATGAGTCAATAAGTTGATTATGGTTTCATGAACAAAAATTGCCTTGATAGTTATTACTATTCTCAAAAGTTTTTCTTTCTTGTTTAAGGTCTTTTATTTGGAAAAGCAAGAAACAGAATATTTACTAAACAAAATTTAGGAACTTGCATTTGCACATCATTTATTCTTAAAGAGAATTCTAATAAATCACCATTTTAATCCTTCTCATGGTTAATTTTCTTAAGTTATACTTTATAAACAACAAATAAATAATGTAAAAACATTCTATTTTATTTAAATATAACTGTCTTTTTAAATATTTTAAATATATTTATAAATTGACAGTTAAAAGTTGAAATTGTGAAAAGTTCTTAAAAATGTGTTTTAAAAGTTTTCATTGAATACATAAGATTTGGCCGAATACTTTGATATTCGGCTAAACCGAATAGTTTGATATTCGGCCTAACCGAATATTCGGTAACATGGCCGAATAGGTCGAATACCGAATACATACCGAATATTCGGTGCATCCCTACTAATTATATAGGAATACAATTTTTTTATTCATCTATATATGAAAATTTCAGACACTTAATTCGTATCTAAAATAAATGAGATGTCATTTTTTTCATATTAAATTAAAATATTTTAAAAGCACATGATCAAAATTTAATTTTATGCGCATTTCAGGGATATATAATACCATAAACATATAATAATCAACTTTAATCAAATATACATTTTTTTAATGAAGAAAAAATCATTTCTTTTTTAATCATCTGAATTTATATTTCTGAAAATTTTGGACATGTAGAGATGAAACTAATTTTGAGATTGTGACAGAAAATGTTTTCTAATATTTTGTCATTATGATGAAAAAAAATAATAGTTTAATATGCCAGAAATTTACCCATACAAGATGTTTAGTATAACAAGCCATAAAGGATAGCGGTTGGACTAGAAAACTAATGATTCAATAACACGCCTGAATAAATATCTTCAATAAAAAAGGAAAAAAAACATTTTTTTAGTTTAAAAGTTCATTGATGTTGTTAATTATTGATTAAAATTAACTTATTTATTAATTTTATTACAGCTGCTCAGTATTCAATTCATGCCTTTTTCTTATGGAGATATTTTGCAGCTCTAGATTTTTGCCACTCCAGGGTATTTGATAACTTGAAGTATATGCCAGGTTAAAAAAAAATCCGAAATTGTTAAAAATCCAAAATAACTTACCAGATTTAACTAAAATGAAAGCGTCAGCATTCCGTAAAAATTTTATGAATAGAAATTAAACGTTATCTAATATTTAATAAATGCCCTGTCACCTTTCAGCATTTTCAAAATGAGACACATTTATCATTAATGTGTCTAATGTGTCTTTGACTAATTTTAAAAATATGTGCAAGAATACAACTGTATCAATTGCTTCTCAGTTATGTACAACAAGACCAAAAAGAATGTGTCCTCGACCCAAGAAATTCTAATGCATAAACTCCTAATGGGAAATTACAATTATTGCAATTGCATCCATAGTAATTATATCTTTAAAATTCATACATACACACTTTAATAAAAAGATTAATTATCATAGTTTATTATGCAATTTTATCGTTTGATATCAATATATTATATTTAACCTAGGAAAAAAATGCAGGAAAAAGTAAATAAATAAACAGATCAACTAAATGTTATAATATGAAATTAAAAAAGGAGCTATAAAATAAAAACCTATTTTGCCTTTTACTCATTTAAATTTGTTTTAAAATATACGATATGGAGAAAAGTTTTAGTGAATTAAAAAAATAAAAATAGCACAAAAACAAAATGAAGTAACAATTTAATATATTACTAAATAATTTCTTTATACATTTGAAAGTCATCACAGCTTAAAAAAAGATAAGTAATATTTATTTCACTGCAAGCAATTAAGATTAGTCATATGTTAACACTAGAACCGCGGTGACGGGTGACGGGTCATTTTGACCCGACTAAATGAATACATGCTGATTCGAACCAGAAATTCCTTTATAAAAATAGTTAAGTATATGTTCCACAAACATAATTAAAGTAATTAAGTTACATAGACTTAAATAAAATTTCTGATGTGAAATATTTTTCTAAATCTACAGTAAAATTTCCCGCGGTTCTAGTGTTAAATAATAACACAATCTTCTTAATTTATGATATAAACAAAAACAAATGTCTGTTATAGAAAAAATGCAGCACTATGCAAGTTGTCAGAATAGAGTGATAAACCTAAATTTATGATAAACGTGATGACAAAAATGACTGAAACAAATTTTTATTTAAATATTTTGAAAAAACATAACAAACAATAAGAGACATCGACTACATTTCGTCTTTTTACATGAATTGTTCGTAAATGAACCACAGTTGTATAAAGACATTCACACAAAATCCTCACGATGAAAAGTAGATCTCTGCCTATATAACATCAAAAGCAAACATAGCCAGAAAATCAAATTAACCATTCATTGTAGAACAGTTGCAATGCATTCCAAGTTTTAAATCAGCTTTACATCTCAAACTGGCGGAATTGAATTATCTTACAGGGGTGCTCTTGTTATCTCTTCGTTCATCTTCCCTCTGCATCTTCCAGTGAAAATGGGGACTGGCTATATTAACAGGACTAAGAACAACCAATGGATTCTATTAGAATGACGCCATAGGCAATTCAACTCCATATATCAGACGCAAATGGCTTCCAAACAAACACATAGAATTACGAATGTTTTAGAGGTGCACTATACCATCAAAACCGCTTGCAATGTGATCGCTCAAAAAAGACAAGAACATGGAACAAGGACTTAATATGCTGGACTAGAAGAAGTTTTCACCCTTTTAACCCCATGCGGCGCGGTGGTATATCTATGAAACCACTTAATTTTAATTCCCAAACTCCACATTGGCACCGGAATTTTAGTAAAAAAAATTATGGTTTAATGAGTGCGTGAAAAATAGCTACTTCTTATAACAGATGTAAATTTTCCATGTGGATAAAAAAAGTCCGGGCCAGGATTCGAACCAGAGATGTATTGGCTGAAGCCGCCAATGCTCTTCCAACTGAACCATTCTGGACACGAACACTGGAATGCTATTTCACCCAAATAGCCTCAACGATCACATTACCTGGTCTGATGCAATGGATTAGCTCAACAGAATAAATCGAAGGTCAATATATGAAACTGCAGAAAATCGCTGCATACGAAATTACACTAAATTAATTTATAACACGATTATTCAATCGGTAAATCAACTATAAAAGATGTAAATTTTCCATGTGGGTGAAAAAAGTTCGGGCCAAGATTTGAACCAGGGATGTATTGGCTGAAATCGCCAGTGCTCTTCCTAATAAAAGAGCATTGGCGGCATCAGCCAATACATTAGCCAGAAAGCCATTGAGCTAAGTCAGATGTTTGAATGGATATGATTAGTGGATCATTTTGGGTAATACGGGTCAGGGTCACGAAGCCGAGAAGATTGTGACAGCCAGTTGGCGATATTAGGAAAGTATGGGCGACATTTGGCCGAAAATCGACTTTCAGGATTAAAATGCAAAACACATACTTGGCGCCAAATTTGGCTATATTTGGAAAAAAGTACTTTCAGAATATAAAGAAATTTTTTAGATATTCTTGATAAGAATCGAGATGCAAGGTTAAATCAATCAGATGCGAGCTAAAAATATGATTTGGATTTATGTCTTTTTGTTGCAAATGTGTAAAATTTATGAACATGTACGTACATACATAGTTTTCATATTAAAAGTTTTTGTGAATAATAATGTTATAAATAACATGCTGTATAGCAATAACCCAGATAGCATTTTTTGCTTTTTAACAGCTTTTTTCAACCATACTATGTAAATGTCTGAATGCTTTTTTAAGGCTTTTCATGCAAAGTTTGTAAAGATTTTGAAAAGGGTTAGAACAGGTTGCTAGTTGACGCAATCAGAGCTTGTCCGTAAGTGTTTCAGAATAAGCATGCGGAAAGGAAGAAAGAAAAGGATAGTTATAGGAGTTACAACGAAAGATAGATAAAAGGCTTTTATAGCAAGCATGCAGAAAAAAATGAAAATGAGGTTTCTTATAAATCTTAAAACCTTATTTGATAAAAAAAAAAAAAAAAAAAAAAAAAAAAAAAAGATATTTTCAGCAAAATAATTGAACTTGAAACTTTTCTGAGCTATGTATACTTTTTTTTTTTTTTTTTCTCATTTGTATGTATCTGTTTTTACAGAAAACTAAATTTTCGTCCAATATTATCTATATATTGAAAAATAGTTTATTTTTTAGTCACACTTTTATGAATTTGCTTATTTTAATTAATATATTTATTAATTAAATGATAAAATTTGAATCTATTTTACTTTTTAAATTAAAATGAGGTGTTTTATAAATCTTATAGATATATTTAATAGAAAAAAGGAATTTTAAGGAAAATAACTGAACTTACAATTTTTCTGATTTGTGTTTTGTTCATTTTGCGTATTTTTATGGAAAACTAAATTTTAGTCAAATACTATCTATAATTAAAAATTAGTGTTTTGTTAGTCACATATTTATAAAGTAGTTTATTTTAATTCATATATTTATTAGGTAACTGAATATAAATTATTTTTTAAATTATAAAAAAGCCTGTTTTTAGGCATTTTATTTATTTAATAACATTCCTATAATCTTTTACTATGTATGTATAAAATAGGTATTGAATTTGTATCAATTCACAACATTACTAGATTTAATTTTAATACTTAAAAAAAAATCCTAAATTATATTTAAAGGTTATATTACTTATGCAGAAACACCTGATTGCTAATGTTAATCCTCTGCGGATTTTTTTTTTTTAATCTTATTTGCATTTTTTCTTTTTTGCATTGGATACCTGAGGTTGATTTCTACCAAGGCCTTTTTTTACTTTTTCAATCCTGTTTACAATTTTTTTTAAATATATTTTTATTTTCAAAAGTCTGAAAGGAAATATTTTTTTCATTGGGGAAAAAAATTGTAAACAAATTAGAAAACTTAGTCTCTGTACAGACTGTCCACAGTTAAAATCTAAAATATGGAAATGCAAATGAGATAGTCAAGAATTTTCTCGCATAGGATTAACAATAGCATACAGGTGTTTATGCATGAACAAAGTAATCTTTTACTTAAAACTTTCCAGAGGGAAAAATTTTAATTATCAACAGTGAAATTACACCTAAAATCACTGAAAATTTTCATTCATAACTAAGCGCAATTCGAGTACATTGGAGCATTTCTCACTCTGCTCATAACACACAGAATCACTCAGTTAGAAATGTGAAAATTTTCATGTATTTAATATTTGAAATTCATCCTTACACACACACAGGCACAGAGTCTTGAAAATTATTGATTGAGCATTTGAAATAAAAATAAGCAGAGCGATTTTTTTTCTAGTGTTATATATCTCTGGGAAAAAAGTAAAAAAAAAAAAAGCTTTTTTTTCAATACATAGGATAAAAAAGTATTTAAAAAAATTGCTAATGGGACTTAAGAATACACAACTATGTCTATGCTCATGCATAGTAAATTTGATTATACTAATTACTTACCTTTTGAATCCAGTTCACACTTCAGGATCATTTAATTATTTATTGTATATACAAATCTGTTTACTTACAATAAATATTGAATCGAATATGTGGAATTCCATTACAACATACATTTTATGACAGTAGAAGATTGTAGATTTTTTATATTAGTACTTCATTAAATTCTTAATTATTTCATTTATTAAACTTATTTCTTTGAATTTTGATTACTATTCAGAGAATATTTGCAAATTTTTAAAAATCCTCCACAGAATTAAGTTTGATGCCTGCAGCAGCTATTTGATCTTTTATCGGAAAATTTTTTAAGAAAGAAAGTTCAAAAAGAAACTTTTTTATAAATTCAATGATGATTTTCCCAACTCTTTTACATAAAAGTATTTTACATTTCTTACTTATTTAACAACATAAATTTTACAAATTACAATAAGTCAAACACTTCCTTCTATTTTTATTATTTATTTATTTTTTTAAGCCAGCGAAATATTTTTCTATGAGCAACACAGTAAATACTAAACTAATCTTAATTTTTTTAAGTTATAATTTAACTCATTTAAATTAATTATTCTTTTCCCTTTATAATTTTTAATAACTGAAGTCTCACTGAAGCAATGAAAATTATTTCTCTGTACCAAGGAAATATTCTCAAAAACAAATAAAATATTCAGTTTATAAAATTCTATTTATTTACATATAAAGAATTGACATAATTTATCAATAATACATCAATATAATTTTGTTAGGAACTTCAGTTAAGTCTCTCCCACTTCTTGATTCATTGTTTTTTCTCTAGAAAACAAAAAAAGACAAATATAAACACACAAATCAAATATACATAGGAAAAATAAAGTACTGCGTGACCTCAAAAATTGTACATTCAGAACTCAGATAACGTTAAAAATTTCAGGATTTAAAGCGATGGATTAGCAGACAGTGAGATTGCAGACTCTATGCTAAACTGAATCCTTGATAGCTGGCTGCAGCTCAGAGGACGAGGTTAAGCAACTAACACTGTTTCAAAAATTTACTATAAATCTACAAAATTAGTTACAAAAAAAAAAAAAAATCTTATATTGGCTGGTTTAATTCTCAAACAAATATTATCATACCTTAACCTAGACAGTGTTTGAAATCCTTAGTGGTCTACTGGTCCGAAGCAGCCAAAAATTCAATCGGACAACTAATTAAAAAACCTTAGTGATCCGCAGGACCAGTAACATTTTTGCCTTAACCAACAGACAAATGTAAATTTTCTTGGCCCTGAGAAACTACAACAAATTTCAAATCATAATTTTATTCAATTTTTAATAAATTATAATTTTACATTATCTTCAAAATTTTGGATAATTGCAAAGTAAGTTTAGTTTATATTCAGGAGGAGGGGTCGCTCAAAGAGTTAAAAAAGGATTTAATAGAATTTTATGCAGCGGATCAGTGACTTTATTATTTATTATTATTATTATTATAAGTCAATTCTGAGGCTGCTGAAGATCGGTGCTCTTCATTGAAGATGCTCTGAATTTTTGTCAGAAATTAGGAGTTTTCCTTGACTTTCTGAGTTCTGTCATAAAAATTATACAAAAGGATGATGATAAGCAAATGACAAAATAATAAAAGTGAAATAGCCAGATAAAGAATCTCACCTTTTTATCCAGTTTTTTAAAATTTACATACATTAAGTTAAGGAAATTACTAATATTAAATATAATATTTACTGTTATTTAATCTTAATGTTATTTAATCTTTAATCTTAATTTTTTAGACCAGGAGGTGTCTGCACAATCACCATAAGGAGTTCATAGATGAAAATCCAGAATTAGTTGAATCTCGATTTGCATATTACAGTGCAATCGATCTGCTAAATCATATCCTTATGGAAAACAACCTAATAACCCGATTTTAGTGGTTGACTCAAGGGATCCATTATGTTTTCCCATTCGCAATCCTCCATTATTTCATATTTTTGGATGCAGGAAAGCATTGTGGTAAGCCTACAATTCAACTGTTAAAATCAGGTTTTTAAGTGTTTTCCACCAAGATAGGACTGGGCAAACTGATTGCATTTTATAATACAAATCAAGATTTAACTAATCCTAGAATTTCAACCGTAAACTCGATGAGGCAATTGTTTGTGCTGCCGCCTTCCAGTCTATTTTTGTTATTCAAATATATATATATGAAAATCATTCAAATAAGATCTCAAAGAAAAATTATAATATAGTAAATTAGTTAATGTAGCATGTTATATAACCCCCCCCCTCCTATTTTACAATACTACCTCTTTCTGGACAATAACATTCAATCTATTTAATTTGTAATTATATATGATGAATTCAATGACACAGCAAAGTTGTAAGGTGAATTTGAGGTATCTAATTGCAAATTAAATAAGACAAGTATTGCTATTTAATAATATTGTTAATATTAAGACAGAATAAAAAGACCCAACTACCAGTAGTACAGTTAATATACATAATATTTAAACATGTATAATGTTCCCACCCTCCCCACTTTAAAAAAATAAATTAACAAATATAATAAAATAAGGGATGCATTTTATACAAGATATTTTTTACTTCTATATGAAACCTCAAATTCTTTCAAAAAACCACTGATATCATGTAGATTATGATATGTTTATATATATTACCTAAAGTTAATCAAGTTGTAACCGGTAAAATGTGATGAAATTGTCATTTTCTTAAATTGATAGTATTTGACCTTATGTTTCTATAAAGCTCTGGTTAGACGAATAAGTAAATAAAAACATGCCACTTAATTTGCACAGAATAATCACACACGAAAAAAAAAAGGTGGGAGAAGAATGCTTTTCCTAGAAAACAAGAAAATTTTCGATAATTGTTTGAACTTATTTTATTGAAGTAGTATCTATATAATAACAAAATTTGCTGTGAATTTTATGTTTTTTTTTAAAAATCGGAATATGCCTAGATAGACAATGCATCATTCACAAACATTATCTTTTTAATATTATACAGCTTTGTGCAAATTTAAACATATTAAACAATTTCTGCTCAATTGTTGAGAAAAAAAATATAATAAAATCAACATGATTATGCATCTTTTTTGGGAACTTTCTGCTTTCATTCTTGTTTTAATGATACCATTTGAAAATAATTACAATTGCAGAACTGATGATAAATTTTACACATAAACCAAACAATTTCATAATCGATGTTCATGAATATAAGTATCAATAAAACCATATTTAATAGTTATACATGCACGTGAAATATTTGATAATAAAGAATAAAATTAAATATCTAAAATCTAAATTCATAGCTTAGTGGCTAGTTACAGAATAGTGTAAGATAATACAAAAATCCTTATGCTTTAATACAAATAACTATATGACATATTTAAAAATATAAAAACTACACCTTATTTTACTTGGGGGCTATCCATAAATGATGTTGAATTTTTTTTCCTTGTCTATCCCCATTTGTCACAAAGTGTCACACTTCCCATATGTCCCCCCCCCCCCCTACTGATTGTCATATGCCATGCTATATTACTTAAACATACTTTCAGTTCAAATACAAAGCACAATGTTATAGATCATATTTCAAATTTTATTTTTAAAATTTAACTATGTGTTTTAATGCCATTTGTAAGCACAACAGTACAAATGATTCATGTACTTATTTTGTACGAAATAAGATTAAGGTTTACAACAAGAAGCATAATTAATGAACAATAGTAATACACAAGTGTGGGGAATTTTTCAAAAATCTTACCAGCGAAGTATTTCAGGGTTGCCACTCTAATCTTGAAAAAAAATTCCATGTATTTTCCCTGTACTGCAACGCATTTATTCCATGTTGAGTGTTAAAAAATATATGCGTGTATGAAGGCTAATTAGAAATGTTATAATTTGCCACTATCAAATTCCCTGTGTTTTCCAGATTTTTTAGGATTTTTTTAAAAATTCCCTGGATTTTCCCTATTTTCGGAGGAGATTTAAAATTCCCTGTGTTTTCCAGGTTCTCCAGGTGGCGTGGCAACCCTGTATTTATTTCACCAGCCAGCGAGATGCAAAACACACACAATTGAAAACAGTTATAACAAAATCGCATGCAATTGCAGACAAACTTACTGTTAACTACAATGCATTTCTATAATTCATTTTTTCTATAATATTCAGAAATATATACAACAGAGGTAAGCTTAATATAAGATAGAGCTTAGTACCAATTACTAAGTTATTTACACTGTAATAATTTGGAAAGTTAAAATATCTAGATTGAGAAAGTATCTCTGATAATGTCTCTATTACCTACAGTTTTGCAAAAACTAAACATGAACTCGCCTTGCCATAAAATCCTTTGCCACTGGCGAGCAAAATGATGTATTTCAACACAACTGGTAATACAATATTCATACGTAAGAGCAAGAGTTATAAAATAAAAAGTAGCAAAATAATTTATAAATAAAAATTATTTTGAAATAAATGTTACTAATTTTCAAATCATTATTTCATGTAAATTTATCTTTTATCATTCAATAAGATACCCCCCCCCCCAAAAAAAAAAAAAAAATAAAAATAAAATAAAAAGAAGATGTGAAAATTTCATTTAGCTTTTAATACAAACAAACTTGTCAATAGAAGGTGTAAAAATGAAAAATTTAGGAGCCAAGAAAAATCCAACAAAAGAATTTATAATTAAGTAAACTATATATATTAAGTAAACATAATATAGTTTTCCCCCCACACTTATTTCACAATACTACCTCGCTCTGAACAATAATATTCACTTTATATAATTAAATAAGGTAAATGTTGCAATTTGAAAGTAGCATTAACATCCCGAGGGAAAAAAAAATCTCAGTACTACAGTTAATATATTGTAAAAATATGTACAAAATTTAATCGTGTATAATGCCCCCCCCCCAAATAAAAAAATAAAAATAAAGGGATGAATTTTACAATAAAAACGTCATTTAATTTGTATAAAATTATCAACCCCCTCCCCCCCAGAAAAAAAAACATTCAAAAATTGTACATGAACTCACTAAATTATACTAATGTTATTAAAGTAGTATATAATAATAAATAAATCTTTACCAGTTACTTTTCGGGGGACTTTTTAGATGCTGTCCTCTTTTCAAAAAAATTTATCAACAAGCTGGAGGCCATTGCTTTGGCATCTTTACCAGATGTCATTTTCATAGGGGATCCTCAGTTTCGGCTGGCGGTAAATCAAGCAGGGGTCTCACTAGTTGCCGAGCAGGGAGTCTCCCCTGATTAGGCTTCGATGATGTGACGGTGAATCTGCTTTCGGTGCCCTGTTCCGACCCCTCTCATCAGTACTGTGTGGGTGCCTCTCTCGCAAGGATTGGACATCAGTTTCAAATGGACTTCAGTGGAAGTGGGGGGCCTTCGGGTTCCCGTGGAAGCCCCGACCATTAGTGGCCTGTGATGACCAGTATTGGCCACGTACAGGTACCTATAGTTTTACCAGATGTCATGGATTTGTAACTGAAAAATAAAAAATAAAATAATGACAACCAAGAAAAACTTTAAACCCCTCATGACAAGCTTTCATGAATCACTATTTCCATAGTTCATACATTAATATTAAATTAATATTGGTTTTAATTATTCATTATTATTAAAACAATAATTATTGCATTTAAATTTTTTTCCAAATAAACAAGTTTAGTTTTTGCATCTAAAAATATGACTTATTATAAATGGAAACCAGCTTTTGTAAAAAAAGACCCAGGATTTTTCAAATCCAATTACTCTTAACATAAGAACTTTTGTGTTAATTAGATTTGCTGTTTAAATAATAATAATTGCAATTTCAAAACTGATAATAAAAGAATTTATACAAAAAATGAACAATTCCATAATCCATGGTAATAAATACAAATAACTAGAAATTCATATTTAATTGATGTGTATTGTTGATAAACAATAACAATTTGACAATGTTTGATAAAGGATACAATTAAATTTCTAAAAATAAAATTTATGTTTTAGCAGGTAATTATAAAAGACAAAATTTATATTTTAGTAGCTAATTATACAATACAGAATTTATGTTTTAGCAGTTAATTATAGAAGAATATAAGCGACAATACAAAAACTATGTCTTTTTAACACAAATAAACATGGCATATTTAAATTATACATGTACATAAAATTAACCAATTCTTACTTAATTCATGTGTTCTGGTATGTATTTTTTTTTATTTTAAAGACTTATAAAGAAGAAATTGCCTAAAATATGGCACAGATGTCCTACACACACCACATTGGTGCGATTTTTTTTTTTTTTCTAAAGACAATTTGGTGAAACCTTCATTTATATTAGTTGTTTTCTATTATTTTAAAAAGGAAATTAATAATAAATAAATAAAGTTTAATTAATAATTATAGAAGAAAACAATTTGTGTCACTTTAAAAAAGAAAAATGTAAATCAACAGTTAATTAAAAAACAATAGTAGACGGGTTATCATGCAAGATATAAAATTGCCAGTGTGGTGCATATATGACATCTTTGCCCAAAATATGTAAGAAAAGCACAAACAAATATTAACCCTTTAAGCAGCCTAACCAGGTTTTTCCGTCACATAGTTTTTGGATTCAAAGGCTTATTTAACTCAAAATTTATATCAATGTTAATTTTTTTAATTGCATATGATAAATAAATATCTACAGGGGTGGGGAATTTTCGAAAAATTTCACCAGCCAGGGATTTATTTTACCAGCCAGCAAAATACAATATACAGTTGAAAATAGTTAAGACAAAATTTAAACAACTGAAAAAACAGTTAATTACTATTACTACAATGCATTTTCAGATTTTTGTTCGATAAAAATAAGAAATATATACAAGCGAAAAAATATTAGTACTATGGCGTAGAATTTAGTATAATATTTATCTTACAAAAGTTGCAAAATATAGGGAACTAATAAAAATAAATAAATAAATAAAGATTCTGGCATCTTTACAGTTTGAAGTCTGAAAAAATAACTTAAAACTTCACTCGCCCTGAAGGAAAACTTACTCGCTAGTGGCGAGTACAATGATGTAATTCCCCAGTCCTGAATATCTAAGTTTATAAAATGCAAATTCCCATATCAATATAGTCAATAGCTCTTATTTTATGTATCATTAAACTTACATGCAAAATTCTGCAGGACGCTTAAAGGGTTAAAAACACATGAAAAAAGAATCGAATTCATAAGAAAATAGCATCAAATTCCACAAACACTTGCAAATAAGCTGTATGAACCACTGTTTTACAGTACCTCATATGTTTAAAACAAAATTTCAATTTTTTTTTTTTTTTTTTTTAAATCCTAGTAGGATATAACATTTTAAACATAACTCTGTATTCATGGTGTACCAAATTTAATTGTTTGTTTAAGCACTTACTAATAATTCTAGTTTCTGAACCCCGAAAAGTAAATCGTGAGTAGAAATTTGAAAACACTTTAAAGATTTTTTTTAATAATGTCACTAAAATATAAATATTAACATTAATGCTTATTATCATAAATAGATGGCGACAGCAAACATCTATTACTTCCAAGACTAAATAAAAATATTGCTCATAAATAGCTAATTTAAACTTCTTCATTTAACATAAAAAATTAACACATAGCAATAATTTTTTTAGGAATTAGTTGTATTAGTAGGCAATTTTTAATTGTATATTACTGCAGGAAAAGGAGTAAATGCGATAAAAACAAAATTATCTGCAACAGATTTAAAAAATATGGATATAATCATATCCTGAAAATTTTAGTTTATATATGAATATTATTTAGCATATGACAAAATATAAGATTTTTGTAAAAGTTTTTTTTTTTTTTTTTTTAATATTATTTTAGAACATGAATATTATTTAACATGTAGCAAAGTATGTTTTTAATTTTAAGAAGGAGAGAAGGTGATATTTGGAAACAAATATTTATATAGTTATTTTTAACAAATTTTAATTTTATTTACTTTAAAAAGAGAGAAAAATGCAACTTGATTAAATAAAAAAGTTCTTAGTATGAAATAAAAATATGCTTCGATGTGCGAAAAATGATATAAATTTATATAATTTTTTTTTAACTTTAAGGTTTAAAACTGCTTTTTAATAAAAACAACCAGACGTTCCGTAAGAACATCTGGGAACCATTTTCAAAAAATATGAATAAATAAACTATTTTCGAAAGAAAAAAAAATGGAGGAAAAAGTAGCATATAAATATATATTAATTTATTCAATGACCTGTGTAATTTATTTGTTCAAAGTACATTAGACCAGAATGAGTGATCATGGGTAATTTTGAAAAATTATATTTTCCTTAATTTTGACGATTTTAAGAAATAAAGACAATTTATTTTACTCAAGATAATGAAATGAATAATGATTTTACACTCAAAATAGTGAAACAAATAATGATTTTACACTCAAATAATGAAACACTAACAGCAAAATAGTAACTAAGTGCTTTTATAATCGATGTTTCATTATAATAAAAATGATCAATAGAATTATAATACAATAGTAATGTGTGTTATTAATAAAACATCTCGAAACATGTGGTTAAACATAACGACATTACTTCCCTAGATTTTATGTTGTACGATCGACTTACATAAATTAATTAATATAAATAAAGCAAATGGTAAAACGTTATAATAGAACTGCTATTATAGATTTACTTTATTTTCAATTACGACAACGATGAAGATATATCAATAATCACTTCAAATCATTATTTTTTCTCTTGTGCAATTTATGCTTAATAATTTAATAAATTTTATGAATAACGATTTGTTCTTAAAAGAATATAATTAGTTGGATGTCACAAATAAAAGAAAAGAATGTAATAATAACAAACTTACCAAACTTCATAGGATTAGACAGTAACAGCAAACCACAGGAAAAAGATAAGATGGCGGCAACACAGCGGTTTTTTTTGACAGACAAAAGACTGCGCATGCGTCGAACCGTCGAATCCTCGTAAAGATTTCCGAACGTGGGTTGGTTACACGATTGTCATGCAAACCTAGTACTGAAAATATTCACTGTGCCCGTGGTATATGGTAAGATAATGTAGCTTTGCAGGACAATGGCAAGTAAAGAAAAAACGAGCGTTTACGTAAGCTTGCATGCTATCTGGGAATACAGTGAGAATATTATATCGAGTTTAACCCAAAGTTAAATTTGATCGACCTTAGATTGGTGACATCTGCTAGTACAACTAATGAGAAAAACTAGCACGCTGTAGAATAATTTTTTTTTATTTCCAAAAAAGCAACATTTTTTTCATATCACTGTCGAAAATTTCGGGCCTCTTGGGTACGCCCATGTCTCTGATCCTACATACGCTATATTTTAAGCTAGTGCCATTACCATTTGGTGTTGGCAGAAACAACAAACTTTCTAAAAGAGCCTTTGATTTTTTTTTTAAATTACGTTTCTATAAAATAATAAGAAATACCTAATCTATTTCAAAATTAATTTTGAAAAATAAATTATGGCAGTCCCTGCTTCAACATAAGCATTTTATGCTGGTGCCACTAGCCCTAGAGAGATGATAGATGTTAGAAAAGAAGCTTAGAATACATCGCAATGGTTAATTTTAAGATGCAAATACGTACTAAGAAGACTGTTTCTAGAAAACTCAAAAGTTCAAATGAATACTGAAATAAATGTATGGATTGAGCATAAAAGTTTCAAAATATTTTTTTATTTATTTAGTATTAGTTTTAGTTCTTCTCATTTATTTCACCCGCTTTCTAATTCAGTGCAATGATGTAGTTTAATGAAACTGTGGTTTAAATGTTAATTTATGAATTATTCCTAAAAGTATAATTTTTTACAATAAAATTTAGATTTACAAATGTCTCTCGGTATATTTCAACTATTACGCGAGCAGTGCTGTACGTGTCGACATTTAAATTCAAATTTTACTCCGAAAAATATTCAAACAAATGAAATAAAATTGGTTTTATTTACATATCTATTAGATGGATAAAATATTTCTGAAAAAAAATTAAAATGTCTTGCAAGCTTGGATTGGGTAGAATTAGTAAAGTCAACAAATAAAAATGTTCGCTTTAACATATCAACGCGTGTGTTAATTTAGCTGAGATTAAAAAAAAAACTCTTGTTATACTAGTCACAAGATAAAGGATTCTCTTTAATAAATAGATGTTGGTGACATTAAAATATAACTTTTGAGAAAACACATTGTTGCATTCCTCTCAAGGCAAAGGTTTGTCTTTAGAATGAATTCTTAGGTGGTTAATCAAGGAAAAATTGTGCGGAAAACTTTTGTTGCAAACTTCACAAGAGAAAGGATTTTCTTCAGTATGAATTCGCAAGTGTCTATTCAAATGAGATTTATTAAAAAACGCTTTGTTACACACCTCACAAGAGAAAGCTTTCTCATCATTATGAATTTGCAGGTGTCCATTTAAATAAGATTCGCAAGAAAATCGTTTGTTGCACACCTCACAAGTGAAAGGTTTATCTTTAATATGGACTCGAAAGTGTCTATCCAAAGATTTCTGCGAAAATGCTTTTTTGCAAAGATCACAAGAAAAAGGTTTCTCAGCTGTATGAATACGCAGATGTGTAATTAAATGACATCTTTGAGAAAATCCCTTGTTACATACCTGACAACATCAAGGTTTCTCATTAGTATGACTTCGTAAATGTTCTTTCAAATGACATTTGTGAGAAAACCGTTTATTACACCAGAGTTTCCCCCAGGGTTAAAAAGGGGCAGGGCGCTACTGT
This sequence comes from Maratus speculifer, assembly GCA_964019185.1. NCBI lineage: Eukaryota > Metazoa > Arthropoda > Arachnida > Araneae > Salticidae > Maratus > Maratus speculifer. Next base: position 241,695,908 of record OZ025302.1, on the reverse strand, counting down.
TCTGAAAAGGGCACTTATTGATTTGTAAGGGCACTTTTGTAGAGTCTAGCGGTTTAAAAAGTTGTGGAAAAACAAAAATTTCTTCAAAAAATTGAGAAAAAGAGAAAAAAAATTAAATTTTGTTAAAAGACCGCAAAAATGGCAAACATTGTTAAAAGATTGCGAAAAAACGGCCAATTTTGTTAGAAGATCGCAAAAACGGCATATTTTGCTGAAAAATCGCGAAAAAACAACGAATCTCATAAAAAATCCAGAAAAAAACGGCAAATTTTGTTAAAAGATCTCAAAAATGGCAAATTTCATCAAAAGATCGCGAAAAAACGAAAAATTCTAAAAAGGAGCGCAAAAAGCACATTTTGTCGAATTTTGTGTTTTTTCGCGAAATTTATCGTTTTTGTGAAACTTTTTACAGAATTTTTTGTTTTATTACGATTTTTGAACGAAACTTGCCGTTTTTTTCGCAAATCTTTTGACGAAATCTGCCGTTTTATCCCGATATTTTAACGAAAGTTGCAGTTTTTCGCGAATCGTTTGACAAAATTTTCCGTTTTATCGCGATTTTTGGAAGAAATTTCTCGTTTTTTCACGATCTTTTGAGAAAATCTGAAGTTTTTTCGGTATTTTGTGACGAAATTAGCCATTTTTTCCGCGAATCTTACGAGAAATTAGTCGTTATTTTGCGATTTCTGCCGTTTTTTAGCGATTTTTTGACGAAATTATGCGTCCCGTGAGACGCGTAAGAGCTTTTTTTGCGTTCCGTCGCCAATTTTTTGTGTAATTTACGCGCTATAGCACGTTCGCATCATCGCTGAAGGGCTGCGTTTTTTCAAATTTGGGGCAAGAAGGGCGCTATTCTTTTTTGAATGAGCAACAAGGGGGGGGGCTAGTTTTTGGATGAGGGGCAAGAGGGGCGCTAGTTTTTAAACTAAAGGGCAGGAGGGGCGGAGCGCCCTCCTTAAACCCTCGGGGGAAACTCTGGTTACACACTTCACAATAGAAAGGTTTATCTTTAGTATGAATTCGAAGGTTACTATTCAAAGAAGATTTCTGAGAAAATTTTTTGTTGCACACCATACAAGGAAAAGGTTTGTCACCTGTATGAATTCGCAGGTGTCTAGTTAAATGAGCTTTTTGAGAAAATCCTTTGTTGCACACTTCACAACAGAAAAGTTTTTCATCAGAGTGAACATGACAATGCCGATTTAAATTAAACCCACTAGAAAATGATTTGTTGCACAATTCACACGTGAATAATTTCTCTTTAGTATGGACAAAAGGATGCTCATCTAAATTAGACATTGCTGAAAATCTTTTATAATACACTTCACTAGTAAAATAACTCTTATGGATAGAAATATGAAATTGCCTGTAAAAATAAGATTTGTCAGATTGTCTTCTATTGCAGATGTTGCAAGTGGAACAGTTTTTTCATACTATCATTATGGTGGTGCATATTTAACTTACATTTTTGCGCAAATTTTTTGCCAAAAAACATTTTATGTAAGTACTTAAAAGAAATAAAAAATTTCAAAAGTAAATTAAATTTATTAATTTTTTACATCATATACATATGCAAGGCTTTAAATATTATAAACGATTTGCTTTTTTCTAATATGATATGATAAAAAAGTGAGACATGGGACACTTTGTATGCATAAATCTTGACTTGGGTTATTTAAAATTATGCTTTATTCATTTATATTAAAATCATTTTTTTTTCTACCAGCAATGTAGCCCATTCAATGATATGAGCACTATTTTCAAATAGAACGTTCCGTATGAAGAGTATTGACAATGTGAAAAGAATTAACATTGAAATATACCAACGCAATTCTTTAATTCCTTCAATTGTGCATTAAAGTTTGAACTTTCAGAATAAGGGAAAATGCTAAAAGTTCCACATTGTACTAACACATTTACGTTTCTTCGGTGGTAAATCAATTACGAAACTGCTGTCTAGGAATAATGAGCTAAATTTCAATCAAGTGGCTTGCAATTAAAACACAATTAATTAAAATACATTATTGCCGAATAGTAGAAAACTTTAGAATTTCTCTATTGAACCAATTTTCGTAGGTGAGGATATAGGAGGTGGGCAAAAAAGAGACAATTGTCTTTAAATAAAATTTGTGTTTAGAAGTGTTTTCAAGGCATGTTCAAGTCACATTTCAGAAGCATCTGCTCCTAAAATATAAATAAAAACGTATCACTAAATTTAAAATAATTGCCAAATAAATAATAAATATTTTGCAAAATTTCTTTCAATTGCTGAAGTTGAATTTAATGTATACGCATACAATATTTTTATAAAACTGTTAGCAAAAACATAAAAACAAACTAAATCTTTATTTTTCCACGTTTATTGTTTTTTAGGTTCATTATAAAAAGTGAAAAAGGTATGTATTGCAGCCATCGAGCTAAAAGCACTTTCGAAAAATGTTGGTATATAATTTATCAATAACTGCCAGGTTTGAAAATCACTCTCCATTCAGATGCTGATTTGTATGAATATATATATTTATAAGCATATATATGATACATATGCAGTGGCGTAGCTAGGATGGGTGACACCCGGATGGATATAAACAGTGTCATCCCCCCCCCCAAGTCCGCCAAATTTTTTCAATTACAATTTTACGTTATTACAAATAAAATTTCATCATTTTTTGTCTGCCTGATGTGATTTTATAGATAATTCGAAGAAATGGATACAAAATTGTAATTTAAATACAAAATGCTAAAAAAAGGCCATTCATTTATGGGAAAGCCTGTTTTAATTTTGATTTTTAAACAAATCTTCTGTAAACTTATACTGTGTTTTTTATTGTAACAAACTTATGTTATGATTCTATAATTATTATATTTTTTCCATGATTATTGCTTCATTTTTGAACTGTTATTTCAAAAAATCACCTGTTCGTGTACTTTTGAGACGCAGTACAGTTTATAACCTAAAGTTTATGCATTCTTAAAATTCAAGGATGCAAACACAGACTAAAGTATAAATTATATTATCTTTTAATACAGATTATATGGTATGCGGATGTAATCGCTTATTTAAAAAAAGAAAAGAAAGGAGCGCATGGCATCTACAACACAGGAAATTACCAAATTTTATTTCCTTAATTTACCTTCAGACCTCCCATATAAGAAACTACAGGTTAAACTCATACCATAGTTTGCATAAATCAATGTGGTGTCTACATGTAGAAAAAAAATCTTTTTCTTTTTTTTAAAGTTTGCTTTAGCTACCAACTCGTTGGAAAGGTAGGTTTCTGCTCCTGGTGCATATCTTATTTAGGTATCCCATTCTGTGTAAAATTTCAGATTTTCCAAGAAAAGAAAATTAACTCTGTTGCATGATGCACTAGAAATTTCATTTTATTTCAGAATTCTTTCCCAAAATTTTATAAGATTATATATATATATATATATATACACTTGCAAATAAGGATTGGGTGACATGCGGGGAGGACCGCCCCCGCTAGCTATTCCACTGTACATATGTGTATGATTTTTATCATACTGTAACGTTCGTACTAATGAACTGATTTGGACAAGTTCAGTATATTCATAGCCAAGTTTTTTAAGCCAAATTAAAATGAGCATACAGAATTTGTTTTAGGCTATTTATAAATTAGGCTATTTATTAAAATTTTATAAGATTATATATATATATATATATACGTGACGATTTAAAGAGAAACTCCAATTATTTCTACTAGTTCACTGGTTTAAAAAACACACAGTCATGGCAAGCGAGGGAAAAAAACAAAATAAATAAATAAATGTAGAAGATCCAATAAATTACTCATTGGCTGCTGTAAGTTCATTTATTTAATCCGTAATCATGAGAAAGGGAAAAGCTCCTTTTGCAAACATTCCATCATTACTTCAGCGAGCCGTACTCATCGAAGCAAAAACCCAAGAATCTCTTTTTTCAAATCGAGGCTTCCCCTTTTAAATCTAAAAAGAAAATTCTGGAACATTCTGTAACCTCAAACCATCATTCTCTTATGTAAACAGAACTCTTATCCAGCTACGAGACTATTCTCCACAGACGATAAATAAATTAAAAAAAATATTATTTAACCAATTTATAATTGACTCAGGATTTCTTAGGCAGACGATTTTTATAAATGATTAATTTTAAGAGAAAAAGAAAAGAAATGAATTTATAAATATGCACACTTATCAAGGTTGACGGAGGAAAAATAAATAAACAGATAAAATAAAATAATGATATTTTTTGAAAGGTATGGTTTTGGAATAAATTTAATAAGACTTTCTTAAAAAGGATTGATAAAAACATAGAAAAATGAATTTTATTTGGAATGTTAAGAAATAAAAATTTAATTAAGAATATTTTTAATTTAGAGCCATCTTTTTAAATTTACGCATACTGGAATAATGTTTTTTAAGGCAAATTAAGAATTTATATCGTCTGCATAAAGATTAACAGATTAGATTTAGAAAAAAGATTTTAATTGAATAATTTGAAGTACGTACGGAACATTATTATAAGAAAATTAAGATAGTATAAAGGTTAGTTTTGGCGAAAAAATTTTAAATTTGTAATATTATCCCCCCCTCCCCAAAACTTTGTATGAAATTGATAGTTAAATAAAACTACAAGTTCAGACAACAGAAATATAATAATTTAGAAAAGTTAAATTTTGGAATAAAACTGTCAAACTCAGGAAGCCAAGAGATGGAAGAAAAGAAAATTAACGCAATATAAAAAATATTAGCCATTAAAATAAAATAGTTAAGAGGAAATTAATCTGAATTAAATTTAGGTAGGAGCATTTCCCTGAAAGAAATACAATAATGTTACAATATCACTTACCATTTGTAAGTGCATAGGAGATAATACATACAATAACAGTAAATAAGATATAAATATTAATAAACAAGAGATAAAAATATAATAAAAACAATAAAAATTCGTTCTCATGGATGTTTAAATAATTACAATAACTTAATGCATAGTTTATTTTAAATAAAGTCCTTTAAATTAAAAAAGGTCTTTCAATAGTGTATATAAAATAGTCTTTTCCAATGTTCACTGAATATAGTCTCTTTAATTAAAGATCTTCAAACCTAGTTTAATCTTTGGTTTTAATGTGATGTTGGATCCAACATCTTTAATAGTCAAATCTTTATTTATTAAATTTTTTAATTATATAAATAGTCCCAACACCAATAATAAATAATATAGAAAATTTTAAATAATAATAATAACAATAATAATAAGTAGTATAATAAGACTCAAAATTTATAGTAATAATAATATTTCTCCATATTCTAATACTTCTCAATAAGAGCATAATTAATACTAAACTTCCTTATAGAAATCATAATGATAATAAATAATAAAACAAGAGTATAATCAAAAGAAAATATCACAGTTACTTTATTATTGATACGGAAAATATTGGTTGAGGATAAAAATAATTACATAGCAACTAGATAATTTTCTTATCTTCTAATAGCATAAGAAAGTATTTTTTGCTAGCCGAATGTATACAGAAAAAAAATCATAATAATTCCAAAATCCAAATAAAATTAAATCTAACTATTTAGAAAATGGACTCTCAACCAGTATTTCCTTACAATAATTCCTCTCTGATACTCTTTTACAAAATTGTCAAATTTGGTTATAAGTTTTCAAATGCCAAATGTAGAATAATGTTTTATCTACACATGGTTTATAAACTTTAATAATAAAATACAAATAGGAATAAAAGGTGTCATTCTTAATTGAGAAATGGAAATAAAAATAGTGTGCTTTTTTGAAAAACTCTTAATATCTGTAGTTTTCACAATCACTGTAAATCACATATTAAGTTATAGGTTTGAGTAAAGTCATCAAATTTTATAACTATTATCACCTAATATCTGTTGAATAAATAGAATAATACTAATGTCAATAACTGAGTAAATATAGTTAGACTTAAATACACTTAAAATTAATTTATCAACATCAATTTGAAAGCTTTTACAATCAAAGTGTACACCTTATGCCTGCATAAGGAGCCCAATTTAACCCCAGAAACAAGTAATGTTCTTGTTGGCCACCAAGAACATACTTGCTAATGTTGAAAATTATGGTGATAAAATATTGAAAGAATAAGAATTAAAATTTAATCTACTGTCTTGACTTTAGTTTGATCTAGTGATTGTGATTGTATCTGAGGTTTTGTTGGTTTTTTGGGTTGCTCATGAAACAGTTTAAAATCTTCTGGTGAAAAATAGGGTCTTAATTTAGAAACATGCACAATAATGGAATTCTGTCCTGTCTCATAATTAAATTTATCTATTTCATAAGTTACATCAGAAAGTTTATTTATAATTTTATATGGTCCAGAGAAAGTAGGTTCTAATTTTCGAGTGTTAGGGTATTTAAATTCTTCATAAATTACAGAGTCTTGTATTTTTAATGGACATTCGACAAAATTTCGATCATAGAGTCTTTTACTTTTAAGGTGAAATTCCTGAGTTCGCGCTTTCGCAATTTTGAGGGCTTTGTCTACTGGAGTTGTAGGGGAGACTGGGGTACAATGGTCCACTTTTATAAATTTTGTCTGTTTACTCTTAAAGTATTGATTTTTTTTCTTTTGATCAAGTACATGCATGTTACCTATACATTAAAGTTTATACTGCATCAACTCAATAATAATTATGCATACTTTTTTTAAAATATTTTTTTTAAATAGCAAGTGACAAAGTGGACCATTGTACCCCAATGCCGGGGTACAATGGTCCACAGCATGGGGCTCTATGGACCACTTGTAATTTGAATAAAAATATATCAGTGTAGTTCATTTTTTAACAATAAGAAAGATAAATTTCATCATAATTTGTTTATTCACATTTTATTACTCATTTTTATTTGTTTATTCAAATTTTATTATTCATTTTTATTTGTTTATTCACTCTTTTAGCTCTAACTAAAGTAAAAAAAAAATTTCTTCATTTTTTTAAATCATTAAGTCATTATACCGATCGCAGATTGAACAATTAGGTTTATTATCATCCACAATACATTTTACAGCCTGTTCCATAACTTCATGTGGCACAGAACCTCTATTGGTTTTCCTAGGCTTGTTTCTTGGCATTGCTAAAAGAAATATGAAAAATATTTATCTTTTTTGTACAATGATGCCACTTAAAGTTAAATATAAACCTTTATATTAAGAAATATATATATCTAAATATATGACTAAGGAAAAAATATAATAAATTTTTCTTGTCTATTTTACATCATCTGTATTTTTTTTAATGAATTTTACTTTATTTAATTATTATATCCAGATACAAACTAATAGGTAGATATAATTTTTGTTTTTTTCATTCTACTATTTTATTTAAATCTAACTTATTACGGATGCATGTATGCATAAGTGCAGGAATATTGAATTAACAAATTATATAAAATTAAAAAAACCTTCAAATGCACAAAATATTTTGTTTACTAATTTTTAGTGTTCAATTTGGGTTAATTTTTAAATTTGAAAGCTTATACTATATAGATAAATATTTCAAAAATGCATTTCACAACATGAATCATTAATTAATTCACACACAGAAATAAAATAATTTATTAATTCTTAATTTGGGCTAATTTTTATGTTTTAAAGCATATATTATACAGATAAATATTTCAAAAATGCATTACACAACATGAATCATTAATTAATCTACACACAGAAGTAAAATAATTTATTAATTCTGAATTTCACATATAATATTTAGCTTTTAAAAACATGGAATACAAAACTGGCGTACAATGGACCATGGTCCATTGTACCCCATATGGAAGTTTGAGAAAAACTCGATGATAAAAAAAGAAATTTGGAATTCTATTATTTTAGCTATAATAAATATAATAATGTATTGTCTTACCTTCTTATTTTGCCACACAATGTCTTTCAAATTACAAATCTGTAATAAATAAATGAAGATGTTTCACTGAAAATATTCACTTTTGCCTTACTCCTCCTGTGTCAAATCAATTATCAGGCATAAAATGGCTAAAATGTCAGCTATGCACATGGTTTCAAACTTCTTTTTACTACTTCATGACTGTCATCTATATACTAAAATATGAAACTTTCAAAAAGAGAATTAATATCAAAAATAGGGGGTGGACGATTGTACCCCGTGGTTCATTGTACCCCAGTCTCCCCTATACATTTTAAATGACTCACACAAAACCATTACCCTCCCTTTTAAAAATCTGAATCAAAATTATCGTGAAAATTATAACTATATTTAGCTCCTAACTTTAACCAGAAATTTTATCTAATAAAAATAGAAATTGTAAATATCATAGTTATACCTTAAATTAGGATCAACTTTTAATTCTATTATTTTATAGATCATAAACATATTCAAAAATTTTAATTATAGGTAATTTCTTACTTAAAATCACAAAATTTACTGAAAAAATTAATCATATTTATCAGTCAAAATTCTAGCAACAGTTTTGCACAGTTCCATCTTTCTTACTGAATTTAAATAAATTATAAGAATCCGGGAACCAAAGCTCACTGTAACCAGAAATTCTAACAAATAAAAGGAAAAACATAAATGTTAACTTAATTTTCAGCTCAAATGTTTAGTTGTAGGAACATTATCATGAAAATACTATATTCTGAGAATAGTTCTTGATAACAAACAAATATCAATAAAATAGAAAATGTAATTTTTTTAAAAATAACTTGAGCTTCTAAGTTCTTTTATACTTCATTATTATTACGAACTTATCTTTAAACGTGTATAAAAATATAATAATAATCTTTAATATGCGACAGTAATTATATATATAAAACCCCTCCGTGTACGACGACTCCGGGAACAACCCATCCACGAGAAAAAGAAACTTATTGCAACTGCGTCCACGTTAGGCTTAACTATTCCGAGCTGTTCACAAATATTCTAATTGTTCAACTTATGAAAATATACATGTGAAAGATTTACTCATTATTCACTTTCTTTAAAACCTACAAAAACTATTTAATTATAATGTTTAAGTTCTAAATAAAACAACCAACAATTACGGAAAAAACAAACCAAACAAACAATGTAAATATAAGCAAATCAATACTGTTGCCATTCAAGAATGACAAATTCCGTGATTGAATCTCTAGAATGACTCCTTTGTAACATCACGACCCAGGAATGATCGGGCGCGTTTGGGATCTATGCGCGCTGAGCGTGCACGCTCAGGAGTCAGGTACGTGGAGTGGATCTTACAGCGGAATAGTACTCGGTAAAAACTCTTGAGCTTGCGGGCGAAGCGCGTGTATCTCCCGAACACGTTCATTGTTTACTCTTTATTGTTGACATTTGTTTTCGATCTTATAGAGTGTTTTCTTTTAAGTATTAGCTAAAAAATAGGCCAAAATACGAAATTTTTTTTATACATTTTAGATATTTTTATTATTTTCTCTCAGTATTTCTCGATATTTTTTGGCTGTAGTTTCACAATATAATCTTTTATAATTGATTTTTTTTGCCTTACTTTATTCTTTTAAAATTTATGTATTTACGATTTGTTCATTACAAACCCCATCATCCACCAGACAGTTTTGTTATAGTTTTAAATGCAAATTTCTGTTAAAATTTTCTTTTTTTATATAGATTTTTTTCTCCATGTTTAATCGCTGTATTTTTAAAAATTGTTTAAGCCTAAAGTGGCTGATTGACTACAGTTGTAATTTTTTATAATTCTTTTAAAAATGCAAACACGTCATTTTGACGGGCTGTCTTCTAGTTGTCTAAGAATATCATACTCTTCAATTTAATCCTTAAGAATAAAAAAAATATTTCAATCTCCAACACATAATAATGATAATAATAATACTCATAAATAGGCAAGTAAATAAAATTCACAGACAAATAATCAAATAAATAAACCTGACAAACAGAGAATAATTAATTTAAATAAATACATAAAAAGTATACAAATAATAATCAAAACACTACGAAAAAAAATCTCACCAAAATCCGATTGTGCTCAACTATCTCGAAAAATATTTGTCTGTTCATCAATTTACAAGAAATGGTCTTGTAATTATTATTATTTTTTTCTTCTTTTTCATCATCACGAGGACTACTTTTTCTCGACTATGAACGAAAGGATCTCAATTGTCATGGAACACACAAGCAAACTCAAAGCAAGCACTAATCTTTCCAAGCATAGCTGTGAAGTTCTTTAGAAAGAGCATTTCTTTTACTTTAATTAAGTAAGAAATTACGGCGATTTTGGCACAAGAACATTCACGAGAAGTCGATTATCGGCGATTCACAAAGATATCATCATTTCGTTCCACAGCCGATTTCATTAGCAAGCCGAAAATTTTCTTTAAATATCCGAAAAAGGCAGCACAGATAAATTATCCTGTCAGACTTTTCAATTGGTTGTGACGATTTAAGGAGAAACTCGAATTATTTCTACTGGTTCACTGGTTTAAAAAACACACAGTCATGGCACGCGAAGGAAAAAAACAAAATAAATAAATAAATGTAGAAGATCCAATAAATTACTCATTGGCTGCTGTAAGTTCATTTATTTAATCCATAATCATGATAAAGGGAAAAGCTCCCTTTACAAACATTCCATCATTATTTCAGCGAGCCGTACTCATTGAAGCAAAAACCCAAGAATCTTTTTTTTCAACTCGAAGCTTCCCCTTTTAAATCTAAAAAGAAAATTCTGGAACATTCTGTAACCTCAAACCATCATTCTTTTATGTAAACAGAATTCTTGTCCAGCTACGAGACTATTCTCCACAGACGATAAATAAATTAAAAAAAAATTATTTAACCAATTTATAATTGACTCAGGATTTCTTAGGCAGACGATTTTTATGAATGATTAATTTTAAGAGAAAAAGAAAAGAAATGAATTTATTAATATGCACACTATCAAGGTTGACGGAGGAAAAATAAATTAATAGATAAAATAAAATAATGATATTTTTTGAAAGGTATGGTTTTGGAATAAATTTAATAAGACTTTCTTAAAAAGGGTTGATAAAAACATAGAAAAATGAATTTTATTTAGAATATTAAGAAATAAAAATTTAATTAAGAATATTTTTAATTTAGAGCCATCTTTTTAAATTTACGCATACTGGAATAATGTTTTTAAGGCAAATTAAGAATTTATATCGTCTGCATAAAGATTAACAGATTAGATTTAGAAACAAGATTTTAATTTAATAATTTGAAGTAAGTACGGAACATTATTATAAGAAAATTAAGATAGTATAAAGGTTAGTTTTGGCGAAATTTTTTTTAATTTGTAATATATATATATATATATATATACACTTGCAAATAAGGATTGGGTGACATGCGGGGAGGACCGCCCCCACTAGCTACTCCACTGTACATATGTGTATGATTTTTATCATACTGTAACGTTCATACTAATGAACTGATTTGGACAAGTTCAGTATATTCATAGCGAAGTTTGACCAAGTTTTTTAAGCCAAATTAAAATGAGCATACAGAATTTGTTTTAGGCTACAGTAAAAAAAGAAAAATAATATTTGCATTTTTTGACTAGAGCATTTCTGTGAATAATTATGTAAAGATAACATTTATAATAATAGTGATGCCCACCTAATTGAATTTATTTGTCTCTGGAGGCATAAAAAAGTGCAATACTTTCTATTTTTATTTTAAATAAGACATTAAGCTAAAATATTTACAAGTTTAATTTCAGAAATATTTATACTATAGTATAACAAATGTTAGTTCAGTTAAACTAATAACACAGTTTATGATAAATATTTTAATATAGCAAAAAATACAAAATATATTTTAATTAAATCCATTAGACAAAGAAATATAAAAACCTACATAAATTTCTAAAATTACGACTTCCCCATTCAATTTTTTTTTATTTTTATTTATTTATTTGGGGGAAGGGGATAGAGAACACACAAACTTTTTTTTAAAAACGAAATTTTGCTAAAATAATTACAAGTTACGAAAATTTCCAATTTCAGTCAACAGGAATAAAACCCGAGATAACTTAAAAAACAATTCTCAACCAAGCAAACTATTCGATCCTTGACTAAAACTTAAAAGAAAAAAAAAATTCTGTTCAGAAATCTAAGAAGCATATAATTGGAAAAAATTATTTCATTAAAATAATAGATTTATTCAAAATTTTATAATTAATTGTATGAGACAAGTTATTCAGTTGTAAGTACCCAAGACTTATACAGTTGTTTTGTACAGACTCTGTGATAGACAGACAGATGAATAGTGTTTCGCCTGATAAACGAAACCATAATAATTTAAATAAATTATTAAAATCAAAGATTATTTTTTGTTTATTTTAATATTTTGTAAATTTTATTGTTTAAAGTTAATAGTTGCCATTTTACTAAGTGCTTTTTTTCTCCCAAATTTCTTGCAATTGTTTGAGATTCCAACGGCAAAATTGTGCCATTTATTTGTTAAGAACATTACAATTTTATGACAGTTTTTTTTATTGAAAGTGGTCAGCTTGATATCAGAAAATTACTAAATTTTTAATATTTAAATAGATAAAGAATGTAATATTCATAGCACTAATTAGCAGCAAATAAATATAATGAATTGATTGATATAGGAAAAGAAGATTAATGTTTCCAATTGATTGATACAAGAATCCTGCATTTGTTGCATTATACCAATCCCAAGCATTCTATTCAAAAATATATTAAAACCAAAACGAGTTTTGAATATTATAATTAGATTTATATATTCTTTTTATTCTAAATTAATTATTAGATGACGTCAATCTAGAAACTAATAAATTGATTTTCTTTTTTAAAAATTCAAAAAGAAAAACTCTTCAACAACCTAGGGTTACCCTTGGTAATTTCTGGTCAACAACTTTCCTGGGATAATTCTTAATCTACTAATATAGTTTTGGAAAAAAAATATTTTGCAAGTGCTTGCTAAGTTTGTAAAAAATCATTGATCTTAGCTATGACGCATTTTTACAAAGATCTTTGTCAAAACTTAAATTTTAAATATTTCTCTTTTCTCTGTTTGAGGTTCTATTATAAACTACTTTAGCTGCTAAAAAATAATCTTGAATATTTTTATAATTTTTTTAATAATTTACAGAAGTTAATCAAATATTTCTTCATGTGTTAGAGGTAAATCTTGGTCCCTGGTAATTCCTAGTCAATGTTTTACTCACCATTTAATACCTTTTTACTGTTAAATTTAATGAATATGAATTATATTTAATGGTTTTAATTGCCAGCAAACCATTTGAACATTAACTGTAACCACACTGTTCACAAAAATTTAATTAATTGTAGTTCTTAATAAAGTATGGTCACTTGGAGTATTTCCCAGTCACTGGGTTTTTGAGTTAATTCTTGGACATTTTCGTTTTCACTGTCAAAATAACAATTTATCAAACTGTAAATAATCTGAAAGATACTTTGAACCTTTTCCTTTGAAATGTATACCTTAATTATTCATTTAACTGAAATTTATATTGAAAGAATATACATAAATTCAACTCTTCTACTGTAGTTTCTGCAAAATAACATAGACTTTGATTTTTGCACATTTTACAAAGATTTGTGCCATTCATAAAGTTAATTATTTTACTTCAGTTATGATATATCACAGTCTTTAAAGCAATAAAATTTTTCTTTACTATTTTAAACACTTTCATATGAGCAAATCAAATAATGCCCCATATTTGAGAGGAAATTCCTGCTCAGTGCTTAGTAATGTAATTTTGCATTATTTAGATGAGAGTAAAGTGAATGGACAGTAGATTTTCTCTTTGTGTATCATTCTAGAGTCTAAATATTTCATCAATCACATATGAGATGAAGCAATGTTATATTAAACTTCAGTTCTAAAAGTAGGTGGTTTGATTAAGCTTGCAGTTGTATCAAGAAAAAGATTATTTAAAGAATGAAAAGTAAATTTATTTCTTATGCTTTCTGTATATTAAAGACTTGTCTATGTATGGATCTAATACAGTATAACATCTTTAATACAGACATCTCTAAACTAGAAACTTCTGCAATCTAGACATTTTGGAATGTTTATTCTTTTTAGTTTCAATTAAAGATAATAGATGGCCCCATAGCACATATATGAATGAATTTCAGGAAAAAGATTAAGAAAAGTGAAAAAACAACTAATTTAGTTCTTTTTTTCACCATTTTAAACCTGTAAGAATTTTCTAAACTAATTATTTAATTTATATAGATTTTTTTAAATATAATCTTGTAAAAATTTAGAATAATGGTAATTTTATTACTTTTCCAAAGATAAGAAAGTGATACCAAATTATCACAAAATCTGGTTTTATTATTATTAATTTGTATTTAATTTGTACCTTACTTCAGTATTTGTAGGTGCTGTACATTTAATTTTTATGACATTTTTATATCACTAATTTAAATATGTTAACATAAAGTTAATAATTATATTATATAAATTATAAAGTTATTTTTTAAATTAATTCTGAATCTTATTTAAATTTCTCATTCCATACTTTTTTTTTAATTTGGAAATTTTTTTCAATATTTTTTTTTATATGTTTCTTATAATGATTTGTGTTATTTATCCAGCATTTATAAATCTGAAATCCTAGCTTTTAAAAAACACAAAATTACTGGATTTCTTTTCTTGTAATTTACAACAGATGGCGATACTGCATAAAATACTCATTAATATTTTTAAAATATATACATTTTAGATCATTTTCAATTGGTTTTCTCAGTATTTTTCAATTATCAAGCTCCTTATATTTTTTGGTACTACTTGGTTATCCCGACTAAAAAATTATTGCCAAATTCTAAGATTAAATGCCAATAATGGGTTACCGTAGATAGCACATTGACTTGATATTAAACACCAAATATATATTTGTTACGTCATCAAGTGATTTTAAATTTGACCTTTTACTTATATTTTTATTAATGTTTTACTAATTGATTTGTTATTTCATTATTTAATATAAAAATTATATCAATTTGTATAACTTGGCTAATAGCTTGGCAATTTCTGTAATTTCGCGAAATCTGTCGACGGGATAACCAAGTAGCACCTATTTTTCTATTCAAATATTAATGAGAGATATTAATATTATTTATCTAAATGCATTCTAGTTTCAAATTTTCTGTAATTCAGAATTTTCTATAAGGAATTGCCATAATCACAATGATTCCAGATTAAAGAAGTTATACTGTACTTCCCAATTTCTGAAATATTATACTGTATATTATCCATAATTTAAACCATGCCTAAAAGTCACATTTTCTTTATGCAAGAAGTTAAGCATAAAACAGGAAGGAATAAACAAAAGCAAAATCATACAGGGAGAAATGGGACAAGTCTAATTCATTTTTTTTTTTTTACTAAGATAAGTGTAAATTGCTAATGCACAAATATTTTTTATAGTATTTTATTAATTATGACATTGAGAATGCATTCATTTACTTCAAAATATAAGTAAATTGAAATGATAACTTTTAATGCATCTCTAACTGACAATTCTTAATTTTCCTTAAAATGATAAACATACTGGAATTTAATATTATGGCACAGACATTATCAACTAACAACATTTGCTAGGTTTTATATATAGCCGACACTAGACTATTTGTGTCTTATATTTAGTTTTATATCTGTCTCATATCTCCATGTTAATGATATAGGCATATTTTGAAATTTACAAATTCTTTAATTAGAAAATTGTTTTTGAAAATTGTGTCTCTATATTGTTCAAGTACATTAGATTTTTTTTTCTTTTTTTTTTTTTTTAATGTATAAAACGAAATTTTGGTTTTTGTATCAAAGTTGATTTTTTTATTTTTGTAAAAAGTGTCCCATTCCTTCCCACTCTCCCCTATATATGATATTTTATCTATTATAATTATGCACCCAAAAAATATTGTCTTACAATTTTTTTAACAATAAGTGCAAAGTAGCAGCTTCGACTGTAAATAAAGGAGGAAAACAGTAAGTACTCCGAGGATAAGACACATTCTATGACTGAACAATCAAGTAGGAATACTAATTCATTGTAAAATGTGTAAATGGTGATAAAAACATGTGTAATGCAATAGAGGAACCTAATTTGTTATCCTATGTATTATAAGAAAGATCATGCATATTTAAAATTTCATGAAAACGGAGCCAGAAACTTCAGTTGGCCTAAGCAAAATAAGATTGGAAACACAAACATTCAGTTATATAATTTATGGACTACTAAATTTGCATGGTATTAATTAATTCCTTTGCAGTGGATAAAAAAGTAATAAATATTGCTTATAAATGTTGTAAAAACGCATAAAAATTCTTTGGCTAAAATGTTTTGTATAATGTAAAAGAGCCTTTTGTAGATCCAATAAATTTGCATTTATACCCAAAGCAAGGTTATTTCATAATTATGAGATGAAACTTTTACAACATTCATTCTACTTATTTTACCTCCTCAGTCCTGATGTTGCCTGGAGGAGACACTAAAAAATACAATTTAAACTTATTTAAATGCTTTTAAAATTGTTGTAATTTACTTCTAGCCCTCTTTAATAATTGCATGCATATCATGATCATCTGTATATAGACTGTTACATTTTTGGAAATATTTTATACTAATTTTAACCTGGTTTTTGCAG
Organism: Maratus speculifer; assembly: GCA_964019185.1. Classification (NCBI taxonomy): domain Eukaryota; kingdom Metazoa; phylum Arthropoda; class Arachnida; order Araneae; family Salticidae; genus Maratus; species Maratus speculifer. The sequence continues at coordinate 241,679,238 of OZ025302.1, read as the reverse complement.
TCATTCGTAAAATTTGTCTCAGGACTGAGGAGGTTAAATATTTAGTCTTAGCCATCAGGCGAGGCTTATTTGACAAAAAAATAAATAAATAAATAAAAATAAATAAAAAATAAATAAATTTGAAAACAATACTTTTAATAGTTTTTATAATAGGATGGTGATGATTTTTGACCGGGAATTACCCTAATTAATTTAACCAAATGCTGATTTCACTAATTTAAATATTTTGATAAATATTATAAAAATATACTAATATTTCTTGGTAGATAAGTGGACATATAATTTTGCTTCTTTTAAAACCACTACAGTAAACTCCCTCAAATCCACATATAATTTATGGATTGTAAACTGAAACATTCAGTACAGATATAGGGATAAAATTTGACATTTTTAGCTTTATATCAATTCCATATATATTTTTATTTGTAATTTTTGTTAATGTAACTGAATTCATGTTTTTTTCCAGAAGGAAAAATAAATTTTTTTCTGAAAAAAATAATTCAAGATTTTGCTGATATCACTAGTAATCACAGTTTTCTTATCAATATATTTATAATGTTTTTTCATGAAGGAAGAATAATTTTATTTCTGAAAAAATTGAAGATATTTCTGATATCACTGGTAATCATAATCTTTATACCAAATATATTTATTTATCAATCAAGTTTTTTCCGGTTATTAAAAAAAAAAAAAAAAATCTCAACGAGATTATGTAAAGTAAAATAATAATCACCTAAAAATTAAATGATTTATAGTTAATTCTAAAATCATAATATTTGTACGCATTAAAAGTTTTTTAATAAGTCAAGAACATAAAATAATATTTCCATGTTAGTTAAAAATTCAGTTCATATGAAAAGTTTTGAACATAAATGCAAAATAGACTAAGGCCTGTTTTTAAAGTTGATCCAACCCACTACAAACAACCATGTATACATCAAGATTTAAATTCAGCAATAAATCTACTTCATTATAATGATAACTAAAAATTCATCAAAATCACATCTATTCTGCACACATTATTGTTTATCTGCACACCGAACCAATATAAAAATAATTTATGTAAAACTTAGCTTAATTGCAGGAAAACTATAACTTACCACGCCCTACTTTACTTACTTTACCTACTTTATTTACGGCTGCAATTCAGAAAATGGCGACCTGTTGATATTTTCTGCGCAAATAGATGGCAGCATTAAAAATTAGCAATCGAATATAAATCGAAGATTGTGGAATATCGTGTACATAGAAAATTTAATCGCAAAATAGCTTTACATTACTACTTACATTAATTTTCTATCTCAAAGTTAAATCACAACATTTACATGGTACTCTTACTAATTTCTTTGTTAAAAATGTTTTGTCTGATTTATTTTATACTGTTTTCAAATACCACTATGGAAGACAATTATAACAATTTAAAGAAAATTACAGGATAGTGTGTTGTTGAGTTAGGCTTAATGATCACTATGTAACAGGCATTACGTTAGAAGGTAATTTATTTGATGCCATGATATTTATCTTTATCTATTAAATGTATTTTTTAATTAAAATTTTAATGTAGTATTTGTTTACTTTAATGGATACTACTTGGTTATCCCGTCGATCAAAAATCTATCGATTAAATGCCAATAATGGATGATCGTGAATGTCACATCCAATATCATTAAGTACGATTAACGTGTTTAAAGCGTCATTAAATGATTTTTATTTCGATAATTTTTTTGTATTTTCATTAATATTCTTTTAAATATTTGTTTTTTCGTTATTTAAAATAAAAATTACGTCAATATGTGTAATTTGGTAAAATTGGTCGACGGGATAACCAAGTAGTACCTTTTAATGTTATTACTGCAATAATTTCAAAATGCCAATATTAAGTACTTAAAATAAGTTGTTTTGGCACAGATACATCTATACATTTCATAGGCATGATTTCAACAAAAAGACGATTTTATTCCTCACATGGTAAGGCAGCTATTGTTGTTTATTTATTAACAGTTTATTTTTTTCTTTAAGAAGGGTATAAATTAATTTGTTTTGTAGTTTTAAACTAATCTAACTTTCTAATTAAACTTTTTTTTTATAAATTATTATTTCCTTTTTAAAATAATAGAAAACTTAAGTTTACTGTATTTGAAAACGAATTTTTTGACAAATGGATGTCAGAAAAAAAAATCACACCAACGTGGTGCGTTTATGCAGGGGTGTGTGAAGAGAAAAATGCGTCCGGGGCAAAGCTTCAATTTCGTGCTCCCCACCCCAAACTTTTTCTTCTGATAGGCCAAAAATGATGTTGGTAGTATAAATCTGGCACCCCCAAAATTTCTGCACCCGTGGCGACTGCCCCTTTTGCACAGCACTGCATTTATGACATTTATACCCATTTTCTTTTCTAATCAGCATATACTTAAAAGATAAATTCTATAGGTATATAAATAACATTTAGTTCCTTATTATGTAAATTATTTGTATTCCTTGCACTGTTTTTTAAATTTTTTTAATTAAAATTTTAATAGTAATATATAATCTTTTTTTTTTTGGTTAATTTGACGATACAAATTAATTTTTAATATTCAGGGGGGGAAAAAACTTAGATTAACTTGCAGAAATTGAAAATTTTAACAATGGACTCTTAATTGTGGCAATCCAGATTTATTCTTACCAAAGCTAGTTTTCCAAGCATCAAAAATAAAAGAATCATGAAATTTTTGTGATAAGTCATTGTTATGGTACTAAGATAATCTGTCATGAAACGAGCAAATGTGGGCGGTCATTAATGTATCAGTCAAAAAGAGAATAATTTTTTGGCTTACTTTCTTATTCAGGAACTCTGTCAAATAATTGTTTTATTATTATTGAATTTGCATTTCCAAACTTTATTTTTTGCAAATTAAAAAGAAAAAAAAAAGAACATTTTGTGTTAGGATGTAATTTTTAAATTTATTTATTAATCTTTTATAGCATTACATTATTTCTAATTAGACATCTCATAAAGATTTTAATTTAGGACTAAGATAAATAACTGATGCTGCTCTTACTTCATGTGCTAATAAAGTAAACACGGGAAATAACAAAACTAATAAAGTAAACAAACTAACTACTATTCATATTAGATATTTTTCAAAGGTTCTTTTTAAAAGTGAAAAATACACCTTTGTCTTTTTCAAAAGCATCAACTTTGTTCTTTGTAATTTTTTTTAATGTCGTCCTTTTTTTTTTCGGCTTTTCAAAAAAAAAAAAAAAAAAAAAAAGAATATAGACAATTAGAAAATTAAGTTCTGCATGATTAACTTATGTTGTCTCAATTATAAATGTCCTATGCAGGCCAAAAACAGGTTCAGTAATCTAAATTAGATAATGATTTCTGTCTACATAACTAAGAACATTATCAGATGCAAGGTTAAAAACTTTTACTTCTCTGGTCACGATAATAACATACTAGACAATCATCAGCATAGTTTTTGGTTGGGAAGGGATGGGTTCTTATCTGAAAATTTCTGGCCTAATTTATTGTTTTTTGAGTTTGCTGAAAACCGAATGCAATCAAATAATTAGCAACAAAGACAGCAATTATTTTTTTCTTATTAATTAAAAAAAAAAAATCATTTCATCAGGGTTGGCAAGTTTCTTCCACAGTGGAAAAAACCGCGGAAAAAACCATGGAAAAAACTGGCCGGAAGAAATAGGTTTCTTCCAAGTGGAAGAAATGGAAGAAACTGCTTTTTCTTTAAGAATTTATCATATATTTTCAATTTTGTAAGTTATAATAAATATCTTCTCCCTATAATCTAATATAACTTAATTTCACTGGACCAAAACAAATTTAATTAAGTATATATATGCTAAATTAATAATTACATCAGTTTTTTAGCCAAGATTACACACAACACTTATCTAAAGATCTTCAATCATTGGCTAAATGAAAAGAAATTTTATCCAAAATACACAAAATCAATTAAATGTTATCCATTTCAATTTAACCAACATATTTTTTTATTATTTAAATTTCTGAAACTAGTAAAAAATAGTAGAGATTCTTTACTAATGGTAAAATGAAACCCATAAATAAAAGCTTTTAATTTTCATCAATTTTATTAATGTAAATAATGTATAATAATTACTATATTAAATAGACATCAATCAAAAATATGTTTTCATTTTTGGCCCAAAATCCGAGTTTTGCCTAAAATGTGGGCAAAAATTCGGCTAGATTGAAACACTTAGTATTTCAAAAATCTTGTTTCTTCCTTCAAAAATTTTCAACATTAGTTATTGATTTGAACTGTATCAGCTTAAATGAATGTATTACAATGAACGTCATTGTTTATAATTATCAGTCATGATTTAACAATCATCTCATAGAAAATTTTTAGTTTAAACTGCATTAGACTTCAAATAGTCTTTGAAAAAGTTCTAGAATAACAAATAATCATTTACAAAAATCATTATAGAAGAAAAATGAAGATGTATAAAAACTAAAATATTTTTTAATTAAATGAAATTTATATTATTAAAAAATCTTAGTGTCATGGATGAACTAATTACATATTATTGTATATGAGGAAAAGTTATTGATTTATTAAGTTTTACATAATTAATAAATACTATACATATAATTAATTTCAATTATGTATATTTATTTATGTATTAATTACTTTAAAACATACAATTACTTAATAAATTTTTTGGGTGTTATCATTTTTGGCCAAAAAGTAGGAAGCTCACCGAAATTCAGTTTTGGCTATAAAAGCCTGTTTCGGTCTATCCTCAATATTAAAAAAAAGTCATTAAAATCTTTATTTTTCGTCGTACACTGCAACATAGCATAGCAAAAGAGTTTTTTAACAGTAGGATGCTGCAATGAATTTCTCAACTTAAATTGGATTAAAGCAAAAAATGAAGATTTTTTTCAAGTACTACACTTCAGGATAGTATAAAAGCATTTTGACATACCCATAGGTGTTTTTAGAATACTAATCTTTTAAAATCAGCATTAAGATATTCATACTAGATGAAAAATATAAAAAATTACAAAATTATTTACTGTGTTGCACAGTTTAAAATAATGTACATTTATATGAAAATAATATATTTTTATATGAAAAATAAATAATTTGTAGATATAATCTCTTTTTTCTGTTTTATAAATGGAGAAATTAATTAAAAAAACCTATCACTTTACCTCTAGAGTAGTAAAAATTCATTACCTGAAAATGTCTACTGAACCTGAAGTTTGTTATTAAAAATATATTTTTGCAAAAATAATATTTTTAATAATTAAATTTTCCAATTTAGATATCATGTAATTATACTTTGATTCTTTTATATAGTTAGTATACTTTAACTTTGAGCATTTGTTTTGGTTTCTGGTGGTTTCTTCCAGTTTTTTCCGTTTCTTCCGGTTTTTTCCAGTTTCTTCCACTGTCCTGGAAGAAATAGGTTTCTTCCAGAAGAAACCCAACCCTGCATTTCATTCTATTTTTTTTTTTTCCTAAATAAAAATAAAAATATATGATGGAACACAATTTTCACCTTGTTTTTAACACAAAAATATGTAATATGAACTTTAAAATGTTCATGTTTACTTAAAAGGCGACCAAAATAATCAAATACAGATGTTAATAATTAATTTTATTTAAAACATCTTAGTATTTTCATTTCTCTTAAGCTCTTGAAAAATATTTTTCCCTGTTAATTCAGCAGCACAAAATTTTAGTCATCAGCATTCAGCTGGGGACGATAAAGTTGAATGGATACAAATCCAACAGTTAAAAAAGAAAGGAAGAAACTTACTTTGGATTTTTTTTCCAGTTAAGTGTAGGTGATTTAAACAAATAGAGTTACTAAATATTCCTGATTAAATGTAGTATGTATAATATAAGGTTTTACTTGATTATCCTGTCACCCAAAAACTATTGCCAAACTATAAGATTAAAATGCAAAAATGGCTATTATAAATGTGTCATCAACTTAACATTAAACATATTATATATGTTTGGTATGCCATCAAGTGATTTTTATTTTACATTTTTATTAATTTTAAATAATTTATTTTTTCTTTCATTATTTGAAATAAAAATCATGTCTATATGTGTCATTTGGCGAGTAGTTTAGCAATTTATATAATCTGGTAAAATTAGTCAATGGGATAATCAAGTAGTATCAAATATAATATAGTATAAAGATCTTTGTTAACTATTTTATTAAAAATAAAGATTTCTTAGTCTTGAATAAGAAAACAATAAAAAAAAATAATTTTTGAATGAATAAATTCTCAACAGTAAATATTTTTCAACTTTTTATTTGAAAAGGAATATATAAAAGCTCTCAAATTCTTTCTAGTTAATTGAGCTTTCCAATCATTTGAATGCTGGATAACAGTTTTTATTTTATTCCAAATTTATGTCAAAATTCAATCTTTGTCATATTTGTTGTTGGATGATATATATAGATATGAAAATAAATCTGATAAATTTTTATGCTATATTTATTTAAATATGGACTTTTTAACTACTAAGATTGTATTTAATAAAAATATAAAATATTGCTCAATGGTGCACAAAACAAGAACTTTAATATGAATTTGTACAATTAAAATAAAATAAAATATCAATGTTTCACGCCATCTTCAGGAAAATATGACATTGAAATGACTAAAAGTTTGCTTCCTGATCGAGAGATAATATTTCTAATTAGATTTGATTAATTAGATTAGATTCTAATTAGATTAGAAATATTATCTCTCGATCAGGGTGCATTATTAAGCAATATTTGTATTTTTAATAAATACATTCTTAGTAGTTAAATTTTATGTTGCAATTGTCCAGTATATGTTTATAGATTTTTTATTTATGTACATGTATTCTTTTGTTACTTTTCTGTAAAGAAGCTTTAAAATGAAGATTGGTGCAATTAGTGTTGATTAAAGGAGATCTGTTGCCAAAAAATATTAACAGTTTTGAAAACTGATTCTGTAAATTTTTGTGTTTGTTTCTAAATGTGTTGATATATTTCTATATATAAAAATATAGTAAATTTTCTCAAATCCACACTGCTTGAGTTCTGAGGTTGTGCTGATTTTCAAAATTAATAAATTTCTTGTCATTATTTCATTTACATTTGTAAACAGTAATCAGAATATAAAAATGCAATCAAAACTATAAAGAATGCTCGCAATGTAGCAAAATATTAAAACAATTAAGTAAAATAATAAAAATTAAGAAATATATTAGGTTCATTTCATGTCAAATCAACCAAAAAAAATTCAATATTCAACCTCACCATTTCCGATTTCAATGAAACTGCTAGGGATAATTTTCTATGATCCCTAGCAGGTTTATAAATTAGAGCATATTTTTATTTTTTGTTTATTGCTTTAAATTTTTATACAATTAATTATTTAAATTTTGAAAAATCATAATTTTTTTACTTGCATAAATATTTTCAATTTTGAATTTCTCAAGTTCTATCAAACATAGAAAATTTTATGACCACTCATTTCAAAGAGGAGTTTATAAGGTTTACTTTGATATGCAAATCGACTATGTATAATTAAAATAAATAAAATTTTAAAATTTTAAATTTGAAAATTTTTTAGATAGTCATTTTTAAAAAATTTGAAAAAATTGTATGTTTGTTGTAATATTATGAGCTTTAAATTCTGAAATTTTTAGAATGGGATCTCAATGGGATCAGGAGTTATGAACTAAAAGCTGAAAATTACCATACAAATCGTAAATAAATAACAAAATAGACAGAATTAAATTGCTATTTTAATGGTAATTTTTGCTTTTATTTAATAACTCCTGATCCCACTGAGATCCCACTCTAAAAATTTCAGAATTTAAAGCTTATAATATTATAACAAACATACAATTTTTTCAAAATTTTTAAAAATAACTATCTAAAAAATTTTCAAATTTTAAATTTTAAAATTTTTAAAATTTTATTTATTTTAATTATACATAGTAGACTTGCACATCAAATTAAACCTTATAAACTCCTCTTTGAAATGAGTGGTCATAAAATTTTCTATGTTTGATAGAACTTGAGAAATTCAAAATTGGAAATATTTATGTAAGTCAAAAAATGATGATTTTTCAAAATTTAAATAATTAATTGTATAAAAATTTAAAGCGATAAACAAAAAATAAAAATATGCTCTAATTTATATCATCATAGAAAATGGTCTCTAGCAGTTTCATTGAAATCGGAAAGGGTCAAGTTGAGTCACTGGTTGATTTGGCATGGAATGACCCATTAAATAGTTAAGGTCAATTAATAATTATGTATATTAAATATACATGATAAAAAGGAGGTAGGACAGTGGGGGTCACACATGAACAATTGTTACAATTATGAATATTTCTCCAAAATTGATATGAAGTATTGAAAAAAAGGGACTACTCTGTAATCCCGTGGACCAAAATACTATCACCAAATTATAAGATTAAATGCCAATAATGGATGATCGTGAATGTCAATTCAATGACATTAAATAAGATACACCTGTTTAAAATGTCATTAAGTGATTTTTATTTCGACTTTTTATTTGTATTTTATTAATATTCTACTAATTATTTGTTTTTTTATTGTTTAAAATAAAAATTAGTCAATATGTATTATTTGGCTATTAGTTTGGTGATTTGTATAATTTGGCAAAATCAGTCGATGGGAAAACGGAGTAGTACCGAAATAAATTTATTTTTATGCATATTTACACTTAGTTCTTTTGGTAAAACTTTTGAATACATTTATCAAGAGTTTTTAGCTCACAGACTATCATAGCCTGAGAGCTTATGTGCCCGTCTGTTCTGTATGTACGTTCGTTCATGCATAATGTGATGACTCATGATAAAAATATTGAATCCACTTGAAATTTTGTATATAGGTATATCCTGATAAGGCGTGCTTCCCTGATTAGTTTTTGGAGTTCATTCGATATGTATAAGAGGG